>OY754464.1:1250000-2500000 GCA_963575645.1 Xanthostigma xanthostigma
GTTAGTTAACTTGCAACTATAAGCACCTACCTTTAAGAAAATGCTTGATATAATATCATATCATTTATGTAAATTTAGATACCTTTCTAAGAAATACCTCTGAACCACAGCTCTACACCCATACAACATCTAATGTCAGCTGTCACAAGCGTTTTCGCGATTACTTATATAATACATATTATTGACCCGTACACTATGGCAAACGAGTTTAACAATTACTTTGTAAATACCACGGATTCTTTAAATCTGAACACGCCGAAATTAAATTGGAAAGGTAATATAAATAACAACAGCTTCTTTCTTGAACCAACTGATGAAACTGAAGTATTTAACATAATTATGTCGCTAAAAAATAAAAAATCAGTTGGCTGGGACGGCGTTCCTATCGATATTATTAAACGTAGTGCTCAAATAATTTCTTATCCGCTCGCGATTATTATTAATAAATGCTTCGAGGAAGGGTCTTTTCCAGAAGCACTTAAAAAAGCAATTGTTGTTCCTTTGCACAAGAAAAAATGCATTAAAAAGATGGAAAATTATAGACCGGTTTCATTGCTATCTAATTTCTCAAAAATATTTGAAATAACTATAAATAAACGTCTGTGTAATTTTTTAAACAAATTTAATATAATTTCAGATAGCCAGCACGGATACGTCAAGGGCAGATCAATAAACTTGTCTGTATTTAAGGTTTTGGATACTATTTTGAAAGCGTGGAATTGCAAAACTCCAATGGCAATGATACTTCTGGACCTAACAAAAGCATTTGATTGCATAGAAAAAGAAGCTCTTTTATTTAAATTAGACAAAATTGGAATTAGAGGCAAAGCACTTGATCTCTTCTCTTCGTATATGACGAATCGGAAGCAGTCGGTCAAAATTAAAACTACCACTAAAAATTTAATAACAGAAAGCTATTCAGAATATAGTCAAATTCGGAGGGGGGTTCCTCAGGGCAGTATTTTGGGACCTGTCCTGTTCATAATTTTTATTAATGATTTACCATCAGCTGTGAAAGATAAGCTTTTTTTATTTGCAGATGACACTGCCGTCATATGCGAGGGAAGAGATGAAGGGCTTTTGCTAAATCAAATTCGACACACCACTGAAATATTAAACACCTGGTTTAATGAAAATAGTTTAAAAATAAACAGCTGTAAAACAGAAATTATAAAATTCGGCAATTACTGTCAACTTCCGCGGAAAATGCATTTGTTAGGTTCAGAAGTATCATTGACTAATTATGTAAAATTTTTAGGGATAAATATTGACTGTGACTTAAATTGGAAGTCACATATCGAACAATTACAATCAAAATTATCCAGATCAATATATTTAATAAGATATCTAAAAAGAGTTGTAAATTTTGATGCACTTCTCAGCATCTACTATGCGTATTTTCATTCAAACTTACAGTTTGCCATAATATTTTGGGCCAATTCCACGCTTTCAAAAAAAGTATTCTTACTTCAAAAAAAATGTATCCGAATCATAGCGAGTGTAGCACCTAGACATAGCTGTAGAGAGCTATTTAAAAAATTTAAAATTCTTACCGTTTACGACATTTTTATTCTAGAATGCGCACTATTTGTAAACAATAATCCTTCTCTTTTTATCGAGAATAATTTTGAGCATAGCTACTCGACAAGAAATAAAAATAATTTTAAAACGTTAGCATCTTTGCTAACTGTAATTCAGAGAGGTGTCCGTAACGCTATGATTCGGATACATAATAAAGTACCTGCACATATAAAAGCTGGGGTTAACCTGAAAAAAAATCTAAAAGAATTTTTAATTACAGAAACAAATTACGATTTAAAAAATTATCTTTGAAAATTATATCTATTATGACACCTGACGCTATTAATACATGTGTACATGTACCATTAATAAAGTATATTTATTATTATTATTATTATTATTATATTATATAATAGAAAATAAAAATTACGGAAATAACCGTGGTAAGACCGTTTGGCCTAACGAGAAGCCACTATATAATTATTTCGTGATTCCAGTAATACGTTTCTACGAAATACCTCTGAACCACAGCTCTACATCCATAACTACAACATCTAATGTCAGCTGTCAAAATAGAAAGATAAAAAAATGGAAATGACGTAGTAGGTAAGATCGTTCGGCCTAACGGAAAGCCACTAGATTCCAGTATCTGTGTGTGCGGCTCACTGACAAGAAGAGCGGAAGTTCGGAGCGACATGGGAGCGGTACGAGATCATGTACTTAGCTAATGGTGCACGATCAACAAGCTTACGTCATACATAACTTAGCTCATGAGTTATGCAATCTGCCAACGATATAACAGTACATCCCAAAGTCGTATATTATTGACTGTAATATTGCATTTACAAAACCCGTTAACCACGAATAAAACGCTAAAGACTGACATTTAGAGTGACCTTGAAAAAACCGGCCAAGTGCGAGTCGGACTCGCGCATCGAGGGTTTCGTACTACAAGATGTTGTTTCTTGCCAAGTTTCATTATTCTAGGTCAACGGGAAGTATCCTATAGGTTTTGATTCCCATAGTCTTGACAGACAAACAGACGGACAACAAAGTGATCTTATAAGGATTCCTTTTTTCCTTTTGAGGTACGGTGTAACGATTCAAAACTTTTATATTACATTGTACGTAGTTTAGAGGTAATAATTAGAATTGGGTATTTACTGTACTTGTCTATTTGTTTTGTCACGGCGCGTGTCAATTTTGGTTTTGGCATGTTGAACGACGCAGTGAAATAAAGAAAAATATATGTTTTTTGTCTGAAAAAAGGCAGTAGGTTTTAAAAGGTTGAAATAGGATGTATTAAAAATAAGCTGTGAAAAAGTGTTGAAATATTTCCTTTAAACCACATCAGGGAGAATCTGGAGTACTTGGTGATCTACCGATCCAAATTTCTTTTTGCATGTGTCGTTTAATTGCAGATTATTTTTCACTTTGTCAATCCCAATCACATTAAGATATCAGAAATTTTCTGTGTGTACATTCTAAGATATCTTGTTCACAACAATTTTAATATAATAAAACATTCAAAATAAATATTTTAAATTGTTTATTAATTTTATTAAAATTTATTTTAAATTATATTACGAGACGATTACGTGAGTTTATCCGAAACAGTCCAAAGCTAATCGTTTCAACGGAACCCTAAAAAACGGAAATTGCTATAGAAATCCATCTGAGGATACATAGTAAGAAAAAAAGTGCCTGTTCTAATTTTAAAATCCATCTTGTGAGCTAGCAGGCGAGCCCGCAGGGACGTCAATTTCAGCCTCGTACCCAGCCTGCCGCGGTCAGCAGAAATCCAAGCAATGTTTCCAGCCTCGTGTGCAGCGTCCTTTACACATTTGTATTGTTTATTTTCTTGTTCATTTTTACGCACCGTTTTTTTTCCATCGTAGTCGCAAATGCCATCAGTTTAAATGTTTCCACTTTTCGTAACTGTCACTTGTCGGGTTTTTTTTATAGCAGCGAGTTTAAAACAATACAAATTTCAATTGTCAGTCCATTTCAGTCGCGCAGCACCGCACACTGCAGGCTACACAAATGATAACATCAACGGCGACTGACCGAAACGTTCACTAAACAGATATTTGCGGTGGCAATCCTTGCGCTGCGGAGCAACCAAAATCATGAGTAATTCTTAATTTTAGAATGATTTATATTTTCCATATTTAACCAGTGACGTCATTTCCATCCCAGCACTGATCCCAGCAGCCTGATGGACGTGTTTCATATTTCGTTACGATTCCAACGTAGCAAAGCGTCCAACTTGAGCAATTTCATTTTTAACGTATACGTACGTCTCTTTCCATAGACACAATGCATTTATTTCACTGATGGCCATATTCATCGAACACTATTAATGATAGAAATTACTAATCTTGGAACAAATTTATTTGTTAGATAATTCACCACACATAATTACAGGTAGAAAAATTAGTTAAAGATTAGATAAACACTGCACTATCTTCATTTTGTTGTTTCTTTTAAAGTTCACACAAAAATCCGACCGATGGCGTTAGTGTAGACGTCAAAACAAAGAATTTCATTAAAATAATGATTTTTTATCCTAAACCAATTTCACACAAAACTTCCACCAACATTAATGGTTTACAACTACTTATACACTTCACAAAAGGTTAATAAACATAATTCACAAGAACAAACCGTAGATATAATACTTCACGCTTATAGGTTAGGTATTATTTTTTATGTGGTAGCCATTATTATTTTAATAGCGAATAAAAATGTATACCCTAGAAGTAAGACAGAATAGATTTATACTTGCAGTAAACATAATTATGCTTGGTGAATTGAATTATCGCTATTTATTCGGAAGATAAAAGCAAATGAACCGAATTAATAACTAGCTAGGCTCGGTGAATGAAAGGTTGAATTTTCAGGACATCTACAAAAAATTTAACACAAAGCAAACGTAAACGTTGATGTTTAATGCTTATAATGTTTAATGTTGGAGTTTCTTCGTTTACAAGAAAAATATTGGAGCAATATGTCTCCTCTTTTAGCAGCCATCTCAGCCATATATGAGCGCGCTGCTCTGCATAGTATAATTGACGGAAGAAATACTACCCCAACACTCCCAACTCCATCCCCAACTCTTCGTATCGCACTTCCTACACAGTTTCCACGTCACGTGCCAGTGTCGGTTCCTGTATGAGCGCTACAGAACGACCAAGATCTTTCAGAATGAATTATAATTAATAATATTTAATGTTATACGAAATAGTGTAATAGTTACACAATCGACACAAAAATTTAACAGCCACTGACAAAAGTCGTATATGTTCTGTGCGGCAGACTTTCTTACGTTTCTTACGTTCTGCGCTCCGAAGCAGCACATAGCATGTTCGGCTTTGAGCTGCATTGACGGTCAGCCTCTGTTGCTAGGTATGAGCAAGAACCAATCAGGAAGCAGTATCTTGTCATGTGGGCGGCTTGAACAAACGCCCACAAACCAACATGGATTCATTCTGCTCAGAGTCAAACAACAGACCCGTTTTTCTTTGTGTTTATATTCGAACTGTCATTGCGCGCGCATCAGATCTATCCACAAACCAAGCTTGAAAAATAGTCTCGTGTGAAGCGAGCACTTAACAGCAATCAAGAAAACCAGCGCTAGAAAACTAGTAGGCAAATCTAGCAAAGAATCTAGCAGCGTTTCTAGCCTCGTGTGCTACGAAGCTGGAAATGACGTCACTGCGGGCTCGCCTGCTAAGTCACAAGATAGGTTTTAAAATTAGAACAGAGGCTATTTTTATTGCTAGGTCCTCTGCTAGGTATAAGCAAGAACCAATCAGGAAACAGTATCTTGTCACGTGGGCGACTTGAACAAACTCCCACAAACAAACACTATGTCATAGTGTGTGTTCTGTTCAGAGACAATAAACATGCACTTTCGTTACCGTTCTATAATTGCGCGCGCACCGATTCTACCTACAAAACAAGCTTGTAAAGACTCTCGTGTGAAGCGAGCACATAATAGCAATCAAGAAAACCAACGCCAGAAAACTAGTAGAGAAATCTAGCAAGGAACCTAGCGACAAATCTAGCCTCGTCTTAGAATCTATATCCAATATAAATAACAATCATCCATATGTAATAAAAATACAAAATTGTCTCGAACAATATAATATACCAAACAGAAAAGCTATTTTCATCTGGATACCATCACACATAGGAATACCCGGAAATGACATTGCAGATAAAAACGCTAAAGAAGCAATCACTACTGTTATAATAATAAATGAAAACACGATACTTAAAAATGAATACAAAAAATATCTAATAGAAAAAATACAAAACAAATGGGAACAAACTTGGCTATCCATAGAAAATAATAAACTTAGAAAATATAAGAACTCAACAAAAATAATAAACAACTACAATGATTTCACCAGAAAAGAACAAATCGTCCTAACCCGCACAAAAATTGGACATACAGCCCTCACACATACGTACCTTATGAACAAAGCCGATCCGCCCATATGCCAGTCCTGCAACTCAAGAATCACGATGAAACATCTGCTTCTTCAGTGTCCAAAATATCAAAGATATCGTTCACAAGTTAACCTGCCTCATGAAATCGAGGAACTCTATAGCAGCCCCTATAATATGAAAAAAATAATAGAATTCCTGCAAATAACAGAAATATTAAACAAAATTTAAATACTCACCTCACAATCACTAAAACCCCATAGCAGCCAATCTGAAATATACAAATAAAAATATAAAATAAACCAAACTAAAATAACCTATAAACTAAAGTATATGCTAAATCTACTGTTTTGTATTAAAACAATTATTGTAACTTAATCTATAAAACTTTCTGTACTTACCTTATGAAATATGTAATGTATTTTCTAATTCGATTTTTGTAACAGTGCTAATAATCCTAAGATTGAAGCACAATTAGTTATTTTTGTTATTTTTTGTTTTTTAATTTTTGTTTTTCTCTATAATAAAAAAAAAAAAAATCTAGCCTCGTGTGCAGCGGGCTTAAGCATCTATCACTGTCATACGCTGGAAGTGTTCATTGAATCTATCTCATTCAGTCAACACCTTTGACGACTTTGACTCGGCGGTACGTATATTATAATTGTACATGATTCACGACGCATGGCTTATGGCAGTAGTGCTTGTGTTACAACTTACAGTGTATTTGTCGACAGTGTTTGAAAAGTGTTAATAATTAAAACATAATTTACATGTATGTGATCCGCTTAGTTAATCCAACTTCATTCCTAGTACGTTTTGAGAAGTTGGACACCCATTTTAAAATGTTCACGAGCTGCTACTGTCACATGCTCTTAATTATCACGCTCAAAATATATAGTATATATCTTTGAAATAATAATTTGTCTTCTTTCTTTTTTAATAAGACAAGCATCCAAGCGTACCTATGCATAAACAAGTACCCCACACGACCGGCTTTAAGTTTGCTTATGCCTCGGGGCTCGGGCAAATAAACTTGAAACTGTTTTCCAGCGTTAATATTACAATATTCGGCAATATAACTTCATAATAGGCACAATGACAGTATAAAAGAAAGAATAAATGGTTTTAGAGAAAAATATATTATGTTGAAAGGATTCTAAAAATGACCCAGTGTTAATATAAACATTGAGATTAATAAAATTTTAAGTATAAAATACTGCAGTCGGCCATGTTGACTTAAACACCGAATGACGTCACGCCTTCTTAAATCAAAAGTATATAAACACTTGAAGTAAATAATCACCATGTCGCTCGAATTTTTGTTGCGATCATTCACTTCTGAATCATTTATTTGTTTTTGGTTCGTTTTTATTGTGATATTTTATAACACTTACGTTATAGGTTATTTTTGAGGTTAGTTATCTTGCAACTAAAGAAAGCCATACTATTTTTAGTACTTAGTAACTACTTTTAAGAAAATACTTAACATAAATCATATTATCATTAAGTGAATTTACATACCTTTCTACGAAATACATCTGCACCACAGTTCTACACCCATAAATACATCTAATATCAGCTGTCACTAAGGCGTGACGTCACAAGCGTTTTCGCGATTACTTCAAAATAGAGAGATAAAAATGCAATGATTTGCGTTAAAATTTAATTTATTGCTGAAATGCTGTTTTTTTTCTGAAATAGTAGACGTGTACCTACATTATAAAACTGGATTTCAAAATCTGTCATCATGCTTATTATAAAATCATGAGTCGTTTTATGAATATGGATCTAAATAATTCAATATTATTTTCTCTTTCTTGGTACATTTGATTTAGTCGTTTTTTAAAATGTTTTTTTACCATTCCAACCCTCAAGTGGGGAATGGTACTAGTTTAGGTCAAAAATCACTTTTCAAAAATTTTACAATATCTTTTCGTTTTGAGACCCCCCGAATCCAAAAAACATATTTTTGAAAAAACTCTGTACGTCTGTTAGTCTGTTTGTCTATGAACACGATACAGGTCAAACGGATGAGCGGATTGAAAGCAAATTTTGGGAGGATATTTGATATGCAAATATGAAGAGCCCTATTGTTTTTGGGGAAAATCGGCGCATGCGCAGAAGAGATATATGCTATAACGGTGTTTTTTATATAATAATGGTATACTTTTCATAACGGCTTATTATTCTATTTATTTTTTCAAGAAAGTTTTGTTAAACATTTTTTTTTAAACTTTATAGTTTCGGAAATATTTTGAAAATAAAAAAAACAGCCGCTCTTTTGTTTTATGGATCTGTCAGAAATAAACTAGTTCGGTATGCTTTGATTAATTTTTACATGACGTGGAACATATTATGTAGGTTACCATGGCAACGAATAGCAAATATCATATTGAATACTAGCCATTACCCGCGTCACATCACACGATATCAGAAATTTTATTTCCCTTATAATCAAATGCCAACATTTTTGAAGTTGGAATGGTCCCATCGTCCAATTGGCTGGAATTTTACTTATATTTTTCTGATTACACTAAATATTTATACTACATTTTCATCAAGTAAAGTGTACTTCGATTATCTTAATCAAAGAAAACAGTAATTTTCCACACGAACAGTACATCTATTCAAATCGCGTGTTTATACAGTGCGCTATTCTTCTATGTATATCAAAAACACAGGAAAATATAAAAAATACTAGCGGCCCGTCCCGGTTTCACCCGGGTGTGATATAGATATAACTCTGCTAAATGTATTTCGTTTACGGGCCGGCTTCTGAACTAATAGCTTTGAGCAAATTCTACCAGATTTGTTTCTGAACTAATAGCTTTGAGCGAATTCTATCAGATGTCGCTGCTTGGTACGAAAACAGTTTTTTTTTTGTTTGCTTCTGAACTAACAGCTTTGAGTAAATTCTATTAGATTTCGCTACATGTTACTAAAACAGTTTTTTCACAAAACATCGTAATTTTGTACAAAATATTATAGAAACTGTCTTATAGTGTAAGTTGGAGCAATCAAGACACACTTACAAAATTTCATTAAAATCGGTTGACTAGTTTCGGAGATTCCCGTTATTTTCTACATTTTTAACCTTACACTTAATTAATGGGCGAATTAAAGAATTTTAGGACATTAGGACAAGGTAGGCAAATTTTGAGCACCGGACTTTGACAGGTAATCGGCCATGGCCTTGAATAAGGAAACTATTCGATATTTATCTGGAATTGTTGAGGGAAACCATGGAAAACCTCAAACAAGATGGCCGGTACGGAAATTGCCGTTTCTCGGCGAGAGGTGGCAGGAAAAAGTCCCAGCCACACTGCCCCGGCCGGGATTCGAACCGAGTACCTCACGAATGCGAGTCTAGTGTTCTCACCACTACGCTACACAGCTCGGTTTAACTCTACATTTAAATAACGTCAAACAAATTATCGAATATTAATTGATGAAGATAATAACCGTTACTCTCAAAACATGAATTAGTGAAATGTTCACTTAATGCGTAACCTGTATTCACTTGATATATAGGTAATCAATAATTTTCACAACAAATTACTGAATTTTCACTGATAAATTTTTTCTCAAACTCTGAAATAGTGAAAATGTCACTTATATAATTAGTGAATTTCTATGTTCACTTCTATAATTAGTGAATTTTTATGTTCACTTATATAATTAGTGAATTTTTATGTTCGCTTATATAATTGGTGAATTTTTATGTTCACTTCTATAATTAGTGAATTTTTATATTCACTTCTATAATTAGTGAATTTTTATGTTCACTTCTATAATTAGTGAATTTTTATGTTCACTTATATAATTAGTGAATTTTTATGTTCGCTTATATAATTGGTGAATTTTTATGTTCACTTATATAATTAGTGAATTTTTATATTCACTTCTATAATTAGTGAATTTTTATGTTCACTTCTATAATTAGTGAATTTTTATGTTCACTTCTATAATTAGTGAATTTTTATGTTCATTTCTATAATTAGTGAATTTTTATGTACACTTATATAATTAGTGAATTTTTATGTTCACTTCTATAATTAGTGAATTTTTATGTTCACTTCTATAATTAGTGAATTTATATGTTCACTTCTATAATTAGTGAATTTTTATGTTCACTTATATAATTAGTGAATTTTTATATTCACTAATTCATTTTGTGAGTATTCACTAATTCTGCGTGGTACGATTCTAGCATTGACAAATAGTGAATATGCACTTGTAATTAGTGAAAAATCACTGATTCATTTGTTTAGAGAGTACATTAACTCTCAGAAAAGATTCGAATCTTCCATCTCTAGGTACTCGACATCTGTGTATGCCTCGTATGTCAATGGTATGTAGGTACTAACAGTATGTAAGTACAGAGGCGAGGTAATAACATAACCCAATTTAATGGTAACGTCGTTTGATAACATGTCTTTGATGTCAAACATTTCAGACTCGCTGCTGTCAGCCCGCAACTCTAGCATAAAAAGCTTTTGTTATGGTTGACGGTCAACAGACGGCAGCTATTATATTGGTTCTCGTCACGAGTAACACGCTCAAAAGTAAAAAAAAAGTACTTCTGCAAAAATATGTAATACGCAAACGACTGTCTGTACGGTACTAGGGGTGGCAAACATATGGCACGCGTGCCACAGGTGGCACGTGACAGATTATTACGGGCACGGCATTAATTGCAAAATCGAAATAATTAACAATATGCTAGATATTTTATGTTAGGCTAGACCAGGGGTTGGCGAGTCTATGACACGCGTGCCACAGGTGGCATGCGACAGATTATTACGAACACGGCATTGATAGAGGTGCAAAGTCGAAATAATTAAAAATATGCTAGATTTTTTATGTTAGGCTAGACCAGGGGTTGGCGAGTCTATGGCACGCGTGCCACAGGTGGCACGCGACAGATTATTGTTGGCACGGCATTTGATTGAGGTGCAAAATCGAAATAATTAAAAATATACTAGATGCCGAAAACAATATTGTCTATCACCAAATAACGAAAAAATTTCATGGCGCTCAATGTATTAGCGAAATTATTTTTGCGTTTATAGTTTTCAGAAAATCATATAAAACCTCCGAATGGCCGTAGTTTCCAAACTAAAAGACATACAGACGTTTGCTTAAGCTCATTGAATTCAGCGTATTTTTTCTGTAAGCATAAATTTCAAAACTGAACGTTCAGCTTCAGTCATAGTTGTGTTCAACACAATGCGAAAGCAATAACTGAAAAGAAAAATATACCTAAGTGAAATTGCGCAGGCATAATAAGTTTATAAAAACAGAAATTTTTTTAAAATGAATGTTTTATGATGCGTAAACAACAGGTGAGTTAAGTAAACATGGATGATAAAAGTCACTCAAAAGAACGAGGCAACGAAATACGTCTCTCACTCTAAAGCTAGAGCGTTGGTTCCCAACATTTTCTACTTACGACGCAAAATATTATCACAACTTTTTTCAATTTTTGATGTAAAACATCTAATGACGCGTTTGGTTTGGAGTAAAACCGTAAATAGGCGCGACACTTTTAAGGGACGTCGTTACGTTTGTGCGAGTTGGATTAAACGCGGCTTTAGTTGAAGGCGACATCTAGATAACAGGGCGCAATTTAGTTACTATAAGTGGACATTCCATGTAAAATCGACCGATAACATTGGAATCGACCCCTTCCGATTTGGATGAAATTTGATCAGAAGTTTTCTTTCACCCTTTAACGAAGTTTTACTAACGAAAATGAATTAAAAAATTTATTTCAAAAGTGTTGCAAAATTTATCATTTTTTGGAATCTTCCAAGTTTATTTTTTGAATATCTCGAAAACTATTATAGTTACAAAAATCGACCTTCGTTCATTTTAAAGAGGATATTTGGGGCTACAAAAAAAATATATCTGAAAAATAAATTTTGAAAAATCAAGAATTTGCAATATTTTCAATATTGCAAAATTGAATAAATCAAATTTTTTTGTAGACTACCTCTATCTGTTTTTAAAAAGACTTGAAATTTTCAGATGTGTTTTTTATTTTCAAAAATATGAATTTTTGTATTTTGAAAAAAAAAATTATCAAATAGGTTTTTAATTTCATAATTTTGAGCAATAAGTATCTAAACATGGCTTTAGTTGAAGGCAACATCTAGATAACAGAGTGAAATTTAGTTACTAGAATTTCGTTAGAAAAATGTGGATGTTAAAAAATTTAATTGATATAGGTATTCAATTAAATTTTAACATCCGATTTTTTTATCGAAAAACTTTTTTGCACATCCCTAGATATTAACAAAATACTGTTTACATGTTTGACTTTTTATTTAAAAGCATTTCGTGAATATTTTGCGACGGGCATTACGAAACCGAATAAAATATTCCTCGCTATCCAAAGATTGGGAACCACTATAACAAACCATAATACCTATAGCGCATAGATATATCAATATTGAAAGTTTTTTTATATACCTACATTTTAAAAAAACATAAAAGAATTTTCCACAAAACTGCGTAGGAATTGAAGTAGATTTTTACGCAAGACCAATTTCTCTGCGAGAGCTATTTTTATAAGCAGATGTTAAAACAAATCACCAATACGGGTTGCTCATAAATATTTACATTAAATAAAAATAATATATCACTGAAATATTTTTCATTTACATTATTCGGTTGGAATCTAAACACGTTTCTTGACGGGTCAATCGACGACTGTCGATTAGAAAATAATTTTAAAATAAATTAAATATGAAATCCAGTTTCCCTTGAAGTTCGACATATAGAGGTTCTGCTGCATTATTTTCACATTGAAAAAAAGTAATATGATTTTTTTTCAATAATAATATTCGCATTAATTCGTTACATCACTAATTTGCAAACAAAATAATATTGTTGCCTCTTAAAACAATAGCATTATTTAGGCACAAGAAATACAATTCATTATAGAATTGACTAACATAAATATTATACATAACATACTAAATACACAGCCGACACAGCCAATGCATTAAAAATCTAATAATATTTTACAATTGACAAGGTTGTGTATTTTATTCGTGCTGCTAGTCATTCTTTCAACAAAAACACTAGCAGTATGTATGTTATAGTCAAAGGAATTTTAAATCATATATATTAATACGCTAAGGTTTTAAGATGTTTGCCTCCCATTTTAGAAAAAACCACACAATTTCTCTACATAAATTATATATCATTTTACAGATAATTGCTTGCTCTACTGACATCGACAACTAAAAATGTATTATTGCTATTGTTCTTGTAAATTAATTAAATTAATAAAACTCTGAACAACGTCTGCCATCTGACGGCGTAACGTTAACACTTCGATCTGTCATCTGACCTTTATATTGTAAAATGTAAATACTGCATACTGCCATCTGACGGCTTTAATTTTGAGCAACGAGCAACGCTGAACAACGTCACAACAATGCTGCATGATGCCATCTGACGGCTTAGCTTAACGCTTTTGCTACTTGCGCCTCTATATGACAATTTTAGTAGAATATTTCTTCGATCTGTCATCTGAGCTTCATATTGTAATACAACAAAAAGAAGAACGTTATAAGCAGTGTGCAAAATTAGAAACGAATTGAATACCTGCAATCATATTTAAAAAATAATTTTGTAAAGTGATAATTATTATACTTATTTAGTGCGAATATATCGCACAGGTCACGCTAGTAAAGATATATTTCTATTCTATTTTATTCTATTCTTCTTAGTTCTTGGAATAACTGGTTCATCCTAGGTTAGACCAACGCCATTTCCGCAAACCCCGAAATAGATTCCAATTTCGGCCTTTGACTGATATATTTTTAAATCCTTGATTAACGTCTGAATAGAACTCTTCAAATAAATAAAATTGTCGACCAATTATATTGGCAAAAAATAATATAAAAATATAAATCAATATAACAAAAGATGACGTTTCGATCCAGATTTGGATCTTCTTCAGAAATGTCTAAAAAATATAAAAAATAATTGGTATTAGCTAGATACTTATTTTCTAATAGAATGCAAAATAAGTAGCTAATACTAATTTTTTATTTTTTAGATATTTCTGAAGAAGATCCAAATCTGGATCGAAACGTCACCTTTTGTTATATTGATTTATATTTTTATATTATTTTTTGTCAAACCTAGAAGTACCCAACTTTTTAGTCAAACATCAAAAGCAAAATAATCTGTTTCGGACTTTGTCTAGTCTATCCTAGAAGCGACTAAGGCAAATTCGTCAACAAGGACAGAAAATACTTCAACCGGAGAAAAAGCTAAAGATCACCACATTGACAAAGTCCCTGGGCCGTTGTCACTACAGATTAGGGACGAAACACGGAATAAACACATTTTCTTCATACCTTGATCGAAAGTGCCTACTTCCGGCACCAATTGTAAGGCAGAAAGTATAACATTTACTCCTTGGTGGGAAGTTCGTACGTTCGGGCGGTCGTAAAGCAAAAACAACCAATCAACTGTTGTTTAGATGTCGTTTCCATATAGCAACACTATTACATTTAAGCTAATAATCGCGAACAGCTGTCATTTGTGTATTTACGCATAAATTCAAAACTTGCTTGGAATTTATCTGTGTTTTTATGTACTTAATACGTAATTAATTAATGTATTTAATAAGCGTGCTTACGACCGAGACATGAAGAAAAATAGTATACACCACACTGGCCGAAGGTGTGATAACCTTGCCCTTTCGGCGCGCAGGGCAAGAATATCACACTTTCAGCCCTTGTGATGTAATATACTATTTTTGCTAGGAATCAGATACAAGAATGCAAAGAGAAATTTCTTAATTTCGAAGATGTGCCCGACTTTCAGCTAAGGGAGGTTAGTACAAAATATTCTAAGTTTGAGGGCCAAGGCTTTATAAAATGCCACTTGTAATAAAAAATACTCCTCAAAAATATGCTTTTATTATACCTAATCTAACAAATTAACACATTCCTAGACCTAATTTAGGTCTGACTACAGGTCAAACCCCGATTTCCTCAAATTGAGTTTCGCCATTTGACTATAGGATTATAGACAAAAATTCGTTAGTCAAAGAAAAACGCAATTAATTTGGACTTTGACTAGACGTTATGTCAGACCTGAGATTTGACTAGCCAAACCTAGGAGCGTCAGAGCTTCGATATTTGACTAGAACATATATATCAAACACTTGACATTCATACAATTGTAAAAGCTTGGTCTTACTTAATGCACGGCACTTGTTCAACAGCAGGTATACAAGATGCAACTATAGACTATGTACACGGAGGAGAAATGTAGAAGCATTCATTGCGGCAGAGATCATAACATTGAGCGAGAAACCGTTGCTTCTATATAATTATTGTATTCAAATCTTTGATTAACGTCTAATTACTCTTCAATAAATAACAATTTTTTTTCACTAAAAATGTTTGATTCACAAAAAAACTTACACATTTTTATTTATTACTAGCCGTCCCGCTTGGTTTCACCCGGGTGCAAAAGAGGGACATGAGTACACGCATCCATCTTCGTTTACCGAGATGAATGTTCTGTCCTGCAAACTTCATGATGATCGGAGTTACCGTTCAAAAGTTTTTGTCGAACGGACAAATTTTGAGTTACATTTTTCATTGATGCTCCGCTCCTATTGGTCGTAGCGTGATATTATATATAGCCTTCCTCAATAAATGGACTATCCAACAAAAAATGTTTTTTTTTTCAATTCGAACCAGTAGTTTCTGAGATTTGCGCGTTCAACCAAACAAACGAACAAGCTCTTCAGCTTTTATAAGCAGAAAAAAGTGATGAAAACTGAAAATTCGCTCTAGGAATCTTTAAAACTATTCAATTACAGACTAAGTTACGATTTTTTTTATTTGAATTAATTGAGCTAACGTCTGTATAATTCATTAAAAAAACAACTCTCGCAGTATGTGGATTTTGTAATCCGTTACTATATATACAGACACCGGACAACCATACCATAATGATATGTAAAATATATTATAAACAAACTCTTCAGTTTTATATATTAGTATAGATATAGATATAGACAGAGCCCTCGTAAGGCCTCACGCCGCCCGCGTGCGGATTCATAATTGACGCCCCTTATTGGGGATAAACTCACTAGACGATATGTCAAATTGAAAAACGTTAAAAATCCGAAATAACTAATACTGTAAATAGAAACTTTGTTTCGTTGTCTTTTTGCAAATACTTCTTCATAGAATCAGACATTTTGTTTTTTTCTTCTTGCCTAATTTTCTTAAGTTGCCGAAATTGTGCACCCGAAGGTTTTTTTCTTTCATTACTTTCCTGAAATGCAACAATGCTTCACTTCACATCGTCATTACAAAACGATTTGGACAGGTAAAAATACTAATAAGATAATTAATTTTTTGAAACAAATAAAAATGTGAAAAATGTAACAGTAAAAGATACTTTACAAATGATAGGCTAAAAGTGAAAATGAGTCAAATTTTTAATCAGGACAAAAGCGGGATGAAATAATGAAATATATTCAATTAAACAGTGAATTTTGAAAATTCACTCCGTACAGAGTGAACTTCAAAAATTCTCTCTTCACGCTAAAAAAAATCACTCCGCGGAGTAAACTGTTCTCTACAAAAACAGTATACTCCGTGCGATTTTTCACGGCGTTCTTCTCCTGTCGTACTTATGAATGAGGGAAAAATTTAGTTTCACCGCTGAGCTGAGAAAATTCATTAAGTCAAAATAATCATTAGTTTATCAATTAGTAAAAAGTATTTGTTGATTGAAAAATACTTTACTTTACTCGCACTCTTGCAGGAATCGACAGGAAAATTCAAGATATAAACATACGATAGGGGCGCCCTGTCTACGCGCTGATGTGAACTAACTATCGAATCGAAAACTGCGCGCGAAATATTTCGAATTCGAATTTCATTAAAAAATAAATAACTACTCGTAAGAGTTTGTCACGCAGGCTTGAGTATGCAAATAAAATTGATATAATATCAGTTATATATTTTTTCTATACAGCACAAAAAACATATCACAACTAGGCCATTTGCCGCCCCTTGAATGTGCCGCCCGCGTGCATCGCACACATCGCACTATAGGGCGCGAGGGCCCTGGATATAGATATAGAAGTGTATAGATTAAACTAATTACTAATCTTCTTTTTTTTAATTATTCATTTATTTATTGATCAGTTCTCGCCTAAAATAGATATGAACACGATCAATAGCGCTTCAACCCTACCGCATAGTTATATTAGACAAGCTGTACCTATCTTTATATTGAAAGAATGTTCTTCACTTATGAGATTTATAGTAAAACACCCAATATAATAGATAATGTGTAATTGGTTAATGGATTGTGTTAGTTAATTCATAGGTCACCTAAGGCTGTCATGTTCATTATACATAAAACAGAGCTAAATAAAATGTCTGTAATATATGTCATGCCTTTATTTATAGCCTTTCAAATTCACACGAATAGCTTCTATGAGTGACTTCCAGCAACGGTTTTTTAGAACTGTTGCTGGAAAAGCCTCAGTTCTAAAAATAACAATAGTTCATAATAGTTGGCAAAACCAAAAGTGCACATCCCGCAAGTTTTCCACTGTACATATTATAATGAAAAAAAATTGAGAAAATAGATTTAAAAAAAAAAACAATTAAAAAAATAGAAAAAAAAATAAAAATAAAATGGAATAGAAAAAAAAATATTACTTGGTGTCAGCGGGAATCGAACTCGGCACCTTGCTATTACTGGACTACGCGTTTAACCACTCGGCCATTCTGATATCCCAGCTTGCGTTGTTATTATGGTATAGAAGTGGAGCAGTTATTCTACGTAATACACTACATTACAATAACAGTAATAGGTATTTTTTTGTTTTTTTAAGGTTTTTTATTTTAACTATTAGCTGTCAAAAATAATAAAATAAAACTGTTTATAAAAATTAAACTACTGAACACATTTATGTGAATTTAAATAGGGTTCTGGTCTGATAGTAAACAAAGTGAATAAAATATAACCCAAGGCAATCCGACCAAAATTGCGATCTGTAGAGTCGTGACGTACGTACATACGTACATCCGTACATACGTACAGACCAACCGACAACTGCTGTTTGTAACTTTCAATTACAATTTTAATAGTATTTATGAACTCGAATTGATTTAAAAATGGTTCTGTTTTATAGATCAGAATCTCCTCTTTTCAAAAAGCTTCAATTTGAATGGATTTCGTGTGAAATTAACTTAGATATAACTTCTTATATGAACGAAAGTCAGCTCTGACGCTCAAAGCGATAATAAAGCACATACCGCTAATTTAGCGGTATGTGCAATACTATATGCAGTAAAATAATTACTAGAGCAGTAACAAATCGTATGTATTCGTTACTGAGTAACAGGTACATCGTCTGACTCGAAGTAACGAATCGTTACTTACAAATTCATTTCGTTACTCGCATTTGTCGTATCCATGTCAGTTCGACTCGTTTGATGCGGTTATACGTTATACGAACGAAGTCATACCGTATCACGTATGCGACGCGCCTCGATGCGATGGTACATGCTTGATGCTGTTAGTACACGATTGTATGTCGTTATGAAAAGTAACGAGTAACGTAACGATACGAAAGTAACGGGTAGGTACTGGTTGTTTAAGTAACGAATACATACGGGTACACAATTTCTCGTTACTTTTACAGCTCTAATAATTACGGTATTAACAGGTTTAAAAAAAAGCAAGCAGCTTTGAGGTTATACGTAAAAACACGAATGACAGCGACTATTAGTTAAAATGTAATATGGTTACTATGGAAACGACATCTAAACAACAGTTGATAGGTTATTTTTTTCTTTACTGGCGCCCGAACGTACGTACTTCCCGCATCAGTGCGTGCAATCCCACCAATGCGTAGATGTTATACTTTCTGAATGAATAAAATTATCGACCAATTTTTCAGACAAATATATTAACAAAAAATATGTAAATTCAATAAGCGAATTAAATTAATTAATTATTTTTTATATTTTTAGATCAGTTCTGAATGATCCTAAGAAAGTAGATTTGATCATAAATCCACTTTCTTAGGAGTGGATTGGAGAGGGTGCAATTGGTCAAAAATTTCTGCCGCTGGTATTTCCCGGTCACTTGGCTCTAACATAACCTAAAAACGAAGCGGCAGACATTTTTTTTTAAATTTTAACCCGTTTTTTACCCCCTTTGAAATTTTTTATGCCTCCTATCTTAAAATGGGCCCAGATTCCGCCTATATATCATATAAGAAAAAATGCTCTAAATTACTTATCTAGCTTATGTATCAAGTGACAGAAGTTTGGGACGACATGCTTTCTTTACGCGTCAGCTCCTAACTATTAGAATATAATACAAAATTTGACAGCATTGAAACTGTACCTGATACCCGTACCTCCACCGTCACTACCCATACTCCACCATGTATACCCAACTCCATTAATATCATAGATATATATATTAATAGATAGCGGATGCCTATCCTTGAGCATTGTGCGGAATGGTTCCAATTAGAAGCCATATGGAGGCCATTTTGTACGTGGAAAACGCCGTAAAATGATTAAATATTCTATAATATGATGTTAATGAAAAAACAATAAAACTCGCAGTAAACAGTGATATTTCGCTCCAAAACCTATTTTTATATTGAAACGTTTAAAAAATTACAAATCTAAGCATAAATATAATACAAAAGCTTAGAACATTTTACATTGTCAGATTGGCATCAATGCTTGTCAACCTTGATGCCAAATTGAGAATGCAAAGTGTTCTAAGCTTTTACATTATATTTATGCTCAATTTTGTAATTTTTGAAACGTTTCAGTATAAAAATAGGTTTTGGAGCGAAATATCACTGTTTACCGTAAGTTTTGTTGTTTTTCTCAATAAAATCGTATTATAGAATAATTAATATTTTTGAATCTCGCGCGCTTGTTACGGCGTTTTCCACATACAAAATGGCTTCTAAAAGATACAGGAGGCGCTAGTGTATCCGCAATCTAATAAATATATATATCTATGATTAATATCTTCACTCTTGCAACTACTACACATATAACACATCCGGGGAGGAAGAGGATATGGGGAGTAGGGGTTAAATCCACCCCAAAGTATGGAATCCAAAAGAAAGAGACGCCGTTCGAACGAATGAGTTCAGATTGCTACAAATTGTTGTACACTCTATATGGACAATGTTATTCTTTAATTAATTTAACGCCAGACTCTAACATTTAAGGCAAGTGTAATTAAATTTGGGTCGCCGCTCTACAGTGTTCAACCTTTATACAGGCTGTTCCACTATTAAATTAATTCTGGGTTGCAGAAAGCATTGTAGAAAATTTCAGACCCGGATTTAGGTGGAGTCAAACCGGAGCACCTGCCCCGGGAGGCAATTTCAGGCGCGCAAAAATCATAATATAATATGGTTGAAAACCACACCCAATCTGTCCTTTTTCCGATTTACTCAATCTGCTTGTTTTCTGACGGTTTCCCGTTCACGAAAAAATGCCAACCATTATTTGTGAGTAATTTATTTTAAACGCTGGAGAGAGAGAGAGAGCCATTATCAAGTTTCTGCCCCGGTTCGAAAAAATCGTAGATACGGGGCTGGAAAATTTGACATTAATCTAAAATTGTGGTAAAACATATTTGTAAAAATGTTGGTCAATCCTGATCGAAAAATAAATGATCGATTTAAACGATATATTTTATTAAAGTGTGTGGACATGTGACAATAAATAAATTGTAATTATATAATTATGATTAAAACCTAAACACATTGCTATTTATTCATATTTCTTATACATATTTTTTCAAGCGTTGTTTTATTTACTTTTTTTTTAGTTTTCAATAATTATTTTTTTTATTTTTGAAATATTTTTTCAATTTTTTTTGAAGTGAATACTTCTTTAAAAACGGGGGTAAACTTATTTCCCTATGTAACAGAATTTGTCACGAAATTGTACTATTTTAGTAACCCTATATAAACAATTAGTTTTTGTAAACATTATTTAGTAGCTCAGTGGTACCTATTAGTAGAATGCTGGCATGCCAAGCGGCCGGTCCGGGTTCGATTACCGTCAGGTGCGCGCAACCATTTGGTTTTTGTATTTTTTTTTTTAATTATTTTTAATTCGACTATAATTTATCAGAATAATACTAGAGTTAAAAAAACAATATTTGCAGTAAACCTGCGAAAATAAAAAAAAACAATATTTGCAGTAACTCGGCGAAAATTTTGTTGTCTGCTTGTGTTTTCTTATTTATTATTTGCAGTAAACCTGCGAAAAAGTTAAAAATGTGTTACGAGAACGCATTACAGAAGTGAAACTTCTAGTTACAAATCATACGATTGCATTTGGACAAGTCGTATATCATACCTAATGGCCTTGCTGCCGAAGCCTCACAAAAAAAAAAAAAAATTTGGACAAGTGGAAAAAATGCGTTACGATTAATTTTTGTTTAATAAACCTATTATATATAAACAATCGTATGATTTGCAACTAGAGTATCACTTCTGCAATGCGTTCTCGTAACACATTTTTAATTTTTTTTTCAATTTTTTTTATTTTTAGCTATATAAAGAATTAAAATTGTTTATTTAACAATGAGATAGACTTCGTCTATTATCATAATCACTGTCTGTCCAAATATGTAATAACTTTTGAAAATGGCGCTGTACAGTAAAACAGAAATGATCTTCTATTGTTCACTGTTATGAAACGTTTCGAATAATCATTTCTATTGTTTTTCTTAAACGTTTGCTCTATTTTCCGTCAATGTTTTTGTGTGCCATTTACATTGTATAGAGAGATACGCTGCAATCATATAGTATATTTATAAAGTTCTATATGGCGCATTCTGTTTCAAAAAGTGTAACCAACATATTGAAAGAGAAAACCATGGCCTTATTCATCAAACACTATTAAAGATAGAAATTACTAAACTTGGAACACATTTATTCGTTACAATAAAATTTACTTTCAATTCACCAACCAAATTATCAGGTTAAAAATAGTTAGTTGAAGAATAAATACACATTACACCATACTCCTTGCTGTTTTTGTTGAATATTGTGACAATTACTTAAAAATCCGACCGATGGCGTTAGTGTAAACGTCAAATAAAAGTTTCATTAAAATAATAATGTTTTATCCTAACCCAATTGCACACAAAACTTCCACTTGCTTTATGCTTTACAACACAAAAGTTTAAAAAACAACACAAATAAATTTACAAGATTAAACCGCAGATATAAATACTTCACGTGTATAAGTTAGGTATTATGATCTATGTGGCGGCCATGATTATTTTCTCAGGCGAATAAATATTTATACCCGACAATTGGGACAGAATAGATTCATACCTGCAGTAAACATTATTATGCTTGGTGAATTGAATTATAGCGATTTATTCGGAGGAATGAAACAAATGAACTGAATAAATAACTACTTACGTTCGGTGAATATGGTCATTAGTGTTTTGTTTCAAATGGGAATAAGCCATATATATGAACTGTAATAGATATGTATATAGCACAATTATTATGATCCAAACAGTACATGAAATAGTGAAACAAACGACTAAATTAACAGAATACCACAAACTGACAACGTGTAACTATTAATACTGTATGAATATTAATTTTCCATTTTCAGTATCAAACACAGTAAATAATATTTATACCCGGCACCAGCGGCGGCGCGTGGACATTTTAAAAGCAGGGTCAACCGAAGGTACCTCTTAACATTAGCTGGGAGTGAGGGATATTAAAATTATGAATCACATCCACGTTTATGATGTTTTAATTATTAACTTTTCTTCAAACACTGTTGGCAACACTGTAACACTAGTCACTACTGCCATAAGCCGTGGGTAAGACATACGTACCGCCGAATCAAAGCCGTCAAAGGTGAATGAAGTTGATTCAGTAAACACTTCTATAGCATACGACGGTGATAGATGCTTATTTGTATTAATGTGCTGACAGTAAATGCAGCTCAAAGCCGATCTAAATAGCTCACTATAGATAGATAGATAGATTTTATTTACACATAATAGTACAGATTGTACACGTGACGTCAAAAAACATTAAAAAATATAAAAATTCCAAGTAAATTATAGAATATTGCTTTTTTAAAATTGATAGTTAAAAAATTCATCAATGTTATTAAAACAGTTTACAGTTAAAAATGATTTCAATTTTTTTTTTAATTTTTCCATCTTTAAAATTTTGAAATCAAGAGGTATTTTATTATAAAGCTTAAGGGAAACATATGTAAAATGTTTTTGTACGGTGGCTAATTTATGCAATGGTAATGTTAGCGAACTTTTATTTCTCGTTTCATAGTGATGAAAATCAGAATTTTTTTCCAAATCTTTTATTTCTTTTTTAACATACACCAAGCAATGATATATATACGTAGCTGAAAGTGTCATTATTTTGTTGTTTACAAAAATAGGCCTACAGTGTTCACTTCTTTCTACTCCTGCCAATACTCGAACCGCAGCTTTCTGTAAAATGAAAATTCTTTTAGCAGCAGGTACGCCTCCCCAAACTAGTATCCCATATTCCATGCATGAATGGAATAAAGAATTGTAGACAACGCGTGCTGCTTCATCATTGACCGAATTGTGGGTCAGGATGCGCAAGGTGTACACGGTGGATATGTGACAATGACGTTTCATGTGCTGCTTCCGAGCACAGAACAAGTCTGAATGCAAGAAAGTCTCCCACACAAAACACACACGAGTTTTGTGGTGTGTGCCACTCGCTGTTAAACTTTTGCGTTGATTGTGTAACTATTACACCGTTGGCTAATATTAAATATTGGTTAAATAGGGAAAATATAATTCATTTTAAAATTTTGAAGTGCTGTTCTGTAGCGCCTTTGTAGACGAAATGTCAGGTAGAAATGGACCACGGCCTACAAGCCCGGAAACAAGATTTGAGTATAAATATGTTTTTTACAAAATGTTACCCTGTCGAGATAAACATATTATGATCATACGAAAGACTAGAGAAATAATAATAATTATTATTTTTTTTCAAAACATACTTCGGTACGTAGCGCATTTGCTTCTGGCATTTACATAATATTTTTCTGTTGACAATCACATTTCTCGAATCTACAAAAGCCAGATAAATATCTGCTATGTAAAAGGTATATAACATTTATAGTCCATAGGGAAAATACACATAATATACGGAACAAGAAAGACAGGTATAGTCCCAGAGCCGATCGTCGGATTTCCTATGTTTCGAACACACTTAGTTTGTCTATACTCTATATATGAAACAAACAGTAGACGTGGTAAAAGTCGTTACAATGTGATCACAGTGACGTGTTATTCCAGTTACACAAAAATCACAGTGAAAAATCATCGTGACTTTCGATCCCGACCGAGCAAACACTCGGTCGGACGTTACGTCGGCTACTCGGTTGGAGCGACCGTCGTGATTACGGTGACATGGAACAACATGTTACTTTGGAACGTAGTTACCTCTTGTCAGATCACAGTGATATTTTTAGACGGCTGATCACAGTGATTTTTCATCGTGAAATTATTTATTCTCCAACTCTAACAAACAGAGAACGAGGGAACCGGAACCACAACAATTATTATTATTGGTAACGTAACGAAAAATGAAACGCCCATACTCGCCACTCAGTGCGTCGGTGATAGGTCGAAGTAAGAGGAATAGCTTTACGAAGCTGCTAGAAACACTGCTTGGAGTTCTGCTGGCCGGTAAGCTCGGTACGAAGCTGGAAATGACGTCACTTCGGGCTCGTCTGCTAGCTTTCAAAATAGGTTTTAAAATTAGAACAGAGGCTATTTTCCTTGCTAGGTATGAGCAAGAACCAATCAGGAAGCAGTATCTTGTCACGTGGACGACTTGAACAAACACTCACAAACACTATGCCATAGTGTGAGTTCTGTTCAGAGACAATAAACATGCACTTTTGTTACCGTTTTATCACTGCGCGCGCACCGAACAAGCTTGTAAAGACGTCTCGTGTGAAGCGAGTACATAACAGCAATTAAGAAAACCAGCGCTAGAAAACTAGTAGTGAAATCTATAAGCAAGGAACCTAGCGGAAACTCCAGACGCGTTTCAAATTTCGTTACGCTTTCAGCAAAGTGTCAATAGAGTGAGGTTACAGTCGCTTGTGTCGCTTGTTATTTGTTTGCTCGTTTGCTCTAAAGACATGTTTGTCTGTGTATTCGATATACACAGGAAATCTTAGGGTGGGCTCTCGGTCTATATGCAACAAAATATCATATTATATACATACAAAAAATATGTGCGGTGTATTTCTAGGAAGAGAGAGTCTTTCACGCGTTATAACGAATGTCAGTCAGTGTCTAGATCCAAGGATAGCCGTCGCTGATGGTGGGCAGAGGGCATTAGTCTCCGTAATGTACAGGTTGAAGAACACGATGCTGGTTTTACCGTTAGAATCCTTACTGGATTTAGCTGCTAAAAAAATTGATTATTTTTAGCATTACAGATAAATTATGTTTGGGATTAAAAAAACACACATTTTTGAGATTAAAAAAAGATTATTTTCTAGGTTAAAAATGGACTATTCTTCGGATTAAAAATTGATTATTTTTGGCATTAAAAAGAAAAAATTCGAGTCGCAGCGCCACACCTTGCCGACAATATAGTGTATTTGCTAATACAGGCAGTGTGGTTTTATTATGTGAACTTAACTTTTTTGTTTTTGCACAAAATAAAAAATTTAACCCCTTAATACATCTCTTAAAATAATATTTTTTTCTTAATTTCAATATTACTATCAACTTATCAAATTAAATTCATCCTTCACTAAGTAAATCCATATCAAGATTTATTTACTAACGTTAATGTGTTAATTATATACTTATTTTGTTAATATATTGTCTGAAAAATTGGTCCTGTCGAGCCGATTTTAATAAAATTTTGGCAGCACATTTCTATCTTTACTAATTGGTTAAATTTTAATTTTGAAACGGTTCTGAGAATTTTTTTGGTATTTTTGAGCCCAAAAACATGTTTTTACCCCTAAAACCTACCCTTAAATTCCAATAGGTATGTGGTTCAAATTTCTTTAAAATCCTCCTTCAAAAGTTATTGCCCGCACATATATATAAATACATATTACATATAATATATAAACATACTTTTACAAAAATGGTGCCAAATTTCTTAAAGAAGACGTCGAGAAATTTTGGTCCGACACCTAAGTCCCGCTATCCGACCGATGCCAATAGTGTAAATTATAAACCATAGAAAGCTTACTTACGTCGTTGCTATATGCTCAATGCGAAAGACCGGTCTATTCTACTTGTGAAGGGGTGAATACGTTTGAAACACACAAATTTTAAACATTAATATAAAATGCGCAAGGATCATAGCTTCCGTCATGTATCCACAAACCGACGCACCACTTTTTTTTCTATTTGTATTTTATTATCACCAGTGACCGAACACTCTGTATGTTTATTATACTTGTAAATTCTGACAGACAAAAGGAAAGACGGCAAGACGAGCATAATTATTATTTTTTCACATTTCATTTACAGGAACTGAAAAGAATTGTAGCTTTCGAGGGAGAATTTTTAAAACAATCTGCTGATTTATATAATATTCCTTCACGCAGAGCAGGTTTTACATATTTTACATACCACCATTCCTGATCAGTATTCAACTATTCATACAAATTCTATTATGTAAAAAAGGCTATGTACTTGATTATATATTATTGTCTTCTTAAAACTTTTTTTCGATGAATTTATAAAAAAGAAACCTTAATTCTATTTCCCAAAAATTGGTTGTCGTATAATTTATAAGAGTACATATCTATACTAATATTTCTTTGTTTGTTTGGTCCTAGATTGTGCATCTGTGGATGAAAGTAAAAATACTAATAACGCTATTAAAAAATAGGGGTTGGTGGTAGAACGGTGAAAATTTACGGTTATAAGTATTTTTTAGTGGCAAATCATAAAAAAATTAAAAAAAAAATTTTTGGCCAAAAAATAAAAAAAAATTCAGGAGAGGGCCACCCTTATCACCTAGGGGCATAAAAAATAGCCTACGACCTATTCTCAGACTTACCAAGTATATATAAAAAATTTCATAAAAATCGATTTTTATATATTACGAATGGGGAAGGGAGGAACATGAGTACACACATTCATATTAGTTTACCGAGATGAATGTTGTGTCTAAATTTGATCGGAGTTACCGTTCAAAATTTTTTGTCGATAAAAAGCAGTATATATACTTTTTTTAACTAATAATTTTTTTTTAATTAATTAAATGAAATTAAAATAAGTTTTAATGTAAGCCTTAGAAGAAAGCAATGTAGAAAATAAAAAAATAATAAAAATGCATTCGCCCAACGTAGGGCTCGAACCCACGACCTTGTGCTCTACCGATTGCGCTAGCCGGCGTTGTATTCTTACATCGCTAATATGAGTATACTTAGTTAGTGCATTTCACCTGAATAGAAGCTTATTTTTTAGATACATTTTGGAACATTTTTCATTACTGCTCCGCTCCTAATGGTCGTAGCCTGATTTTATATAGCCTATAACCTTCCGCGATAAATGGACTATCCAACAAAAAAATTTTTTTTCAATTTGAACCAGTAGTTCCTGAGATTAGCGCGTTCAAACAAACAAACAAACTCTTAAGCTTTATATATTAGTATAGATATAGATTGTCAAATGTCATTTTATTTAAAAATTGTTTTATCATCAGTTGGAAATCATTTTATTTAAAAATTGTTTTATCATCAGTTGCAAATATTGTAACGAAAGCATAAATTATTTCAAACTTGAACAACCCCCTCACGAAACGGGATAGACGTTTATTTATAAATTAATTGGGGTACCTGTAGAAAACTCCGTAACTCATGATAACACGATAAGTTTTAATAAAGTAACTCTGTAATCCTGCCAGGGGGCACATCCATAGTCATCCATCTGTCTGAAAACAACCTTTTATAAAATGAAATAATAACTGACTATCATTACCTAACGCTTTCCAATTAAAATGTAAAATATTCTTGTTAAAGCAATGCCTCCAAACATCACTTTATACATATACCAAAAAGTTTGTATTTTCGAAGTTTTCTTTTCTAAAATATGTAGTCTAAGATCCCGACTAGACTCAACCTGCGCTCATCTGTTATCTTAAAAGGGGGCCAACCGCGTATCTTTATCGATTTTACTTATGGTCATATTCACCTACATAAGTATAGTTGTTTATTTGGTTCATTTATTTCATTCCTCCGAATAAAGAGCGATAATTCAATTCACCAAGCATAATTATGTTTACTCCAAGTATAAATCTATTTTGTGCAAATTTCCGGGTATAAATATTTATTCGCCTGAGAAAATAATAATGGCGGCCACATAGATCATAATACCTAACGGTTAGTTATTATGATCTATGTGGCGGCCATTATTATTTTATACTCCACGTTTATATAGGTTAGGTCCTAACCTTTAAACGTGGAGTATTATATCTGCAGTTGCTCTTGTGAATTTATTTATGTGTTGTTTATTAACCTTTTGTAAAGTGTATAGTTAGTGGAAGTTTTGTGTGCAATTGGGTTAGGATAAAACATTATTATTTTATGAAACTTTGTTATTTGACGTTTACACTAACGTCATCGATCGGATTTTTGGTTGAACGACAAAATATTCAACAAAAATACCAAGGAATATAGTGCAGTGTGTATTTATTCTTCAACTAACTATTTTACTTGATAATTTGATTGGTAAATTGAAAGTAAATTTTATTGTAACGAATAAATTTGTTCCAAGATTAGTCATTTCTATCTTTAAGAGCAACAAAATTATGTTTTTAAGTGCTCAATTTGTTGAAAACATAAATGACTATAGATAAAAAAAAATATAAAATCGTGCCATACAAAATCACTGAGTGGAACGACCAATCACAAATGAGCAAACTACGACCCTGCAGAGAACGCTAGCACGCTGAGCATAAAAGAAGGGGGAACAACAGTCGTTGACACACTTACCTTGTGAGCCGCCTAGAAGGACACTTCGCCCGCTTCCACATCGCCTTTGATAATGTCTACCGCACTTGTAGACGAAACATCAGGTAGAAACACCAATGGACCGCGGCTTACAAGCCCGGAAGCCAAGATGTTTTGAAACGACGTACTTGGATATTTCTATTCTATAGAATGGAAAATATTAATGATGAGGTTTATTGTATAGGCAAAAAAAGAGACAGTTTGCTTTTCACTTTGTATGAATAAGGAAGTATTTATTTACAGATTTCTATAGTACCTACATCGTCAGTCATATTCATTTACACAGCAATTAAATATAACTGATGGCCATATTCACTGAACGTAAGTAGTTATTTATTCGAATCATTTGTTATATTCCTCCGAATAAATAGCGATAATTCAATTCACCAAGCATAATTATGTTTACTGCAGATATAAATCTATTCTGTCCAGATTTTCGGGTATAAATATTTATTCGCCTGAGAAAATAATAATGGCCGCCACATAGATCATAATGCCTAACCTATAAACGTGGAGTATTATATCTGCAGTTTGATCTCGTAAATGTATTTATGTGTTGTTTATTAACCTTTTGTGAAGTGTATAGTTGTAAAACATTAAAGTTAGTGAAAGTTTTGGGTTACGATAATATACATTATTGTTTTAATGAAACTTTTTTTGACGTTTACACCAACGCCATCGGTCGGATTTTTTGGTGAACGTCACAATATTCAACAAAAAGAGCAAGGAGTATAGTGCAGTGTGTATTTATTCTTCAACTAACTATTTTACCTGATAATTTGGTTGGTGAAATGAAAGTAAATTTTATTGTAATGAATAAAATTGTTCCAAGATTAGTAATTTTTATTTTTAATATAGGGTTCGATGAATATGACCATTAATATGTTTATTCGTAAGGAAGCATTAATATTATTATTAATACAAATGTGGTTAGTAACTATGCGATGAGAACAAACTAAAACCAAAATTGCAAAAATATAACAAAAAGTTACCGTCAAAATAAATGTTTTTATCATACTTTTATTTAATGTGAAACTCGAAACACGTTCATCTTACTTTACTAGCGGTGCACAAATAGCAAGCCACTGTAGCCTCATTATATTGACACTTTGTTGAAAGCGTAACGAAAATTGAAACAGGTCTATCTTACTTCGTAAAGCCATTCCTCTTACTCCGACGCACTGAGTGGCGAGTATAAGCGTTTCATTTTTCGTTACGTTACCGTTTTATAACTTGCGAAATTGCACTATCATAGTATAAGAAGTTTCACTTCACTGAATACGTCTTAGCCTAACTAATTATCATATCGAAAAGTTTTTTTTTTAAGTCAGACTACTTTAAGCGTTGTAGGGAATATTGGCCTGGATGAAACGAAAAATGAAACGCTTCTCTTCGTCGACTTCAACCGTCAGTTGAAAGGAAAGAGTAGGAGAATCGTTTCTACCCTTTCTCTCTAGGCGTCATGCGCACTCTACACGCATGCGCAGTTCCTACTGTGCGTATACGTAGCATTTATCTATCCACGGTAACAAATTCTGAAATTATAAAATCGTCAACGAATGACGGTGGCTTTCTATTAAAACATCAGATGTGAAGAATTCTACCTAGCTAGTGCGAGAGAGAAAATTCTAATGATACTATTGAACATGGTCGTAACTAGCTTTCTTGGGATCCTGAGCAAAACTTCATCACTGCAACCCCCCCTTCACTAAATTAAATAAAGCTACTGTGTTGTTGGGTCAGTGGGACAAAAGTGGGGAGGGCGAAAGGCAGCTTACTATTATAGGACAGGTTCCCAAAAAGTGGTTGAAAGGTATACAGTTTTTTTTAATATAATGCAATTTTTTTCGATTTTTCTGGGGGCCCCCTTCCGCCTGGGCCCTGCCCCTGCCTAGCTTCGGTCCTGCTATTGATTATCGCAATATATAATCAATATTCTTTTAAAAAATGATTAATATACTTATGAAAACATTAAAGAAATCAATCCGCAATGCTAAGTATTTTTTATCGATTATATTATTAATATCCCAAGATATGTATGTCAAAGATAATTTTTTTAAAACTACATTCAAAAACAAATCAATTACAGTAGAGTCTCACTAATCCGGCACTATTAAAAACTAGGGGGTGCCGGATTATTGGATTGTAGAGAAAAATTCATAATACGTAAATAAAATAAATCATTTCATATGAAGATAACAGTGACATTTATTATTTAGGGGTGGGGAGGCGTGAGCGGAGGGTGCAGGATTATTGGACGTACCGGACTACTGAAGTGCCGGATTAGTGAGACTGTACTGTATCTTAAATGTTGCTTAAAAATTATTGGAAACTCGATACGAATATAAACAGGCCGCGTACGAGAAGCCATGCTTCTTTTGTAGTGGCGATAAGGGCCTTCCACGAATTATTTTGGATGCATTTCCGATTCGTGCTATCATTAATTCGCGTGTGTTAATCGGGCTTTTGAATTAATTAAGTAAAATTTAAAAAATGTAATTGAACTTTGAAAGGCTGTTTCTTATTTTTTGAGTTTTGATAAAAAAGTTACTTGAAATATTTGTTCGTCTATTTGATTTCTACACGCTGTTAAAAAAGAAGAATCAACTTAAAAACCTGTATTAGAATGTACTCTATTCCCTTCCCGACGCTATTAACTAGTCTAGATGATGATGATTATAGAACATTGATTATAGACGTTCGACAACTTAATTCAGAAACTTCACAAGCAAAGCAAAGCTGTCTTAAAAAAAGTAGTATATTCTTAAATTGTGAAAAACTAATGCGTCATACATGATAAATTCTGAACAAAAATAACTTGCCTGAATTGTTACAATATATTGTAATTTCCTCGTTTTTAAAGACTTGTTTTCTTTATATTATTGAATCGTATTCGCTTTTTAAATGACATCAATGTAAGCAAACGGAAATTAAAAAAAAGGAAATTGGTCGTTTTTACTGACATTCTTTATATCGGTATTTCCAATCGCTTTTTTCGAACACAACATAAAAAGGTAAATTATTTAATTGTACATTCTTAATCGAAATGAACCACTTTTAAATATAGATATTTTGATGTTTACAGACTAGATTATTATATAACCAATGTAATATAACACAATTGTAATGTGCGGAAAAAAATTTGAAAGTGGGGAGAGTGAGAACTGAAGCATTTACCCTATAAGTTATTTTATGTGACCGCCTTCAATATTATTAAAATCCATTATTTACCGACGTATACACTACAATTTCTAACCATAAAAATACACCTTATTATTTTCGATATTAAATTGTTTGCAAATTTATAAATTCTTAATAGCAGGCCGCTTAATAAAAACGAAATTAACTTAAAAGTACAAAACTTCAATAGCATAGCTTATATATAATAATTAATAAACATGCTGTTCAAATATTTCTTTTCTCCCTCGCTATGGAAGTCTTTGTTTGTCCGACAGAAACATTTGACTGTATTTAATATTTCATACTGTTATGAAAAACAAGTTCAAACAAAAACAAAAGTAGTTCACAATCCTATTAAACGATACCCGTTACCTCCACCACATTGTGAATTTTAATTAATTTCGATTTGACAATAAGTCATTCGAAAATGTTATCGGTTTACACTTTTGATTATTTACTTTCAATTTACTGAAATAATTCTTCAGAAAAGCAATTGAATTTTCGAATTTTTATGAAAATGTTTTGGTAAAAGAGGTGACAAAATAAATATCCACTTTAATGAAAATTAGGAACGCCGTGTCTAGAAAACAAATCAATTGTTTTCTCTCGGATATTTTATAACGACTATTTTCAAGCTGGAACGCATGTACATACATTATTTTCAGTTTTGAACGAATTCAATTAAAAATAACTGCCTTATTGATGAAATGACGTGGAATAAAATCTAAATGATTTTTTTGCATTATTTACTGATACAATAAATTTACAAAATATGTACTTAGAAAAATAACGATATAATAGTTATTGGCGTAACTAGTAGTCTAAGTCATTCATGGCGTGTCAGCGCGATGTTTTCAGCACTCGTCTCCGGTGCGCAGTATGCACTCGCTTCGCTCGTGCCTGCGCACCTACGACTCGTGTTGAAAACATCGCGCTGACAGGTCATGACTTAGCCTACAAGTTGCGCCCATAATTTTATTCAACAATTGCGCGTTATTCATGTTTTAATTATAATGAGATGTTGTAAATATCTATTTATTTCTTTATAAAAAAAACTGTCAATACTAACAGCACCAAACAGCACGATTCAATGTTTTGGTTTGAGGTTAGCCGGTTATGAATAAACTCCATGTCTAAAACATTCGGCCTCTCAATTTTAGCCTCAATGGGTAACAACGGAGTTGTTGTTACCTACTATTTCGTTACGACTCAGAAAATAGTTACGTTTATTTTCATTACTCCACAATGGCCGAGCTAGTAGGAATCTTCATTGAGTTATGACAATTAATTGTCACCAGTCGGTAAATGGCTATTTAGGGTTCGGTTTTTAGGCATGATAAAACATGAATAACGCGCATGAGTTGAATAAAACATATTATAATTATTTTAAATTCGTTTTGATTTTCAACTAATTTAATATATTATTATATTTGAAATATAAAATACGATTTTCTGTAAATAATACATTCAGATTGAAGATTTATTTTTTAATTTTTGCTACTAAAAAGTTTATAAAATTATTCAATAATATTTAAATGAATTTTAGTGTATATCTGTTTCTAAATAAATAGAAAAGAACAAATATACATTTTGTAGCCTAAAGCCACCGCTTTTCGACCACTGGCTGTGTTGTATGTAACAAACAAATATATGAGTGCATGTCTTTACGCGCGGCTGAAGTAAAACTTCTTTTAATTTGTTTTTACCACTCACTTTTTGATAAATAATTTACTCACTACAGTAAACCCTCGTTAACACGAACACGGTTAACACGAATTTCGGTTTAACGCGAACAAAAATTTGCTCTCGACAATGGTCACATAAGCTTTAATGTAATTATGTTCGGTTAACACGAACCCTCGTTAATACGAACTTCGAACAACTTTTTCGTCCCTTCACGGTTAATTATCGGATAATACGAACTACAAAAATTCTCAAATCATATATTTTAATCATTTTGGTCAATGAATATACAATACAACTAAAAGAAAAGATTCGCTTAAGGGATTACAAAAGTAAATAACTCACATTCTAAAAATAGACAAAGGATTGAGAGATTAAAAATTCACTCGAAATCCTATAAATAGAAACATATATACCTCAAAATTTTTCCCCTCTTATTTATTGAAAAGGTTGTAAACTAATTAACAAAGGCAAAGGCTTCTTAACAATTTATAATAAATAATTATTCAATGTTTACTTAAAATAAATCATGATTTGACACTTAAAAAATGACTGTATTTTATGCCATACTCGGTTTACACGAACTCCCACATAACACGAACTTTTTGCCTGATTTTTACGAGTTCGTGTTAACGAGGTTTTACTGTAATTAAATCACTCGTTGGCTATATGCTTATTGGTTTGCGTTCGTAGCCATGTTTCACATTTCGTTCAAGATGGTTTCTACAGATGCGTTTTGATGTCGCCATCTATTAGTCAAAGTCTTTAAATAGCAGAAACTGCGTAAACATGTCACTTCCGTTCGAAAAAAGTTCTGAGTTACTAAGGAAGTTTTACTTCAAAAATTTTTTTTAGTTGTAATTTTTTAATCTAAGATCGACGTGAAGATAAATCATAAAATTCAAAACAATTTTAATTATTTGAATAAATCATAAAATATTAATTTACAAATGAGTTATACATATATAACAGAAGTGTAACTCATTTGAAAATTTATGTTTTAGTTTTTTTTTTGCATCGATTGAGTACATTATTAATAAAATACGAAAAAAGAAATTTAAAATAATAATATTATATTTTCGCGTACCCGGCCAGTAGCCGGAAAACGGCGTCTTTACCCTCTTTATATTAAATTTGACTGTGAAATGAAACAAAACTTTTCATTTAACTATAATTAATAAAATTGTAAAAACATATTTTAACACTATTAATAATAATAATAGGTATTATAAATATTAAGAAGATAAAGATAGAGAGAGAATGTTTTGGTCATTGGTTAAAATTAAGTGATTATTACATTTTTCACTTGAAGGAACACACACAAATACACTGTATAGATAAATATCTCTAAGTAAATAAAATAAATGTATTTCTACCATAATTTAGTTTGTATTTTCAAGTATTATTTATCTATAATATTATAATAGAAGAACTACAATAATTTCAAAATTATATACAACGTATCTGTTACAGACCGTATTTTAGAATCAGATAGTCTAAAACAATCTGAAACGCGATAGTCCGTATGTATATGGCCCGGTCCGTACGTACACGGTCTGGTCCGTATGTATACGGTCTGTAACGTATCCAATACTCTACTTTTAAACGGACCTCAAATAACTCTCGCAAACCGCCGTTTTAGTTACGCAAAATCAATTGAACACAGTGTCGTTCCAATGCCTTATATTTTATTTCACTTATCGACTGTCATCTTTGAAAAAAATATAATATATATGCAGTTTTTTAACAATTATTTTTACTAATTTTGATCCAGGGATGTAGGTATTTTCAATAACAGTTTTTCGGTGCAGGGTTGCATATAACGTGTCCTGACGTCGTTAATTATTCTAGAAACAATAATTAAAAAAAAAAATTCAAACATGCATTTTCAATTTTAAATGGTATCTTTACATAAATTTTTGTTTACAATAACTGAGCAAACAATTGTTAGTTTGTTGGTCAAATTTCTTAATATATTATAGCCGAAGCATACGAGGCTGGTTTTGATTCGCTGCTAGGTTTCAAGCGTACTGTGAATTATTTGTATGTGTTGGCTTCACACGATCCGTATTTTGAGGCTAGTTTTGTAGATCGGTTTGGTGCGCGCGCAGTGACCTGTGACATTTCGAACGTTAACAAAAGTGGACGTTTACTTGTCTCTGAACAGAACACACACTATGACGCCATGTTTGTTTGTGACGTACTTTCACATTTCGTCCCCGTGACAAGACACTGCTGCCTGATTGGTTCTTGCTAAAAACAAACATGAAAAATAACTTCGGTTCTAAATTTGAAATCCAGCTCGTCATTTCCATCCTCGCAGTCAGCAGCAAAACCAGCATCGTGTGCAGCGGCCTTTATGCATAAAACAGGGAGCAAAATAATAATTGATGATGCAATTTTTCACGTCCGTTTAATTTGTAACTAAATTAAATATACAAACAATTTTTATTACAGTCACGCGGGTTTATAGTTTAGTTCATTATACAAGAAAACGATCATTAATATAGGTTGATATCTTAACACATATTTTGAGGTTAGGAAATTTGCATGATTTTCTTTTTCAATCCTCCATTGTTACATTTCAGAATGGTTAACGGTTATACTTCTCAAATAAGCATACAAAATGTAGTCCAGGTCCTAGGAATAAAATCGCAATCGAATCATTAAAGTGCAAGGATATATTTCTGTCTTTTTTATCGTAAGAGCTCGTTGGTTCTGATTGGCTTAGGCCATAAACAAAGACATAAAACATATCTTAATATATTGTCGGAATAGCCAAGGAATTACTTCGAAAAAAGAGACGCAGATATATTTTCGATACGCTTTGTTGCCTTCGCTCACCGCACATTGAGTAAATAGACAATGCGTGCTATAGCAATTATTACATATTATATGGTCAAGGTTGAAAAAGCCGCAGTACATTTTATAAAACACACAATGACCCAATCCCCACACTCATAAATTATTACAAACATACCTATCTACATATTATAGGTATGAGGTACACCCCGTGTAGGCGACAATAGTCACTACTATCAAAAACTTCACTTGGTTCATATATTTATTAATTTACTATATGAATCATTGTCTGTCTACTCAATGTGCGGTGAGCGAAGGCAACAAAGCGTATCGAAAATATATCTGCGTCTCTTTCTTCGATGTAATTCCCTGATTTCTCCGATGATAGGATTGGTTGATGTACTTGCATTCAATCTGAATAAAGTATCTGTTTCAAAAACTTTGTCTTTTTCTATGACGTTAACATGGGCGTACCCAGCTTTTGGCCCAGGAGGCAGCAAATTAAAAATTTCTTAAGCTCGTGCTTGTTTTGCCCCCCTGGATACGCCAGTGCTTACGGCATAAATAAAGACAGAAGTATATGTTTGCATCCTAATGGTTCGATTGCGATTTTATTCCTATGCTCAGTATAGAATAAAAGTATATGACTTGGTTCCTATCTAAAAAGCAAATTAAAATAATTCATAGTCAAACTAAAAAAAACTCGTTTTTATGGGAACTAGCGGCGCGGCCTGTGATCAAAATTCACTCCGCATTTACTCCGCTAATTTTTTACAGTGTATGAACGTAAACAATGAATATTATTTTACAGTGTATGAACCCAATGTTTTATTGTATTTGTAATACATATTATAATACTATTACAATATTATTTATTGGCTTTTTATCAAATTCTAGCAATTTTTAGTATCATGTAAAATTAGCTGGCATTCATATTTTTTTTAATTTAAATATTTACCGTCTTACGGGATGAATTTTCAAAAACCCTTTCTTAGTACTCACCTACATTTGTATAAGAAACTCCTGTATAAAATTTCATGCTTCTAGACCCACACGTTTAGGCTATGTATCAGTCAGTCTGTCAGTCATTCAGCGTTAGTGTTTTATTAAGTAGAAAAAGATATTTTCCATAAAAATAGCAAATCGGAATAAACTATTTCTATGCCTGAAGTGATGCCTTATTTTTAAGTTTCAGGTATTTTAAATCTTGGATATTTTTCCAATCCGGACGCCGGACGGTTTATATTGTATAGGTATATAGCTTTACAAATAAATTGTCTATCTATCTATCTATACAGTAGTGACGTCACACGTAAGTAGGCGACGTTTTTGTCTCGTGAATAAATTATTACATGAGTTTTCGATCGTGAATTTTATATTTAATATATTCTTTTTACTTTTAATCTGAATATCTAGAATCTTCACATTTTCAAGTCAGAATATGTAAGCCACTTGAAAACCATGCAATTTCCTGAATCAAATGTCATAAATACCGTTACATAAAATGTTATAAACTGTGGTAACTTTATAATAAAAATTGATGAGTGACATACCTTTGTGAACCCAGCTTTATATTATTGATAGTACTGTGTCTTAATAAGCTCATTATTAAATTCACTTCGTGTTAATAATTATTAAAATAATCAATATTAGATATTAAATAAATATATAAGTAGAAATATATAAAATTATCACAATTTGTAATACCAAAATGCTACATTATGTTACAATTAAGTAATATTTAAAATTATAAAACTTAACAGATATTTGAATTAAAATTTAAGAATATTTAAATACATTTAGAAATGCAACATATAACCGATCATTTTAAATCACAACTACCTACCCCCTATAAAATAGCTGCTTTTCATGCGTCTATAAAATGACTCATTTCACACTAGTGCGTGAAATAAATAAAAATAGTCAACCCAATAGTAATTTCCTACAATTATAACATAAATGAAATGTCATGAATCCTGAAAAAACACTGAAAATGAAGTGAAAAACAGCAATTTTATATAGGTGCAAAAATATAGTGTATATCTCGGACGCAATGATATTTTGACTCGTGTGACTGTTTTAATATAATGTCACAGCTCGTCGCAATTATACTTCATTACACCCTAGATATATAAACTACTATACATACAGAATGTAACAAAAAGCTAAGGTAGAATTAGGAAACCGTGGTGTTTTTTTAAACAAATTCTTTGAAAAAAAAACAAGATTTTAATTTTTCTAGTAAACATTTTAAATAACAGCTTATGATTACGTAATGAATAATTTTTTTTTATTATAGAGACATTTAAATTTGTATTTTTAACTTCAAAGTTCTGAAGCTTAAAAAATACTTTATTTTTTACAATTTATTTAAGATCAATACAATTTTTTGTTACACCCTGTATATCACGCAATATCAATTTATTGAAAACAATTAATTAGATCAACGTACAATTAATTTCAAATTTCTAACAAAAACAAAAGAGTTTTCCATTAAAATTTCAATATTATTAAAATATATATATACCTATAGTCATCAATAATATTGTCAGGACCAATATAAATAAATTATAATTTAAGTGAAAAAGTCGATTAAAAAAGCGAAACGAGTGGTTCCAGCAATTAAAAAACTTATTTAATGTTTCGAGATAAAATCTACACGGACGTAGCTGTACCGGACAGCTAGTATACACATAAAGCGAAAGATATGTCGTTTTTCTAACATTTGACTTCAACTTGAAAACAATAAAAAAGAAATAAAAATACTTTCTACTTTAGTTATTCACATGAGAACGACGTGATCCCAAATGGCATAGGTAATTCAGTGTCAGTTCACAAAATAAACTTTCAAAAAGTGATATTAAATTTTGTATTCTGACAAAAATGAGAATATTGTAATTTCCCATAGTGTTATTGTTGCAAAAGACGTTTTATTGTTTTTAGTGATTAACAAATGATTAACGTAGGTCTTAAAAGAGACTGAAAATGTTTTCGCACCACGTAATAAAAAAATAGAACCCCATTCAAAAAAGACCACTCAAATGCACAAAATAATCATTCCGAACAAAATGGTGTCGAAATTATTCAAATCGGTTTATCCCTCAAAAAATTATGGTTAAACAAACATAAAAAATGTCAATTTTGATTTTCAAGTCAAATTAATAAAAACGTCAAGCTACTTGCTTTGACGAATCCCTACAAATGACAAATTTATTGGTTTCGAATTTCGATTGCCAAACTAAAAGCTACCCGGTCGAAGCCGGACCGGAAAACTAGTAAACATAAAATTAAACATTCTTTTATTTACCAGTTGAATGAAGACCACAAAATAAATACCTACAAGTGCGTGTTTTTACTGAAAATTTTACACGAAAGTCTGAAACAACAGGTGTGATCAATATATCACCACCATTGACACAAAAAATAGATTGCCAAACAGTCCAAAAGTGTCAATCAAACAAGGAGATAGGCATCTTTACGTCCTTTTCCTGCTAGTGTCAACTATATTGGGATCCGATTACATCATGTCGCAACGTCGCTACATTTGGTGATAAAAGATGAACTTCTTCAAAAGGTTAACTCGGCAGAGGGTAGGACCTGCACAATGTGTTGTTTTTCAGAAATCACCAGCACATTAGATCGGTCCAGCACGGCTAGACAGAAATTGCAGATGACCGACTCACGGTCGTTGCTGGTTGCGCTACTTCGTTAAATAACACGAACAGGCTTGTTTGCTCTGTGCTGTGCTGTCGTGCAGGTTCATGCCTGACAAGTGTGCACGGTCTTTAAAAGTTGATTTAAATTCGTCAATTAAACTACAGTGTAAACTCTATATAGCGACACTCAAGGAATTTGTGGCGTTATTGAGAGTTGTCGTTAAGCGGAGAGAAGAAATAATTCATTAATATTTTTTTACTATAATATACATTTACTCATAATATATAAAATTTACAACTGACCAACAAACATTCATACTATCGATAAGCAGCTGAGCTAAACATATGTAAGATAATTCCAACAAACAAAAACGAATTTCTTAGAATCTTCGGTACGCATGGTGCCGACAACAAAGCAACAAAATAACAAACAAGTACTGTTTATTGCTTAATTGTGACGTATTGTTGGCGTTATTTAGAGTGTAGGTATCATTGTATGAGCAAGAAGGTAAACCAACTAGAGTAATTAAGTAATTTCGACGTTTTAAGGAGTTTGTCGTTATATCGAGTGACGTTAAATGCAGTTTACACTGTATGGTATAGGGTTAAAGACCACCTGTGATTTAACACATGTTAATTATAGCTAACAGACGAGATTCTCAGATTATTACAGTAAAGAAAATTATGTTATTTCAAATTTCGATATTCGTTAATTTAGACACTCGTTGCGAAAAAAATAATAAATTTTAATTGAAAAAATGAGTCGCTAGAAGATATCGGTAAAACAGGAAACCAGAGATTATCATTTTCGTTATAAAATTGTCAAAAAATAGATTAAAAAATTGCCGGGAATTGGTGTCTTTATCAACTGACAACAAAAACGAAATAAAGACTAAAAAAATAATATTTTTACACTGTCAACAAAACAATGTTTTTGGTCGTTATTATTACAAAAAAATGCGTGTGAATCTGGAATTCATTTCCTTTATCGCACACTCGTTTCTATCCAAAGAATTTTCCCGACGGCTCTTGACAAAAATATACAAATGTAGGTAGGTACTGCTGAAAAAATATTTCATTCTTAAAATAAAATGATGACGGCTTTTGCCAATCGCAAATGTCTAATTTACTGCATTGTCATTCTAACATTTTTCTTCGACACAGAAATGACTAAGTATCTAAATTTTATTTTTCAGTTGGAAGAAACTGATTTTCTCTCTTTAAATTTTTAAATTAAATGTCTCATAACTCATTCATTGCACTATTTTAGTAACTTTCATATCTTTAAAGATATTATGCTATAATTTTATAAATAGTATTAATTCTATAATATTATACTTATAAGAGAAGATACTTTTTATACAGTTGAACATTTTTTTTCACATCTTGTAGGATATATTCTTTTCACTATAGGAGAAGACATTGCAATAAGAAATAGATCTTCGAAAACAATCACTGCAAAAGCTCTCTCGTTTCCGTGTTTTTCTTATTAGACGATACCACGTGGACATGAAGGTATCACACGTTGTTTTTTTTGTAGTTTTGACCGCAGTTCCGTGATTTAGTCGAACTAATCGCGTACAAAGACAAACTCGTTGTAATGATTCCAACGATTCTCTTCCGAATCAACGCCGGGTTTTAATTCGGCAGCACTTCCAGCTGTTCCCGAACCGCAACTTCCCACCATTCTGAAGCCCTGCTCGTAGAGATTATCAAATGCCTGTTCGATAAAAGAATGCTTCAAAAAGAATCTCGACGTGTATCTTTCCGTCAAGCCATGATCCGGATCACGGCTCTCGTTTAGGGTTTCGCCGAAAACGTCTCGACACAACGTCACTCTTCCGCAGACAAGAATCCGCGACAACTTTCTGAATTTGACGTCGGCCAGACCGTCGCGGCCGAAGGCAAAGCTGCCCCTATAACCGACCGTTATGCAGCCGCTCTGTCGACTGCGGCTCGAAGATTCCGAATAACCCTGAACAGCTTCAGCCATTACCGGCAATCCGTAATAAACGGCTTCTTGACGAAGTCGTTCCTTTTCTTTGAAACATTCCGGTAACACCAGCGCTCGATTTCGTAGAAAATCTAGCACGTACCTGAAGAGTACGCCGTCTCGATCCAGAAAGTAGCGTCCTTTTGCGTCCTTTGGCACCGTCGTTCGACCGGAAAATATCGCCGCCAGCAACGACTCCGGTTCGCGGAGCAGCGTCTCCAGAGACGTCGTGTAAAAGACACCGCCCACGTTCACCTCGACAACAGCTGGAAACTCGCCGGCTTCCTCTTGCGATGCCATGGTAACGACGACTTCGACGACAACCCAAAACTTCTGCAGATGAACCAGGTAGTGAACACACGCGCGCACCACTACACAAACACACTAAAACTGTCCTGCGGCAGACGACGACGGTGTTACACTGCAGCGGGCCATTTCTGTACAGCGTCTTTATTGAAAGCTGCCTACAGTTGCAAATCGTCTCCAGATTCGTACAGAACTCGCGTCAATCGCCGATTCGTATTCATATATATAAAGCGGTCACATATATATTTTAAGGGGTGTTGGGGTGGGGGCGGTAACAAACAACGCTACGTCCGCGCATACCGCCAACATCACTGCTGCAGCCGCCGCCGTGCTACGCTCTCTAGCTTGGCCTCTTGCTAAGGCAGCTGATGATATTATGCAACCGTTTGTCACTACCCTACCGCAACCCAAGAAAAATGCTCTCAATCCCTACGAGTGATGTCGAGGTACAGGTTATATTAATCGAAAATGAAAATAATGAATATATCGTTTTGCTTTTTCGACTTTTACAGTGGCCTCTTTGTACAAAAGATAGACGCCGTACTGGATATTATCTGCATCTCTTTTGAAACAGGACAATTCTGTATCATAGCATCTTTATTTCGTCCGATTTTGTAATCAATAACACAGCTTCGCTGTTTCGGCGCAATAAAGCTTTGCGCATCACATCCTCTATATCTACCAGTGGTTCCCAAACTTATTTGGCATACCACCCCCTTTCCAGAAAAAGTATTACTCAGCGCCCTCTGGAAATTATTTTTTTTTAATTTTAATAGAAATTAAACAAATATATACGTAAAATATAGTACGGAAAGGTGTAAATTAGAAACATTGAAGTTTGAAATTATAAAACTATTTATTGAACTCAGAATTCATCGCCCCAAATGCACCTGTGGCTATCACCGCTCCCCCTGGATCGCTGCAGTGCCCACCAAGGGGCGATAGCGCCCACTTTGGGAATCACTGCTCTATACCTATAGTATAGTCGATTATAAAATGTAGGTAACAACTAGGTACTAACATTTTTTTTTAATTTTAAATTAATAAAAGCTGTTCGTTGCGTATACAAACATTATTTTTAATTGACAGAAATTTGACCTTCAAAGTCACAACACGATGAAATCAACTTTTGATAAGAATGTTCACATATTGTTTTTTGTGCATCAACAATTATTTCAATTTATTTTGCACGACCTATAAAATTGCTGTTTTGCGCGTCTGTATAGCGGTAGTAAAATGAGAAATTTTAAACTAGTGCGTAAAGTAAAAAAAAAGAAACGCGATTTTACTAATTCAAATTGGTATTTTCGCCAAAATTTTGCGGTACCTATGTTAATTTTTGTTTTTTAATAAAGTTTAAGATCTAAGAATAAATTCTATTATGTTTTAATAAATAAGTTAAAATCGTTCCGATTTTCCAACATTTTAATCATAAAATAACGTCAGCATATTATGTCAAAGTATTTATGTTCTGATAATTAAGTTAAAATCGTGAGAAAGTCATGATTTTCCAACATAATATTCATAAAATGACTTCAAATTCTGTACAAAAAAAAATGAATGCTGGTATTGGAATTAATTTTAAGACAGGACATAAGTACGTAACCTTCCAATTTCTGTAACACTCTGTACAACAGACAAGGACAACCGAAACAAATTCGCGACTTGTTAGATAAAAATCGAATACATATATTCAGTTTATTTCATATATAAATTCATAAAAAAACTGTATGGAGACATTAAATTAAACAAAATCTATGTAAAAATTTCACATTTCGTGTAAGACAGGCTTCGAACCGATCACAATAAGCAAAAAACACTTTTGTTGCTTCCTTCTGCAATCAAAATTCCAAAATCGGGAAACGTTAGGATCAAATTAGAGTATAGAGGAGTTGAGTAAAAGAGTGTTTTTTAAATCGGTTTAGTCGTTTGGGTTGTAAGCCTGACACAAAAAAGCGTGACAATTTCAGACGTACAGGAAAACACTTCATTATTATTTTATAACGGTTAAATTAAAACAACAGATTTTCCATCTATTATTCTACAGATAACGAGAAGTAATCTGTTCGCTGATAATGAGCAGCTTTTCTTGCCTCAGTTAGGAATAAAACCCTATACTCATATTATTATTTTGTTGATTGCTAGATGTCGGTAAATACAAATACTGCATTTGCCGCCATCTGTTAGCACAAACTTTAACAATGTAGGCGTAGCTACCTTAGAGTATACATTAATATATTTGAATAGACATAACAAAAATTACATAAGCTTATGAAATATGACTGAATAGTGACCACATAGACTTATACTTTATATTATATTTATAAGCGGCGCAGTTTTATGCGTGGAACGGGTGTGCTTTACATTGTTTCATTGCGCGAACCATACTGCAATTATGACACTTTCTACACTATAGTGCCTAACATTTTATTAATAATTTACCATAAAAACTGAAAAATATTCACATGTTTATCTATGGCCAAAAGACAAAACTAGATATTATGATGAATTTGTGGTAAAATAAATTTTAATAACGATTGACTGGCCTATTTCATTGCGAAAAATAGTCACCAGTCTCCGGATGATACTATGGAAACCTTGATGGAATGAGAAACAATTTAAAGTAACGAACCACTTTGAAATGCAATTTAGAATTTATGCAGACGCCTTAATAAATAAATTTGTTTTTGCTACTCTCACTTTTTGAAAAATATTCACTCAAATCAGTAAATCACTCATAAATTATTGGTTTGCGTCGTAGCTTCACCTTTCGATGATACAATTTGATGTCAACATCTGTCAGTTGATGCTTTTAAATAACAAATACTGCGTAAACACGTTACTTCCATCCGAAAAAAAATACGTGAGTTACTCTCATGTCGCGCCTAAAGAAGTTTTACTTAAAAAATCTATTATAGAAAAATTTAACATAAACGGTTTTGTCTTTTGACTACATATTACAATCTAGAAGATATTCATACTCAAAGGTGAAAATGCTCTGATGACTTGCAACATAATATAGTATATACCCCCTGAAGATTATTGCGCAGCTCTGTGCGCGTAATTTTAAAAAGGTTAGGGCATATTAAAGTCAAACCTCCCGGAAAATGAGTGTCACTGTTATACCATACTGGAAAGTGGCAAGTGCTGTCAGTGTTGCTAGTGCTGCTGTTTTTGCGTTTCGATTTTACGCGTCTACGACCGGTTCACGTATTGCGATGGCAGATTCAATTCCAAAGAATCCAGAAAACTGGAAAGATGCGACTTCTATATACGATTTCACCGCAAAAGATATACACGGCAATGAAATATCCATGGAACAGTACAAAGGACACGTTTGTCTTATTGTCAATGTCGCTTCGCGTTGCGGATTGACAGCTACAAATTACAAGGAACTTGTCGAATTGCATGACAAGTACAATGACAGAGGTTTGAAAATATTGGCGTTCCCCTGCAATCAGTTTGGTGGACAGGAACCCGGCTCCAACGAAGATATTATTTGTTTTGCAAAGGGGAAAAATGCTACTTTTGACTTTTTCGATAAAGTTGACGTTAACGGAAAGAATACGCACCCGCTGTGGAACTACTTGAAAAACACACTTGGCGGTACAATGGGCAGTTTTATCAAATGGAATTTCACCAAATTTATTGTGGATAAGGAGGGAAAACCTGTTGAAAGGCATGGGCCCAATACTGATCCGAACTCATTGGCTGCAAATTTGGAAAAATATTTGTAAAATCGTTATTTAAGTGTTACATATTATAGTTCACTGATAGAAATTTATCCAATACGCAATGTAATAACTCTTTTTTGAAGTCTTTGGAAATATTCAGTCTTTGAGACTAAATATTTTTCTATTCACAAATATAATCTAAGTCGAAGCACATTTCAGTATAGGTACCTAAACGAAATGTCAATTTTGTATGCATGAAAACATGTTCACATGTAGTTCATAAATATTATATTAGAATTTAAAATGATTTGTTTTGTCAACAAAACATACTGTTATTTTCCTATTTCATTCTCGTCAAGTTTTAAAATTAAATTATATTTATTTATTATTTACATTTCATCAAAATCTTATCTATAAGTAACATACTCAACAAGTTATTAGATACCAAAAACAAATTAGTTTTTTTTTTCAATGTGAACATTTTTAAGTAATATTCAGAAGTTTATAAATTATATCATCGAGACTTAAAAGTCTTTGATACTTTTATGTAAATAAAACACAACGCTATTGACCTGAGTTGTCTGGCGTCTATAATCTACAAACAATTTAAACTACTTATTACAAGATTATGATTTATGAAGCAGTTTGCTTTTATTAAAATTTTCTCTTCAAATTATATATATCCAATATTTTATATTGACAAAATCAGTAGTAAAATTTTGATAAATCATGGAAAAATTCCAAAAAAATGTATTGAATAAAATTATGAAAAGTAAGAAAATGTTTATATTTTTCTAAACTTGAAAGTACGATTTATTAAAATTACTTTTATTAGTTCTATGTTAACTTATAAGACTGTTTTAGTTAAAAATAAATAATTGTAATCAAATATGACAAAATATTTTTTTTTAAATTGATACTCGTGAGTTTAAAATTGCTTGTATATGAGGAAAAAGCGGTACCCACAATTTTTAATATATTTTGCAAATACTTACAAAATTTTATTACAATTAGTTATTTTATGTAGACTAAAATAGGATGAATTTGTGGATTTACTATATACCTAAGCAGTTGTATTGAATTAAAAAAATAAAAATTACCAAAAATTAAAAAAATTTTAATATCATAAAACCCACAACATTGAATTGAATCCTAACCGCGCATGAGATATCGTGGGTAACGGCTAGTATGAAATATGATATTTGCTATTCATTTACATGGTTACATAATATGGCATCACATGTAACAATTGTGTCAGGTACATAACATTTCTTTTTGACAGATCTCCAGAACAAACGAACAGCTGATTTTTTTTTATATTTTAAAATATTTCCGATCTTCCCCAAAAATTGGACATATTTACATGTCAACCATCCCACCAAAATTTGGTTGCAGTTCGCTCAGCAGGCTGAGGCGGCATTTTCTTTTTAGACAGCACTAATAGGTCAAACAACTGAGCAATTCGAAAACGAATTTTGTTGGTATGTTTGACATGTAAATATGAAAAGCCCAAATGTTTTTGGGGAAGATCAGAGCATGAATAGAAGAGATATGCGCTAGATGGTTGTTTTTTGTTATGATAATATATTGTTCAGATCAGTTTATAAGTTTTTATGTTAATTTCAAACTGATACCTCGAAGTCAAGCCATTCCTGAGAAAAACAATCTTGACCGACAATAAAGGTTTAATTTGTTTCTATTTGAAGTACGGAACCTTAAAAAGGCTAAAGGCATCCAGCCCTAAAATACTCTAAATAGTCATTACTCATTAGTCATCGTTCTCAATTTGTTTGTTTTGTCTACTGCAATAGGTCAATAGTCACGTACTGTCACGTGCCTTATGTCATCTTTTTAAATCTATTAAACAATAACTTCTCTTAAGTGATAGCTCTCCTGGAAAGTATACGTTCTAGAAAAATAGTTTCAGTAAAAATGTCGTGTCACGATGATAGATATCCAAAGGTATGGACATTGAACAATTACTCATTACTATTTTCTAGGTAGTTATTTACTGATACATAGCAATCATGATTAAAGTACTAAAATAGACGTTATTACTATATTATAAGCATGTCATCATCATTATTTGCATTCCATTTCATGTCTTTGCAACTAGAATACTGCAATTGTTTTTTTTTGCGAATGTTACCAGACCACCGGTTCTTTTTTTTTTGGCATCACAACATAACCTTGAAAACTGCAATACATAATAATTATGTCATAGACGCATTATACTGACCTATGCATGCTATTGAATTTATGTAATATGTATTTAATGTATTTTTAAATGAACTAGCTAAACGCAGTGTTGAAATCCAGAAATTGAAAATAACATACGTTTTTACATTAACGTGTTTTCCCCAGGGAGAAAAGCTAAACTCCAGACCCTTTAGGCCTGTTTTATGCCCTATTGTATGAGTGTTCCAGGTCCCTAGGTTAAACAGGTCTCTCCATATTGAATCGACCTCCTCTCCACATTTCTGCCCTTGGGGAGAGAATCGAAAATCTAAGAAATTTATATGTTTAAACAAAAATTTTAATTTTAGTTACAAAAGTTAACAACAATTATTTTACATTGGAATTGAAAAACAAAAATACATTGATATTTATATTTGGTTCCGATAATTTTGTCACTTGATAGCCTTTTATAAAAACTTGATAAATCCTATATAATTTGTATTTCACATCAAAATGAACTGCTTGAACATTAGTAGCGCACTGCAGCTATAATATGGGTTTAAATAATTTATGAAGGCTACGTTTTGTAGCTCTTAAACACAGGTTTTCTTTTTTATCGTAATATAATGCATTATAAAAAGGAATGAATACGTAAATTTATGACACAGGTCGACCATTTTCTTAATTATCGAAAATAGTTCGTTCCCATTTTAACGGGGCGAATAACTAAATAAATTTTCTATTTTTATCTTTTATTGACTAGGCAAACTCCTTTACCCATCAATTTAAATACTTAACAAAGATTATTTTAATAAAGAGGTCTTAGTTATAAGTTATATTATATATAATTACTTTCTTTCATGTCTTTCGCAGTTAAATAATGTACCGCTTTAATAAAATAAACATATATATTTTATAATGTACAGGAACACCCTAGAAATTTAATTCCCGAGCTTTGCAGACAATTCTACGATCTTGGATGGGTCACAGGCACCGGTGGCGGTATTAGTATAAAACTTAAGTATGTATCGTCCATATTTATGATAAAATTTTTGACCACAAAGTTCAAAATATACTTGTATATCTAAAATTAACAATAGTTTGTTGTTGACCATCAGGGGGTGTAATTTTTTAGTTAGCCAGTGGAATATTTCTATCACGAAGTCTAACAGGACAAATTTATAAATTATATTTACAGAAATTAACAAATCTTGTAAATTTTTGGTGTTTGTAAACGCACACGGGATTTATTAGAAGCAAAAATAGCATTTTTTTATTTCAGTTTTAAAGTCCTCATATATTTAAAAATATAAATTGTTTTGCTTGATTAAACCCGTGAGGAGTAGGTATCAGACTTATGTACAAATCGATCGTATTTCCTCTTTGCGAAAAAAAACTTTACTTCGTATTTCTTACTTTTGAGGGAACGTATGATTTACTTAGACCTTGAAGTCCAGCTTTTAAAATAGCCAACCAATTAAAATTTAGCTATATTTGTATATTCATTAATAATTTCGATATATAATTCTGTAAGCCACGTCATATGTACAGTGTACACACTTATGGTGTTCATATATTATTATTTATTTAAAAAGAAATGTTCATTTTTATTGATTTTTATATACTTCCCCGATGAGCAGCTTTGCTAGTGTCCTTGTTGTTAAAGAGTTAGTTTCCTATAAAATCAATGCGTTTATTACAGTATTATATAGACTGTTCCAGAATTAAAAGAAAGGGTTAAGTCATCTTTATAACATACTAGCGGTCCCGCCCGGTTTTACCCGGGTGCAAAAGAACGAATGGGAGGAGGGACATGAGTACGCACGTTTACCGAAATGAATGTTGTGTCCAAATTTCATGATGATCGGAGTTACCGTTCAAAAGTTTTTTGTCGGACGGACAAATTTTGAATTACATTTTTCATTGGTGCTCCGCGGTCTAGTTTCTAGTTTCCATAGTTTCCAAACTAAAAGAAATACAGACGTTTGCTTACGCTCATTGAATTCAGCGTAATTTTTTCTGTAAGCATTCTCCATTTCAAAAGTATATTAAAGGATTCGATTTTTGCAATTTTTTTAAGGTATACCCCTTTAAAAAAATGCTATTTTTGACGAAACCCGAAATCTGTCGGAACTCTTGGAAAATCATCATGCTTATAGAATAAAAAACACGCTGAATCCATGGTCGTAAAACGACGTGTGTAGACTAAAAAAGTTTCGAACTTAAAAAAAATACTATTAAATCATCCCCCCTCACCCTTTACAAGTAACGCCACTGCCTCAGTGGCCCACGATCTATTACTAAAAAATAATAACAAAATTTGACCCACTTCTCAAAAACGTTCGCCATCACTGGTCTAGAGGCTAGAGCCTTCCTGAATTTTTCAAATAGGATTAGTATTTCTTAAAATTAGAGCGTTCCAACAAACAAATTCTCCAGCTTTTATTATTAGTATAAATTGATCAGTACAAGAAGACTTCATTGCAATATTTAATTAACACTTTTTAATTTCTTTTAATTAAAGTGAAACTTTTATTCTACCGCCCCGAATTTTTCTGGCCGTCCGCATGTCGCATTACAGCTGGCCGCGTAGTAGGGGTAAAGTGAAAGGCGTTCGGAGTAGGCGCTCGGTAGAGCAGCCAAGGCCAATATGGCGGCGCCCATGGTTAGCATCAGCTGACCGTGTAGTATGTATAACACATAGTCAGTCTGTCATGCGGGCAAGTGCTGTACAGTGTTTACATGTTTTTATTCGTGTGTTCATGTGGATGTTGTTGTTTATAATTAATCGTGATGGATAAGTGTCTACAATCCAACGCCTACAATCCAAGAAAAGTTTCACTTGCGTCGTGGTTTCTTAAAACCACACAACTTTTTTCTTGTGCACAGAATCCGTTCTCATTTTTAAATCAAAATTTCAAAAGTTACGTTGCGCTATTTAAAATTCGATTTTACTAATTTCATTGTAATTTCAGAGATGAAATTTACATAGCTCCATCAGGTGTACAGAAAGAGCGCATTTGCTCGGACGATATCTTCGTACAAAATATTGAAGGTCAAGATTTAGAGTTGCCTCCGCCAGAAAAGAAACTGAAAAAAAGCCAGTGCACGCCGCTCTTTATGTGTGCCTACACTGCTCGCAAAGCAGGCGCCGTAATCCATACCCATTCGAAATCAGCTGTAATGGCGACTTTACTGTTCCCGGGAAAAGAGTTTCGCTGTACCCATTTGGAAATGATAAAGGTAATATGATAAAGGCATCAGTTAAAGGGCCGCTGCACACGAGGGTGGTTTTGTCGTTACAATCACTGGCTGAGAGAATGGAAATAACGTCTCTGCGGGCTCGCGTGCGTGGTTACAAGCTGGATTTCAAAATCAGATATTTCCCGTGCTTATTTCTGAGCTGACTTACAGCAGTGTCTTGTCTAATGGGCAACATGGGCTAATGTCATAAGCAAACATGGCGTCATAGTGTTCTGTTCAGAGACAATAAACGTTCACTTTTGTAAGCATTCGAACTGTCACTGCGCGCGCACCAAAACCAGCTTCAAAACACGCATACAAACGCCACAGCAAAGAAAACAAGCAACGAAACTAGCGGCAAAACAAGCCTCGTATGCAGCGGCCAAAAAAAAAAACACCAGCACAAAAGACTGTAATAAAGTGTCGTCATTATTGCTGTTCACTTGTTATATAAAAAGTGAATATCAGTAATTATTTCGTTGTAGTAACGGTTATACATTTTGTTTGGATAAAAAAGCGCCGTACAAGAAAATGGATCAATAATAATTGTTTAATGCGACATAAAGGAGGCTTTTATAATAAAATAATTTAAATATATTAAAACAAAAACTAAGTCTGTATATAGATAGTCTAATTTGCAAATGGCGACTGATCAATTTTTAATGCAAATCTTCGTTCCGCGATAAAAGTTTCTGATTTATCACTTATTGATTTCCTATATATCCATAGAAACATACTTACAAACAAAAATGGTAATTACGCACATGGAGACTATACAAGGAGCACAAACTCCATGTATACAAATGAAGATGGCGCTGGTTTTCAGTTTGTACCAAATCCGATTAAATTTTAGAGTCAATCGATAAAGTTATTCAAAAATAAAAATAACATTTTTTTCACGTTTTTGTCGCAAAGCGCCTAATCTACTTTTTGATACGGTAATCCGAAAAGTTCTTAAATATAAAAGCCTATCACATACCTAAATCATTCTAAAAAAAATTCAACTTAACACATAGCGGGAAGATTTAAGGGCCCACAGGTCAACCGGAAACATCTATTGACGCACCTTGCCGGTCAAACGCCTAGATCTCTTATGACGCCATGCTGTGTAGTGCGTGTGCGATTATAATATACTTGATTGACACGTTCACCGCTTGTGTATTAGTATTGTATTAGTTGCAGGGCTATATTTAGTCACTAGAATTTCGCTTAAATGCATGTTTCACATCTGCCAGGCGTTCTACGATGACTCCTATTTTTTTTTTTTTTTTAATTTTATAGGGAATAAAAAATCAGAAGCTTGGTCGTAATTTTAATTACAACGAAGAGCTGATTGTGCCAATCATAGAAAATACGCCGTTTGAAGCTGATTTGACCGATAGACTAGCTCAAACCATCGCTGAGTATCCAGAAACATGCGCTGTGCTTGTTCGGAGACATGGAGTATATGTGTGGGGTGACACGTGGCAACAGGCTAAGACGATGTAAATTCACAGATTACTTCTCAAAACTGAAAAAATAGACTCACAAAACACGTATAAAAACATTTGGTTTTATTTAAAGGCAAATCTACTTCGTTTTGTTTTTTTTTAATCCTTTGGAACGCTATAGCCATAGCGATATAGGATAAGGCACCAGACTAGTACGAAACGTTCACTTGTACTAAATAATAGGAAACACGATCTGAAATTCACTTCGCAATTTTCCGCGGTTTTATCCAATTCGGTATTATGGATTTGTTACCTACAAAAAGTCATTATTTTAGGTTATAATAAATGATGAAGCGTCCTAAAATGAATAACAAGCTTTCCCTGAAAACTATGCATATTCAACACAATACGAAACATCCGGTCTTACAGACCTTATTGTATTATATGTTGAATCTATATCAACATTCAATATGTAATATGAAACACTGGGTCCGTGAGACCGGCCCGTTTTCAAAAATCGATACAAACAGTCGCGAATTAAGTAGTAACCAGGGAACAGTGCAAGTCAAGCATAGTATAAAGTAACAATAATGGTCTCACAGACCAATGTCTCGTACTAAGGGTTTGTATGTGTTTTGCGAGTCAATTTTTTGAAATATAACCATTTGTCTACACACATTCTATAATAATTACCAACTTATTGTGAATATGTATTTATTTATTAACTGTCTTATATTACAGGACTGAATGTTATGATTATTTATTCGATGTTGTTGTACAAATGAAACTTCATGGATTAGATCCATCGTTAACACCGGAACAATATGAACTAAAAATACAAGATTCTATTAAAAATGGAAAGTAATAATGTTCGATCTACGCATAATCCAAAAAAAATAAAATAATAATAAATAAACACTTGGTTATATTATGAAGATGCAATTTCCGTTTTATATTTGTAATAATTATATACGAAGTTATAAACTTTACTACTAAGTATTTTATGTTTATATCTTTTTTAACATTAATAAATAATGTATAAGTACAATTTTTTTTTTCGTATTTTATTCAACTGTAATAATTATAGTAATTACCAAATAACGAATAAATATTTTTATTTGTATTTAATTCTCATTCATATTATTTCTACCTCTTTAATAATTCAATTAATTTAAAAGTATTTGATAAACTATTAACGTGTCTTTGTGTTTGATATATCCGCCAACCGGATAGTTGGCAACACGTAAAAAAAATCAAAATAAAAAATCAGTATTTTTATATTTTTTAAAAATCATTAAAATAAGGAAATTAAATTTTTTATTACTCATACGGGAAAAGTGTCATCTTTACGCATGCTGTACGGTTGAAAAGTGGCTATTTTCATTTGCGTGCGCAAACTTTATTTGTCGCACTGAAATTATTGTTTGCCGCACGCAAATTCAGAGTTACCATAGTTACCAATACTGAATGTGACAGCAAAAAATGTGTATTTTAAAATTGAACATTTGTTCTGGGAATTTTAATTTATTCGTAATAAAAAATAGTATGTGCAATTCGTGCGGCATTATCGAACTAGTTGCACAATATACTATTATAATACTACATACTTGTAAAAAATTATTACAAATATGTCATCTAAAACCACTAGAAATTCAAGCACGAAAAAATCGCTGTGGCTAACACTTGAAAAAGTTAATACTAATTTTAAATAATGCAAAATGAATAAAAATTATACCTTATTCTTGAACGCATATATAATATCTAAATTTCACAGATTAAAAGTTATTAGTAACTTACTAACGACCCATCTATTCATAACCCCAGATAGTTGTCTTTCAGATAAAGATATCTAGCACATAAAATAATTAAAAAGCACAAAGTTAAGACACTGTTAATACTTCTTTCACAATTTTACATTTTTACGTTTTGAATTTCAAACGACAGTTATTTTTAGTGATTTAAAGTAAAACTCACACCATCTTACAAACTTTTTTCACACTATAGAAAAGTTAAGCGTTATTCGTTTGTTAAAACTTTGTTCTATTAGACGTTCTTCCATCTGTTTTTTAGTAGACGTACTGTTTGTAGGTGGTTTGTTTCATTGATAAGGTTGCGTTCAGTTGTTTAAATTAGATGGTCAGCTTTTGTGTTGCCATGGTTGTCAACATCGAAGATGTCAGTTCTTTTGTTTGTCTAGTCTAGTCATCTGACCTGTCCCCTAGCATGCCTCTGGCCTTGTACTTGTAGAGATCACTGACTTCTGTCAAAAATTAGCACTTGCACTTGTATAGTAATGTATTCTGTGTTGAATTAATATTACCGGTAAGAAAATTCGATTTTAATATTTAAATTGCGAATTGTTTATAATTTTTTTTGTTCTCAATTTGTTATTATAGATAAGTAATGTTGAGGTCTAGATTAAATTTTGGTGGTGAAGTGAGAAGTTAATAATTTTTTTTACAGGTAACTTTGAGTATTGCACCTGCACGTGAATCACACACCTATATCAACTTATACTGCAACCCAACTTTCTTAACTTCTGTTATGATTCACCCTTAACTTTATTCTTTGTTTACAAAAACTATTTTGAAAAAAATATCTATACATATGAATATAAAAATAAATATTAATGGAAATCAGATACTTGAAGCAAGGTAGATACTGTTTATTTATTAAGTTTTTTTTTGGCAAAAAAACTGCCATGTCCAATATATTAATTGTAGTATAGGTAATCTGTATTCTATATATTTTTTTCATTTTTAGTTCGAAAATATGGACGACGTCAAAAAATTAATTCTTCAGAGTGAAAGAGAAAAAATTGTGACTGATTTAGATGTATTATTAATTATTGATGAACTTTATCAAACAAAAACAATCAACGAGACTGATTATGAAATAATTTTACAAGAGGTAAAAAAATTATTTTATTACTTTTAGCTACTAATAAGAAACTATTATCAATTGAGATTTGAACAGGTTGATTAAATACTTGAATTAACAGATAACAATCGAGATTAAAATATAAGGAAAAGTGTATTAATAATTAATGCAGTGTTTTTATAATATTGAGTTTTAAAAATTACCTTATATAATATTATATTAACAAAAGAATCATGAAGTTTATGCTCGATGAGCTTTGCGCCAGCGTAACTTTGGATTTCGTCGTGTAAAGACTGCAAAAGTGGTGTCATAATATTAGGCAACAATCATAGTGAACTAAACTCTGTCTACTTCATAAATTCCGTAATCAAGGCGAAGTATTCAAGTCAAAACTGCGGTTTGTGTCCAAAGACAACCGACCTGATTATTATTAAATGATTGACTCGCTAGGGACTCCGGATCTATTAATTTTAGTGCTGATTGGATCAGAGGCTTTGGAAATATACACAATTTTGTCAATATTTTATGTCTAAAGCAGTATTGTCCGAGTGTCGTAGATATATTTCTGAAAATGTACATTAAAATTTTATCATCCGAAAAATCATTCGGGAATAGTGTTTCACGCCATTTTTTAAAAAAATATTAAAAAACTCGCACGTTGTGTTTTCTTCAGCGTAAAGAAAAGATTTAAACCACACATAATATTTAAACCGAAAAATTAAAAGTATAAAAAACGCATGTTAAAATATAACTTTTTAAAACTCGCGCCAAAACGTCGTAACCTGACGTCACTGCATCGAATTTTAACGTCAGATCACAAGTTGAACCTATTATAGGCCTATTGCGTATCATCGGTGGCGTCGCTATTCTCGGTGTTAAAAGTAAAAACATTACTGTTTCTATGGAAACAAATTACATAGTAAAATACGCAACTGTCAAACAATGGAGTGACGTCACTTCTCGCTGATTGGTGTTTCGAATTACGTTCTGTTCCCCTTAATTTATAAATAAACCTTTCAGTATTACACTTCTCTCATCTTTTTCTGTTTAAATATCGATTTACAAGCTTTATGCACGTTCTCCTTTTTTTTTTTTTTTTTTTTTTTCCCACAGGAGGGGAAACCTTTTATAGGCACCAAACAAAAGAAATGAATGGTAGTGTGGGATTCCCAATGAAGTATACCCACTAAAACCCCTCCTCGATCTTCGCCGTGTACCCCATCACGGTATCGCCTAGCATATCGTCATGATGGGCGGCAGCTCTTAGTTAAAAGTACTTCTCTTTCTCTTTCATAATCCTTGTAATAGTGCTTTGGATATCCAGCCAATTTCCTCCGTTTACATGTCTGGCGAAATTATCGGGCGTAAGCTTTTCTCTCAGTATGAGCGCGAGTTCTGAGTGTTCTTTGATCCATCTGTGACATGTAAGTATGTGTTCTGCTGTGTCCTTCTCATTCGAGCAGTACCTGCAAGTGTCATTTTCCGTTTTCCCTATCCTTTTTAGATAGCTACCGAAGCATCCATGTCCTGTCAAGAACTGTGTGACGGAATGGCACGTTCTCCTTGCAATGTGTTTTTAGTATCTGTTTAATAATTTGCAGAAAACAAAAACGCATCAAGCTCGCCGCTTGTTGGACATATTAACAACTCGCGGCAACGATGCGTATGACAACTTTGTTAAATCTCTACGAAAAGATTATGCGTGGTTATGGAACGACCTTCAATTGAATTCCAATTCCGAAGGCACGGTAAACGCGTACGAAGAACGACTATATTACGATGCTATTAACTTAGGTGACTTGCCGAGACATCCTCCACACTATGTTCCACGAAGTCACGATGTAAGTAACTCGTACAATTTGTTTTTGTATTTCTATTCAATTCGGTTAACTTGTAAAATTTTTCATAACAATATTTTTTCTGCTGCCTAGTCATGGATAAATATGGTAGGTTTTTAATTCACCGATAAACTTTTGGACATTAGATTTTATTGACAGATTTAAAATTTCAGCTCGAAGAACTGAAAACCGTTCTTCGAAAACTTCAACGGGGCAAGTATGTTGTTTTACACGGAATGACTGGATCGGGAAAGTCTTGTTTGGCATCGGCAGCGGTTAGCGATCGTCAAATTTTAAATGAATGTTTCAAAAATCGTGTGTATTGGATAAATGTCGGTGAATCACCGACAGACAGCGATCTTGTTCTTAATTTGATAAGACTTTATCAAAAACTCGATTATATCGACGATGACAATACTAAACGATCAAACAGACAATCGATGAGTGTCACCGATAGTTTGGAATTAGTTCGTGACACTTTGAAAGTGGCTTTCACCAAAGAACAGTTCAGAGATGTTTTACTTATTTTGGATGATGTAAATTCGGTCGATGTAATCAAGGCCTTCAATCTCGGTTGTAAAATTCTTGTTACAACACAAGATATGAAAGTAGTGCCGAAAGCGGATAGTTATTTTATTGAGGTAAGAAGAAATTATCTTATATGTTTTTAAATGGGTGTTCTGCAGAGTCAACCGAAGGTGTAATACGCGCCACGGATCTAAAAGGTTCGGAAGCTAGTCACAAACAGCGTCGCAAAGGCACATTTTAAAGCCGTTGTGACTCCCACCACCTCCCAGCTACCTGCACGGAACGTGCGCTCGTCGGTGATTGGCCGTGATCACTCGTTGCCTTTGTCACTTGTCGCTTTCCTGCTTTAAAGTACAGTCGAGTACGCTATTGTCAAGTTGTTATTGCTATTTCAGTTTTGTTGAGTTGCGAGTTTGTAGTTTTTCAACAAACTGTACAAGCGCAAGTCCGCATTCGCATCTAACTTCTGAGCCTTTTAGATTCGTGATGTTTATGATGTTTTGATTATTAACTTTTTTCAAACTACAGTATACACTGTAACACTAGTCACTACTGCCATAAGCCGTGTGTCGTGTATCATGTATGTACGATATACGTACCGCCGAATCAAATCCGTTAAAGATGTTGACTGAATGAGATAGATTCGGTGAACACTTCTAACATATGACAGTGATAGACGCTTGATTGTACTAGTGTGCTGACGATAAACGCAGCTCAAAGCCGATCTAAACAACACGCCATAACTTGTGGGTTAGGAATTGCCCGGTGTACATGATGATGTGCTGCTTCGGAGCACAGAACAGCGCCTGTTAAATTTTAGCACTGATTTTGTAACTATTTCCTAACTAATATGGGAAATTTAATTCGCTCTAAAACTACGCAGTACCTAAGATTTTGGTTGTTCTGCAGCGTCACTGATATTTTGTACATTTTGTTTGTGATTTGTAAACAATTTTCTAAATGTTTTGTTTCTTTCTTTTAAGGTGAAAGGTGGATTTACGGAAATGGAAACGTTGACATTGTTTTCCGATTGTATTCGTGTACCAGTAAATGAGTTACCACACCAAGCCAAAAAAATACATTCGCTTTGTAAAGGTGGACCTATGTTAATCGCTTTGATTGGATCGTTATTGGAAGAAAAACGCGAAGATGTCATAGCAAATCCGGGACGTTGGAATTATTATATCGATCAACTAACAAATAAGCAATACGAGTAAGTTTTTGGGATTTTTTTTGAAGACGACAGACAGGCAGACCTTACGAACCCTCTAGAGACGATTCTTCCACTCTTCTTTCAATTGCCGGTTGAAGTCGAAGAAGGGAGAGCGTTCCACTTTTCGTCTAATCCAGGCGGGCACCGAGCACAAACAAGTTTCACTTCAATAAAAGAATTTGAATTGGTATTTTAATAGTGAGTATTTAAACTTTCGTTTGTTTACAGATTAGAAAATAATGGCCAGTTATTTAGTGCAATTGGAATGCGCGTCGAAAATTTGTCAGATGAGCTCAAAGAGTATTATAAATATTTTGCTCTTTTCGTAGAAGATATCAACATAATGCCGGAAGTCTTACAGGTATGTTATATTATACTTCATCGATTGAAACCGAAACAAAATAACATTCTGATTTTTGTTTTTTCGAGTGTTTAGATTACGATTTCAATTTGAGAAATTTAGTCTGGTTTTGGTGTCGTAAAAAAATGTATAAATATTTTTTAAATCGATTAAAAATTGGAATTAATACGAATGAGTGCGTTGGCAAATCAAACAGCCCGTCAAAAGAGACCAATTAATTAAAAATAGCGATGCATCCGATACCGATATATCGGCGATACTTCGGGTTAGCCGATATATCGGTATCGACGATATTTTTATGACCGATTCAACGATACTTTTTAATTTAAAAATGTAGTGTAAACGAGCGTTTTGTCTCGTCTATTTCGTTGCAAACGAGGCACGAACTATGGTCGGGGAAACCCCGCGCTTGTGAGTGCCTTGTTTCTCCCGCCCGCTTTGGCCTCGCGTCTATTTCGTTGCATACGAGGCACGAACAATGCTCGGGAAACCCCGTGTCTTGTTTCTCCCGCCCGCTTTGGCCTCGCACTCGCATGTCATTAATATTTCGCTAGGTTGACCGTTGTCGCGCTTAGAATTTGTCATACATTCGTTTTCTGGCGGAATGACGTCTTATACCCAAACTTGAAAAAAATTGCGCAGAAGTACTTTAGTTTCCAAATGAGTTCTGTCGCATCTGAGAGACTATTTTCCAGCGCAGGTCTTATTCAAACAGACTTGCGAAATCGCCTTTCTCCGCAAAACTTAAGATTACTTTGTTTTTTAAACAAAAATCTTATCAATGGTAATTTTAATTACTAAAATTTTTAATTATCTAATATTAACCTATGTCTCTACTTTTTATATTAATAAAAATTTGAAAAGAAGTTTGACCCTGCAGGCCATCCCTGTAACTTCCCGCTATTTTCGAGTTCAAAACGCTCAAATATATATAAAATATAGCAAGTTGTTTATTTTTTAGCTCTTCGAGCTCAAAAAAAAAAAAAACACTTACGAAATTTTCGTTCACGATATCTCATGAGCAAATGAACCGATTTTGATGCGATTTGCGGCAGTCAACGCAATTTTTTAACCTAAAAAAGTAATTTATTACAGAAAAATCGATCTCATAGGAATTTTACGAGCAATTTAAAAAAAAACACTTTTCGTTCACGATATCTCGTGAACAAATCAGCCGATTTTGATGCGGTTTGCGGCGATCGACGCAGTTTTTTTAACCTAAGAAAGTAAATTATTACAAAAAAATCGGTTTAATAAGAATTTTATGAGTAATTATAAAAAATTACTTTTTTCCTAATTTTTCGTTCACGTTATCTCATGAACAAATGAACCAATTTTGATCTGGTTTGCGGCGATCGACGCAGTTTTTTTAGCCTAAGAAAGTAATTTATTACAAAAAAATCGATCTGATAACAATTTTAAGAGTCATTTTAAAAAAACACTTTTTTACGATTTTTTCGTTCACGGTATCTCGTGAACAAATAAACCGATTTTGATGCGGTTTGCGGAAATCGACGCAGTTTGTTAAGGAGAAGAGCTGATTAGATTTTGGAATTAATCGGTTTAGTAGTTTAGAAAATATTTTACAAAAACAAATTTTTAAAAATTTTTGAAACTTGTTTTTTTAAGATTTCTCAAATTTTTTTGGGCCGAATCGTTTCAAATTTTCAGGAAGTCTAAGTTCACCAAGATCACGTCAGATGCCGCAAACCGCGTTTCAGTCGGACACTCCGTTCAAAAGATATGAAAGGTTTACATACATACACACACACATACAGCCCTACGGACATCATCGCCAAAATAGTTTTAATAGCTTCCTAGGACCTCAAAACGTCGAGATCTGGCGAAAACTCGATTTTCGAAAATCGGGGTGAAACCAATAACTTCCCGATTTTTGAAAAAAAAAAATTTTTTTTTTTTTTAAGCGGGAAGTTAAAAAAAAATCTGACTTGTGATTTATTTATTATACCTTCATTTTTGAATTCACAATAAGCGTATCGGTATCGCCGATATTTTTATAAGAGTATCGGTATCGTATCGGCGAAAAGGATCGATGCATCCCTAATTAAAAATAAATGGACACTTTTTATTTTGATTTTTTTTTTACAAAACGTTATATTTATTTACAGACTATATGGAAGCTAAATAAATACAAAGTGGAAGATATAATGACCGATTTAAAAAACAAATCGTTGGTTGTGTCGATTTATAATAAGTATTTAAAAAGTTACGTATATGGAATTCATGATCTCCTGTTAGCCTACCTCAAGAAACGACTAACCAACGAAGATAAAATAGAACTTCACCGTAATCTGATCTCATGCTACCGTGAAACATGCAACGGTAATTTTGCTAACCTACCCGATGATAATTACATATATTCATATATCGGTTATCATCTTTTCGAAGGAGAGATGTGGTCTGATTTTGAAAAAATATATTTCGACTTAAATTTTATTGGTGCTAAACTGAAAACGGTGGGGTCAGCGGATTTAGTGGCCGATTTCAAAAGATATAAATTTCCCATCACGAACAATGTAAGTAGAACCCAGTATATCTTTCAAACTACTATAACTATACTATTAGCTTGTTTATTATTTATAGTGTTGGGCGATTATGAATGATATAATCGAAATATTTCGATTATGGCCAAATAATTAATCGATCATTCGATTATGGCAACTGAGATATCATTCGCTTGAATCGATTATGAAATATGAAATGAATATTAATCCCGACACAGTACTATTGCTATGTCGACTGTCGATTAATATAATATGATATATTGATATATCATTCGGTTTCTGCATCTACATGCGCTGGGATGGGAAGTCTTTGCTAGCACTGGAGAGTGGGGGTGTTTTCGATTGTACACACTTTGTTGTACTTAGTGTTAACTTATAGTTGTGTGCTTGTATTAATTTAAATGATATTCATAATCATGACATAAGAAACAATCAAGATATTAGACTAAAGAAATGCAGATTGAAAATGTCTCAGAAAAATTCATCCTACTTTGGCAGTGTTTTATTTAATAAACTACCAAATAGCTTAAGAATTTAAGTTAAAATTTAAATCATTCTTCCTAAAAAATTGTTTTTATGACATTAAGGATTTTTTAAATTTCAATTTTAATGTTTAATTCATTATGTAAATTGACGATGTATCCATCTAGGGCATAACAAATATATTTCTATTTCTATTCGATCGTACCAGTGATTCCATTATTAATATTGTGTTAAGTATAATATTAACAAATCGAAATTGCAAAGTTAGAACATAATTCATAATCGATATTTTGAATGATCATTCGCTTATACTGTAAAAGTAAATAAAACGAAATTAATAAGTGCCAAGTTTGCGCATCATTCATAATCGATAATTCGAATGATCATTCGATTATAAAAACCGATTATTTCTATTCATTCGATTATTGAAATATATCGATTATGCCCAACACTAATTATTTATTTTTTACAATAATTGCTATTTTTTTATAGAATCCAGTTCTTATTGAGAAATTGGATGAATTGCAAAAATTCGTGTTGACTCACGGTCAAGATTTGCATAAGTATCAACATACCGATATTATTCAATGTGCTTTGAAACAATCAAAATCAACGAACATATACCAACAAGCTTTGGACATCGCTACAAAAAACCGTGATAGATTATATTTTCACTTTTTGTAAGTAGCTATTTAATTATATAAATATTGACTTTGATAGGAATCAAATAATTCGAGACGAAGAGGCCGAGCTCCGAGCTCTATTTTTGAGAGAAAATACGACGGTAAACTGAGCGGCAGTGTGAACGTGCGCAGAAGACCATTCAGAGCAATTTGCGCACATTGCGAGCATGTATTTCTGCGCAGATTACCGCATTTCATACTGTGCGCAGGTTCGAGGTCGTTCACAGCGCCGCATAGTATACCAACATATTTTCTCTCTTTTTAATTACTAACTCGAGAGCTCGGAACTCAATATTGAGATATATTTTAGTGCTCGAACCATGAAACATTCGAATTTCCTGATCGCTTATTAATTTATTTGTCCTCTGCCTGCAGATATTATTTATTGTTTCTGCTGTCCTTATGCCTTTTCCACATTAACCAATTAAATCCTCTCAACAAATAACATGTCGAATACCTGTCGGAACTATTGAAGTGAACTTACTTGGAAGGTAATATTTTATTTTAAACAACGTAATATTGCGTGAAAATGAAATCGAATCTATAATAGAGAAATCCCAGAGCCGAATTGGGCATTATTTTTTTTTGGCAGCATTCTGATTGTTCTATGTAGGATGAACTCATAATTTCATACATTTACCTAATTCGCATATTTTTTACGAATATTAGAAAATTTACGCATGGATAATTTTTTTCGTAGAGCACAATAACAATTTATAGACGCCTCAACTGTCGAGCGTCTATAATCTACAATTTATCTAACGATTTGTTAACGTCCATTCATATTGATTAATTTCAAATTCGGTCCCCAGATGTCAGCCATTTTGATTCTAATTGCAAACAGTACCAGATAAACCTATAAGCAAAGTAAGCAATTGCTTAGGGCGTCACGTTTCAGGGGGCATAAAAAATCAAAACACAGAAATCAAAAGCACCTCACTAAACCGTATCGACAATTTTTTTTTCTTTTTGTCGTGTCACAACTTTGATCTACTAATATGTCTTTAGAAGTATAAAAGTTAAAAATAAATAATAATTTATTTTTGAAAATAAAAACGAAAAAAACAATGTTTCGGGGGGGTTCTTTTTTTTTATTTTTAAAGTTTTGAAACTATTTTCTATTAATTGTATAAAAATGCCTAAGGTCCGATTTTATAGACAGCCAAATTTTAAATGAATGCATTGATTGTAAAATTCAATTGGTTTTCGAAAAATGTATGCTTTTTCTCTTTTTTCTATCAATTTGATTTTTTTTTATAAACTGAACATATTAGAGATAGAGGCCCATAAGCAAGAAATGCTTAGGGCATCAAGGAGTCTTAATCCGGCACTGATTGCAAATAAATAATAAAAAATTTTCAGGTTCGAACAAGAAGGTGTTCATAACAAATCAACGTTGGATCTGTCCGAAGAGGTTTTTACGGCACGTTTTACGAACGATATCAATAGAGTCTTAATCGGTACTGAATCGGGACAAATAAATGTAAGTACCTACTGTAGATCACGTAATTTATATAATTTTATTATTTTAACGAACCTCTAAACATTAATAAAAATGGTTGTCTGTAAAGTCGGTTTACGGACGATAGTTTTACGTGATAACGTATTCCGCTCGAATATCATATTTAATAATACATAACCTAAATTTTAGTAGCTGTCAAACTTGGGCCGATCGTGCGCGAACGTGACACATTTCGGAACGTGACACTTTTTCGTGCATGCAGCCGGTGTTTCACCAATTTATAAGACGTTATCACGTCAAAAATATAGAATAGTTACTTCTTACCACAACAGTTTTATTAGCGGATGCACATTTCTGGAGCTATGCTCTCATCTTCAGCAAACACTAAAGTCGTGTGGAATTTCACTCGTTGCTTGACGAATGTCGTAAAAAATAAATAACAAGGTTCGAAGGCACGGTTGCAGGACTATTGATCCGGTCCAAAAATATACGCATAAAATATTCTTAACATACATAAAAAATATCTGCCGGATGCACGTCATTATTACTCCTTTAAATAGTTTAAAAACATCGTAACACAAACATTTTGTGTTCCTAAATATATAGAAATTATTGTACAATTTACATACCCCTTGTTTTTCAACGTTGCATAACCCTTGGCAGTTGGCGTTGCATTTCTAAACCTTCCATTGTGAACATCACTTATTAAGATTTTAGATTCTGATTTTATGCATGATTATTAAAAATTAATATCTGATTTGTTATTCACTTTAACGACATCTTCCAAGAAACTTTTCACATTAAAATATAAATAACAACGTAAAATTTATGAGCACTGCGGTACCTTACAATAATTGTAAATGAAACGTTCTCAATGACTGTCTAATAATTACTGTCCTATTCACGAATAATGTACAAAATAACATTACATTAATACACTTACGTAACGGCCCTTGACACCTTTCTCCACAAGTATGGTTGTTGGTCACAAAACTTATTTTATCTCAGCACTTCACATGGCTATTTGTATTTGTGTATTTGGCATGTTTGGCAAACAATTACCAAGTGTGGAGGGTCTATTTGACAAAGTGTTGGCCTATTTGACAAATAAGGCCAATGAAGATTGACTCTATTCAATAAATAGAGTAACTGTGATCCATTGAAGTTAATTATGAGTATTTGGAAAGAATTCCGTGGCATAAGGATCGAAAATGAAGCAATACTGAGACTTTTTTAAACTTGCATTTAATACTAACGTTTCGATACTCTGAAGATGATACAAAACGTATCGAAACGTTAGTATTAAATGCAAGTTTAAAAAGGTCTCAGTATTGCTTCATTTTCGATCCTTATGCCACGGAATTCTTTCCAAATACTCATCAATAAGGCCAATACCAAATACGCGTTACCGTGCGCTTGTCGGTTTTTCGAGGCACATCAAAGGAGTCAAATAGGCAAATACGGCAAATAAACCGTCCACACAATGGCTATATTCAGAAACTCACGCGCCGTGAACCAGTACGGACGTGCAGTATTTTTGTGTCTGTGCTGGGAGCGAGAACTGGAACAATTACTAATTACTATTGAAAATGAATTGGGACAATGAAACAGTGCTAAAATTACTGGAATTTTGAACCTGCGTTCTGCTGCCAAATGTTTGTGTGTTTGCTATTTGACTGCCAAGTGTGGATGGTCGTATTTGCCTATATTTGCATGTTTGTCTTGAACGTCATACCTATATTTTGCCAAAAATAACAAACACCCAATAGCGAACACAAATAGCCATGTGAAGTGCCACCTTTAGTGAAATCAAGAATTTTTACAGAATTGCATAACTAACTAAATTACAGTGATTTTACATAATCGTTTAAATTGCATTTAAAGGCAGATTTACACTAACATAATTTGATACAACAAGAATGAAAATAAACCAAATTTTTTTTAATATTTTTATTTTGTTGATTCGCAATAATTACCGACCAAAACAGAGCATAATGAGTATAAATATGGATTTTTAAGTCTCAACTTTTTGGTTTTGAATGTTTTTGATGAGAGATATTTTTTAAAGGATATCTTTATGAGAATATTTTTTGACAAGATATTTTTCGATTGGACGCTATCAATAATTAATGATTGATGGAATATTATTAATGATATCGATTTATGAAATATGATCAAAATTATGGAAGCCGTCTTAGAGATAATCGCAATGTGCAAAGGTTTAATTAAAATTTTATATCTTCGATCTACCACAGGCATAAATGAACTTTATTTTTGCAGCTATGGGATCAAAGCTACAACAGTCTGTTGTACACTTTTCACGGTCACTCCGGTTCGATCACATCGCTCGCTCTGCATCCGGTTAGTAAAGATTTCTTATCGACGTCGAAAGATGGCACCGTTAAATTGTGGAGTCTTGAAGGAATACCGTGCATTAACAGCAACGGTAATGTGTTCGATGAAAACGGTGAGATTCTCGATATTGTTAATAGCCTAAGAGCTAGTGAACCATCCTAGTAACCCGTTTCCCACAAAGCTAGAAAATTTTGAAATGATGTTTTATTATCGATCGTTTAAGAAAATACCGTTCTGGCAGGCATCTCGCGGTTGCGTCATCATCCCTTAAATTTTTGAAAATGTCAAAAAAAAAATTGTTTTTAATCTACTCCCGCAAGGCTACAATTTTAATATGTTGTAATTTACATATGTTTAAGTGTAAAAAAAAATGACAACCTATTTTGAGGGTTGCAAGTATGTGCCAGACAATAGCAAAGTTGTCATCAGGATAGTAATTCATAACCTGCTCCCACAAGGCTAAAATTTTGAGGGCATGTTCTTTAAATTGTTTAAAAAATATATGTAAAAAGCCAGAATATTCTAGTGGTTGCGGGTGTCTGTCAGACGAGTAATATAATAGTCAATTATGGGAGTGCGAGCGCAACAGACTTATACGAGTTCTAATGTTAGAAAGAGAGAATACATCTATTGTACTGCAGACTGGAGAGGGATTCCAACGTTATTTTAACGGAAAAAGTGAGCGCGCATGAAGGGCTGAGGCGTATATATTATGTCTGTCTGTATAAAAAATATGACTATTTTTTTTTAAATGGACCGCCAAAATATTATTCTAAATGACGGAAAAAAAAGGCTGTTGAAGTTTCAGCTTTTAATATTAATTTTAAGATGTGCTTCTCGCGATTTTCTATTAAATCTTTTTAACTTTGGAGTTATATAATATATCAACGGATTGGCTTTTCGATAAAACTAACACCTACGAATTTTTTTCGAAAATTGAATGCTCTATAAAAAGGATCTTTTATTAATTTATGATAAATCTACTCTTTCAAAAGTTATTCGCGGTTAAAATTAAATTTTATGAATTTTCTTTTTTTTAAATTATCGTAAAATTTTGTAGGATTTTTTTGAAAAAATTGCTATTAATTATTGTTTTTACGTGAATATAGACATGGAAATATTAATTTTTGCATTGAAAATTATTATATTATGAATAACTTAAATTTTTAAGTGAATTGAATTCAGTGATTTGTCGTTTTAGAGCGAATTTTCAATTTTTATCATTTTTTGCGTGTTTAAGGAGGTTGATCCGTTACAGTCCCAATCAAAAGTAAGTCGAATTCTAAATGGGAACTTTTCCATAATACATTTTTACAAAAGGTTATAAGTCGATGATACCAATAAATTATTGTTATAAAGGAATAAATAAACATTTTTTTAATATGAATTAATTATTTCAGTATTTTACTTAATTTGTACAAAGTTAGGTTAGAAAAATAAATTTATGTAAATATTTGTATTTTACATATTTTTTGCAGTAAACATTTAAAAAAAGAAATTAGAAGTAATAAAAATTAAAATGAAATCATTAAAAAGTTGAAAATTCAGTTAGTATTGTTAAAATTGTCAAGAATAAAAATCCATAATTGAAAAGTGCTAAGGTTTAATAATTTTTTTATTGATTAAAAGTCTCCTAATTAAATTGGAAAAAATATGCGTAAGACATCAATGCTTTACATAGTTAGTTTTCGGAACTGCTGACATTATTTGATTATTTGCAAAAAATTAAAATGTACCGTTTGCATGCTAGATTGACATATTTTCCATAAGACTACATGTAAAAGTTTTTTTTAAATTTTGACTTTATAAATCTCCTAATGATTTTGGATTTTTTACAGATTTTGTTATAAAAAAGTCTATTAAAAAAACTTTATTTCAGAGTTTTTTCATTATCTTCGTAAAACGGCTCAACCTCCTTAACTTTAGTCAGTACTAATTGCAATCAAGTTTTAACTATATCCAGGTGTTACATTGACAGAGGTCATAAATATATTAATATCAAAAATTTGGGTTCTTGGCAGGTTTTGCTGAGAAAACACCGTCTCCGCGCATTCGTCAACCGAACTGGAGCAATTTCTATGAAAACGAAGAAGCCCGAGACAGAAGTCGCGTCACGTTGCGCTTACCCAACGATTCTTTGACGTGCGCGGCGTTTGCACACGAACGAGACGACGTCGCGGCGACCGGCTCGGAAAATGGCGCCGTAGTCATTTGGAACATCAACACGACCCAAATCAAAGTGCACATAAGAGTAAAGCCAGCAATTTCTTGTTGTACATTTTCGCTCGACGATCAACTTTTGTTGTTCGGAAGTGAACAGGAATTGATGTTTTGTAATGCCGAAAATGGAGACACTCTATACTTACTAAACAACATGGCGCGTCTGATTTCGCTACTCATCGTGCCAACGCAAGAAAATAAAATTGTTGCCGTTAGCGATGATTCGATCAAAGTATGGTGTTGGAATTATGATAAAACAGAGATAGACTTCTCTATATGCGATGTGAGTGGTCAGACATTAAACAGTTGCAAATCGACGCGTTATACTTGCGGAGCCGTAACCGTGGATGGTAAATATGTTGTTGCCGGAGCTACCAACTATACGATTCGTATGTGGGATATCGACACCGGAAATTTAGTTAAAGAAATTCTTGATCACAATGGGTAAGTATAATTTATTATCGTGTTTTTTGTCTATACTCTATACCACCGTTTCCCAAACTAAGCTCCATAAGTATATTCTGGGGGGTTTACCGAGTATTAAGGCCGCTGCACACGGGGCTAGAAACACTGCTTGGAGTTCTGCTGGCCGGTAGGCTTGGTAATGACGTCATTGCGGGCTCGCCTGCTAACTCACAAGATAGGTTTTAAAATTAGAACAGGGAATATTTTCCTTGCTAGGTCCGCTGCTAGGTATGAACAAGAACCAATCAGGAAGCAGTACGTGGACGACTTGAACAAACGCCCACAAACCAACATGGCGTCATTCTGCCCAGAGTCAGACAACAGACACGTTTTGTTCTGTGTTTATATTTGAACTGTCACTGCGTGCGCACCAGATTTATTCACAAAACTAGATAGAAAAGACGTCTCGTGTGAAGCGAGCACATAACAGTAATCAAGAAAACGAGCGCTAGAAAACTAGTAGGCAAATCTAGCAAGGAATCCAGCAGCGTTTCTAGCCTCGTGTGCAGCGGTCTTTACTCTGTTTTGTTTGCGCGAAAACACGTTTATATCTCCTCGTCCGCATTCCCGATGAAGAACACCCGTCAGTCACTTGTTTTCTCGCTTACAACTCATACACGGAACGCGTTGCATTGTTTAAAAAATATAGTTTAAAAAAAACTAAAAAACACGCTTTACGAGTATATCGAACTAAAAAGTAAAAAATATTTTTTTTAAAATAAGCTTAAAAAGCGTGGGGCGCTTTGTTCCACATTTTCGTACATCGAGTGCCCCACGCTTTTTAGGCTTATTTTAAAAAAATTAATTTTTACTTTTTAGTTTGATATAAAGCGTGTTTTTTAGTTTTTTTTTAAACTATATTTATTTTCCACTTTTTAGTTCAATTTATTGTCAAAAATTTGCCGAAAAAAAACAATTTTTTTTTCGGCGTGGACGGGATTAGAACCCACGACCCGTGATGCCGAGAGTTGACGTCAGCGAAGACCTGTGCCTTAGACCGCACGGCTACCAGTGTACTTACTGTGGTGGCATATTATACCGCTATATAAACTACTTGCTGTAGTCCAAATGAAAGTTACAAACATACATACAAACTTACAAGTGAAGTTAATATAAAGCGTGTAAAAACTGTTTGATTTAGTTGAAATACATAAATACCTATTTTTTTTTTCAGGTTGGTGCAATGCCTCGACACTTACTTGCGCGAATCTCCGGATCATCCGACTCATTTTGTTCTGTCCGCTTCGAATGACAAGACGGTAAAGCAGTGGTACATACGACCGACCGATTTTGAATCGACGCCCACTCGTAAATTAAAAGAAGTGTTTTCAGCATGTTGGAAAGATAACGATGCTATACCGACGATGGCTACGGTCGACGCCGAAGACAAGATTCAAATCCGTCACGGACTGGCCGTGAAATCTGAAACAGAGGAGATGAAAAGTTGCGTTAGAACGTTAGTATTTTCCCCGTGTGTTACGAAAATAGCGTTCGGCTGTGACGACGGTTTCGTCAGAGAATTTACTATAGAAAATAAAAAATGCGATCTCGTCATGCATTTAGATAGTTCAGTGATTTATTTAGAATATCTGAGACATGACGTTTTAGTTGCCTCGAGTGTAAATAGTTCATTAATGATACGACATCGAGGTGAAAATAGTAAATTACAATTAGATTATCTCAATTATTCGAACGAATGCTCAAGTTTTGTCTCGGAACGCTTATATTCTCAATCGTCGCCGGTAATGCATCATCCGACGATTAAATGTTTCTTGTTGGACGGTGGACAAAAGATGATTTCTGTCGGAAAAGATAGAAGTGTCAAGTGTTGGAATTTGAAGAGCAGAACTTTGGAAAATGTACTGGCGGCAAGCTCGCACAAGAATGTTACGATGGCTGCGATGAATTGTAATCAAGATTATTTGGCCGTTGTTCAGGACGATGGATATTTCCATATTTATAAAATCATATCGAAAACGTTGGGTGATGGATCGACAGTGATTGATAGTCAGTATAGTCAAGGAAATAATCTAGAATCATCGATTAGATCGTGCGCTTTTTCACCAGATGGAAAATTATTGGCAATAGGACAAGATAGTGGAAAAATCACGGTAAGATATTCTCAGTTCTAATGTAACGAATTACGATATGATTTATTTTATAGTGTCTTCTCAAGTCTATCAAAAATACTGATAGATACTGAAAATATAATAACTGTGATTTTTTAACTGTATTTTTAGCTTTGGAATCTCGAATGCAAAATGATTTTATCAGTTCTCGAGTTGCATCGTGCGCCAGTTAGGCAGTTAGTGTTTGGACCACCCAGAATACCGTTGATCTTAATGTCTGTCGGTGAACAACTTGCTTGGTGGAACGTGACCCTCATCCAACAAAATGGAGAAGCAAAACTGAAAAGGCGGAGCAGGTTTGTGTTTTTAATATTTTTTAAAAGTTTTTTTTCAACTATTGGTCAAATGAAGTCACACAAATCTCCATTGTCAGCCGTCAAAATCATTTGAGGTTATCTGTAGCCGTCAAAATTATTTGGGGTTATCTGTAACCGTCAAAAATATTTGAGGTTATCTGTAACCGTCAAAATTATTTGAGGTTATCTGTAACCGTCAAAATTATTTGAGGTTATCAGCTGTAGCCGTCAAAATTATTTGGGGTTATCTGTAACCGTCAAAATTGTTTGAGGTTATCTGTAGCCGTCAAAATTATTTGGGGTTATCTGTAACCGTCAAAAATATTTGAGGTTATCTGTAACCGTCAAAAATATTTGAGGTTATCTGTAACCGTCAAAAATATTTGAGGTTATCTGTAACCGTCAAAATTATTTGAGGTTATCTGTAGCCGTCAAAATTTTTTGAGGTTATCTGTAGCTGTCATTGTATTCGAATCTGAATGTTTACAGAACTCTTGTGAGTACCAGACACTCACTGTTTATTTTGGTATTGATTTTTTTACAGAGGAAGTGGAAGATTTAAAGTGACCAAAAGATCTTCTAAAGGAGACGTTCGGTTTGAATTTATGCTCGAAAATTTGGATTTGGCGAATGCAAACAGCAGTACGTTGGAGGCCAGCGAACTGTGGCAGGGAAAAACGGGAACTGACAGGAGTAAGCCCGAACTACTTGCAAGTATAAAATTGCGCGGTTCGTATGCCACGCACATATGTTCATCGGCCGATTTTACTGCATTTGCGACGCTGGACGATTACGGGCTTATATATATAATGAACGTTTTAAAATGAAAAAGCGTGGGTTTCGCCACACACGGCTGAAGTGAATACTTCTTACACCGAATTAGTTGAATGGCGCGGAACAGCGAAAGGTTGATCTTTTGAGGTCATGACCGTGCACTACTCCAGCGTTTCCCAAACATTTGTTTGCCCTGGCTCGGTTATTTTTATGCTTCCCTTTCGTGATCCAGTAAAAGTTTTTTGAAGTGAAACTTTTTTATGGTGCTGTTCACGTGACACGATAAATAAGACCATATCGCCATGTAGCATGGTTTTGAGATCTCCCTGAACCTCGCGTCTCTCTCTCTCTCGTAAAAAACAGTGGTGCGCCCTTTACGTTAAGCGCGTCCGGAGTCGTATAAGAAGAAGTATTCACTTCAATAATAATCGGATGTATATAAATTTTACGTAAAGTGATAGCTTTGTTCAAACACGGGTTGCAGATTTGCGATGTCTGACATTGTTCGATTGAACAAAGCTATTAAAACATGCAGAAAATAACATATTTAGAAGTGTGATTTGTTAAGTTTTTTTTTTGTTCTTTTCTGCATTGCAGTTGTTGAAAGTTAACCATCGTTAAGTAACTTCACTTGTAAATAGTATTTGTGCAGAACAGAACATACTGTTGTCGCACTTCGTAATTTTAAAAATAAGCTACCAACTGCCACTAGGTGTTAACAAGCCGTTCGTGTACTTGAAAAATCAGTAAACTATCTTAAAATCGTATTCGAAAAATCAAATGCAGTACCCAATACCCCAGCGGGTTGACACTCAATGCTTTAAACTTTAAAGTATTACCAACTGTATTGAGTTGGATAAAAAAAGTAACTAACTCAAAGTAACAAAAAGTAACTAAATATCAGTGAGCGGTTGTGGCGCCTTTTTCCAGCTGAGTTTATTTTGATTCATTTTAGTGCACAATCGCTTTTCATAATAGTTTATAACAATTTCTTTTATCACAATTTCAATTTCTTTTATCAAAATCACTATTTTTCAGTGTTTTATGTTCAGCACGTAGTCTTGAATTATTTTTGAGGTTATCTAAAATTCACCACCATTAATGATACCATTCATATTTTATTCTCAAACATTATTTTTGTTGTTGTGGTATGACAATAGATTGGAGTCAAAGTGGAGATTTGTGTCAACCCGCTGCTGTACTCAGTATAAGGGACTAATAAAGTAATTTCGTATTTTTTTAAGATATCGGATACGAAGTAATTTTATTCAAACGAATATTTTTATTAAACATTTTTTTAATCGTTGACTGTAAGTAAGTAATCAGATTTTTCAAGTACAATTATCAAAATACAGCTTGTATAACGCCTTAGTATTATGTTTTATTTTTTAGATTTGAAACTAAGGTTAGTATTAATTTTTAAGTATACCTATGCGTTTAAATATATGGGTAGGTATATATATATATATATATTTTTTTTAAATATATAGATTTTGGATAGTGACGGCCATAACCGATTATTTATTGTGGGCGGCAGATTTACTTGGCGTATTTAATGTTTATAAATTTTGTCTCTCTGAATTATTATATAAATAGTATATATTGTTTTTCGCAGGTAGTACTCTTATATCTCTCTCTCTAGTGTTTTGTCTCTGGGTGACGTCAACAGCCAGAGACAAAACACGACTGTTGCAGTATACAATCCATACCGTTGAAATTAGAAACTTGAAATTTGGACAGTAGGTTCCTGTCATGGCCTATAGGCACGCAATAAGAAGAGATTTTTAAAAATCCAACCCCTAAGGTATTCAAAAGAGGGCTATGGGATTTTTTAACAAAAATTCCAAACCCGAAATATGATTTGAGTAGGTCTTTATTGTTAACGTGAAATTCGAAGCCCTGACAGTGAATTATTTATTTCTTAACACATTATGGACTATGTAAAATGTGCATAAATAGGATACAATTGAATAAAAAAAAAATCACTTTATATTGACGATAAGTGAAATATAATTTTATTAGGGTTATTGACAGTGATTAAAATTAAATATAAAACTGTGTTATAATGAAAGTTTATGGTCTAAAATATCGTTTAGAATTATTATTTTTATTAAATAAGTGCGTTAAATATACTAAAATAAATAAATAAAATCACGATTTTTAACCTATGTGTCACGTGATTTCAAACACCAATCACAGCGCGTGACATCATTAATCAGTCAACATGGCCGGTAGCTGTGTGCCACTGACCACTGAATTATAACTACGAACTGGAACGACTGCGCAATGTTCAAAATCCGAGCCGGTATGTTAGAACGGACACGCTGCAAATCGTGGATTTACGTCTTTGTTGCACACATTGCTTGTAATGGGATGATCGAGAGCTTGCGATTTAAAAGTACTTTTATTGTTTGATATAAATGATTTTGCCGACTTCTAAATATATTTAAGGCTAGATAAATGATCTATAATATCATTATTGTTATCATTTTTCAAAGATATTCGCAATAAGTTATAAATTCCATATTTGAAAATATACCTACCTAGTCGTAAGGTTACTTTCTGCTACAGGTGAAATTAAAATGAATCGCAGAATTTTGAATTGAAGTTGTGATATTCATATTACATGAGATTTTATGTAAACAAAACTTTTCATAAAAAAAATAGAACCGCCTTCAAAAAAGCCACTAAAAAGTGGAAAATAAAGTTCTGAGGTCGGCTCCAATTTAATGAGTAAGTAGGTATATAAAAAGTTTTGGTAATAAAATTGGCGCCGACCTCAAAACTTTGTTATTTTCCTCTTTTTAGTGGCTTTTTTTGAAGGTGGTTCAATTTTTTTTTTATAAAAAATTTCGATTTTTTACTTTTCAGTGGCTATGCAATACGTAGTTTACACGTTATTAAATGACTTCTTTCTTGATATTTGATTGCTAAAAAAACTACTGAACCGATTTAAATAAAAATTATAAGGGACCATCCCGTAAACATTCTCAACCCAACGGTTCACAAATATCGCGGGACATACATACATAACAATGACTGGTACACACTTAACAGTCCATATCTTGAAAACTACTGAACCGATTTTGATAAAATTTGCACTCTACCCGAAGTTGAAAGATACTTAGTCCAATAAAAAAAGAATTGTTGCAATTCGATTTCTAGTTTCTGAAAAATACGTAGACAAACATACAAACATGCATACAAATTACATACATACAGATCAAACTAATAATCTCTTTTTTTTTTTGAAGTCAGTTAAATAAAGCTAGTTTCTCAAGCTTTCACAAACCTGTCAGTATTACATAATCATGACTTATTTAATCTCTTCAAGTTAAAACCGTTAAAAAATACGTTTTAATTGACACTTGACGTGACACGCTCATAAACACAAGTGTGCTAAACAGAGAAAACAATACACGCTTTGCAGCCGTACTACTCTAGCATGAAGGATCGTTTTAATGACGCTCTGCCCGTTTGAGCAATCGTTCCACTTGGTGTATATTTCAGTGCCACTGACTGCCATGTTATTCGTTATCTCTGTTCAGTGTATTCATTGTACTCTGTCAATCATATTAAATGCAACACTTTGTGTGCATTCCTAAATTCGCTACAGTAGCTGTAGCGCTACACAGCCTTGGCAATTTAGGAATGCACCCTGTTGGTTATAATGCTATATGTCACGTTGTACCCGCTTGCTTAGTGTTTACTGATTGCCTACTGTGACGTAGGCAATCAGTAAACATGGCTGTCAAGGTCAATTGACGTTTTGGCGCAGAATTTAAAGTCAAAATAAAAAACAACTAATAATGAGTCAAATCTGTTATATTTATGAGAAAAAATATTTTTTACGGGTACATATACCTTTATTCTTTAATTTTAAATACTTTTTGAAATTTTATCAATAACCCTATTGATACATTACGAATCTAATTTCTTTTTACGTGTCTAGGTCATGAAAGGAGTCTACTGTCCAAATTTCAAGTTTCTAGCTTCGGCGATTTAGCCTGTAGGCTGTATTAACATGACAAATGTAAATAATTTTGTAATAATTTCTGTGTTGGTCTGTCATTGGTTTGTCTCTGAGTGACGTCATGCGCAGAAGAAATTGAAATACGTACCACCAGTGAGCATCTCTTATAGTGATAGTGTCATTATAAATAAAGGAGTTAAAAAAACCGTACTATCCCAAGTCTAATATAGTGAATGTAAAAATAAGAAATAATAGGTATTGAAACTATAATTATCGTAGTAATTGTGTCAAGTGAAAATATGACTGAAAAATGTAAAAATATTAGTAAAAACTTCCAAGAAAAATATTTTTTCTATATTCATACATTTTAATTATAGCTACTTTAATAATAATTATCGAAACAAATGTAAATATTTTATCGAGTATTAAGAATATTTATGTCATAAGATTGTCCAAAATTTTTGCAAATACAGTAGAGACGCGTTAATCCGAACCTTCATAATCCGGATTCTTTGGTAATTCGGACAGTCGTTTGATAGTATTATGTACATTGTAGTCCGGATTTTTCCAGTTTCAGTAATCCGGATCTAGATACTTAGTTATTGAGTAGCTGTACCAGCACTATTTGCGTCAACACTATTGGCCGGCGGTGTGTTACAAACAGTTACATACATATTTGTTGCCGGAGAAGTGAGAGAAGTTAGGTGGTTTTAGTATGTATGTAGTCGTTGTCAAACTCAGATAGAAATACATAGAGAACGCACTATGGCGCCGCGTAAACGATCACACGTTACTTTATCACTGCAAGTAAAAAACGAAATTCTTGACAAATTAAAAAAGGGAGCCTCAAATAAACAGTTAGCCGCAAAATATGAGCATTTTAGTTTGTTTTCTTGATAATTAAAATTACATCCAGTAATCCGGACATTTTGATAATCCGGATCAGCTGTGTTTTAATTAGTCCGGATTATCGCGTCTCTACTGTAAGTATCTTTAGTTTTAAATATTAATTTCAATTTTGACGCACAAGATATCGGTGCCAAATTAAATTGAACTGAATTAGAAAAATATAAAAATTGTCTTTCAAATCTTTGATTAACGTCTGAATGGAACTCTTCAAATAAATAAAATTGTCGACCAATTTTATTTATTTGAAAATATTGTCTTTCATAATTTACATTATATTTTTATAAAATATTAGATATAAATAAGACATTTTATCTCAACTTTTACAAAATTTTATTAACAAAATAGTAATTAAGGGGTTAAATAATTTTTTAAAAGTGTTAATCGTTTTTATACTTTGGTTGTCCAAAAGATGAAGTAGGTAAATATTATTCAAAATTACTATAACACAGATCTTGAACAAAAAAGGAAATTTTTGTGACAATTTATTATACTGATTTCTTAAGTGTTGCGTGCATGTAAATAGTGGATAGTCGGCTAGTCTCTATACAGCGTCTAAAAGTGGAAACCGTATCAGAAACGACAGGGTGTACAGGTACTGAACGAGAGGGAAACATTTGACAACTCAATAATCAGTACATTTGACGCACATTATATTATAGACTAGCGGTCTCGCTTGGTTTCACCCGGGTGCAAAAGAACGAATGTGGGGAGGGACTTGAGTACGCACATTCATCTTAGTTTATCGAGATTAATGTTGTGTCTATAAATTTCATGATGATCGGAGTTACCGCTCAAAAGTTTTTGCCGGACGGACAAATTTTGAGTTGCAACATTTTTCATTGATGCTCCGCTCCTATTGGTTGCAGCGTGATATTATATAGCCTGTAGCCTTCCTAGATAAATGGACTATCCAACAAAAATTATTTTTTTTTTTTTCGAAACAGTAGTTCCTGAGATAAGCGCGTTCAACCAAACAAACAAACAAACTTTTCAGCTTTATATATTAGTATATATATGTTTATGGTTTGAAAAAAGTCGGCCAATCTACGTCACAACGTCAGGTCTTAAAATCCAAAGTAGAGTCGTGTAGTTCGCGAACAAACTAGTTTGGAAGAGCGCTCTCATGAATGAACTAGTTCGAAGCCAATCAAGAAATCAGTTCGCTAGTTCAATTATTTACCACGCAGTGATGACGGGCGACAAAAAATTAATATTTAACCAAAATGAAGTGATATACATTCATCATTTGACAACCAAATTATTGTAGTTCTAAATAAAAAAAAAATATTTTATCGTAGAAAATGTATCTTTATTACAAAATGTGATAAGAATAGTCATGCAGCAATTGTATTTAAGACATTATTATGACAATTATTTAGTGTAAGCTGAAATATTACGTTCTTTACTCATTCCTTGAAGATTTTGTGCTCACTGTGCGAACAATGTTAAGTTGTTGAGCGTCTATAGTTAAATACCAAACTGCTTTTTCCAAGAATGCAATTAAATTTATCATTTATTCACAGCAGGAAAGAGAAGGCAATAAACACAGTATTTGTATATCTCTTTCTTGCTCGTCTTGTATGCGGAATGGCTACCGCAATTATCGTTATCTCTCTCTATTATTTTGCTGGCGCAGCCCAGACTAGCAGTCTATATCGACCACCTTATTGTTTGAAATTTAATAAAGTCAACTGTTTGAAATTTCAAATCTGTAAGATGCTGCATTTTGTAGTCAATTGCTTTTAACTGTTTTTATATCAGTTTGTGATTTTATTGTCTTTAGCTGTATTATGTTAAAAGAAAAGTTATATTTAGTAAAAAATTATATTATTTTTTTGTTTTTTAATAAAATGTTTATTGAGTGGTAATGTTGAATTTTAGTAGAGACGTTTTTAGCATTTTTCTACCAATAGATCTCGTCACTTTTTAATGTGAAATATATTTTACAGATGTACACAATAATAATTATAATCAAACATTAAAAAAATATAAATACACATTACTTATAATAACTAAATATTTTTATTATTTTTTTAGTAAATGTTATATTATTTTATGATCTGGTTTTGTTTTATTAAAATGCATGTAAGTAAAACAAAATTCAAACTGTTGTATATTTTTTACCCTATTTCTTTAGAGTGCATTTTAATCAAGTCTATACCTACATAATAAGGGTTTTTGTATTGAAACTCACCTCTGAACATAGAGAAGAATTTCCTCTGAATCGCTAAGAAATAATCATCATATATATTAATACGCTAAGGTTTAAGATGTTTGCCTCCCTTTTTAGAAAAAACCACACAATTTCTCCAGATAAATTATATATCATTTTACAGATAATTGCTTGCTCTACTGACATCGACAACTAAAAAATTTATTATTGCTTTTGTTTTTGTAAATTAATTAAAATACAGCAACGCTGAACAACGTCTGCCATCTGACGGCGTAACGTTAACACTTCGATCTGTCATCTGACCTTAATATTGTAAATATTGCCATCTGACGGGCAACGCTGAACAACGCTTTTGCTACTTGCGCCTCTATATGGCAATTTCAGTAAAATATTTCTTTTACAACAAAAAGAAGAACGTTATAAGCAGTGTGCAAAAAAAGTAATTTTGTAAAGTGATAATTATTATACTTATTTAGTGCGAATAATTCGCACAGGTCACGCTAGTAATAGAGATAATAGAGCACATACCGCTAGCAGTGTTGTGGTATGTGCAATAAGAATTCCGTTTTTTTAGGTATTAAAAAGTGATGTAGGGATTTTTTGATTAATCAACATCCATGGCCAAACCGCCAAAGCTAAAAAGTCGAATGGTTTTGCGAAATTCAACCCTCTATGGAGGTCAAAAGAGGGCGTGTTTTTTCTTTTTTAACGACCAGGCCAAACCGCTGAAGCTTAAATTTGAACATGATAATTCAATATTTTGAACACTTTTTTCAAAACGGGTGAAAATGGTGGTTGGTCGTATTTAAAAATCAGTAAAACCACTGATATGAACAATATACATAAGTGGATTGTTGTTAGACCATATATTAGAAAGATGTGTCCACATAGGTACCTCAGTGTATAACAAGGCAATGTAGCAGTCATAAGTACATCGTAAATAAAAATAAAGAAATCAGGTATATAATTAATTGAAAATTAAATATAATATAATATGTTGTTTCGAGAATTTATCCACAATCCAGTTAGTTAATAGACATCATTGATAGTTTCTATTTTTATATCCATGGTTGATTTTATGTTTTAATTTATCCTTCTTGATAAATTATGTGATCACGTGCTACTAAAGCTTTCGGAGTATGAACAGATAAGTTCAGTAAGCATACGCTATCTCTTTTTAGCATATTGCAATATTTAAGTATGTAAATGATTATTGGTTGTTCACTTATAAAAAACAGAAAGTGTTTTTTCCGTTAAGTCTTTTTACCATTTAATTTTCATTTGACTTTTTATAAGTTGTGCTTTTGCAGTTTTTGTATACATAGTCATTATTTTCAACTATTTTATATTTTTACAGTAAGTAAAACTAGCTTTTTGAAGTATGAGTATCGACGTTTAAAAATAATAAGGTTTTTTTTCAGTTCTGTAAACTTTTGAGAACATTTTTCGTTGCCCCTATTTTTTTTTCTGCAACGATTATGGCACAGTTCAAATATACCAGTGAAATAAATGGTTTGTTAAGTATGAATGGACCAATAAATAAAGGACCTGTGCCTCGGTGGCAAAGAAAAGGCTTGGAGAATTCAAAAATTGCTTCTAATAGCAGTATAAACAATACATCTAAACAAAAACTTTCGTTATCTTCATTATCTTTTAATACAAGTGCTAACGTTAATGCCAAAAGTCCGAAAAACCCCAATAGTTCTGCTGTTCTACGGGGAAAGAAGACTCCGTCAAAAACACCTTCGAAAAATAAATCGCCTAGTAAGTATATTTTTTACCACATTCATCCTATGAAACTAAAAAAATGATCTTGAAAAAACTTGCAACCTGAATCTATCACAGCTATTAAACTTAGGGAACAATAAGCAATAACCGTTTTGTTAATTGTTTTTGATACGCTAATGGTGCAATGTTTGTATTAATTTGGTGTTATCTGCTGTAACAATTTACTACATTGTAACAGATAAAGGTACAAAAGCTGAATGTACTTTCTGTGAGTAAACAAGTTATTTTTAAATTGCGTTACATATTTGGTTAGAAAGTTAGACTTAGAAAAATATATTAAAATAATCGATGAAACCAACATCTCTAAAACATTTGATACACGAATAAAAGCTTCGTTCGTAAGAATAGCCTAGATTGACTTTACAATGATTCGCTGTTTGAAACCAAGATTTTTTTATAGGCAGAAGTAATTCAACTACTCCTACCCCGAACAATGGAGCTAAAACACCGACAGCGTCCGATAGGTTCATACCTCTTCGAAGTGCAACCAATTTTGAATTGGGAAACTATAAGGTATTGTCATAACTTTTTGACGTGATAACGTCTTATAAATTGATGAATCACCAATCTTATAAATTGATAAAACACCGGCTGCATGCACGAAAAAGTGTAACGTTCCGCCTGACCCTGTGCGTGCTTTTCTCGAAAACGGCCCTAACGATTTGGATGAAATTTACTGAAAAGGGATTTTGGGGGGCAAAAAATCGTTTTAGCTAGGTCTCATCTCTCGAAAAAATCGTTTTCTTACAAATTTTATCATTATAAAAATCAATTTTTTGACGTATGAAAATACTTAAATATTGTAAGTAGGTTTTGGAATTTTATATAAACAGTGAAACAATTGTTTTATAAATAGTATGACAGTTAATCTTTGAGACTTAAAATAAATACGAAAGAAAGAAAGTTAAAAAAAACAATTATATTATAGGTGGTGAGTAATTTAAATAAATAAAATTAACCTAAATTTGAAGCGAAAGATGCAATATCATAGATTCGAATTATTATAATTATTATATAAATTTAGGTTATGTATTACGGAATACGTTATCACGTAAAACTATCGTCCGTAAACCGACTTTACAGACAACCAATTTTTTGCAACACTACTACTTTGTCCTCACAGCTTAGTTTTGTTTTATGGCATACCTTTTGTTTTCATACAATTTAATAATTTCAAATGCAAATTTCTCGCAGATGAATCAAGTTAAAAATGACGAAGATGAAATACTCAGTCCCTCGAAAAAAGAAATGCAGCGCATAATGGCTGAAAATCTACACGGAGGTGATATTAGCAAACAGCGTATCCTGTCGTATAATCATAAAGCTCCAGCTGCACCCGAAGGATACCAAAATCCGTTACGAGTTGTCTACACTCAAACTAGGACACCGGCTACTTTGAAAGCCAGCACTCGTTACATTCCTCAAGCTCCCGATCGAATTCTTGACGCGCCTGATATAATCGACGATTATTGTAAATATTGAATATTCCGTTTTTGTTTTTCATTACATACGAATTTATGAATAGCTTTTTGATCCAGTTTCGTCTCGATAAATTTTTGTTTGAAGACAAAACAATCAAGAGGGACAAATCCATACTTGTTTGTTCACGCTAATTTCAAAAAACCACTTTGAAAAATATTTTTAACAAAAAAATTGAACCGACTTCAAAAAATATGCACTAAAAAGTAAAAAATAATAATTATTGTTCTTTTTGGAGTCGGTGTCACATCGGAATTCGAAAGTAGCAATTTAAATCTTACATGTCTCTCGTATTCAAAATAGATTTCATTTTGGCTGACACCGACTCCAAAAATAACAATAATTATTATTTTTTACTTTTTAGTGCATATTTTTTGAAGTCGGTTCAATTTTTTTGTTAAAAATATTTTATTTTTCTCTTTTTAGTGTTAGATAAAGTATTGCAATGGGTAGGCCAAGTATGCGTGCCTTTGAAATTTGAGAGTTTCCCTCGATTTCCCCGGATTCCACCATCAGATCCTGACTTGGTTCCGATGGGACCACCTCGGAAGTGCACTCTTTCGAATAAAAAAAAATTTTTGAAAATCGGTCCATAATTGACGGAGAAATCGGTGAACATACATAAAAAAAATATACAGTCGAACATAGAACCTCCTCCTTTTTTGAAGTCGGTTAAAAAATCTGCTACCGCTGAGTTTTGTTGATATGGTAGCTATGGAAATCAATAAATGCATTGTGAGAAATCGTTCCACATAAAATGCATTTGTATAGTAGCGTACGAACATACAGTTTTTGTCATCCAGGAAAAAGTTGACTGTTAAACAGCAAGATTTTTTTTTTAATTAGTCGAGTAATCTCTGAGATTGGCGTGGACAAACAATCAAATTCAACCTCTTCATTTATTAGTATAGATATAAATTGCATTTCTTTTTAAAAAAACAGATCTTAATTTAATCGACTGGAGTAGCAACAATTTATTAGCTGTCGCATTGGGAGCCGAAGTGTATTTATGGAATGCAGTCAGCGGCAGTATAGAACAGCTGCTTGCCTTGAGCGGAGACGATCATGTCTGCTCTTTGAATTGGATACAAGACGGAAACCATTTGGCCGTAGGCACTACTACTGGCACGGTGGAACTATGGGACTGTGCGCGCATCAAAAGATTAAGGGTAATTATTTTTATAGGACTCCGAACCTTGAAGGTCGAACCCTATTATATTCCTATCACAGTCTCAAATATAGTTTTTCGATATATTTTATGAAACGCAGTTTTGAAACCCAACCAAATAATCTGACTTATTTATTTATTATTTTATTAAAAAATAAATTTGAAGGTATTAAAGTTTCAAAATGTCTCGAGGATATTTTTTGCAAATAAAATTTCTCAAAGTTAAAAATTCAAGACTTGGCTAGGTCCCAGTAGGTACTCTTCAACCAGGTCTTCGATTTTGTGTATACAAATTTTCACGGTATCTCAAATACCTACCCAAAAATGATAGTTCTCGGACTAATATGCTTTGCCCCTCTCAGATAATGGACGGCCATTCAGCCCGCGTTGGATCGTTAGCATGGAACTCATACATATGTTCGAGTGGCAGTCGTAGTGGCCAGATAATACATCATGATGTGAGGCAACGCGAACACCGTGTCGGTATCCTGAGTGGCCATTCGCAAGAGGTTTGCGGTTTACGCTGGTCACCCGATGGAAGATACTTAGCTAGCGGTGGCAACGACAATGTCCTGAATGTGTGGCCGGCCGTTACTGGCCAATATTATTCACAGAACAGCCCGTTGCATTCTTTTGAGTAAGTTTTTTTCCCTAAACCTATAGGCTGTATGCAATGCTAGTGGGTAATAGACTCACTTTTTATGGAAATCGCGACATGTTTCTATGGTGATAAGTCAAAAACTTTAGTTGGCCATGATGTGTCAAAAAAAATGTAATAAGGAAAACTGCTGTTAATTTTATACAGATTGTATCAAATCAAAACGATCCATAGAGCATTATGTGTGTAAGACAGAGACGATATTATATAAAGCACTAAAGCAGTAAGTAAGAATGAGATAAATGATCGCTAATAGCTAGTTACTGTGGTTATACAATCTGATAGTATCGTCTTTGCTTTCTACAGTAAAAATAACAATTTTATCAATTAATGTCAGTATTCACTAGTGAAATTATTGATAAAATGGCTATTTATTATAATCGATTAGGATATTGTGTGGCAGAACGTGGAGGTCTTTTTGAACATTTAATAAATTAATTATTAAAAGTACTTATTGTTAAAACTTTTGTACCAGATATAAATAATAATACGAATTAATATTACGGTTTAGTTGTTTTAATTGATAAATTGGTAAAAAGATTTACAGTGTACGTAATTATTTATTTACGTAACCACAGTAACTATTAGCGATCATTTATCTCATTCTTACTTACTGCTTTAGTGCTTTATATAATATCGTCTCTGTCTTACACACAGAAGTTCTATGGACCGTTTTGATTTGATACAATCTGTATACCATAAAATTCAGATTGTAAACCATTATATAAATAGCATAACATAAAAGGTACGTGAGAAATATTTATTTATCAATTATGACGTACAATATATAAATAATTAATTTGTTTATACTGACAGCGTAACGTCAAATTATGGCGCCAATGATCTTTATTTTACTTAATTCGCCATCAGCGCAACAGCCCGGAACACATCAAACATTTCCAGATCGCTTAGTTTTGCCTATGTTTTCTTTGTAATTAAAAAACTTCATAAAATTATAACTATTTTCACTTTTAATAAACATTGCTCACTGACATACGGAAATTTGAGGTTGAAGTTTCCCCTAGTGCTCACCATAAACGCTCGCGTCGAAAAATTTGTAACTCCGCCTTCTTGCACATAGCTCATAGTGCACTAGACACGTTCACTGCTAGTATATACACTGTGTTTCACATCTGACAGATGTCTATAATTTTTGAAGTGAAAACTTCTTTAGCGGCGTTGTACACTTTTTTTGTAATGGGTAAAAAATGTTAAACTCGCGTCAGGAAAAGTAAGAACTGGGTGAGACTCTCTAAGTGATAGTAGTTGCCAGATACAACGTTGACATCTAGCGTTGAAATATCGTACATAAAAATGCAATCTATGATACAAACCATTTTATTTACAAGTGTTGCCAATAAATAAACAATGCTTCTAAATGCAAAAAATTAAGACGTTAATATTCAAGTTTTCACTTATGCCGGCACTCCCGGAGTGCAACCCGTCTTTTTTTTTTATTACTTTGTCTCATGATTTATTGACTTTAATTATTGTATCTAGTGCTCACCATGCTGCAGTTAAAGCACTAGCATGGTGCCCGTGGCAACCGCATATTCTCGCAAGCGGAGGCGGAACTGCAGATCGCTGCATCCGATTTTGGAATTGCAACACCGGCAATTGCATCAACACAATCGATACGAAATCACAGGTCACTTCGCTACTGTGGTCCGTTACTTACAAGGAAATCGTGTCCGGACATGGATTTGCTAATAATCAACTTATAATTTGGAAATATCCGTCTATGTCGAAAATTGCCGAGTTAACGGGCCATACGGCCAGGGTACTGCATCTTGCCATGTCGCCAGACGGAACTACCGTTCTTTCTGCCGGAGCAGATGAAACTCTGCGTTTATGGAAATGTTTTGCTCCCGATCCACAAAAGAAGAAAGAACAACACGAGACTAAGAATAAACCTAGCATTTTAAAAAATTTGATTCGTTGAATTTATTTTTAAGTTGGTAAGTTTAAAAAATGACATGAGTAACTATATTTTTCCAGGAAGTTTTTACTGCCAGTTATTAATTTAGTATATTTTAATGTGATACTGTATTTTTTTACTAAGATTTTTGTTTCTTTTAAATAAATAAGAATTCAATAAATAAATGGACTCCTTACTTTGTTATCTCACGAAAATGACCTGTAATAATTTTGATGTAAGTATCAGCGTGCAGTTTTGCAATGTTGGCAACCTGCAATAATGCTAAAACCATGTGCATGAAGCTTACTAGCGCCGCTAGTGGATAATAGAGAATTATTGAACTCACTTTTTATGGAAATCGCAACATCTATACTAATATATAAAGCTGAAGAGTTTGTTTGTTTGTTTGAGCGCGCTAATCTCAGGAAATACTGGTTCAAATTGAAAAAAATTTTTTTTGTTGGATAGCCCATTTATCGAGGAAGGCTATAGGCTATATAATATTACGCTACGACCATTATGAGCGGAGCATTAATGAAAAATGTTGCAAAATGTATCTCAAAAATAAGCTTCTATTCATGTGAAATACACTAACTAGATATACTCATATTAGCGTTGTGAGAACACAATCTCAGGTGGCTCAATCGGTAGAGGGTAGAGCATGCGACTGTCAACATCAGGGTTGTGGGTTCGAGCCCCAAGTTGGGCGAATATTTTTTTATTTTCTACAAAGATTTCTTCTAAGGCTTACATTTAAGTTTATTTTAATTTTATTTAATTAATTTAAAAAAAATTATTAGTTAAAAAAAGTTTAAATATTGCTTTTTATCGACAAAAACTTTTGAAGGGTAACTCCGATCATTATGAAATTTGGACACAACATTCATCTCGGTAAACTAAGATGAATGTGTGTACTCATGTTCCTCCCTTCCCCATTCGTTCTTTTACACCCGGGTGAAACCGGACGGGACCGCTAGTGTTTGATAATTCAAAAGCTTTAGTTGACCATGATGTGTAAAATGTGGTAAAATTAATTTGTTTACACCATGGACATAGATGTCCATGGTTTACACTGACAGCGTAACGTCAAATTATGACGCCAAAGATCTCTATTTTACTTAAATCGACATCAGCGCAACAGCCTGGAACACAACAAGCATTTCCAGATCGCTTAGTTTTGCCCACGTTTTCTTTCTAATTAAAAAATTGGTTGTCTGTAAAGTCGGTTTACGGACGATAGTTTTACGTGATAACGTATTCCGTAATACATAACCTAAATTTATATAATAATTATAATAATTCGAATCTATGATATTGCATCTTTCGCTTCAAATTTAGGTAAATTTTATTAAGTAGAATAATAAAACACTATAAAAAGTATACTATTATTATATAAAAAACAACTATGGCATGTATCTCTTTTGCGCATGCGCCGATTTTCCCCAAAAAATTTACAAAAATTTCTAGTAAAAATAGATAGAGTAAAAAACGTTTTAAAAACTATATTATTATTATATAAAACATCATTATAAGAGATATATTCTTTTACGCATGCGCCGATGTTCCCCAAAAACAATAGGCCACTTCATATTTGCATATCAAACATCCTCCCAAAATTTGGTTTCAATCCGCTTATCCTTGGTGTCGGAATGATAAGAAATGTCAAAAGTGACGTTTGCAACTGTCAAAGTATTATGTTCTAATAATAATTAGTTATTCCAATACTTAACTTAGAAGGCGTTGCATTTCACAAAATACTAATGTCAAAAAATTAAATTAAACATTAGAAATGCAGCCGTTTTCATGTTAAGACAAGACATACGTTATTTTCTAATTTCCATGTACGGCAAACAAAGACGACCGACCGCGTCGCGCCATGCATTAGACAACATTGCATTTATACAGCTATTTTTCTATATAAATTTGTATAAAAAAACTGTTTAGGCAAATTCTGTTATACGAAATCTATGTAAAATGTTCTCCTCTTTCGTTTAAGACTGGTTTCAAACCGATCTGATTTAAATTGAGCGAGAAATTAGCAAAAAGCACGCACAGGGTCAGGCGGAACGTTACGCGTTAGGAACGTTACACTTTTTCGTGCATGCAGCCGGTGTTTTATCAATTTATAAGATTGGTGATTCATCAATTTATAAGACGTTATCACGTCAAAAACTTCATAAAATTATAACTATTTTCACTTTTAAAAAACATTGCTCACTGACATACTGAAAATTTGAGGTTGAAGTTTCCCCTAGTGCTCACCACAAACGCTCGCATCGAAAAATTTATAACTCCGCCTCCTTGCACATAGCCCGTAGGTGGAGAAATAAAAAAACAATTTAAATTTTCCAATTTTTTAATCTAAAAAATTAACTGATATTTTACATAGGTACTAAAAAATTAAAATAAAGCAGAAAGTAAATATATATATTATACAACAGTTTATCAATTGATTTTTGTAGTTATAAAAAGACAGCAAATATTATATAATTACGATTATTCCATATTAAGGCAACAATGAAATTAGGTGGTAATCTTTGACCTTTGTAATATACAAAGTGCATTAAATATTTCTCCGATAAGATAAATTAATATAGATTTAGTAGATTTAAAAAAAAATCTCGTTTCCATCGAAGAGGGCTGAGCCTACAAAAAAAAATATCGTGAACTTCATATTCTACTTAATTGTCATGTGGAAGACCTTGGAAATTCAGTAAGTCGGTGGTACTAAGAGAAATATAAATAAAAACGCAGTTTTTGCATTTGTAATAATTAATAAATAATTCAACAATAAATATTTTGATATAATAAATGCTGTCTCATTGTCTAAAATTTTACACTATCTAATTTGGATATTAAATATTTCTGATTAACTCCAAAATAGCAAATAGCAACATCAGTCGGTGGTACAAAAATGCAAGTAAATTCATTCTAACATTTTTTGTATTAGTTCTGAATATAGTGAACTTTTTTATTACTAAACGCTTCACGTTATAATTATATAATCACATGTATTATCTAAGAGACATCAATGTACTAAACTGTACTTTAAAGTTATGCATAAAAAATAACTGGGTAGGTATTCAATGCGACTAAAGCAGCCAAGTATACCATGGAAGAAGAAATCAAAACATTTCGATAGCGCATGGTCGAGAAGGAAGGCTAATTTCTGGCTGGTCAAGCCCTTTAATGGTTCAAGAAGTCTGGACTAATTGAACCAAATCAGAATTCATTTTCAGTCCTGAAAGTACTGACTCTAAACCTGGAATTCCTAGAAACAAACAGTTCGAATTGATCTGAAAGGTCCTGTATTACGCTTAGAAATTCAACATCTATCCCTAATGCTATGTTTTAAAATAACAGTGAAATACATTGTTATCCCTTTCAGGAATAATTCGTGATATTTAATGGTGGATATCAAAGCAACACCACTTCAGTAAAATTAGCGCCTTTTATACAGGTAGAAATCCACAAAAAAATACATTTATAATAAATAACTATATACAAGTAAATTAGAACATTTAAATTAACATTTTTTCTTATTTTCAAAATTCAAAACTGATTTATTGGACACTGAACATTTTAAATCTCTGCTTTTTGTAACGCATTTTAATTGGAACAAAAAACTGTTGTAGAGGAACTAAAGGTCCTTCATGTTACTTTGGTTGCATTACACTTTTATAAATTCGTAGTCAAATTAAGTTTTATCACTACTTCAAATCGAAGTTACCTACTTTTTACTTCATTATAACACAAAAACTTTGATTTTTGTCCAACTTTTATACGTCACAAGCGTTTGTAGACAATTTTTGTAACTGAATTAAGATGTACAATGATTATTCATAGCCTTCGACGGGCTTAACAGGTTATTTGAACGAAATAGAACACAGCACAACTTCCCAACATTAAAAGAAACATCTATTTGCTTAAACATTGATGATTTGGTTACAAAAAACGGCAAATAGAACTTTAATGATAAAATAATTTTATTTGACTGCTTGACTATTATAATGTACATTGCAATATTAGTGAAGTTTCTTAAACCTGTAACATTAATGATATGATATTTACAGTTTAAACATTACTTAATTTATGTATATTACAACAATAGATTTCAATTAATAGCGAAACGTTTTTATACATTCAAAAATTAAATAATATAATATTACTTTGTATTGACAATTAATAATTTATCTAATAATTTGTAAGTTATAGAAGGTATGTTTTTATTACACCGTCATATCTCGTTAGGTTTGTTCCAAGCAGCCGCGAACGGTAACAGAACCCTACACAGTATTGTCACTGCGCAAGATTGTCCAGCGCACTAGCTCAAAAATCGATACTGCGCAAGATAGTCTTGCGCAGTGACAAGACTGTGTATGGTTCTGTTACCGTTCGCGGCTGCTTGGAACAAACCTGTTGCCAACTACATGGGACCAAATGTTCCTCAACAAATACATGTAATAGATCCACTCGAGTTCATCATAAGCCTTTTAGTAACACCAAATATTTAACAATATTAACACATCACACTGTTTTTTTTTAATAAATACTAACAATAGATAGTTGATTTTGAGAGGTGCATCAGTATATTGTAGACTCGATTTCAAATAGCAAAATACGTAACAATAATATTATACAAGGTGACATTATACACTGATAATATTTTAAACAATCTTGTCAATTATTAACAATAAGATTCGGTGGTTTCCATTCATCCATTTAACGATATAAAATAGTCAAACAAGTTCGTCTCACAAATATTTAATTATTACAGTATTTTAAAAACATATTTAGTACCTGAGAATATTCAATTTCGTAACTGAAGATATGTCAGTGTAACAAATTATTCATTTATTACAAAGTCAAAATTCGAGAGGGTAAGTGTCCATCAAAAAGTGAATTCAAGAATTCCGACTTGATTTCTAGGGAATTCACGTTACCATAGGTTTATGGTATCAAAAGATGGACATTACAATTGGTTAGGAAGAAAATGGCGCCTACAATCCTGTCTAGTATAATTTTGAGTGTTGTTTTATCTAAGGATTGCATGAATAATTACAAAAAATACAGCCATTTCGAAACCAATCAAACAATTCCATCAAAACACATAAACCTCGAATGTAACAAATAACAGGGAAAAACAGTCGAAGAATTCCCAATCCTTCCTCCACAGTATAATTCGTGTGGAAATTACCCTCTTGTGGATAACCGTGAATGTTTTCAAAGGTCAAAAACTAATCTAATTGTTTTATTCAGTGTTGAAATAGAATAGTTCCATAGATTGGTTTTTTGAATATTTTTTTAAAATCAATCAAAATTATAGTTGTTCATTTTTATCATGTTGTGTATAAAAATATATTTCATGTATAATAAAGCTTATCACTAAAATGGTGGGTTGTTTAACATTTCATACGAAAATTAAAATCGCCGCTGTGCAAATAATATTTGGATTTTAAAAACAGTTGTTTTTTTTTTATAAAAAAAATAATATATATACATTCTAAATTAATAAAAAATAATCCAAAAATAAAACTTTACGATTTGAAAAATTATTTGCACAGCAAGTATTTAATTTGAAAAACAAGGCATATTTTTTTATCATAGTATAATAGTAAGACAAAATTATTTTACATTAGATTGCATTGCTATTCAGGATTCTAGAAAATGGTAAACATTTCCGTCTTATCAAGTTCATTTCATGTTTACCACGGTGTGCTAATAGAACTTCAGTTGTTCAAATGTTTTGTTCAGTTCTTTATTTAGCAGCTGATAATAATTAAAAAATGATGAACGATATAGATGCAGGGTGTTGAATTCCAATAAACATATAAAAACACTAAATATATTAGCATCAATAACCTAGACTCTAAAGTTACCAAGTTTAATAGCTTCATTAGATTATCATCAGGTGTAGGTACTAGGTATTTCAATTTTTTAAGGTGGGTTTCCAAAAAACTCGTAGTTTAATAAATTAGTTTGTCTATAATAACGCTGGTTAGTGATTAATTCAAACCCAGAAACTATATCCCCAAAACAGATTAGCGATGTAACAGAATACGAAAATGCGAACATTTCTCATTTTTTATGGTGAAAAAGGCTGCTAAGCATTAAATTTTGATTAGCAATGCCACTAAAAAATCAGTAAATTATATTTTTCCGATTAGTCATTGCACTTCCGCGCCCGTTTCCGCTAAATATTTTAAATGTCCGTTTCCGTTTCTGTTAATAATACTTCCGTTACATCACCAATACAGACCCTAAAAGTAACGAAAATTCAATTTTTAAAACATTCTCAAATACATAATAAAACATATTTGTCGTTTATGACATAAAAAATTTGTTATTTGGGGCCTTATTCTTTAAACTAATTGTTTTTGTTCATAAAAGTTCTCGCTTTAGTACATTTATCCAAAAAAATAAATGACATTTTTACATTATATGTAGCGTTTTCTAAAACAGAAAAAGAACTACTTTAAAGAATAAGGCCCCAATAGCTGCTAAATTTGGAGCTGTTATGACTAGAGATATCCATTTTAACAGGAATGTAAAATAAAAGTTTTAAAGATATGTTTCTAACCCAAAATAACGCGAACGCTGTAATCAATTTTTTGGCGACATAAAGGACAATTAGTCATTACAGGCCCGCATTTACTGCAAGCTACCATATGACTGCACGGAAAATATGCAATCCGTCTCTCTTCTTGGCAACAGATTAGACACATGCGAGTACTATTGTCTTCTAAACTAACCGGCGTAGTTGATTGTGACGATAATGTTGGTGTTGTTGTTGAAGGTGCGCTAGTTGAGACTTCTTCAACTGAAGTTAATGACTGTGGCACGACGGCAGGATTTTTGGTCGACTTTATAACCTCATCTATTTCGCCGGAATTTAAAATAGCAGGGTTTTCGCTGCAAACGCGTTTAACAAAATCGTGTCCTTTATTAGCGAGTACGTAAGTGCATTTTGAAAACCATTTGGCATGCTGTTCCCACGGATCGTCGTTCTCTTCCCAATCCTTAAGTCCGCCGTCACAGTGAAAACAGATTGTCTGGTCTGATTTGCCAGTATAAAAGAAACCAGCTTCCGCCAATTTCTCAGGGGTCTGTTTCAACTGGCGAGACCATTCCTTGAAGGATCGCAATCTTGATTCTATAGTGCAATACTGGTGATGCATCGGACCATTTTGTATAATACAATTTTTGTCTATGTCTGTGTTTACGGGAAAACTGTTTGGTCGCATTTCCGTCATGCCACAAGTGTCGTAGCTACGCGGCTGTTGATCTGTATGTAACGCTTCTTCGGAATTTATAGGAATGTTTCCAACGTTATTGCCTTTTACAAATGAACAGTTGGGTGCCCATCTCATGTGGTCTGCCATAGGATCGTCTCCTTGTTCCCATCTACCAATTTCAACTCGACAAAAAGCGCAACGGACGTGATCGTCTTCACCAAAATAATAAAATCCAGCTTTTGCTAACGCACTGCAATCCATAAATTGACACCTCCAGTTGTTATTATTAAACGAATCCAGCCTGTTTTGCTCACTTTTCATATCGCGCTCACTTACTGCAATTACATTGTTGCAATTACGGGAATTCTGAGGATTATCTGCTTCATCATAGTCGTTTCTCTTTATTGTTGGCATGTAATTCGGTAGGGCACTAACTGCTGACATTGTTAGAATTGGTTATGGGACACTTTGACGTTGTTAGTTGCCTGCAAAAAAAGAAAAACATATATTGTATTAAACGTCCAATAATATTATTCGGAAATTTTAGTGTTTCGGGCAAACGGAACACTCATTTTTTTATAATGTATACTTTTTATGAAAACAAACTTAAAAAAAAACACGTATTTGCTTCGCGAAGGACTAATAATGGAACATGATGCGATATAAATACATCGTCATGAAAGTTTGTGGTTTGTGCTAATTAGACTATGAAAGTACAGATCGTGGTAAATGTTAAATCTGGCATCACTGCACTTTAACAACATCATTCACGATTGTGAATATACAGCATTCTTTGTACCGCCCAAGATCTCTCCCTTCCCGCAGCATATTCTTCAGACAACATTCCAAAGAGACCACCATCAATGACCGAACAGCCGGCCACGGCTGTAGGTACAAACGTCTGTATATAATATACAATATGAAATTATATACTGTTCACAGGGACAAAATATTCCACAATCGATAAAAGTATATGTCCACAAGCCCGCAAAAACATTAGATATTTTCGGCAATGTAACTATCAATTAATTAATTCTATTTTTTCGCATTTTACAGACACGTATTAAAAATAGGTGAATAAAATATTGTCGTCTACACTAACCTGACTATAATACTGACAGTAAATTTTGTACACTTAGTTCTAAAATTAATATAATATAAATATATGTTTGCACTGCACCTCCATTACACAATATATACAAAAATTTAAAAGAAAATAATATAATTCATCGCCGTTTATAGTCTCACCAGACTATCTGTGTTCCGTACCGTGAAGTACTAAAGTGGGCGACTAGCAAGCGACGTGACGTATGCATTTACAAGCAAGCGTCGATAGCGCAAGCGCAGTTCATCGGGAACTGTACTGGGCACATTACAGTATGTTCAAATAATTAACTTATGAATTCACTGCATGGAGTTAGGTATACAGATATACTAGTATAACAGAAGTTGTACGTTATGTAAACAAGCAATTCTTAGGAGTCCCCGAAATTAATTGTGATTGGTTGGAGCTTTCAAATGATGGGCAATTGAAGAGGCATCATTTGCGCACGCGTAATTCAACTGTGTTGAGAAATTGCCTAAAGTAAACGATTATTTTTCGCATCAATGAGCGAATCGGGAATACTTCAAATGATTAACGATTTACACGCGAGTAAGTAGTGATACGAGGTTGACGTGAGTCTCCGAAAGCGTGTTCAGTTGTTTCAGTGACAGTTGGCGACACTGTTAGATCACGTGATAGAAGTCGGAAATGAAACGATGCGTTCTAAGAAATGATAGGAAACGTTTCGGATAGAGCATAGGCGAATTACCCAAGTTTAGTTTCGTTTGACGTCTCTTTCGCTGATTCGTGAAAAATCTGCCGACGAGAAGAGTTGAGTGGATTGTGAAATGTTAGTTTGGACTCAAAAATATAAAAAGTTATCAAATTATTCGCATCGTAGACAAAATTGCGTCGTTCCATTTGGCATCGAATTTGACATAAGACTAGATGGAAAGCGGATAGTTTTGAGGGCCTTCGTAAATCGTACACGTAAATACTACTGCTATTTTTTTTTTATTTATCTAAAAAGCGTTTCCAAATATTCTAGAACGTTCTGTAATCACAGTCAACAGTCAATTCAAACTATCTCACGGTCCGCAGATTGCGGTGTTGTCAAGTTTCATACTCGAAAACATCGCTCTGGTACCATTTTAAAAGGAAAAAATAGAAAATGAGTACTTTGATTGTAATTTACGACTCAAAATTTTAGAAGTTAATAATATTTAAGTCCAAATGACAGACATTATTACCAAATATAAAGTATAAAATACACAACGTGACAACTATGTACAGGAAGTTGTAAACGTTGCCAAGTCTAATGAACGTTTTTTATTGTTTTGAAATTCTCCACATTCCAGCTAGTCGGCCCTTTTATACGTACACACAAAAAACTAGTTTTAATGCAATACATTCCAAGGTTGTACTTGAGGGTCCAAGTAAACCCAAAAATTGTAGTTGATGAATAAATTAAATACTTAGTATGTACTTGATTAGTACTTTGCATTTGATTCCGTGAAAATAAATTATCCAAGGGGTTAACAAATTAGGTACTGTCTTGCTTTAATTATTTAAAGCAAGGACTAAGGAAATTCTGCAATGTCCATTGGCGCAGCAAAAGAGGGGGGGGGCAGGTGAGCCTGGCCCACCCTTGAATATTAATTGTTCACGTACAAATAAGATAATGTCTTTTGCCGAAGCATTTTTTTTAATAAAAAAAAAATTTTTAAAAATTGGTTGTCTGTAAAGTCGGTTTACGGACGATAGTTTTACGTGATAACGTCATAAAGAAACATTGATGAACTCTCTGACGTCACGCGAGAAGAGAGAGAAATGCGTACAAGCCGACGCTTGGGCCGATCGTGCCTCTCTATCGCTTACACCGCGCTCTCGCTTGTACGCTCAGGCTCAGGCGGAACGTGACACTTTTTCGTGCGTGCAGCCGGCGTTTCATCAATTTATAAGACGTTATCACGTCAAAAAAATAAGATAAATCTACAGTAATCTACATGTTGATCCATTTCGCTTCTATGAAGTTTTTAAATTGTGTAAGTGGCAGCTGGTAACGGTAGGTAGAGTTAAAAATTTGGCCCCCCTAGGATAAAATAGTTTCTACGCCTATGGCAATGTCCAGAGATCTTCGCTGTATATTTTGAAACAAATATTTTAATGTCAGTAAAATCATAGTCGCTCGTCAAGTGCGTCAAATGTCTTTTGAAATAATTAAGTACCATTATGTTATCTTAAAAAACTAAGTTCTTTTGATAAAATAATAGATAATTAATAGATAGGCTTCGACGCCAGTATCAACTTGTTAATGGTGTACCAAGTCCAGCTAATAAACTGAATCGATAACGACGCGCGAACTAGTTGTATGTTAATCTAATTACGCAATTCAATTGCGCTATTATTATTATTGAGTTTAAATTGCCTTTTATCACAAAGACTTCGACGAGCTGCGACTGAGGCCTGAGCATATAGATTTGACAACGTTCTAGGTTGGTTATGGGCTCTAGTGATAGGTACTATAAAAAAAATCGGGAAGGCCTCATTATGTACAACGCTGCAAAAAATACCATTCTGAGCCATTTTGTTTCAATGTAACGCCATCCGTGTAACTTAGAACTAAATCAATAGGTAATGATTTAATATATTCTTTTTTAATGGCCAATTCTGTAGCGATATTAGATGCACAGATGGCTGTTACCACGAAATGAATTTTAACAAAGCGCAATAACTGTAGAATTAGCATGTATCCGGCGCTCATCTGTTAACAGTCGAACGAAGACTGAACTCTTAAAGTTGGTTTGTTGAATTCTGTGGTATGCATGTACTTTTAACCTCTATAGGCTTCACTCTTTTAAAGTGAGTACACACTTGAGCCAAACATCGCTGCGAACAGTGTAATTGCAAGGCCAGACAGCATTCTCTCCGAACAGAGCCCCCATTTCATGACGAACATTCTCATGTTGAATGTTCTATGATCGTTATTTACAAAACAACAATAATAAGTATTTTTTACATTTCCGGTTACAGCACGCCATAATTTAATAATAGGGGAGTGATCGTTGGACGCCTGGCAGATGTGAAACATTAATTTAAACTTGCCAAATGCCACTTGAACTTACTCAACTTTAAGTTCCTAGCAGCGCCACCTGAGTGACTATTCTCGTATAATACGCGCCACGGATCTAAAAGGTTCGGAAGTTAGTCACAAACAGCGTCGCAAAGGCACATTTTAGAGCCGTTGATACTCCCACCATCTCCCAGCTACCTGCACGGAACGTGCGCTCGTCGGTGATTGGCCGTGATCGCTTGTTGCCTTCGTCACTTTCCTGCTTTAAAGTACAGTCGAGTACGCTATTGTCAAGTTGTTATTGCTATTTTAGTTTTGTTGAGTTGCGAGTTTGTAGTTTTTCAACAGACTGTACAAGCACAAGTCCGCATTCGCATCTAACGATATATAAGAATAAGTTTCATTTCAAAATACAAAGCAATTCAATGTTCGCACTAGAGTTATCAGGTCGAAAACGACGATTTTTTTACAGATAGGTATTTGCGAGGCGATGGTTGGAAAGTTCCCGGAAAGTTGGGCTATTTGATAAACCCTAGTTCACGCTCTGATGTTATATGCGTCAAGGGTTTCTGTCGTTGCAATCGTTTTCAAGGTCGCGGCGAAATTCGGTTCCGATGTGTACGCGCCTTTATTACGCATAAATGGGAGCTGATGCCGATGGTACAACAAAAATTCCAGATAAAAAAGATGCGTGTGAACCACTTGCGTTGTCTGCTCTCACAACACTCATTCACTAAATACAAGAGTACAGTATAATATAATATATACCTCTACGTCCTACAAGAACATAACCGCAGAACATAGTAACTTAATATTGTTTTCGCAACAACCGAATGCTTGTATGCAAATGTTAAAAAAATGGTAGGTTGTTACCAAGAAAATTTTCCAGATGATTTAATACAAATTACCAGTTTATCTAAAAGTATTGATCGTTTATATGCTTCCATTTCTCGACTTTTTAATTCCTTTGTTCATTTTATGTGCGAACGATCCAATAAACAAAATTCTGCTTTTAATAAATTTGACGTTTGAATGCAGAAAGCTTCAAAGTTAACCATATAACTACAGATTTTCCATTTTTTACGATGCGGCCAGCACTCGCTATCCTTCAATATAATTACGTTTTGAAGGATTAGTAGGTATCACCCTAACGACAAACTTCTTCCTACGAAATATACATCATAAAGAGGTAAAGTTTGGATGCAGGAGGTAATCTCAAAAAACTACTACTACTCATTCTATTTCAAAAAAAATTTCACCAGTATTTGGACCTTCAGGATAGACATGGCCAATATATTATCGCGTTGAAATAAAAGCGCTTTGCGTGGATACTAATTTCACAACGAAGTCGACAACAAAAAAACAATGGCAATCTACAAATTTGGGCGAAATCGGACCGGGCCGCTAGTTTTAAATATAAAACATCGTAACCTTCAATGCAAACGCTTCATATAGGGCTAAGGGCGGCCATATTGAATATTTTGAAATGGGCTTTGCTTCCAAGTAAAATCGCAATTTTCAGTTATTTCCCAGCCCTAGTCTTAATAGAGGTCGGTACTGGCGCCATCACAAAGAATAAAAGATTGTCTACATAAATATTATGTGAGCACTTTACATAAACTGACGTTTGATTCTCTCAATTTCGATATAATTTAGCATAAATTTGCTGCACTCTTATCGCCGAAATTCGGGACTTTTGCATTACGAAAATAATGTTTCGTGCTTGTAGACATAAATATGTGGAATTATAAAATGCTCAAGCGATGAGTCACAGTTTGTACGTGAATGGAAATTGTTAGACATTTCAGTTAACGAGGCCTTATCAACAAAGACACTAACTGCTGTATCAGTCTAACTACAATGCATTTATCTCTTTCATGTAAACAGCCGGATGTTTATTTTAGCCTCGGGGACTTTCAGGGACACGCTATAAGCCAGTCTAGGCTAGAAAATATATAATGTGTCTGATGCTGTGATACATACAGCATCTATTATATCAGCCTTCAAGCCCAACGTTGCCCGTGAGCTCCATAACGTAAGGCCGCTGCAAACGAAGCTGGTTTTGCGGCCACTTTTGCCGCTAGATTCCTTGCTAGGTTTCAAGCGCGTCGTGGCGCTGAATTTCCTGATGGCTTTTATGTTTTCGCTTCACACGATGCGTGTTTTGAAGCTGGCGCAGCGACAGTTTAAATGTTAATAAAAGTGAACGTTTTATTGTGTCTGAACAGAACACACACTATGGCGCCATGTTTGTTTGTGGCCGTTTACCCGTGGCGACCGTGTGACAAGATACTTCTGATTGGTTCTTGCTCAACACAAGCATGAAAAACCTCGTGTGCAGCGAAAGAAAGAAATAGAAACGCTGGCTTAGCAACAGTAATGCAACTATCATGATTTATCACTACGACTTAAACCACCCAGTATAAGTGCATATACTTAGAAATGCATCTACTCACTGACACATGCACACAATATGTCTGCGTTCTGTTCTGTCCATATGTGTGTAACTTCGTGTGTGTGTTTTTGTCTTTTCTTTGCCGACTATATCATACATACCAGCACATGAGGTTCGTATGTGTATGTAGACAAGCCGAGTGTTAAACTAATCATGTTTATGAATGATTGTGACGTCACACACTCGTGATTATATTATTATTATGTACATAGCACACAATGCATTTTATTTAACAAGGGCGGATATCATTCGTCAACAACTAAAGAACTCGGATAGCGCCGTAATAAAATTGTCAAAAATATCACAGGAGCTAAGAAATCTGTACATTCACGAGAGTCTATACGCCCGATTGACTTGAAATTTGGCATAGTTACTTCTTTCTCGACGTACACATCCACTACGAACGGATTTTTTACCTACCATCACCATATACTATGGGTGTGAGTTGTTACGTGGGTGGATGTGGATGGTTGCATAGATGGGGAGGCCAATATAATATTTCCAGAGAAAGAGAGGGAGAGAGGAAGATGGAGAGAGAGAGAGTATATGTAATGGTAGATGAAAAATCCGTTTTGGATAGGATTTGCATAAAATCAGTTCTTATAGTGGGCGCCTACGTCGAGATAGGAGGTACCTAATTATGCCAAATAATGGGAACTCGTGTATTTTCAACTTGTGGGAGCTAAATAGACTCCTGTATAGTATTTGCAATTTTGTCTTCATCCGCACTTCGTGGCAGTCGTAGACCAATCAGAAAAAAACTTTTATTAATTTGAGGTTAAAAGTTGTCAAACATATTTTTCCATTCGTTGAGTAGCGTAGGAGGAGACGCTTTGCGTGAACGACTAAAAACTTAAAAAATTAGTTGAAAATACGTGAGTAAAATCAATCCAAGTCCCAAGTGATACAATGAAATTAGTCAAAATTTATGATATTCCGAGACGCCTCTACAAGGTTGGAGCCTCAAAAAAAAAAAATTATCGATTTACGAGTATAATACGCACATAGTGAATTAATGCAAACTTTAGGCTCGTAGCGTTATGTAAGATCCCACAATAAAATACCTACGTGCCCATATGTAGTAAAGAATTTAGGGGTTGTAACTGACAGCATATAAAAATGTCTGGTGCGCTTTTTACAAAAGAAATGTATGAATGGAAACAAAAATTTGACCTGGAATATTGGCGCCATACCCAAAATTCCATGAAAAACGGTATTAACTTTAACAAAACATTTCTGAAAATTGTATAGGTACACTATTACTGTGATCACTTATTTGTGATCCATAGTCTAGCAAGGGTGTCACAATCAGGGATGAGTGGAGATGTTTTGCTAAATACAGGGGAAGTTCTCTGAAAGGACGCCACAGCATATAGCAGAATAGTTTAACCACTCGACACTTTGTTGTTTGTGTTTTGTCTATTGGCGCAGCTGCATTAATAAATTCTTTTACAGTAGAACCTCTATAAATCAAACTTGAAGGGGGACGCCAAAAAAATCGAGTTACAGAGTTTTCGATTTATGAAGGATTTCGACTTTTGTAAGGAAATATTCGACTTGTAGAGGTTAAGATTCATTTCAAATGACAGAGTTGTAAAGGTTGTAAAATCAAACATTGCTATGTTCCAGATACAAAGGTCCAATTTATTTTTTCGAGTTATGGAGGGAGGGAATATGTACCGAAATGGCTTGTAGGGACTCACTGATTATTTCGACCTATAGAGGTTGAGATTTCGAGTAATGGAGGTTTTGAGGCTTTAAGGGAAGGGAACAAAAGATTTTTTGAGTTTTGGAGATTTTCGACTTAATAAGGTTCTAGTGTATCTTATATTTCTTCATAAGAAAAAGTCATTCAAAAACTTTCATAGCGCATTTTTCTAGACCTGTCCAACGACACCCCATGCAATGGTGTGAGCAAAAATACAAATTTTCATTCCACAGTTCTACGTATCGAAAGCAACTCCTAAATCATTTCTTTTGTAATTTCATTACAGTACAACGATTTGGATCCGAATCGATGGAAAAATGGCGGAGTTATACGGCTGTGACATACGGAAGGATATGACAAAATTATAACGGTTTCGTTTTTTGCCATTTGGCTATGTAACCCTAAAAAGCAACGGTTGATTGAAACATTTGCTCACCCCTGTAAGTTATATGCAATGTCCTTATATAGTTCAGAATGCTCTAAAACGAACCCCTACTGTGAAACATTATTATTATTATAAACTTGTGCGTGTATTTAGTTTACCGTTTCTGAGAAAATAGTTATATTTATTATCGCAACTTAAGTTCCTTCAACAACAACAATATTACTGATTTCGATAACAAAATTCTTGCCAAATTTTAAATGCTTGTCCTGGCCAGGTTGCAGCCAGCGTCCCGGACAAGAAGGGGCCTACTAGCATACAGTTGCAGATTTTTTAAGAAATATAGATATACTCAATATTTACATTTTATCATACTGAGAAATTGGTCGTGTGAGACCTAATATACGACCCACCTCGCGACTTATTATCGCAAAATCATAATCTACGGAATTCCTTTAGATGAAAAATAATGTTATCTTATAATGAGAATTAAAGAGTATTATATTTTTTCGACTTATGGAATTGTTTTTGAATACGTGTCTATCATTATAATTGAAAAATAAAATAGATATCCAAGAAATCAGTCTTTTCTTGCGAATGATCGTCACTTGTTATCAACAAATAAATAGGTTTTTCAGAAGATTTTAAAACAATGGCATATTGTCCCATTTTCTATCGTTTCAGATAAACATTTTTTTTATAAACTTTTTTAACTATTCATTATGAAACATGAATTTTAAAAAAATGTAATATATCAGGTGTGCTTGCCTACAGATGTCCCACCCAATTTGTGACAAGATTTTAACATCATGAGGTTACAGATATTTTCAAAATATTTGTTTCCCTGTTAAAGGTTTTTGTTGTTTTTTAATAGTTCTAAATACAGTTAATAACGATGAATTTATTTTAAAAAAGTTCCCTTTAATTGCACTTTATCATTTATTTCTTGTAGTCTCATAATTTATTCAAAATGTGAACATAACTATCATTTCGATGCATTTAACATTCACGTGTTTTTCAGTACGGAATATTACAACAGTTTAGAATTCTTGGGACAAAATAATAAAACAAATGAGTAATGCTCGAATGGACATTGCTCATTCCGTTGATTAGGTTGCTATTCAAAAACAGCGTCAACGTCACTATGTCTATAAATGGCAAGTTCAATTTTCTACGAATTGCAAATTATAATAAAGTCATGCATATTATGCAAAAAATAATTTTAAAAAACTACTTGAAACGAAACATTGTTCAATTACGATAAAATTATAAATAATTTAAAGATTACCATAGAATGGGATAATTCAATCCTTTAAAACCCGAATTCGTCGGGTTAGACGTATGGCGCTACCATCGCGTTTGATTAATCTGGTAATGGAAGTTAGGTTATGTTGAATCTGAAATAATGACACAAGTTTGATTAACCGATTTTGATCGGACTTTGACTATACTTGGTGTTTGTTAGGCATCAGGGAATCAGGATAGGAAAACATTGCGATTCTGAACCCTGCACCACCGCCACCTAATTCAAAACTCTCCACCACCGCCACCGCATGTATATAAAAAAACACGATAAAAAAAACGTGAACTAATCCACGGTTTAAGGTCAGTTAAAAATATAATGATATTCTATTTTATAAAAGAAATAACACAAGCTGTTTTCAGTCTTGGGATAGAAAAATCAAAATGAAACTGATAATTTTTGACAAATATAGTAACTAAATTATTCGATTGCATTATTCAAGGCACATTCATTTAATAATATCAAAGCACTTCTTTCTCTTCATTGCATTAAAAGTTGTCTATATATTGTAAATGAAGCCGAACACTATTTTGACATAACTTAGTAACAATATCAGCTCTGTTCTACCCTCTCTGCGAAACGGTAAAAGAATCGTCGCAGTCATTCGCAGTAGCTAAAACAAAACTGTATCGGATTTGGAACATTTTAGTTACTGCGCATGACTGATGATTCTGTTACCGTTCGTAGAGGTTGGAACACAGTTATTGTTTTCGAGGCTCAAGATTTTTTTATAAAGAATATCGGCTTTATAATATGCTATTAAAAGACGAACCCCAAAAACTGAGGGTAAAACTTGCGACCCCCAAACGGGTTATTTTTAGGGTCACTCTTTCTACTCCAAAACCTTCAACATTCTGTACAGATCAGCCCCATGTTTACGGGTATTTATCATTTTGTGTAAACTTTTAGATGAATATTGCAGGAGGTATTTTTTGTTCGTCAGCTTTATAGTAGCTGTAAGCCTTTACATATGTGAAAAATATACACAATATAGTATATAGGTACTACGTTATAGGAGCACGTTGGTCTTCGTAGAGTGCTATTAAAAATATATACCAATACCAAGAAAATCTTAAAATAAAGCAAGTATACCCGAACTAAAAATAAGACTAAAATTCATTCACACATTGCAGTTTGTTTAGATTTAGAATAACATCCTGTCAATCGTTAAAATTCATTCATTTTTAATATTTTTCTGTTCAACTTTTCTCTCGCTTTTTATTTCAAGTTTCGAACTTTTGCAAATCTATCTACCAAATTAATAACATGTTTGGAAACAAATAGGACACAAACAAAATATTATTGAGATTTGACATAAGGTCAAAATGTAATGTCAAATAAGCCATTTTTCATATACAGTGTAAACTCCATTTAACGTCACTCGATATAACGACAAACTCCTTAAAACGTCGAAATTACTTAACTCTAGTTGGTTTACCTTGTCGCTCAAACAATGACGCTTCCACTCTAAATAACGACAACAATTTACGTCATCATTAAGCAATAAACAGTACTTGTTTGTTATTTTGTTGCTTTGTTGTCGGTACCATGCGTACCGAAGATTCTACGAAATTCGTTCTTTTATTTATTGGGATTATTTTTCATATGTTTAGCTCAGCTGCTTTGTTTGTTGGTCAGTTGTAAATTTTAAATATATTATGAGTATTATTATTATTCTTATTATTATTATAGTAAAAAAAATATTAATGGATTATTTCTTCTCTCCGTTTAACGACAACTCCCAATAACGCCACAAAGTGCACAGTCCCTTGAGTGTCGTCATATAGAGTTTACACTGTAATATTAACTGCCTGTATAGTTTAAATTTTGTCACCAGATGTCGTATAGTTTTATGTCAAATCCCAATACAAAATTTGCTTTTTTTAAAGGCGTGACCGGACCAGATTTCTCTGGTTCCCTATAAACAAGCATTCCAGCGTCGCACACGAAGGACCTGGGACTTGAGATAAATGGCAACCCGGCTGCGTGACGTCATCATAAAACCGGGATTAATATCTGAGACAGCGCTGTACCCTGGAGAGGGCTTAGCCCTCCTCCCTATTAAAAATACATATATGCACAACGAGTACACATAATATGCGCATTTATATATGCGACCCCTCCCCCCTTTCTTGAGATTTGGTCCTGATTACGACCCTGCCTGAAGATTCATCACAGTGAGTTATATTCTTAGTCAGAGAAAAAACCCACATATGAACGACCATTGTTTGAAGATAGTGTATATTATAGACGCTCGACAATCAATGTACCTACCTACTAGTTGTAGAATTTGTTACCGAGTTTTTTGTTTATATTTTTATAATCTAAATAGATTTTTAGCACATAAAAATTCTACAATTAGCACGTAATAAATGTCAATATTACACAAGATAAAGGCGCCGGTTCCTAATCATTTTCTTGTGGTTAATCATTTATATTTTATATATTAATTAATTATTGTTGATAGAAAAAAAATGATTACACAACACTTACATAACAAAAAAAGAATTGTTTTATATTTTTAAAAAATATTATCAATAAGGCCTAGCACACATGAAGAGCGTTCAACGCGCGTTGGCCCAACGCTGGGCCAACGCGCGTTGAACGCTCTTCATGTGTGCTAGGCCTTAGTGTGCAAAATTGTAATAAAAATGTATTTACAAGCAGGGATCAGCTGTTAACTTTTTTACTGTCGATTTAAACAAAGATTATAAAAATGCAAAATAATTTTATTATCTGAATAATTTCCACACTCAACAAAGTGAGTATGAAGTAGAACTGATTTTTTGACATTGGAAATATTTCTGTCCTATGCATAATAATTATGAATCGTCTGTTGGTGTAATTCCTAATTTATTGATAACCAAATGATTAATGAATCAGCTGTATAGTGCTAATAAACAACTGAAAGTCTAATGCGCAAGCGCGTTCGCTACATATATGAGCATAGGCGTAGAATAGTTTTTTTAGTTTTTATTTATTTCGGACCACTATATTGGAGTTCCATATTAATTTTAATTCCTAATACGAATAAGCGTTCAAAAAGTTTATAAGAATTCGTGCTGACGTCGATATAACGATTTTCCAAAATGTTGAAAACGCCGTTCTGATCTGTATTTTTACATTTGAAATTTGAGACCCAAAAACCTTTAAATGCTTTAATTTGAACATGAAAATAAGTATTGTAATTTCTTGTTAAAAAAACAATTCTTTGCTTCAAGTTTATTCACGGTAAAACTTCGAAAAAAATGGCCCGTAAAATAAAATATGTACAAGGCAGAAAAAAATAAAGCCTGGAGATTTGAAATCGAACTTTAAGCGTGAAATACAGTTTTAGTTAATTAAAAATACCAAAAACTTTTTTAAAAACGTGTAGCCTAAAGCATGCCATCTACAAACGACATTACGCTGTTAGACTGTCAATGAACAAAGTTTCCAATATACATTGTTTAAAAATTACAATAGGAAAAAAACTCTTATTTTACTTATCTATTATAAGTTATTAACGTATTTCTGATATCTTATGATTCCGTTGATAATGAGTAATGACACAGTACAACTTCTATCGTATTGAATAGCAGGTTTTATTCTTTGCAAAATTTGCCCATAAATTATTTCATTATCAAAAAATTGAGTTTTGTAGATATGAAAGCTATGGAAATAATTTAGCACTACAGAAAATCGTTCAACAAAAATTGCATACGAACTTCCCTTGGGCGCCCGGTCTATGTTCCATTTTATGTGGAACGATTTTCTGTAATGCATTATTGATTTCTGTAACTACCCCATCAACAAAATTTAATGTGTCCCTTTGATCTACGCCTATGATTTTAACTATATTTCCCCATACCCCCATGTGACGAGCTACACTATTTGGGCACGGTATTTTGCCGTGATGTATTCCGACGAAAAGCGATTATTCTCGAAGGAAATAACACATTTATTTTTCAAAATGAGGTCTACAATTAATATTCTCGGAAATAATTTTTATGGTTGAAACATTAACTCATGGAAAACGAAAAATAATAAGTTTTAAATGTTTACACGTGTTCGTTTCAAATCCAATATTTTATGTTTTATGATTATTAAAGGGCGGTACCTTTTCTACTGCAGTTAAACATTCTTTAATTATATACAAAACGTTTATAATAGTTGATATTAACAATGCTATTTTCAACAACCATAGTTTTTAAACTTAGCTAAATATTACTAAATTAGAGCCTTCTATAGCTAATAAGTTTCTACTGGTCTGTTTTGACGAAAAAAGATAAAAATTATGGTGGTTTCTTGTTATAAAAACCTGCGTTTTATAACCATCTATTAAAATAAGTAGGACTTAATTTGATTATTAAAGCTTGGTCATTTCTTCCGTGATAAACATTCATAGATTCATTTAGGTAGGTAGGTACTTTTAGTTTTATGAAAGCGTTGGTAATATAATAATTAACTGCAGCTTTCACTATTTCTAAATATACCCAATAAACACACGTCGCAGTTGTTGAGCGTCTATAATTTACACAATCTCTGTGTTCTCTAAATTTACCCATATGGCTTAAAAATAATCCACGGTTGGTATGCGATATAGCACTCTTCACGTTGTAAAAATATAATAATCCAAACATGTATCTCTTTCCAAAATGAGCACAGATATTAAACACAAACAAAAATAAATAAAAACAAATGAATTCACCACACAACATTCAGAAAATAGTCGCACTATTTGCAAAACTAATACATAATTAGATTGCCACTTACTTTTAAATTTAAATTAATAAGCTGCTTTTGCGATATTTTCGTGCAATTATAATAAATATACAACACTAACTGACACACTTTCACTTTAATCTTTTAAAACGTATTTGGGTGTTGAAATTTCTACAATAATATCGCAGCTATATTCAACTTAACACGGGCTGCTTACTATACTATGTTTTGTTTCTGACTGTTTAATGTTTGTACTTGGCAGCCCTCTGTCTGTATACCAGTCTTATGCGACATGCGCAGAGCAGAAAAACAGTCGACACTCGACAGTATACTTACAGTGGATGCATTTTTGCAACCTAAACAGAACATTTATATATTTTATTTACTTTTATCGGTTATGACTATATAATTTATCAAATTATTATCACTGACGGCGATCTGACTTTGGGTGGGCCACTTATGAAAACTTACAATGTAAAGAGTATAAAACATGCTAGTTAAAATTTCTAGGAGTGGGCTCGAAGCTATTTTGAGGAGGGTGTAGCTCCCCTTTTCGCCTCCAATGGTTGTTATATCGATGACTAGCCCGGTCCAGCTTCACCCGTATTTATAGATTGCTACCGTTTTTTCGTCGACTTACGTTGCAAAATTGGTCCGATAATATATAGCATGTCCGTCCTGAAAGTCCATTTTAAATATTGGTGAAACATTTTTTGAAATCGAATGAGTAGTTTCGGAGATTACCTCCTACATCCAAACTTACAAACATTCACTTGATGGACTCCAACAATATTGGCGAATTTTGAAACGCACGAAACTGTTCATTGCTATAGGACAGTAATTGAAGAAGTAATTTCCCTTTGAAACACTTTTCCAAGAAAAAAAATTGTGCAAACGCCCGAAATTAAAGAAATTCACACACAAACATCAAAATGAAGATGATTTAGACGCCATATTGAATTTCACTAAACAGTGCGACCACACTAATGTTTTATTATACTACATTAAGAACTCCCCCCAAACGCCCTTCCCTTTTCACTGCAAGTAACTAACAAGATGGCTATACGGTATAAAAAATTGCTTGTAAGTACAGTATTTTGTGCTATTACTATCGGGCGTTTGTACAGTTTTTGACGTGATAACGTCTTATAAATTGATGAATCACCAATCTTATAAATTGATAAAACACCGGCTGCATGCACGAAAAAGTGTAACGTTCCTAAATCCTAACGTTCCTAACGTTCGTAACGCGTAACGTTCCGCCTGACCCTGTGCGTGCTTTTTGCTAATTTCTTGCTCAATTTAAATCAGATCGGTTTGAAACCACTCTTAAACGAAAGAGGAGAACATTTTACATAGATTTTGTATAACAGAATTTGCCTAAACAGTTTTTTTATACAAATTTATATAGAAAAATAGCTGTATAAATGCAATGTTGTCTAATGCATGGCGCGACGCGGTCGGTCATCTTTGTTTGCCGTACATGGAAATTAGAAGATAACGTATGTCTTGTCTTAACATGAAAACGGCTGCATTTCTAATGTTTAATTCAATTTTTTGACATTAGTATTTTGTGAAATGCAACTCCTTCTAAGTTAAGTATTGGAATAACTAATTATTATTAGAACATAATACTTTGACAGTTGCAAACGTCACTTTTGACATTTCTTATCATTCCGACACCAAGGATAAGCGGATTGAAACCAAATTTTGGGAGGTTTAGGTTATGTATTACTGAATACGTTATCACGTAAAACTATCGTCCGTAAACCGACTTTACAGATAACCAATTTTTTTTTCCTTGAAAAGGGAATTGACTTCTTCAACTGTCCTATAGCAATAGACAGTTTCGCCAATATCGTTGGAGCCCATCAAGTGAAATTTTACCAATAGAATGTTCACTGTAAGAGAAATAGCACCATTTCTTCTGTTTCATCGAGATCAATAAAAATATTTCATAAGAACCGGTCTCCACCAGTTGGTGGTCACCGGAAGAGGATAACGAAACTGTTTTTAAAATAGCGACGACCTCGTTGCTCGTAATATTTTTTATGTCTTGATTTTCTAAACGCATGCATAAAAAATATATGAACAGCTAAGTAATGAATATTTTACGTATAAATTGTTATAATATGCATACATGATGAACCAGTGTTACGAACAATGGTATATATTTTCTGTTGTTATTGTAACAAGATCTTCCCACGTTCAGTGAATATAACAACCCTGTTCCTGTCAGTGAACAGTGAAAGCAGCCACCGTAACCTTTGGGATGTTTTCACATTGCATCACCCAACTGAAAAATCTTTCAGTTTGTTGCCCTTCGAAATATATACAGACACGATAACAATTTTCTCGTCTCGAATTCCGAGATAACATATTTCGATAGTTGACTGGGCGAAATTTAAGAAATGATAGGGCAAAATTTAGTTACTGGGTGAAATTTAGTTACAGGCCAATTTTAGTTACTAGAATTCAGTGGTACAGCGTGCTCTAGACGGACGCTTTTGTCGGGAGGGCCTTCTACCCGACTGCAGCGAAGCCCAAATGAAAATCAATCAATCAATCTTCATGAAAATGTGAGTTTTAAGTTGGTTGGTTTTTATTTAAAACTCGTTTTATAAATTAAAATTTCCAAATACGACTCTGCCCTGAACGTTCAATTGTATTTCATTCCAACCAATTGATATTTCTATCTTTGTTTATCATAGATACAGGTATATATAACTTTCTCTTTTCTTATCACTATATGAGACAAGATAGCGATCACTATAGTAAATAATATACTCTAAATCAACTTACTATACCATATTTAATTTTTTTAAATTTAGTTACAGGCCGATTTTAGTTACTAGAATTCAGTGGTATAGCGTGCTCTAGATGGACCCTTTTGTCGGGAGGGCCTTCTACCCGACTGCGGCGAAGCCCAAATGAACACATAGGGGCCCCTGTAGCCAAGTGGCCCCTCATCACTGATACGGCGGTAGATACGCGCCGGCTAGAATTTCGTTTAAATTTTTGTTTCACATCTGCCAGACGTCCCACGACGGTACACATTTTTTCTTTTCAGCTAGCGCAATTTTATTAATAGATAATAGTCATATATATAATCATTTCTATATGAAGCATTGTCTATTTACTCAATGTGCGGTGAGCGAAGGCAACAAAGCGTATCGAAAATATATCTGCGTCTCTTTTTTCGAAGTGATTCCTTCATTATTCCGACAATATTATATATTATATTAGCATGGAGTAGGTATATCTTTGTTTATCAAAAGTTTTATGTCTTTATCTATGGCGTTAGCCAATCAGAACCAACGAGCTCTTACGACTTAAAAAAAGACAGAAGTATATGTTGGTACCCTAATCGTTCGATTGCGAGTTTATTCCTATGCTAATAAAAGTATATGATAATAGTTTATAATTAGAGAATTTTGTTCTTTACAATTTACACTATATACCTATATATACAATATACCTACATATTATGTTTTTAGAGACAAAAAACACCAACTGCACTAGCCCTCATTACGCGAGCGAACTGTGGAGAGCTAAATGCATATTTTAAAATGTTAAAATGTGTTTTTGAACTGACGAACTGTTATTGTGCGCAGCGTGGCGTGATACCGCGTATGAATATAAAAGAACTTAAAATCAGACAATAGAACAATGTCTGTATGTAGATTGTGTGTATATATATGGATGCATTTAGCCGACACTCGACAGTTCAGCTCCACATTAACTAGTAAAGCTTCACCCGCCTCGAGATATTCTTGTAAGGTAATATACTGCCAGAATATTGATCGAATTGCTCGAGATATCCTTGTAAGATATACATCGATCGATTATAAGCAACTTCGCGATAGAAACGGGAACCATTAACTAATCAGGAGCTCGGAAAGCAGGGCGAAAATGGCTGCCTACATGGACACTCTTGTGTTCTCCGTTTACTCATTATGATTCATTCATAAAATCAAAATCACAGTAGGTAGAGAGAGAGAAATGATTAGATTATATAAACGTTCGACAGCTGACTTCATCAGCGTCTACCTATATCAGAGAATCTGTCAGCTGGCGTATACAAACAGACTGGTACGAGTTCGGGTTCCTGTGGAGCCAGTTCCCATCTGAAAGCGTCAAATAACAGTAAAAAATTGACCAGAATGGCGCTGAAAAAGTGTTTAATGTAAACCAATGTAAACTTAGCAGTTGTAGACGAAGTGTAGTGTGTCTGAAAGGAAATATTTTTGACGACTAGAGTAGTTAATATATTCACAGTAAATAAAATCCCAATCACTTACGTAGTCAAACAGTATTTGGTAATCTATACTAATATATAAAGCTGAAGAGTTTGTTTGTTTGAACGCGCTAATCTCAGGAACTACTGGTTCAAATTGAAACATTTTTTTTTGTTGGATAGCCCATTTACCGAGGAAGGCTATAGGCTATATAATATTACGCTACGACGATTAGGAGCGGAGCTTTAATGAAAAATGTTGCAAAAAGTATCTCAAAAATAAGCTTCTATTCATGTGAAATGCACTAACTAGATATACTCATATTAGTGATGAAAGAACACAACCTCTGGTAGATCAATCGGTAGCGTATGCGACTGTCAATATCAGGGTCGTGGGTTCGAGCCCCACGTTGGGTGAATATATTTTTATTTTTTTTTTATTTTTTACATTGCTTTCTTCTAAGACTTACATTTAAATTTATTTTAATTCATTTAAAAAAAATTATTCGTTAAAAAAAGTTTAAATACTGCTCTTTATCGACAAAAACTTTTGAACGGTAACTCCGATCATCATGAAATTTGGACACAACATTCATCTCGGTAAACTAAGATGAATGTGTGTACCCATGTCCCTTCCTTCCCCATTCATTCTTTTGCACCCGGGTAAAACCGGGCGGGACCGCTAGTACTAAATATAACCTATAGAATCATCAGAGAGAAATTGACACTCTTCCTACGGTATAGCACCATCTTCATTTCACTCCTTTTGACGGACCCTTTTCATACACAGAGATTGTTCTCCTTATCCTCTACCCTCCATATTAAATACGTGAGCAGTACTAGCGGGAAACAGTGCATACCTACTTAATAAAAAAAAAAAAAACAATTGCTTTGAACTCACTTCAGTGAAACAGCTTAAAATAATGATTATTTATAATGTAGGTTCTTATATTTATTGTCAATTACTGTATGGATCTATTAACAAAATTTACTAGCCCGCATGCTAAGTAATGAATTTTAATAGTTCATCCAGACACGAACCTCAGACCTCTAATAAATACGATAGGCAATATTTTTAATAGATAATTGCCGCACTGTGGTCTAAGGTCAGGATAATATATATTTAGCTGTTTTTTTTCAATCATATATGTATAGGCTGTGAGTACGAAGCCTATTAGCGCCGCTAGTGGGTAATAGATAATTATTTAACTCACTTTTAATGGAAATCGCGACATGTTTCTATGGTGATAGGTCAAAAACTTGGTAGGAAAACTGCTGTTAATTTCATATACTATAAAATTCAGATTGTAAACCATTATATGAATAGCATAACATAAAAGGTACGTGAGAATTATTTATTTATCAATTATGACGTACAATATATAAATAACTAATTTGTTTACACCGGCAGCGTAACGTCAAATTATGGCGCCAATGATTTTTATTTTACTTAAATCGCCATCAGCGGAACAGCCCGGAACACAACAAGCATTTCCAGATCGCTTAGTTTTCCTATGTTTTCTTTGTAATTAAAAAACTTTATAAAATTATGACATTTTCACTTTTAATAAACGCTGCTCACTGATATACGGAAAATTTGAGTTTGAAGTTTCCACTAGTGCTCACCATCGATTTTGTAACTCCGCTTCCTTGCACAATATAGGCATAGCCCATAGTTCTACACAGGACCGTAACTAGGCAGGCACAATAGGGGCACGTTCTCAAACCCCAGACGGAAAGGGGTTCCAGAAAGATCGCAAAAATTCGCATTATATTAAAAAAAAACTTTCAGAAACTTTTTGGTAACCTGTCCACATAAATAGTCTAATTGGGCGGAATTTTGTGCAATATACCTACATAAGCATGACCAATGACCATGGAGGATACATAAAATATAATTAGCAGGGAGAGCTGCCACTCAAAGAGATTTAAACACACGAGTTTGATGGTGGTTGACAAACATCAAAGTGCTTTCTACCGAGTGAATAGGCTGCTATTTCCATATGCCGTGTTGATTCCTGCAGAGTCAGAGCACACAGAAACAAACCAAAAATACACAAAGAAGGAAACAAATGACGAAATTTGTCATATACCGTAAACAAGACTATCAAAATTAAAACAAATGAATTTATGTACAACTTTTATGATAAACTGAATAATATGCAATTGTTTTGTTCAAATATCTGTTTTATATATTTCAGGACAAAAGGTTATTGGCTCGTGCAGTGATAACATAATTAATAATAACAATTTTATAAAGAATGCATCAGCTGGATTTCATAAACAAAAAAAAATATGTAGTTTTATAATATCTACAGTATGTTCTAATTATCTGATAATAGGTTCGTTCCAAGCAGCCAGTGAACGGTTTCGGAACTGCCAGCCGCATGCGCATTAGGTAAAACGAAGCTGTTAGTGGCGATTGTAGAACACGTTTTACCTAGTGCGCATGCGGCTGGCAGTTCCGAAACCGTTCACTGGCTGCTTGGAACGAACCTAATAGCGGTCCGGTCCGGCTTCGCCCGAATTTGTAATTTTTTTTTCGTCGACGTACGTTGCAAAATTGGTCTCCACGAAAAGTGCTTTTATTTTAACGCGATAATATATTGGCGATGTCCATCCTGAAGGTCCATTCTAAATATTAGTGAAAACAATTTTGAAATCGGATGAGTAGTTTCGGAGATTACCTCCTACATCCAAACTTTACCTCTTTATAATATTATAGTGTCTACAGATAAAGAAGACATGCATGGTTTGTTGGATAAACAAAAGTGTCCGGATAACACAAGAAACGATTTAAGTATAACTCATATATTTAACAATTTACTATATGAATCATTGTCTATCTACTCAAGGTGTGGTAAGTGAAGACAATAAAGCGTATCGAAAATATATCTGCGTCTCTTTCTTCGATGTAATTCCCTGATTTCTCCGATGATATGATTGGTTGATGTACTTGCATTCAATCTGCATAAAGTATCTCTGTTTGAAAAACTTTGTCTTTTTCTATGACGTTAACATGGGCTTACCCAGCTTTTGGCTCAGGAGGGGGCAAATTAGAATTTTTTTAAGCCGGGTCCCCCGTGCTTGTTTCGCCCTCATGGATACACCAGTGCTTACGGCTTAAAAAAAGACAGAAGTAGGTATATGTTTGCACCCTAATGTTTCGATTGTGATTTTATTCCTATGCTCAGTATAGAATAAAAGTATATGGTATAACTGAACGAAAGTTTGAAATTTTTACATAAACTCGAGTTTTTCTAGTGTTTTTAAAGTATTAGATTTTTGATCACTCGAATGAACTATTTTTTTATCTTTTTAGTTAAAAATGTTCATGTCACTATTACTTGATTATTTGAGTAGATATACAATCGGTAAATATCTATTTTATGTCCGACGTCAATTATTAGCTAAATACCTATAATAATAATTTATCACAACAATAAATAAAAATTAGACAAAGTATTGTATTGTGAACATTATCTTTACGCCCAAATTATAATGTTCTAAGAATTTCCTTTGTTAAGGTATATTAAATATTTGCATTAAAAAGAAAAGATAGCAGTTTCCAATTCTCCTGTATTCTATTATATTAAAAAGCAAAATTCCGAAATTTTTATCTAAAAAAATATGGGAATTTCATATTATTACTAGCGGCCCTGTACGTGCTTCGCTACGTATTAAGTGAAATAATAAAAAAATTTAATTGAACATCAAATTCATTTATTCAAAGAAAAAATTATTTTATTAATTGCTAGCTATTTTAAAATATACATGTGCGTATATGTGTGTATGGAAATATATATGACTGCATACGTCAATATATATAAAAATGTCATTAAATAATTCATTTTTAAATCGACGTGCTTCCATCTGTTACAAAAGAGTAAAACACCCGTATGAACACAATATGTTTTTTCAAATAAAGAAACACACATACATACATGTAATTCACTTCAACACTGTATACTTTGTTACAGTCTTACCTCGCGGGGCTGCGCCCCGCTCGGTTGTAAACAAAATCGGTCAAGCGGTTCTTCATCTATCACATTTTTTATATATCTTGGCATTGATTTTTATAGATATAAAAATCAATGCCAAGATATATAAAAAATGTGATAGATGAAGAACCGCTCGACCGATTTTGTGCAAACTTCACATAAACCATCTACTAAATAGTCCGAACAAAGCCTAAAAATTTGGTTTGGATAGGTGAGCCCATTCTTGAGTTATAAAATTACAACGAAAAGTGGCATTGATTTTTATATATATAGATTAGAAACCTTGAAAATTTATAATATCACAACGCCACCGAAGCTCGGTCTAAAGAAGCCTATCCTTTAAGCTAAGAAGCTCTGTAGAGGTACGTATACCAAATTTGATTAAAATTAGTTTAAGAGTTATTGCGGAACAGACAGACAGGCACACAGAGTCATATAAAAAAAAAATGATTTGGTATCATGTCAAATGCTCAAAGAAGAAAAAATGTCTTTAAAAAAAGTAACTCACAAAAAATATTGTATATCCACAAGCATTGTGTGCTTTCTATTGTCTTTATTTTCCAATAAACCAGACTGAGCCACAGCAACGTGTGGCCGGGTACGGCTAGTTTTGAATAAAATCGTTATTGTAAAAGTTATACAAATAAAGCGTTGCTTTTAAATATAGAATCGTCGGTCGATAATGCAGCGCTCTCGTTACAAATTAGCGACGTTAGTGGAGATCGTTAGCGTGTCGACAGATCATTAATCCATCGGTCGTGCGGTCTCAAAGACAAAGCGTTAACGGAAACTAACGAATTTATCCGTGTCTTCTGCACAGAATGGAAAATTCACGAGGGAAATGGGGATGATTTCTTGCGGCTTCCGTTACTGCCAACAACATTCTAAATGATTTCTTTATAGCATATATCGCCTAGCATGTTCGGTTACAACACAAAATTGCTTATACAGTGTGTTCGCCGAAAGTGGTAACAGTGAATAATACATGTACCCTACTCGATAAAAAGAAAAGTTTAAATAGTTTTTTGTTCAGCTCGAGATTTACTATCGGAAACTGTTGAGATATATATTACCATTCCAAACCACATGGTACTTCACTTTTCAAAATTTTACAGTATTTTTTTGTTTAGAGATCCCCTGAAACCAAAAAACATATTTTTGGAAAAACTCTGTGCGTCTGTTAGTCTGTGAGCACGATACAGGTCAAACGGACGAATGGATTTAAACCAAATTTTGGGAGGATGTTTGATACGTAAATATGAAAAGCCCTATTGTTTTTGGGGAAAATCGGCGCATGCGCAAAAGAGATGTATATATATATTACATTTTTGAAATCCCCGTTTTTTTTCTCTATAAATTCATATAAAAGTTTCATAATGTTACACAAGAAAATATTCTATAGAAAAACGTTTGGATTTATGAATTAAACACACAGTAATAATTATTATTAATACCGCGTGTATTTAATTAATAAATTGATAAGGTTTTTCTAGAATATTTTCTTGTGCAATCTTATGAAAATTTTATATGAATTTATATAGAGAAAAAAACGAAGATTTCGAAAATGTAATATAAATATACATCTCTTTTGCGCATGCGCCGATTTTCCCCAAAAACAATAGGGCTTTTCATATTTACGAGAAAAAATGAAGGTTTCGAAAATGTGAAAAAAAGTATGTTGCCATTTGAAAAAAAAATGCATGTACACTTCCGGTTGAGTTTGAAGCACAAAAACATACCTCAGCAGTTTGGGGGCGTTCACAAATTACGTGAGGCTTTTAGGAGGGGGAGGGGATCGAGTCAAACCTCACCCAATCTCACGTGGAGAAGAAGGGGATCTGTAAAACTAAAATTGGGAGAAAACTGGGTTAAATTAAGTAAAAAATATTTCTACAGATTTATACGTATTTACATTTAAAATACGCATTTTGAAAAATCTAACGTGAGATTAGAAGGGGGGGGGGGGTCGTCAAAGCAAAATCTCACAGCATCTCACCAAAGGGGGATGGGGGTCGAAAAATCGCCAAATTTGCCTCACGTAATTTGTGAGTGCCCCCTTTTCGATAGTAAATCTCGAGTTGAACAAAAATCTACTTTAAATTTTTTGTGTCTATAGATACACGAATATTATTCACTGTTACCTCTTTTTGTGAACGCACTGTATATAAGAAAATGCTTGGCAAATGAAATTAATTATTCTTTACATTAAACTAATGACGATCCAAACAATGGGAAAAGTGATTTTCAATTTCACATAAAGTGCTTTTTTCATCACTTAGTGGAGGTTCTTTTTTGTGTCAGTTGATATTCTGAATTGAAATATAAGTATGTATTTCTAGGTACTTAAATAAAATTGTGAGTAGGTGTAGTAACGTTAATAACTTAATGACGTAAATTTCCTCTGATGAAATGATAAAAAATAATCAAATAATAATTTTTATCATTTTGTCACGAGAAAAAAATAAAATTTTATAACAGTGAATTTTAAGACGCAATGTTGACATGAGTTTTGTTGATATGGTTAGCTATGGCAATCATTATAATGCATTACAGAAAATTGGGCGCCCGGTCTGTGTTGCATTTTATGTGGAACGATTTTCTGTAATGCATTAATGATTTCCATAGTATAGTTTTGTAAATCTTTAACGCGTTCTAGAAAATCGTTTCACATAAAATGCAACATAGACCGGGCGCCCAATTTTCTATAACGCTGATTTCCAAAGCTACCGTCTATGAAAATCGTTAATGCATTACAGAAAATCGTTTCACACATAGACTGGGCGCCCAATTTTCTGTAATGCATTAATGATTTGATTGCCACAGCTACCATAACAACAAAACTCATGATTCACTGTACTATATTATATCTATATGTATATATAAAAATCAATGCCACTTTTTTGTAATTTTATAACTCAAGAACGGGCTCACCTATCCAAACCAAATTTTTAGGCTTTGTTCGGACTATTTAGTAGATGGTTTATGTGAAGTTTTCACAAAATCGGTTGAGCGGTTCTTCATTTATCACATTTTTTAAAAATCAATTTTTTGACGTATGAAAATACTTAAATATTGTAAGTAGGTTTTGGAATTTTATACAAACAATGAAACAATTGTTTTCAAAATATTATGACAGTTAATCTTTAATTACTATCCAAGTGAGACTTAAAATAAATACGTATTTGAAAGAAAGTTAAAAACAATTATTATTATAGGTGAGTAATTTTAATAAATAAATTTTTAACCTAAATTTGAAGCGAAAGATGCAATATCATAGATCAAGATGACGGCGAATCAGTTTTACAAGTACCGGCAAGTGTTTTAAAGACCAGTTATCCACGAATACTTTACGCTATTTTTTTTCGAGCACGACGGCGCAGCCGGAGTGCTCGAAATAGAGCAAGTGTTTTAAAGACCAGTTATCCACGAATACTTTAAGCTATTTTTTTTCGAGCACGACGTCGCAGCCGGAGTGCTCGACATACACACATATACGCACATGTATATTTTAAAATAGCTAGCAATTAATAAAATAGATAGATAGATAGATGCCCCAATTATATTTTTTTATTATTTCACTTTATACGTAGCGAAGCACGTACAGGGCCGCTAGTTATAGTATAAATGTATATTATAAACTAGCGGTCCGGCCCGGTTTCACCCGGGTGCAAAAGAACGAATGGGAGGGATGGACATGAGTACGCACATTCATCTTAGTTTACCGAGATGAATGTTGTGTACAAATTTCATGATGATCGGAGTTAGCGTTCAAAAGTTTTTGTCGGACGGTCAAATTTTGAGTTACATTTTTCGTGATATTATATAGCCTATAGCCTTCCTCAGTAAATGGACTATCCAACAAAAAAAAATTCAATTCAAACCAGTAGTTCCTGAGATTAGCGCGTACAGCCAACCAAACAAACAAGCAAACGAACTCTTCAGCTTTGTATATTAGTAGGTATATAGACTAGATAAATAATTGCATTTTTTTGTATCGTTTATTGAAAAACTTAAATAATTTAAAGTGCGGAATTTTAACAACACGTCTCGTTCAGTGAGGAAATAGAGATATGTATATTAAAAATAACAGAGCGCCAGATGTGTACAGTTAATAATTACAAAAAGGATTTATAAACAAAGTGTTATAGAGGAAAAGCAATTTAACTTTTTTCATTTGAAACTTTTATTGGATAAAATTGACTGAAATATTAACAGCTTGGTATATTATCACATACGCATTACGCTTACACACACACCAATACAATCATATAGAATGAAAATATGTGTGAATGCTAATTGAGTTGAAATCACAGCGGATAATTCATTCATGCATGAAAAATTTCACGCGGAGAAAGACTTTTTCACAGACGCTAGACATGCGATCACGATGTCGTGGTATATTGCATAAATAACAAACAGTAGTAGGTTGCAATTAGCAAAGAATGAACAAGCCAGAAAAAAGAGATAGATAGAGGTGGTGGCTGCCATTTTTATAACCTTTTCTAATAATAAAGTCCAGGGGCGAATTACTCGCTAGGTGCGTGCCGACAGCACCGCCTATCGTTCGCTATTTTACCATTCAAACCACAAGTGGGGAATGGTACTAGTTTAGGTCAAAAAACACTTTTCAAAATTTTACAATATCTTTTCGTTTTGAGGTCCCTCGAATCCAAAAAACATATTTCTGTGAGCAAGATACAGGTCAAACGGATGAGCGGATTGAAAGCAAATTTTGGGAGAATGTTTGGTATGCAAATATGAAGAGCCCTATTGTCTTTGGGGCAAATTGGCGCATGCGCGGAAGAGATATACGCTATAACGGTGTTTTTGATATAATAATGGTATACTTTTCTTTACGATTAATTATTCTATTGATTTTTTCGAGAAAGTTTCGTTAAAAAATTTTTTTTTTCAAACTTTATAGTTTCGGAATTATTTATAACTTTTATTTCGTTGCGTTTTTGTTTTGTCCGCGTGGCCCCTGATTCTAATAAGTTTGTGCATTCCTGGCATAAATGGAAGCGCGACTAAAAATATAGTTGACAATATTTGTTATTCTATGTAGGCTGGTAGACAAATTAAACTTTTACCGTATATACACATGAAAAGTGATATTCCAGCTGACACAGAATGTATGAATTTTATGCACCCCAATTTTTTTGGAAATCACGGGTGGAGGGAGCGACAAATACTGAATTCGCAAAATGTTCATCGATTTTACACATTGTGTACATTGTACAGTTCTGTTGGGCTATAGACAGAACAGTATGGTGCCTTCGTTATGTAAAGAGATTTGCTAGAAAACATTGAAAATGTGCAGAGATTGGGCAGTTATATTTGAAGACTTCGTTGATATCGACAAGTATTTAAATACGGCTGATCAAAAAAAAAGAGAGTGTGGCTTTGAAACCACACTGTAGAAGTGAAACTCTCTCACTCACTCACCGCCTCTTTCGTTCACATACACAAAGAGACGATGCAAACTTTATAGTAGGTAAGCATCAGATTCTAGAACAATCCATATTCTATTGGAATATTTCATTTGGTTTTTAGTGCCATCTGTTAACGATATAACAACCTTAAAAATGTTAGCATGCCTTTGATAAACAAAATTGACATTTATCATAATTTTTCGTTTTATAACAAACATTTTTTATGGAGGGCAAAACAAGCACGGGGGACCCTGTGTAAGAAATTTCAAATTTGCCCCCTCCTGGGCCAGAAGGTGGGTACGCCCATGTTAACGTCATATAGAAAAAGACAAAGTTTTAGAAACAGAGATACTTTATTCAGATTGAATGCAAGTATATATCAACCAATCCTATCATCGGAGAAATCAGGGAATTACATCGAAGGAAGAGACGCAGATATATTTTCGATACGCTTTGTTGCGTTCACTCACCGCACATTGAGTAGATAGGCAATGATTCATATAGTTATAAACTTATAGTACAGTCAATCTGGCAAAAACCTCAACAAAACCACACAAAAAGGTGAAACTTGGTGAGTCGTTAGAGAATGATGAAAAAAAAGGTTACCTGGCAATGGCCACCTGGTACCTGTTCAAATAGTCAAAAAAAAACTCAAAAATATTTTGAAATGCATTTTTCTCGAAAACTATACATTTTACAGAAAAATTTATAAAACAAAAAATGTAGAGGGCATCGTTATCTACAATTAATGTCATTGGTGCTATGTTGTACAACAAAAAATGTGCGCAGTAGGTGGCACTAAAGTGCCAAAAAAAGTGTTTTTCCACTTTTTTGCCCTGAAATTTTCATTTTTCAGTTACGATTCAAATGGAAAAATTGTTCCTTTTTATTTTATAAACAACTTTTATTTCAACATTTTTTTCATACAACTTACCGTTTCAGAGCTGCAGCTTGTTGAAGTGAAAATTCCATTATTACGCTTTTACATGTATGAAAAAAATGAAATCTATTCCGAGAACTACACCAACTCCAAAACATTTCAATACGCAATTATTTTTTACTTTTTAGTGTGAAGTCGGTTCAATTTTTTTGTTAAAAATATTTTATTTTTCTCTTTTTTGTGTTAATCTAACACTAAAAATCGGTGAACATACATAAAAAACATTATGCGTTTCCCTCGATTTCTCCGGATTCCACCATCAGATCCTGACTTGGTTTCGATGGGACCACCTCTGAGGTGCACTCTTTCGAATAAAAAAAAAATTTGAAAATCGGTCCATAATTGACGGAGAAATCGGTGAACATACATAAAAAAAAAAATATACAGACGAACATAGAACCTCCTCCTTTTTGTTGAAGTCGGTTAATAAGATATATATGGTTCCAAACTTCCAACGTATGTACCGTCAAAGAACAGTACAAAGTCGACGCATGCGCACAAAACCGATACAGTCTGTCAGTTTTGTTACAATTTCAAAACTGTACATTTATGGTAGAGGTTGGAACATACCTAATAATAACAATGGCCTGCACAGATCAGCTGCTTTTAAGGCCTGTCTTTTTTGTTAAATATTAATGGTGGCGCATTACCCCTAGGTCGTTAACTACACTTGTGCATTAGAAGTTTGCTCCCACACTCCATTATCCAAATAGCGGAAATTCGGAAAAGGAAGGGAAAAGCTGTAAATGGCGATATGGCTATTGGCCAGCCTACATCTATGACAGCGGTCCGGTCACTCTACTGTTAATGTTTCCTCCCGAAGTATGCATTACCGTTCGTATGTACCTTCGACCATACACTCTAGACTGCTCAACCCGTAGCCAGCATAAAGGCCGCTGCACACGAGGCTAGAAACCCTGCTAGATTTGCCTACTAGTTTTCTAGCGCTGCTTTTCTTGATTGCTGTTATGTGCTCGCTTCACACGAGACTAATTTTCAAGCTAGATTTGTGGATAGATCTGGTGCGCGCACAGTTACAGTTCGAATATAAACACACGTGTCTGCTGTGTCTGACTCTGAGCAGAATGACGCCATGTTGGTTTGTGTGCGTTTGTTCAAGAGCCCACGTGACAAGATACTGCTTCCTGATTGGTTCTTGCTCATACCTAACAGGGAAAATAGCCCCTGTTCTAATTTTAAAACCTATCTTCTGAGCTAGCAAGGCAGCCCGCAGTGACGTCATTTCCAGCTTCGTACCCAGCCTACCGGCAAGCAGAACTCCTAGCAGCGTTTCTAGCCTCGTATGCAGCGGTCTTGTTACTGCGCAAGACTGTCTTGCGCACTAGCTCAAAAATCGATATAAACAGTTTTGTCTTAACTACTGCGCATGACAGTGACGGGTTCGTGTCCGTTTGCTGGCTGCTTGGAACATACCTATTATCAGTACAGGTCGATTCAATATCCCTTCAAAAAATTCGATTTTTTTAAAGGATTTTGAAAGTCTCTGCAAGAGGTAAATTGGCAGAAAATATTTTTTCTGCAACTAGAAGGTCCCCCAGATGCTGTTCAGTCATTTTCTGCTATTTCGTAGAGGATTTTTGAATTTTGCCGGGTTTTTTTATGCGCCTCAGCGGTGTATCGCATCGCGACAAATCCCTAGTTCACCAAGCAGATTAGATCAATCAGACTACACGAAAGAGAGCGTTCCTTTCACCTACTGTTCCTTGACCATTTCTGTCACCATCATGTATGTTAAAATTAACAGCACTGCTCAATATTTTGTATAAGTTGTCATCTTTAATTATGCGCATCTAATCAGGACTGAGCCTGGTTATGCGGAACGGCTGGATTTAAGCAGTCCATTAGTGTATAGACGAATGTTTATATCTCATATAGCTAACTTACGCTGTCCACTGTAATAATAATAATATATAATATTAACTTTTGTTGTCAGATCACAAATTATTTTATTGGCAAATCATTTGCTATTGCTTGAGCAGAAAAACAACTACAGTCGTTATAAATTATTATTAGTGTATTTGTATCTTGCGAATAGGTTTTCTTGTGTTAGGTTAATTACCTATATTGAAATAATAACGATACAATCAAATTTATGGCGACTTCAACCCTCACATAACACGAATTTTGAATTCTATACTGTTTGTTGCGGCGTTAAAAAGAGTTATTTATTAAAATAAAAGTCAGTTCTGACAACAAATAAAATACAATATTATTGCAACAATCTATAGACTTCATTAATAAAAATTATAATTAATAATTAACAACGTACTATTTAGTAGCCGCAGTACCTAAATCGCGCATACGAGCTGCGCTGGTTGTGTTAGCTTGCAGAGCGATCAGGCACGCCCATACTGTTTTCTTATTGGTGCTACCTACATACTAGTCGGTGTTTGTTATAATATCACGAATTAAGACTGTATATTTTTTGAGCAGGGCTGCCGAAATATTGAGTAACTGATCAGCCAATGCAGATGACAACAGTTATTGCTGATTAAATTACGAAAACAAAAATAACTTATAGTAGAAAAATTAAATTAAGGTTGGATTGGGCAGCCAATTTTATTTAAAAACCATTTTTTTTTTTATATATACTGAAGATGCTAATTAATAGCGAAACGTTTATATATATTTTATATTTTCACAAATTGCATAATTATATGACGATACCATTTTAATTATAAAAAAAAAAATGTTTTAAAAAAAAAATGGTTTTTAAATAAAATTGGCTGCCCAATCCAACCTTAATTTAATTTTTCTACTACAAATAACAGCCGTACTAATATCAAATAATTTAAAAAATAACTTATATTATACTATAGCGGTCCCGCCCGGTTTCACCTGGGTGTAAAAGAACGAATGGGGAAGGGAGGAACATGAGTACACACATTCATCTTAGTTTACCGAGATGAATGTTGTGTCCAAATTTCATGATGATCGGAGTTATACCGTTCAAAAGTTTATGTCGATAAAAAGCAGTATTTATACTTTTTTTAATTAATAATGCTAGCCGGCGTCGTATTCTGATAACGCTAAATGAGTACCTATATTTAGTTAGTGCATTTCACCTGAATAGAAACTTATTTTTGAGATACATTTTGCAACATTTTTCATTAATGCTCCGCTCCTAATGGTCGTAGCCTGATTTTATATAGCCTATATCCTTCCTCGATAAATGGGCTATCCAACAAAAATTTTTTTTTCAATTTGAACCAGTAGTTCCTGAGATTACCGCGTTCAAACAAACAAACAACAAACTCTTCAGCTTTATATATTGGTATAGATTGGTTGAAACTTGGAAGCAACACCTATTAATATTGATATAGCGAATGTCGAAATGTTTGAAACGCTGCAGTCGATTACATACTTCAAGTTCTTTTAATTTCTATTCTGAGAAATGGGAGACGTGTCTCTAATTTGACTAAATTCATTATGAATGACAAAGTACAGTTCAAGCAATCATAAGAATTTGTTATGTAATTTAAAATGAAATATACATAGTGACATTTATCTATATTAAAGCACATCTGACGAATCTAAAGATTTATTAAAATACCTCTGAAGACTTCTTGGAATATTTTCGGTCGCGTTATCGAAACGCGGCTATTCGTCTTGCGACTTGAAAACTGGAGCAAAGGTGTGTTTGTATACAAATATGAGAACGTGGAGCCAGCGGGGCTATAACTGTCATCATACAGGAGAATTATGTATGCCAGTAAGCACTTCAAAATTGAACAGATTTATGGTTAGACCGTTAGATAAGAAAGAAAAAGATGCCGCAAAATTCCCATAGACTATGCGGTGATTATAAAACGCATGTATTTTATTTAAGGAAGTTTTACATCGTTGAATATTTCAGTCTTTTGACATTTCAAAAGTGATTTGTAAACATCATTGACCGAGTCGTTCCTGCCAAGACTTTCTTTTGATGTGAAACATCAAATGGCGCGTTTGGTTGGGAGTAAAACGGTGCACTTTTATGGGAGGACATTGCGTTCGTGTGCGTTGGATTAAACATGACTTTAGTTGAAGGCGACATCTAGGTTACGGGGCGAAATTTAGTTACTAGTATTTAGTTAGATGACAGCGCGTGACGCTTGCTTTGTGGATGCGTTGGATTATATTTATAACAACTAGATGACAAGGTAAAAATTTAGTTTTAGAGTGAAATTTAATGTTTAATTACTACAACTAATACTACTTAAAAATCTAGAACAGTTTCGAAATGCACCTAAAAACATTTATTTATTCACGGCAAAATCGCAAAAAGAATGTCAAATAAAATTATATTCATGTGGTCGCTATGGTAATTTGGCTGCTACAGATTGACAAATTTGCAAATGTCGGCTTAGAGAAAAAGGAAAGTAATAAAGCGTCGGGAGCAGACCGGCTCTGCTGATTTCAAATTTTATTCCATTTTATCTATATCATTGATAATATTGAATGTGCCTTTTCTACTAATCTATGCTTTATCAGTTACAGTGTTCAATTATTATCAGTTGCAGTTTGACAACATTGATGTAGATTTATTGTCATCGAGTTCGTTTAGAATGTGATTAGTTGCGGGCTGCAAAAAAGTGCGCAAAGGTATATCTCTTCCTTCTATCCAAGGCGCATTTTGATCAGTTCATTTTATCTCAATGCGAACGGGGTGGCACAGTGGTGAAAGTAATGGACTCACATTCGGGAGGTATCGGGTTCGAATCCCGGCGAGGGCAGATGTGGCTGGGACTATTTTTTTCCTGCTACCCCTCGTCCAGAAACGGTAATTCCTGTACCGGCCGTCTTGTTGAGGTTTTCCATGGTTTCCATCAATAATTTCGGATAAATATCGAGATGGTTCCTTATTCAAGGCCATGGCCGATTACCTGTCAAACTCCTATGCTCAAAATTTGCCTACCGTATCTTAATGTCCTAAAATTCCTTCATTCGACCATTGCTATTAATTAAGTGGAAGTCTAAAATGTAGAAAACAACGGGAAGTGTGATAGATGGAAAACATTAATGGCGTCTGTTATGAGTTATGACATAAAGTCGAGACACGAACGTTAAACGTATTATTATTATTATTTATCTCAATGCTAAATGTCCTCACCTTACCTGTTATATTGAAAGTAGAAAAATTGCAAAATAGAAATATGGTCTATTTATTCGTCCGTTGATAATATTTTTTTATTATTTGTTTTAAGAAATTTCTTATTACGAGCATCGTATTTCCACTGCAAACGTGGTCATTGCCCATGAATCGTTGCATGTGTGTAATCTAAGATTACGTTATCTCTAGCTACATGTGAAATATTAAAATACGTTAAATGAAGACACATCGGTTTCCATCGGACTTAAGCGCCTCTTTTAAATCGTCTTTTTTATCATTTTTCTTACAAAGATAAAAAGATAACTTTCAGAAATATAAGAAGTAACGTCATACAATGTTGCCAATACGCAGAATAAAGGTAACTGCACACGAGGCTAGTTTTGCTGCTAGAAACACTGCTGGCACTTGAGCTGGCTGTCGTGCGAATTACGAAGATGGAAACGACGTAACCGCGGGCTCGCCTGAGAGCTCACAAGATGAATTTCAAAATTAGAACTGGGGCTATTTTTCTTGCTTGTTCGTCTGATTGTTTTGAGCAAGAACCAATCAGGAAGCAGTATCTTGTCACGTGGGCGCCTTGAACCAACGCCCACTAACAAACATATAGCGTGCGTTTTGTTCAGAGACAATAAACGTCCACTTTTGTTGACTATCACTGCGCGCGCACCAAACCCATCTACAAAACAAACTTCAATACATGCATCGTGTGAAGCCATCAGAATATCCAACGCATGAAAACTAGCAGTTAAGACTGCTGCACACGAGGCTGGATTTGCCGCTAAGTTCCTTGCTAGATTTGACTACTAGTTTTCTAGCGCTATGGTTTTCTTAATTGCTTTTATGTGTTCGCTTCACACGAGACGTCTTTCAAGCTTGTTTTGTGGATAAATCTGGTGCGCGCGCAGTGACAGTTCAAATATAAACACAGAGCAAAACGTGTCTAATGTCCGACTCTGAGCAAAATGACAACGTGTTGGTTTGTGGGCGTTTGTTCATGTCGCCCACGTGACAAGATACTGCTTTTCTGATTGGTTCTTGCTCAGAGCAAGCATAGGACCTAGTAAGAAAAATAGTCCCTATTTTAATTAATCTATCTTGTGAGCTAGCAGGCGAGCCCGCAGTGACGTCATTTCCAGCCTTGTACCCTGCCTGTCGGCCAGCAGAAGTCCCAGCAGTGTTTCCAGCCTCGTGTGCAGCGGCCTTAAAACACGGTTCGAAATTAGGATAGCAAACCGTAGTGGGTGGATGATATTGGATATAAAAGAGAATTATTACAGTTTATTGTTTTTATACTATGAATACAGAAGCAATAAAAACTAGAAAAAGTATCATCGTTTTTTTTGTTTTGTTTTCAATGTCTTTGAAAGTAGTGATGTGTCGCTCCTGAACGAGTCGTTCATAATGAACGACTCCTTTCTCGGAGCGGAGCGAGTCGCTCTTTTTTTTTGTGAATGACTCACTCCGAGCGTCATTGCTCTGTGCTGAGCTGTTCTGTACTGTTGCATTCGCACATTTAGAGAGCGCACACAGCACAGGCCACAGTGGCACTAGTGAACTTTGCACGTACGGAGCTATTTAATATTGAATGGCACACTGTAAGTGTAATAGTACTGTGACTTAAACCATTCACATTGACGTCGTTGACAAAGATATAATATTGTAACAATAAACATTATTATTGTTAAGCTTTTATTATACTTTATAGTTTATCCGAAATGCGAATATTATATTAAGATCAGAATCATATTAAAATGAGCTCAGAGCTGAGTGTGTATTGTGCTGTGCAATGCTTCGTGACTACTGTCTAGTGTCGCTGCTTTGAACGAGGGAGTCGTTCAAAGGAGCGACACTAGACTCTTTTTAGTGAGCGGAGCGCACGGAGCCAGCTCCCAATAAAGAGTCATGTGGACACATCACTATTTGAAAGCGAAATTTCCAAGACGCATAACTATAATGTGTCGTATTTTCTCCGGGACAATCGCAATAAAACGGAAATTTATAAGTTATTGTTTAGAGAGGGAAAGTTTTAAAATGCATCTCTACCCTCAGTTGTAATAACTTTTGCAAAAAGAACCAAACGAAAGTTAGTTAATGCGAAGTTTCATTTTTATGTACATTAAACTTGAACCACTAATTTTAAATTTTACAATAGCAACTTTACAACTAAAGATCGCGCACACCTGTCAAGCATAAACCTGCACGACCAGTACAGCACGATATTGCACACTTTGGTATAGAAGTTATTTGCGTTTATAGTTTTCAGAAAATCATACACAACCATCGAATGGTCGTAGTTTCAAAACTAAAAGAGATACAGACGTTTGCTTACGCTTATTGAATTAAGCGTATTTTTTTCTGTATAAGAATTCTCAATTTCAAAAGTAGGTAGGTATATTAAAGAATTTGATTTTTGCAATTTTTTCAAGGCATTCTACTTTAAAAAATGCGATTTTTGACGAAAACCGAATCTTTCGGGACTTTGGCCAAATCGTCACGCTTATATAGAAAAAACGCTGAATCCAGCATGATTGTAAAACGTCTTGTGTCGTCAAAAAAAAGTTCCTAACTAAAAAAATAGTTTTTAAATTTTAACCATCCTCCACTCTACATTTTCAAATAACGTCATTGACATAGTGGTCCACGAGCTAGTACTAAAAAAAATAATTAACATTTGACCGACTTCTCAAAAAGGTCACTGAGTTATAGCGAAGCCGGGTTCATAGCTAGTTTCATTGTAGTAGGTACTATTTTGAGTTTGCCAGAATAATAGCAATGGCTGATAGTAGGTTACAAAGTACAAGTTTATTTAATAACATGATTGTTATTATTCTGACTTTAGATTTAATCTTCTGTAAACCTTTAAGACCATTGTTTTATTTAAAAAAAATATATTGTTTGCACTTGGTTATTGTTCTTGTATTTTATCGATCAACGATCATTGATAATTATAACTCTTACACAACGTCTCGTAAAAAAGTGCTAAGATCTAAGCATTCCCTGATATATATTTATCAGAGCCCAGACACGGCGCGTGAATATTTTAAATGGGTTTTCCGCAGGACGACTTAGTTATATCACATCCACGTTTATGATGTTTTAACTTTTTTTAAACATTGTTGACAACAAACTACACTATACACTGCAACACTAGTCACTACTGCCATAAACCGAATGTCGAGTAACAGTATAATATGTGTATATACGACATACGTACCGCCGAGTCAAAGTCGTCAAACGTGTTGACTAATTGAGATAGATTCAATGAACACTTCTAGCATATGACAGAGATGGATGCTTATTTGTACTAATGTGCTGACGGTAAATGCAGCTCTCAGAGCCGATCTAAATAATACGCGATAATATATAGCCTATGTCCATCCTAAAGGTTCATTCTAAATAATGGTGAAAGAATTTGTCAAATAGGGGCAGTGATTCCGGGGATTACCCTCTTCATACTCACAAAATTCGCACTCTCTCTTTATAATTAAAGTGTATAGATTAATCTAACATTAAGATTAAGCTCATTTAAGATTGTCTATCTGTTATAAATATCACCTATCTACGAGTATATGTGAATAATCTATCTACATATAAGTATGGCACGCCGTTTTACTATTTAATAGTTCCAAAAATTATAAAAATATTTAACAATTTTAATTTCAGAAAAAAATTTTTGAGTGAATTTTTTTTATGTGGTGACATAATAAAAATTAATTATTATTATGTCATGACATAATTAAAATACATTATTTTTATGTCATGACATAATTATAATTCGTTGTTTTTCCTATCTCTTTCTATGTATAAGCATTTAATTTTATGTCATGACATAAAAATAATGTATTTTTATTATGTCATGACATAATAATAATGTATTTTTATTATAATATCACCACATAAAAAAAATTCACTCAAAATTTTTTTTCTGAAATTAAAATTGTTAAATATTTTTATAATTTTTGGAAAAATATTTTACTATTAAATAGTAAAACGGCGTGCCATATTTAAGTGTGCAGTGTGAGCTCAAATTAATATTGTCTTTGCAATATTAAATTTATGTACATTGTAAATTAACTGATAACTTTAATGTTTGTTGATTTACAAATTATTAACAGCGTGTTGTCGACGATAAACATGAAGAATCACAAGATAAAAATAATAATATAAATAGACTTCTTGGACTAGGAACTGACAATACGAAAGTGTGAGAACAAATGTAAAAGTCATTACAAAATGACTCATTATAGACTTGAGTGTAATCGTTTGTTTTGGCGATCATCAAATAATGTTTTCTATTTACAAATCACATTACCCATTACTGTTGATGTTTATCATTGCGCTGGCCAAGAGCTCACAAAGCATGAACCGTTTCGAGCCCTGTTCGACTTCCCCCTATCTCCGAGGATAGTTACGTTACGATTTTTTTCAGGGAGGTTAATAAACAGTATTCCAAATTTCATGCGTCTTGTTGGAAGTAGTTTCCGAAATACGAGTGTTCATACAACACGATTTTGGACATTCACTGATGGATTGACAGATCGTCATAATTCACCAGTGTCTGGTCGGTGCAGAGAGCATCTAGAGAGCGTCTAGTCGGCGTGATATAACAAAGTGTATAAGACGCTACGGGTAGGTTGAACTGTGAGTGAGAGAGCGTAATATGTCGGCATATATGTCCAAAAATGTTTGATAGCTCTCCTACTACTAAAATATGGCTAGTATATTGATTCTGTGCAGACCTAATTAAGCAATATCAAATTTGCGTTCATCATAATATAGCCTACTTGGGTAAACATTATATACGAATGTATACTGTTATGTTGTGCGGGGGAAGGAAGGGGGGAAGGTGGCGTGTGTGAACGCCGTCGTTAGCAGACGTCCGTCGTGCCCTTGGCGACGAACACCATTCCAGAGTTCCTTCTCCTACGACCCGTACGTTGCTCTGAACCAGTGATTTCCAACCTGGATCATTCTTCATTGAAATTTTACCTGGAGGCGGAACCCATTACAAAATATTTAATATGGCCGCTCTATGCGAAGCGATTGCACTGACAGTCGACGAGTTTACGATGTTTTTTTTTAAGATATAATATATTTCCGAGGAAGAAAATTGTCGTTGGGATCGTTCAGAACGTAATTATATTGAAGGGAAAAAAATCGCGAGTACTGGTCACATTGAAAAAGTGACAAAATCATTGATGCAAGCCGTAATGATAAGGTTAACTTTGTTACTTTCTGGTATGTTCGCTTCACTCGATGCGTGTATTGAAGCTGGCTTTGTAGTTGGGTTTGGTGCGCGCTCAGTAACAAAAATGAACGTTTATTGTCTCTAATACGACGCCATGTTTATTTGTGGGCGTTTGTCCATGTCGCCCACGTGACTAAATACAGTTTCCTGATTGGTTCTTGCTCAAAATAAGCAGACGCACAAGCACGAAAAATAGTCCCGGTTCAAATTTTGAAATTCATCTTGTGACCGCGCCCGCGAGCCCTCAGTGACATTTTCATCTTCGTAATCAGCGCGGCAACCAGCACAAGTCCCAGCAGTGATTCTAGCGGCAAAACCAGCTTCGTGTGCAGCGACCTTGCGCAGTTACCTACGTGCAGCCACCTTAAGAAAATTATTATATCTGAATGAAAATTCTACATACGTGACATATTAAACCGCCTTGCAGTTATATGTCGCGACAGAATAAAGATTTGGAATCGCTGTCCTGAACTACACACAACATAGTCCTCTTGCTAGTCGCTGTAGTGCGGCAGGATCGATATTGACTAGAGCTAGTGCGAGTTGGGTGAAAGCTCGAATAGAGCTCGGTGCACTCAGACTGAGCTTGAAAGTTTAAAAGCGATGCGATATAAATTTAAAATTACTCATACTGTAACAAACTATTCTTGTTCGTGGTGGAAAATATTTATTTACAATAGTAAAATGTTAACAAAACAGTTAATCACACAAACAAACGAAAAGTACTTCTTTATAACGTCACAGAAACAAAACAACAATTCTAAATGATAAAATAAAAGAATAAGTAATGAAGAATACAAAGTCACGAAATATTTACAACACATGAACACACCAAAATTTATTTAGCACACTTATTTATTAACTATATACACACGATTATTTACACAGTTCATTTATTTATTTAAAATGGGATGACCATATAATCAAATTGGCTAATGAATTATCTAAGTTTATTTATGTAATAAGATAAAACCGGTCAAGTGCGAGTCGGACTCGCACACGAAGGGTTCCGTACACTATGTACTTTTTAAATACTTTTGTAAAAGAAACAAGAGAGGCGCTATAACAATATGTAACCAGTGGGAGTATGCAAGTAGTTCAAGAATTTCAAGGCGTGAAATTTTACATAATTCACCCCGGCGTTTTTATATTATAAACACTTTTTTTACAAAAATTTCTTGTAGAATAAAATAATATAAAGTTTTGATAAATATACCGTTATATCAAATAACAACGTTATGGCAAATATCTCTGTTGAGCATGCGCCGATTTCCCCAAAAAAAAAATACAAAACTTTAGAATATTAAACCATTATGAAACGTATACCATTATTATATAAAAACAATGTTATAGCACATATCTCTTCTGCGCATGCGCCGCCTTTCCCCCTAAAACTTTTTACAAAACTTTCTTTTAAAATAGAAAAATAAACCATTATGAAATATATACTATTATTATATAAAACAACGTTATTGCATATATTTCTTTTGCGCATGCGCCAATTTTTCCCAAAAAAATTACAAAACTTTCGTAAACATAGATAGAATAATAAACCGTAATGAAAAGTATACCGTTATTATATAAAAAACAGCCTTATAGTACCTATATATTTCTTCTACGCATGCGCCGATTTTTTTCAAAAATTTATTTTACAAAACTCCTGTAAAACAAAATAATACGCCTTTATGAAAAGTATACTATTATCTTATAAAAACAACATTATAATATATATTTCTTTTGCGCTTGCGCCGACGTCTCTCAAAAACAATAGGCCTCTTCATATTTGCATATCAAACATCCTCCCAAAATTTGGTTTCATTCCGCTCATCCATGGTGGTGAAATGGTAAAAAATGTAAAAAATGACGTTTGCATCTGTCAAAGCAATATGTTCTAATAATTAAAATTAGTTATTCAAATCGTTAACTCAGAAGGCGTTGCATTATTCAAAATACAAATGTCAAAAGACTGACTAATATTTGAAATGACATTCGTTTTTGAACAAATGCATTCTTGTTTTTTAAGACAAAACATACGCAATATTTAAATTCCCATAGTACACTATGCAACAAACGAAGACAGACGATCTCCGTGTATGCTATGGATTAGACAAAATTGAATTTATACATTATATTTCTATATAAAGCTGTACAAAAAAAGTGTTTCGACGAATTCTGTTATACAAAATCTATGTAAAATTTTCTCCTCTTTCGTTTAAGACAGGTCTCGAAACGATCTGATTTAAATTGAGCGAATTATAAGCAAAAAACTTAGTTTGCTCCTCTTTTGGGAGTTTTGGGGGGTTTTTAATTATTTGTTGTTCTAGCGGCAATAGAAATACACTCTCTGTGAAAATTTCAACTCTCTACCTATTACGGTTCTTGAGATACAGCCCGCTGACAGACAGACAGACAGACGGACAGACAGACGGACAGACAGACAGACGGACAGCGGAGGCTTAGTAATAGGGTTCCGTTTGAGCACCCTTCGGGTACGGAACCCTAAAAAGCTAGGTATCTATATAACGACTCAACTCTTTTAAGAACCATATATTACGGTTTCGTTTTTAGGGTTCCGTACCCGAAGGTCAAACGGGACCCTATTACTAAGCCTCCGCTGTCCGTCTGTCTGTCTGTCTGTCTGTCTGTCAGCGGGCTGTATCTCAAGAACCGTAATAGGTAGAGAGTTGAAATTTTCACAGAGTATGTATTTCTATTGCCGCTAGAACAACAAATAATTAAAAAACCCCCAAAACTCCCCAAAGAGGAGCAAATTCAGTTTTTTGCTTATAAGTCGCTCAATTTAAATCAGATCGTTTCGAGACCTGTCTTAAACGAAAGAGCAGAAAATTTTACATAGATTTTGTATAACAGAATTCGTCGAAACACTTTTTTTATACAGCTTTATATAGAAATAAAATGTTTAAATTCAATTTTGTCTAATCCATAGCATACACGGGGATCGTCTGTCTTCGTTTGTTGCATACTGTACTATGGGAATTTAAAAATTGCGTATGTTTTGTCTTAAAAAAAAGATTGCATTTGTTCAAAAACGAATGTCATTTCAAATCTTTTGACATTAGTATGCAACGCCTTCTGAGTTAACGATTTGAATAACTAATTTTAATTATTAGAACATATTGCTTTGACAGATGTAAACGTCATTTTTGACATTTTTTACCATTCCAACACCATGGATGAGCGGAATGAAACCAAATTTTGGGAGGATATTTGATATGCAAATATGAAGAGGCCTATTGTTTTTGAGAGACGTCGGCGCAAGCGCAAAAGAAATATATATTATAATGTTGTTTTTATAAGATAATAGTATACTTTTCATAACGGCTTATTATTTTATTTTACAGAAGTTTTGTAAAATAAATTTTTGAAAAAAATCGGCGCATGCGTAGAAGAAATATATACTATAAGGCTGGTTTTTATATAATAACGGCATACTTTTCATAACGGTTTATTATTCTATCTATGTTTACAAAAGTTTTGTAAATTTTTTGGGAAAAATTGGCGCATGCGCAAAAGAAATATATGCAATAAAGTTGTTTTATATAATAATAGTATATATTTCATAATGGTTTAAAAGAAAGTTTTGTAAAAAGTTTTAGGGGGAAAGGCGGCGCATGCGCAAAGAGATATGTGCTATAACATTGTTTTTATATAATAATGGTATATTTTTCATAATGGTTTAATATTCTAAAGTTTTGTATTTTTTTTTTTGGGGGGAAATCGGCGTATGCGCAACAGAGATATTTGCCATAACGTTGTTATTTGATATAATGGTATATTTATCAAAACTTTATATTATTTTATTCTACAAGAAATTAAAAAAAGTGTTTATAATATAAAAACGCCGGGGTGTATTATGTAAAATTTCACGCCTTGAAATTCTTGAACTACTTGCATACTCCCACTGGTTACATATTGTTATAGCGCCTCTCTTGTTTCTTTTACAAAAGTATTTAAAAAGTACATAGTGTACGGAACCCTTCGTGTGCGAGTCCGACTCACACTTGACCGGTTTTTTCACGTTTAAAGTTTAAAGAAACTGAATCGAGTCATGTTTGGACTAAAGTGGTTTGATTCGTGCAGAGGTCTATTTAGGAACAATAATATTTTAACCGTACCGTGTGTTTTTTATATTACAGCTTGGTATATGCCTCTCTGCATATTCATTTAACAATATACACAATTACGATACCCGCAACTGTCATCTTTTAGTAACACCAAAAGGGCACTTAAACGTTTTTTTAAATAGTCCTCATAACTTTGCTATCCGAGCTTATAGTAAAGTGCCGTCGGAATATAAAAACCTATAGCTTCTCTTGCGACCTTCAAAAATAAAATAAAAGAATTTTTAACAGAATTTTTAAACTTGTAGCTTTAAGCTTCTTTTTTTGACATGTCAAATAAATGTATTCATTTCTATTGACAAAATATATTCTATTCTATTCTATCTCAGCAGTTACCTCAGTACTGTTCACGGTACTAACTGTCAATTTATGTAGATTGTTCACTCGATGAAACACCATGTATGACTGCCTTACTCACTGAGCTATTTCGTGGTTTATATATGCGCGGGATTGTTCTTTTTTTTCTTGACCTCATTGTTGTCTGGAATTTGGCAACAAAGCTCTTTTTACCTACGCATATTGTTAGAAGAACAAACCGATTCTTCTTTGCCCACAACAATCTGTGCATCATTGTCAGAACAACAAGCAGAGTTACTACTATCAAGTCGCGACTAAAGAAGTTTTACTTCAAATACGACTGCTATTACACGATCGTCACTACCGACCGGTCGAATAAACTTCATTCGTGAAACTACATCTACATTTTAAGTGTAAACAGTTTCGGGAAAAGAGAACAGCTCTTTCGGGAGTGGTTGTAGTATAGATGTGGAAGCTCGTCTCGAACTGTAAGCTTTCGAGCTCGCACCAGACATGGCTACCACGACGTCCAAAGGATCCGACAGCTGCAGCGTGTGCAAAGGGTGGAATAATCAAGGCTCATTCGTTATTACAGAATGGACATAACATTCGCTCACAATTATCATTTCTTTTTATTTCTTACATCTACCTACTTAAAATAGCAAGTAGTTTTCAGTAAACTTTGAAATCATAAAATTGTTCCTTTACTGCCAAAATTTCTGCAGTAGAACCTTTGTAAGTCGAACTTCAAGAGAGAAAATTCGAGTTATAGATATATTCGACTTATATGAAGAATTTCGGCTTAGGCGGATTTTGCAAGAAAATATTTGACTTGTAAAGGTTAAGATTCATTCTAACTAATTTTGAGTTGCTATGTTCGAGATATAGAGGTCCAATTAATTTTTTCGAGTTATGGGAGGGAAAATATGTACCGAAATGGCTGCAGAAGCTCACTGATTATATTATAGTTACTAACTGAACGGTCCGGCTTTCGTCCGAATGCAAATCGCACTTTTAATAAAGCACGCTAAAAACTACAAAATAAAATAGGTAGAAAAGCTGTTTTGTTGTACAATCAATGATGTACTAAAAACTAAAAAATAATCGTGAGTCACCATAGGGGCTTGGGTTAAACTAAAATAAAATCGTGGGGGGTATTTTATGGTCGAAGACAGTCGAAAGTTGAATATGATTTCCAATCTCAAACAAATGAAAGTTTTCTAGTATATGCGGCCCCACGAATTTATTTTAGTTTAATCAAAGCCTCCTATGGTGACTCATAATTATTTTCTAGTTTTTAGTACAAAATCGACTGTACAATAAAACCGTTTAGATATATATTTGTTTAGAAATGGATAAATTGACAGACATTGTATATTGTAGACGCTCAATAACAAAGATCATATTAGCATATATTTCAAAATCAGAGAGATATTGGTCCAGTGGCTATTGATACGCTAGCCACTAGTGCATTAACTTCATCACAAGAGTCACGACAGATGTTCATAAAATCACGAGTGTAATATTGTATGATGAAAATATCTATGGCCACAAATAAAAATGGCTCAGGTCAGAGATTTCTGAAAATCCGTTGTGACACTAACATAGCGTTGTGGTTTCGTACACAGGTTGTAACTATATATAGAGGGAGCAGGACGACGTATTTCCGTTTGCTCGTTCAGTAGACGGCAGTACTGCCTCCAAACGAGCACGATTCGACAATGCAAAACCGCATGGAATCGCAATGGTTTACAGCGAATTTCATTAAAAGATGCAATCTGTACGAGTTTTGTTGTTTACAGAAAATCGTTCCACATAAAATGCATACCTACTCTCTAAACATGAATTAGTGAAATTTTCACTAATTGCGTAAGTGATTTTCAGTGAATTTCACAACAAATTAGTGAATTTTCACTAATAAATTTACTCTCTAAAACTGAAATAGTGAAACTGTCACCATTTGAAATAGTGACTTCTGATTCACTTCCGGAATAGTGAATTCAAGTAAAATTCACTGTCAGAATAGTGATATCCCTGATTTTATACGTGTCGTTTGTGGTGCCTCCATACAGTTGCTATATAGATAATTATTATTATTCATGTAGAATGTAGATCATTCTATAGCGATTGTTCCTTGTAAACCGATAAACAAACAATAAATTGTAATATAATTTATCAGGTAAGTTAATTAGATTATTTTAATTATATTTGTATATTATTTTTTATAGATTCAGAGTAAAGCATTGCGTGTATACTATTGTTTTTTTACCGATTTTAAATTATAGTCAATTACATATATAGGATCATAACTAACAATAAATTAAGGTTATGATTTTTTGACGCGAATTCTCTAATTCTTTATGTTGTATTCAATTTTTAATTTACTTGTAAAAATATAATAGCTAGTAAAAGTAACGAATGAATAAAGATTTAAAAAAATCTGTAATCAAAAAATTGTTGATGTCAGATGACATTTAATGGTAACTTATAAGTATAATTAGTGAATTTTTATATTCACTTATATAAATGTCAAATGGCATTTAATGGTCACTTATATAATTAGTGAATTTTTATATTCACTAATTCATATTGCGAGTATTCACTAATTCTGCGTGGTACGATTCTAGCATTGACAAATAGTGAATATGCACTTGTAATTAGTGAAAATACACTGTTTCGTGTTTAGAGAGTTCGTGACGCACGCTTGCTCGTTTTTTTCGCAGTTCACAGCCGGTTCCGCAGTCTGCAGTAAGAAGCATGGAAAATATGTTGAAAAAAATGACATAATCGATTTTGTTTTTTTGCATACGCTACCTAATGTACAGACTACGGGAGCTTCAAAGGACAATAATAACAATTATGTATGTCAGTGTTTAAATGCACCACCTTTAATTTGATGCGGTGCAAATGTACATATTATAGTATATATATAATGTCTGTTCCACGATGATAAAATATATATATACACAAAAGTCAATGTCTCGCCGTAAGACTAACTGACACGTTTCGTTTTGAAAATTAAAATTTTCCTTGACATACCTACTTATGCTGGGTTGCAGAAAGGGTTGTCAAAAATCTGATTTGAATTGACAAAGATTTTGGATTGTGGACAAATATATTTCTCCGTATGGAAAGCATTGTGAAGTTTTTAATCGATCCTGCTCGAAAAGTAATTGATCGATTGAATGTTCTAGATCAGTGATGTCAATTTGTCAAAGATACGGCCCCCAACCATCTCAACACTGTCCGCGACCGGAATGTATCCAGCTTGATTGTTGTTCCAACAACAGGCGTAGGTAAAAAGGGCTTTGTTGCCAAATTCCAGACAACAATGAAAGCAAGAACTATCCAGCGCCTATATAAACCACGGAGATACAGTCACACAAAGACAGTCATACATTGTGTTTCATCCAGTGAACAATCGACATAAATTAATAGTCAGTAAATAGTACCGATAGGTAACTACTAAGATAAATAAATGAACTGTGTAAATAATAAGTAGTGTGCGAAATAAATAGAACTGTATATAGTTAATAAATAACTGTGCTAGATAAATTTTGGTGTGCTCCTGTGTTGTAAATAATCCTGTGTATATAGTTGTGTAGTGACTTTGTATTCTTCATTACTTATTATTTTATTAGTTAGAACTGTTGTTCTGTTTCCGTTTGTTTGTCTGTTTTGTTAACGTTTCATTATTGTAAATAAATATTTTCCACCACGGACTAGAACAGTTTTGTTACAATACCGATATTATAAGTGCGAAAGTAACTCTGTCTGACTGTTACCTTTCCGCGGCTAAACCACTGAACCGATTTCGATCAAATTTGCCACGGAGATAGATTGTATCCCGAGGAAGCACATAGGCTAACTTTTGTCCCAAAAAACCTGACTGGGGTGAAATATGGGTGAAAGTTTGTATGACCACGGCTATCCTCAAATGAGAATATTTTCATACTTTTCAGTAGTCGGGTTTTAGTTTTTGAACATATTTTTTTTTTTAGTTATTCATTGCATTTTTGTGCAGTCGGGTTTCTTGTTTTTTTTTTTTTAAATAATTGTTTTTTTGCAATACCTAGTTGCATTATTTATGCATTGCTTACAAAATGAAAGTACAGATGTTAGGCGGGCGCTGAACGTGGGCATCGCGGGCACGCGTCTAGACCCGCACACATAGACGTTATATATCGGGAGACACACTTCACTGGTACATGGGGGAGATAAATCCCCATACTGCAGTGCAATGGTAGAACATCTGCCCCTTTCTCTCGACTACCATCCATCGTACTCTCAGCCCATCACCGTTTCGAATATATAAACACCTATAATATACAGTGTATTCACCGAAAATGGTAACAGTGAATAATTCTCTAGATACAAAATTATTCACAGATTTCGCAATGCTTGAATCATAATATATAAAACATAATTTTATTATTAATTATTTTTAACCCTTAATTTTATTCAAGTATTTATATAAAAAGACAGCCGTTTTCTAAAAAATGTATATTTTGATTGTATCAGTCTCAAAGTGAAAAAATAAACAGTAAAAACAAAAACCATTCCGGTACCGGGAATTGAACCCGAGTCTCCTGGGCGAGAGCCAGGTATCCTAGCCACTAAACCATACCTGACATAATTATCAGCACGCTTCGTATTGCGACATGAAACACAGGCGCGCGACATAAATTGTCTTTTGAACTTGAACGAAAAACTCGTAACTTGGTCCCCATATAGTATATGGGGACCAAGTTACGAGTTTTACGAGTTACGAGCTCTTCATGTGTGCTAAGACTTAGTATCGTATATGGCATATACGATACTAAGTCTTAGCACACATGAAGAGCGTTCAACGTTGAACGCCTCTCATATTATAAACTAGGCCTTATACGAACAATGTTAAAAAGTTATTCAACTCGAGATTTACTATAGGAAACCACTGAGATATATATTTTTTGAAAGGGTACATGCTTTTTTTTATTAAATGACAACATTTTTTTTAAGATTTTCGAAATCTCTATTTTTTTCTCTATAAATTCATATAAAATTTTCATTCGGTTACATAAGAAAATATTCGAAAAAAAACGTTAATAAAATTGAAGTATCTGTTTGTAATGTCAAAATAACAGCTTTTTACTAAATGCATGCGAAAGTAAATACGGTAAAACAATTTTTTTTGTCTGTCTGTCTGTTCCGGCTAATCTCCGAAACGACTGGATCGATTTATACGAGATTTTCACTAGCAGATAGCTGATGATATAAGGAGTAACTTAGGCTATAATAAAAATAGGAAAGTCTTTTTGTAAACTCTGCGAACTTAACAAACAAAAATTTCACGTGGGCGAAGTCGCGAGTTACAGCTAGTTATTAATAAATTACACATGTGGGGTCGAGTGCTATGAAAAATAATTATTACCGTGTATTTAATAAATAAATTGGTAACGTTTTTCTCGAATATTTTCTTATGTACCCTTATAAAAATTTTATATGAATTTATAGAGAAAAAAGTTTCGAAAATGTAAAAGAAAAAAAAATAAATGCATGTGTTTGAAGTACACAAAAATATACCACAGCAGTTTCCGATAGTAAATCTAGAGTTGAACAAAAAACTACTGATACTTTTTTTTTGTATCTAGGATACACGAATTATTCACTGTTACCACTTTCGGCGAACGCATTGTATACATACATAGTACGCAATGGAAATTGCGTACTATGTACAGTCCGTTTCATATTTGAAACAAAGTTCGAGTCATGTTTTTCTCGGAATCAGTTGAATTTGTGCCAATAAAAACAATCCCACCAAAAACATTTCGTGTAAAAAATGTAACAAAGTTCCGCGTTGATCTCCCAGTAAATACTTAAATCTGAAAAAGGCACCTTGCTCAGTACAAAAAAGAATTGAGATCTAACCGGGCGCCAAGTTTTCACTTTCAGAAACGATTCATTTATTTATATAAAACATGAAAACTTGCCTTTTATATGTCAATTCTTTTTTGTACTGAGCATGGTCCCTTTTTTCAATTTATTTATATTTATAGTAGCTGCTTCCCGCGGCTCCGCATGCGATTGTGATGAAACGGAACAGCGACAACAGTAGTGGAGCCGTACCACTTTAAAAAAACATATACACTTTGATGTTTTCGTCAGCAGTGCTATATAATATATATAATAAATTATGTGTGAATTTTAAAATCATCCCCTATTTTACCCTCTCAAGGGATGATTTGGAGAAACGCTGAAACACGTAATCCTTTATTTCTTACCAAAAACCTAAATATGAATTTTCATATCCCTAACTTGAGAAATGATAGCATAGGTTTCTCATACAAACTTTCATCTCCTATATTTTACTCCCTTCAGGTTTTTTTTGAGACAAAAGGTACCTTATGTCCTTCGTCGGGATGCAATCTATCTCCTTGCCAAATTTTATCGAAATCTGTTCAGCGGTTTACGCGCAAAAGCGTAACAAACAAACAAACTCACATTCGCATATTTTATATTACTTAGGATTATAGATCTTTCATAGGGTAGGATCACGTATAGTACACGTAGAGCTTAGTGTACGCTGAATTTGATACCCTGAATATTCAGTGTTGCGAAACTAAGATAAAGTTTTTTGCATTATTGCGTCCTATACATAAGTGTATGTACATAAACATAATATATTATATACTTCTGTTTGTATTCTAATACCTAACCGGTTTGTTTCTCAACTTTTTGTTTATTTAGGCTGTAATAAAACCGGTTCGTGCTCTGTGTATATTATTTTCCAGTCGCATTTTAGGGTAAACATTTTATATCCGAAAATCGATGTTGCGTAATTCATAAACTTTTTAGTATGAAAAGGGGAAAACGAGTTCCCATTTTCATACCGAAAAGCTTATGAACACTTCTTATCTATACCTATACAGGGTGAGGCACATAAAGTGTTACAGAGCAATAGCACTCAAACTATTAATCATTTCCAAAAATGTTTCAGACAAAAGTTTTAGTGTTCGAGAAGTTCGTCATATTGGACCACCCTATTTTTTTATCGGTGGAGGCGCTGAAGCTACGTCAAGGTCAACTTCACTTTTTTTAACGAAACCCTGTATTTTTTTTTCGATGACATTTCAGCAACCTACAACACAAGGTCATTCAAATTATTTTATTTTTATTTATTTTAAAAAAATTAAAAATTTTTATTTTTAGAATATTCTGTTCAATATTCAGAATATTCAAAATAGTCACGTATGTACCGAAATTACACCACAAATGTCATCATTTCGAGCATCTTCCGTAGGTAGACCCAAGCAAAGGTTAGTGGATTCTTTAAAAGTGAATATTCCGATATGTTTAGATTTTTCGACTACGATTTTGCGTGATTAGAATGACCTTGTGTTGTAGGTTACTGAATTCGTCTTAAAATCACTAATAATGTCATCGAAAAAAAATAGTTAGTTTCGTTAAAAAAAGTGAAGTTAACCTTGACGTAGCTTCAGCGCCTCCACTGATAAAAAAATAGGGTGGTCCAGTATGACGGCCTTCTCGAACACTAAAAATTTTGTCTGAAACATTTTTGGATATGATCAATAGTTTGAGTGCTATTGCTCTGTAACACTTTATGTGCCTCAACCTGTATATAAAAGTATCGTGTCACGATGCTCGTCCGCACTAATCTCCGAAACCACTGAACCGATTTTTATAAAATTTTGTAAATGTATCTTGCTGGTCTAACTTACACTATATAGGATTGTTTTTATTTTTTTATTGCAAGAAACAGGAGGAGAGAGACTAGGAATCCTTAAATATAAAGTATATCTATTAGTAACATGTAGCGACATCTGATATAATGCGCTCAAAGCTATTAGTTCAGGAGCAAATCTGGTAGAATTTGCTCAAAGCTATTAGTTCAGACACTAAGAGCGTAGACAAGGGGGGGTAATTACCCCTCCCAGGATCAAAATAATAGAAAAATAAAACTGAAAATAATACGAAAACCTGCCTAAAAAATAAAATTTAGAAATATTTTTTAATAAAAATTTGTAAAATTGGTTTGGGAATTAATATTTCGCTTGACACCTTCCTTTGTGAGTATTCTTGTGTGATATAAATGAAACTTAAAAAATATTGATTTTTTTGCTTTATCCCCCCCCCCCAGAAATAATAAATATCTACGCCCTTGTCAGATGCCGGGTCGCAAACGAAATACCTACATTTTGCAGAATTATATCTACCCGGGTGAACCAGGTCGGACCGCTAGTGTTAGCATAAAAAGATGATAAAGCCACCTACAGCTAATATTGTGCGTCGGTTTTAGTGATATAATATTATTATGATTTGCAAACAAATAAAAAAATTGTATTGAGTGGGTAAACGCCATATGAAACAATATTGATAAGATAATATAAGATAAAAAAGGCAAATTAGTATGATGTCATGACGCACATAATTATTGTACTTAAGTTATTATTGCTGTTCATAAAAATGACCAATTCAAAACCTAAAGGTCAGAACTTCATTTAGAATGAGTAAAAATGAATTAACTATAGAAGGAATAGAAGGAAGAAAATAAAAATGTATTATTTAAAAAAAAAAGACCCGACTGCACAAAAATGAAACTAATAACAAAAAAAAGAACCTCAGCAGATGGGAACCATCCAAAAATAAAAGAAAGAGACCTGAAGCATGTTGAGACTTTCCGACTTTTCTTCTTTTTAGTTTCATTTTTGTTTTTTATCCAACTGCTCACAAAGAGTGTAAGATTAGACATTAGACTGTTTCTGCAAATAAATAATTACATATATTTAATAATTTACTATATGAATCATTGTCTATCTACTCAATGTGCGGTGAGTGAAGGCAACAAAGCGTATCGAAAATATATCTGCGTCCCTTTCTTCGATGTAATTTCCTGATTTCTCCGATGATAGGATTGGTTGATGTATTTGCATTCCATCTGAATAAAGTATCTCTGTTTCGAAAACTTTGTCTTTTTCTATGACGTTAACATGGGCGTACCCAACTTTTGGCCCAGGAGGGGGCAAATTAAAAATTTCTTAAGCCGGGTCCTCCGTGCTTGTTCTGCCTTTCTGGATACGCCAGTGCTTACGACTTAAAAAAAGATAGTAGTATATGTTTGCACCCTAATGGTTCGATTACGATTTTATTCCTATGCTCAGTATACAATAAAAGTATATAAATAATTGCAGTCTAAGGACACTAACAATTCGGGTTTTCTGGCTATGCGTTCTGTAACATCACTTTATTTCGTGTTTTTAGCATTGTACACAGAATTTTCCTGAATTCTGCTGTGTAAAAATAACATAAAACTAGATTAAATTGGTGCGCATTGTTTACATTTCTGTATTTGTGTTTTCTAAATTTATCCCAGGAGAGTTCGTGTGTTCAAACGAAAAACCAACGCGTCAACCAAACGACTATTCTGTTTTGTGTAATATAAAGAGGAAAAACAACAATAGATATCTCTCTGACTGTATATATAGGTACACACACACCGTACACAGTAAGTACATAATGCCTTTGAACAGTCACGGCCTTACTTAAATAATAATGGGCTCGTACCACATTTTACCATTCCAACCCACAAATGGGGAATGGTACTAGTTTAGGTCAAAAATCATTTTTCAAAATTTTACAATATCTTTCCGTTTTGAGGTCCCCCGAATCCAAAAAACGTATTTTTGGAAAAACTCTGTGCGTCTGTTAGTCAGTGAGCACGATACAGGTCAAACGGATGAGCGGATTGAACCCAAATTTTAGAAGGATGTTTGGTATGCAAATATGAAGAGCCTTATTGTTTTTGGGGAAAATCAGTGCATGCGCAGAAGAGATATATGCTATTATATAATAATGGTATACTTTTCATAAGGGCTTATTACTCTATTTATTATTTCAAGAAAGTTTCGTTAAATTTTTTTTTCTATACTTTATAGTTTCAGAAATATTTTGAAAATAAAAAAAATCAGCTGTTCTTTTGTTTTGTAGATCTGTCAGAAATAAACTAGTTAAGCATGCTTTGATTAATTTTTACATGACGTAGGTAACCATGACAACGAATAGCAAATATAATATTGAATATTAGCCATTACCCGCGTCACCTCACGCGATATCAGAAATTTTATTTTCTTTATTACACTATATCAAATGTCAACATTTTGAAGTTGGAATGGTCCCGTTGCCCAATTGGCTGGAATTTTTTTTTGTTATGAAAGTTGAATTCGTCTCTGCCTTGTACGAACATTTTCGGAATTCAGTGTATTACAAAGATAACACAACATGCGCATGGTCTGTACTGTTTTGTGCATCCAGCATCCATGGCTCCATTGAAACCCGTTCGACTGTACATCACAGATATGCTCAAACAATTTCATTTTTTGTACGTTTTGATGAAAGGGGAAACGCCACTCTGTTTCACAGTGTATTTGGAGCAGTAGAGGTGTTTGACATTTACCGTTACCCTCACAATACTTTCTGTACACTTCATTATTCAACTTCGTCCTCAAGGTTTAAACATTAAATCATTCATTCATTCATATTTGTTTCCAAGACTTCAAAACAACATTCCAAAAATAAACCAAAAATAAAAGAGATATTTATTTCACAGCAGTAGAAGTTAAGATCGCTGAACACGAGGCTGATATTAGCCGCTAGATTCTTTGCTAGATTTGACTACTACTTTTCTAGCGGGAATGTGTCCTGCAAAATCTGATTTACAGAGGGGGGGGGGGGGCAATGAAAATCTCACGTCAACTTTTTAATTCAGAGAATATATACATTTAACATTATTATAGGTATAACAGATAACATTCTGTATCATTTTTCTCCTCTTATTTCACAGAATAAATGCTAGAAGACATTATTAACGTTTAGGTATTTGGTGGTATGAAGCAAAATACATGAACATATCAAATACATTCAATTATTTAAAAAATATAGTGTAAACTTCACGTGTGGGGACGGGCTGTAGCTAAAAACGGTCCGAAAATTATTGATAACATTCCATCTCCTCTTTCTCTAATGAGTCAATAAAAAAATAGATTTCCATTTAAAAAACCAAAGTTACTTTTATTCAGAACCTTCTCGCCTGCAAAATTCTGAGAGATAATGAAGACCCATTTAAATGGGACATCCCTGTTTCTACTAAGAGTGGGATCGAGCTGTAGTTATAGGAAACTGGCATTAATGTAAGCAAAGCTATTGGCTACTTTTTTAATAAATTAATGTAAGTATGACATGCCTGGAAAAAGGGCGAAAGTAACGCAAAAAAAGAAATCAATTTTTCATCGTTTTCTATGCGAGCACAATTTGTTGAGGTAGAAATGACAGCCAACGGCCCACTTCCCATTAGTCCGTAAAAATACCTGTCAGTCGCTAAAAGCTAAAAACATCACAAGGGTAAAACATCGGCAGAACGTAAAATATACACTGTGCTGCTTAATAAACAAAACATAATGATTCAGCATGTAGACAAATTAAATAATTGTATGTTTTCTTTATTTGTCTTTAAATAATAATAATAATAATAATTTATTGGTCACATTGACACAGGGTATGTGACAAGTCAATAGTGTTTACATTTAAATTTCATGATTAAAAAATTCATTAAAATTATAGAATTCACCGTTTACCAGATGACTCTTTAACTTATTTTTAAATGCTAGAAGTGGCAATGATTTTGTATCTTGTGACAAATGGTTATAGAATTTAACACAGTTATATAGTGCTCCTTTTTCAAAAGTAGTTAAAGAGTGATCCGGCACCCGAAAGTCGCTGTTTCCTCTAGTATTATGTGCATGTAACATTTGATGACAAGCAAAATATTTAAAATGTTCTTTTACAAAACAAACACACTCGTAAATGTAAATGCAAGGCAGTGTTAAGAGCCCATGGGCAGAAAAAGATCCTCTACACGTCTCTCTGGCACTTAATTTAGCTAAGATACGGATGCAACTTTTCTGAGCTTTAAAAATCAACTCAATGTTTACCGCTCCCCAAAAAATAATTCCATATTTCATTTTAGAATAAAAATTTCCAAAATACATAGTTCTAACAGTCTCGTAGTTAGCAAATTTTGATATTTGACGTAGGTATAGCATATATGCACCTACCAAGTTGCCCTGCCAACGAATCAAAATGCGTACACCATCAGATATGCTAATAATAAAAAACTCGCACGTATTTTTACTTTTTTTGGCTCGTGGCTACAGAAGCCACATCGTGTCTAATATATTGGTGATCTACTCCCTAAGGGTATGTTTTTACAATGCTATATTAAAAAAATTACTATTTAGAGTAAATGATAACTCATCCGCCGCAATAGTAAAAGATTCGGATTTAAATTTCGACAGTGACATTGTTTAAACAACAAAATTTTCTAATAATGCATTGTAACATCAACAACAGGAATTTCATAATACAATAACAAACTGCAGCTATCTATTTGAATTTTTAATAATTTAGGTTCATAACAATAAAAGCGTGGGTTTCAAACTCAATGATAGTGACCCACACTTTTGTAATTATAAACCTAAATTATTAAATAATACAAATAGAAAGCTGCAGTTTGTTATTATATTATGAAAAACGTATTGCAAGCGTTACATTACAATGCAATATTAAAAAAAAATATTGAATGTCACTGTCGGGAATCTTCCACTATCGCGGCGGATGAGTTATCGTTAACTCTAAATAAGTATTCCATTTTATAGTACATTCCAATAAAAGCTTATTTTTAAAAATATTTTTTTACTAATATTTTATTTTACATGTGAATTCTCTATTGTTCAATTGCAGAAATGACCTTCGATGGCGACCATACATATTATTTCTCCTTATAGAAAAGCATTGTAAATTTTTAAATCGATCCTGTTCGAAAAATTATTGATTGATTGAAACGATATTTTTCTTAAACTGTGTATGCATGTATTTAGCATCGTTTCCACTTCGAAACAACGTTTTTCTACGCATTTTGATCAAAATTTAGCTTGAAAAAAGGTTATTTTTCTATATAGAACAATCATTTGTTTTTGTGCGAGTACAATCGAATGTTCTAGAATATGACAGGGAGTTTGAATACGACATTCGACTGCTCCTGATGTATGGAAGCTGTAATTATATGATCGCAACTAGAGTGGCCTGTGCGAATTATTCGCACTAAATAAGTATAATAATTATCACTTTACAAAATTATTTTTTAAATATGATTGCAGGTATTCAATTCGTTTCTAATTTTGCACACTGCTTATAACGTTCTTCTTTTTGTTGTATTACAATATGAAGCTCAGATGACAGATCGAAGAAATATTTTACTAAAATTGTCACATAGAGGCGCAAGTAGCAAAAGCGTTGACCTAAGCCGTCAGATGGCATCATGCAGCATTGCTGTGACGTTGTTCAGCGTTGCTGTTATAAGTTTAATAATTAATTAATTTACAAAAACAAAAGCAATAATAAATTTTTTAGTTGTCGATGTCAGTAGAGCAAGCAATTATCTGTAAAATGATATATAATTTATGTGGATAAATTGTGTGGTTTTTTCTAAAAAGGGAAACATCTTTAACCTTAGCGTATTAATATATATGATGATTTAAGGTCATTGTTACCGGCTAAATCACATTTTTTTGATAATCCTTTCTGTACCCAGCGTGTGTCTCATAGCATATTTAGTAACACGGCGTATAAATAATGTTAATGCCACGTATATAAACGCATATCTGAGTGAATGTTCGGTGATTGAACGAACGCAATGCCGAATCACTGTCGGTATAGTAGAGGGTTGGATTTTTATTATTATTATGTGCTATTTAAAGCGGATATCACTTTATAAAATGTGAATGGGGATGCTAAATGACTCTAAATACCAATTGAATTCACGTCATAAATTCAATTCCTGTTTTATCTACCAGTGTACCTAACGATACGAATTTGTATACTGTCAACTTAAATGAAAAATAAGTGCTGATAGCAGAACTATATTGCGTAAACACAGAACAATAAATTTTTATTTAGCTGAGAGTTAAAATAAAAAAAAAACGATCCGAGACACAATGCCATATAAATAAAATTATCGACCAATTTTTTCAGCATATTCGGAACCCAAAGGAATGGTAGGACCTCTGGTGAGAAATGCGCCGAACTGTCCTAAGGAGGGTTTTTGACAGGTAAACATTGATTTAGAAAAGCATGATGGAGGCCAACTTAGCCTCCATCATGCTGTCAAAAATCTCCCTTAGGACAGTTCGGCGCATTTCTCACCAGAGGTCCTACCATTCCTTTGGGTTCCGAATATATTGACAAAAATTATAATTCAATGATGCAATAGATGACGTCATCTATTGGATTATATAATTTTTACTCAAATACTTTAATCGGATCTATTGTGGCCAGTTCGATTTGATGGACACTCCGCTTACAAAACCATCACAATTCTCTTATAAATAAGTGTTCCGATTTTGCAATATTTTAATTTTTTATTGATAATTAAAAAACAAATAAATATGTATTTATAAAAATATATTATTTATTAAACAATACAAGCATAAATTACATGTTTTGGAAGGTTCATAATACAATTAATAAATCTTCATCACATCAGTGGATCATCTGAGTTATCTGACTGTTCAATTTTTATGTGGCAAGCAGAATCGGAAGAGGCTTGAACTGGTTCAGTCGAAACGGTCGTGTTCGAAGGCTTCTTCTCAAAAAAATATTCCAGTGAATTTTGAACTGAAGAAGCCATCTGTTTCTTATGATAAATCTCCCTGTAGCAAGCGTAGTTATTTCTCACTGCAGCAAGTACTTTAGAACTGCGCTCGAAATTTGGATCATCAGTCTCGAAAATATTCAATGCTGATTCGATGAGTCCGAATGCTTCTGATAGTTTTTGAATCGTTAGTTTACAAGGAGCGGAATTTTTTTCAACTTCGTCCGCCGATTCTTCTTTAAACATCGCTTGCCTTACCGTTTCAGTGTTATCCTCGGTGCACGGTTTCTTATCATCGATGGTAGACGCTTCATCCTCGGAAGAATATACTTCTAAATCCAAGAATTCGTGTGAAACTTGATAATCAGGCACCGATTTGTCTTCTCCGTCGCTGCAATCCGAAGGAAATTGTTCCGTCTCATTGGCACTAAACACTTCGTGAAAACACTGGTCTTCCTCCTCTTCCTCTTCGTCGATGATTTCAGTCAATTTATCCGAATCAGTTGCAGCGACATTGTCAGCGATTGCAGCTTCGCGCTGTGCCTTCAAGTTTTGCCAGCCAGCGCGTTTTTTGAACCGATTAAACCATCCTTTGCTGGCACTAAAAGTTTCATCCTTTGCTGCCTCGCCACGTTGACTCTTAATCACTTTGAAAATTGACAGAGCCTTCTTCGAGACCGCCGTCTGGGTCAGTGCGATGGAACGACGCTTAATCCATTCAATTAAAACCTTTTCAACTTCAGGAAGTAGACTGTCTCTTTTTCTTATCACAGTCGACTGCATAGGCACGGCACTTTTTACTTGATCCAAATATTTGTTTTTGTCTTTTATAATCGTGCTTATACTCGAATGAGATATGTTGAACTCAGCTGCCAATTGGTTGACTTTCATTCCAGACTCGTGAAGAGTCAATATTTTGTGTTTAATTTCGAGTGTTATAGGTTTTCTTGGCCTCTTAGATATACTTGTATTCCCTTCGTCATTTTTTCTTTTTGAAGGCGTCGTCGTTTCCACAATCGACATTTTGGAAGCGTTGTGAAATTGTTGGCCTCGTTTAGAATTCGAGCACGAAGTGACGGCTAGTTGATGGTTATGTTGTTAGCTGTTTGCGCGCCGGCGCAGTGCGGCGTTCTGCTTGTCTCTCTCCCACTATGTTTACAGTAACACGGTCGCATAAGCGAATCCGGTCGTAAGAGAGAGAGTATATTTATAGCATGCAACCGACTGTACTGTGTGTAGACATCACAGATGTTCAATAGCTAAAGCTTGCTTTAAACGATTTACTACATGTAACGAAACAAGGTCAAATTATTGTGACGTTTAAAGCATCTTTAGTTATACCAAACATTTTTCTTCGCTTTTAAATTTTAATTCCTCTAGATCCTTTTTTTTTCAGTAGTTTTGTTTTTTTAGTTATTCTGTTTCCATTTTGATTTTGATGAAAAAAAAATTCCTGACTTTTGAAATGGTTGCTTTTCATTCCTGTATAATATGACACTTTTTCGTGCTAGTGCGTAAAGTGAATAAAAAGTAATGTAATTTTATATCTCTGTTAATTACCATTTAAATCTATATGAGCGACAGAGAAACAAAGTAGAGGTCAAAAATCGTTTAGTGTCTTAAAAAGTTCCAGGTTTGCAAAATGCACGAAAACATGAAAAGATTTACGATATTTGGAAATATATATAATAATATCCCCGATATTAGAAGATTAAAGAATGAAACCTGGTGGCATAGGATCAATGAAATTGTAAATTCTGAAGATGTTATTGCAATTTTTCTGGTCTGCACAACTATAATATGCTGGCATCGCCAAGTTAGGCAGGAAACATAACACTTCATAATTTGTATATTTGGTATTTTGTATAAATTGTATTTGTATATAAATAAAAAAATTAAAAAAAATATATTTTCTGACGTTTCGGCCATCTTTATGGCATCTTCGGAGAATCTAGAAATTTGTATACAAAAATTTAAAGCTATTATTTTTTTTTGTTAAGGTAATACATTAGAAGTAAAATAAAGAAATTTCCCAATGCAATATCCCCGATATGTACTGACGTGTCTTATAGAAAAAAGTACGCTGAATCGATTATAAGCGCAAATTCGTATCTCGATTAGTTCAGACGCTATGAAATGTATAAAAATTTAAACAGCTTTAAATTAGCTATATCTCCGAAATTAAATAAATCAATAACGTTTTTCTCAAATGTTTTCTTATGTAACCGTATGAAATTTTTGAAACGATGTATTGCCGAGTTATTTAACTTCAAAGTGCACAGAGCTTCGAAATCAGAACAGCTGGCAACCTAGTCTCAATTCGTTTATCGATTTTTTATCAATGCTTGCTGACGACGTTGGTCTTGCAAACTATCACAAATCACAGATTCACGTTAGTCACGCCGGGCGAATTTCAAAACACGAGGGTTAGCTCCAGCAGCAACCCCTGTTATTGCACCGTATTGCGTAATAAATGATTCTATATTATGTATTTTATACTATACAAGGTGTCAGTTTTTCATCAGTAAAAAGCAGCTGGACACGAAGCTGGCTTCGCCGCTGGAATCATTGCTGGAATTTGCGCCTGCTGTGGAATGAAAATGACTAATCCGGGGGTTCAAATAACAGGCGCGGATTCATTGTTACATTCCACCAACTGTCACGATTGCGAGAGCCCGTGAGCTTGTGGGTTGGAATGGTAAAAAAAATCCGGACAATTGGGCGACGGGACCATTCCAACTTCAAAATGTTGACATTTGATATATTAATATAATAAAGAAAATACAATTTCTGTTATCGCGTTAGGTGACGCAGGTAATAGCTAGTATTCAATATGATTTTTGCTATTCGTTGCCATGGTTACCTACATAATATGTTCCACATCATGTAAGAATTAATCAAAGCATGCTTAACTAGTTTATTTCTGAAAGATCTAAAAAACAGAATAGCAGCTGATTTTTTTTAATTTTCAAAATATTTCCGAAACTATGAAGTTTACAAAAAAATTTTTCAACGAAACTTTCTTGAAAAAATTGGTTGTCTGTAAAGTCGGTTTACGGACGATAGTTTTACGTGATAACGTATTCCGTAATACATAACCTAAACCTCCCAAAATTTGATCCGCTTATCCTTGGTGTCGGAATGATAAGAAATGTCAAAAGTGACGTTTGCAACTGTCAAAATATTATGTTCTAATAATAATTAGTTATTCCAATACTTAACTTAGAAGGCGTTGCATTTCACAAAATACTAATATCAAAAAATTGAATTAAACATTAGAAATGCAGCCGTTTCCATGTTAAGACAAGACATACGTTATTTTCTAATTTCCATGTACGGCAAACAAAGACGACCGACCGCGTCGCGCCATGCATTAGACAACATTGCATTTATACAGCTATTTTTCTATATAATTTTGTATAAAAAAACTGTTTAGGCAAATTCTGTTATTAGAAATCTATGTAAAATGTTCTCCTCTTTCGTTTAAGACTGGTTTCAAACCGATCTGATTTAAATTGAGCGAGAAATTAGCAAAAAGCACGCACAGGGTCAGGCGGAACGTTACCCGTTACGAACGTTAGGAACGTTACACTTTTTCGTGCATGCAGCCGGTGTTTTATCAATTTATAAGAATGGTGATCCATCAATTTATAAGACGTTATCACGTCAAAAATAAATAGAATAATGAGTTGTTATGAAAAGTATACTATTATTATATAAAAACAACGTTATAGCATATATCTCTTCTGAGATGCGCCGATTTTCCTCAAAAGCAATAGGGCTCTTCACATTTGCATACCAAATATCCTCCCAAAATTTGGTTTCAATCCGCTCATCCGTTTGACCTGTATTGTGCTCACTGACAAACGGACGCACAGAGTTTTTCCAAAAACATGTTTTTTCAATTCGGGGGACCTCAAAACGAAAAGACATTGTAAAATTGTGAAAAGTGATTTTTGACCTAAACTAGTAACGTAATATAAAATATATCTGAAAGGAAGCAGCTATAGATGAACACTCAGTATATAATGTAAACAAATGAATGTGCACGTCGTACAATATAAAACACATTTAACTTGCAAAACATTCTACATATTATGATGGTATTATAAAAACACCTGAATTACTGGCGAACCACTAACTGGACAAACAGTAGGTACGCGTTTTATAAATATATCTTGTAGCCCAGTTTTATAGCAGCGCCATTAAACTTACCCACCATTAAAGATGTACCAGGGACAAGTTTTTTTAATGCGAAAGTGGTTTTGTTTGTCAACGGACATGTCTATTGTTTGGACATTGGACATGTATCTAATACATTGAATTTATCACTGTGTTTGTCATGTGATCGGAACATTTCACGAAGTTTCATAATAGCAGGAGAGCTATCAAACATTTTTGGGTAGGTATTTGAAGCAACGTGAATAGGATCCCGCACAAACCTTATGGGATTTGGTTCTCGGTTAAATTTGATCGAAAGTGGTTTTATTTTATAGTTTAAAGGTCACTAAGAAAAAATGCCCATAGGCGCATAGCCTAAAAACCAATAGATTTTTAGCTACAGATATGTTTTAGCGAGATTTTAGATATAGGTATATCCATTAAATTCACAAACATGTTCCATGTTCAACTTTTGTGCTTTTTTTTAGAAATATAATAGTTACCTTAGATCTCTTTAAATCGTACTTAAAGGATCGAGTACAACAGGTTCAAATAAAGTGTAAAAATAAATATGGTCAAGTTGACAACTATAATTCAGAATGGAAAAATGTCAGTAGGGGAGTACCACAGGGTTCTATTTTGGGCCCGATTCTTTTTATATTATTTGTGAATGACTTTCCTGATTCTATCACAGATAAGTGTTTTCAATTTGCTGATGATACTTGTATTATTGCCAAGATGAATAGTTTCTGTGATATCTCTAATAAATTAAATGATGTCTTGTCAATAGTGTCAAAATGGTTTAATGACAATGAATTAGTAATGAACATAGATAAAACTCAAGTATTCCGTGTAGGCAATTATGACAACTTTGGTAATAATATCATACTAAATAATAACACTACTATACCCATAAAACATACTGTTAAATTCTTAGGAATCTTGCTTGATAATAAATTGTCATATAAAAGTCATATTAACTATGTGCTAGGTAAACTAGCTAAATCTTACTTCATTGTATGTAATTTGAAACATATTGTATGTCGTGAAACACTTTTAATAGCCTATCATGCTTACGTGGAAAGTCACTTATCGTACGGTGTAATATTTTGGGGAAATTCCACTGACTTTTTAGATATTTTTATAAGACAAAAAAAAATAATTCGAGCTATAGTTGGAGTTCACCCTAGTCACTCATGTAGACTTCTTTTTAAACAACTAAAAATTTTAACTGTATATAGTATTTATATTTTAAGCTGTATATTGTTTTATAAGAAGAATGTAAATCTTTTCAGTAGAAGAATAACTGTACATAACCATAACACACGATTTAAAGAAGACATTAATTATAAAACTAGTAACTTAAACATCACACTTAATAGTCCTTACAATACAATAGCTAAAATTTGTAACAAATTACCGGTAAATATCTTAAATTTAAAAGCACCCAAATTAAAAAATACTATAAAAAACATTCTTCTTGATAAAACAATATACAGCTTAAATGAATACTATCACATAAATTTTAAGAATATTTTATAATATATTTTATGTACCACCTACTATCTTCTGACGCATTCTATGCTCTCTCTGTTGCAAAAGTGAATAAAGAATTATTATTATTATTATTATTAATAATCGAAAACTAGGTGATGTTGTCACCCTGTATAAAAATTATTTATTATTTATTTATTTGAAGTAATGAAACTTGTTTAACTTTGAATAATTTTTTTGTTAGCCGTCTTCGATCTGAGTTACGTAAGACGTGAGAATGTAACAGAAACAAAAGATTTAAAGCTAAGCGCACATTATGACCGGTGCGGGGCGCAACGCATTAAAATCAAAATTTCCGTGCAGAGTTGTCTTACAGTGCAGATAATGCAATAAGGAAACGGAAACAGCGCACCATATTCAGAGAGGCTTTGGATCGTAGAAGACAAGATATGGACAATCTAAAATGAGTCCAGAAGATTATACCAACCGCCCAGTAACCAGTTCACGGACTGTACAAGCTAGTACAAGGAACGAGGATACTTGATCGGGTGATATAAGAGATAGCACAATAGGCTGCGGTGTTCCCGGTGAAAATTCGACTCCCATTACTTAATAAAAAAATAAAAATTGGTTGTCTGTAAAGTCGGTTTACGGACGATAGTTTTACGTGATAACGTATTCCGTAATACATAACCTAAATTTTAGTAGCTGTCAAACTTGGGCCGAAGCCTACTGCGCTCTCGCTTGCACGCACAGGGTCAGGCGGAACGTTACACTTTTTCGTGCGTGCAGCTGGTGTTTCATCAATTTATAAGACGTTATCACGTCAAAAAAAAAATAGGGCGATCGATAAATAGCCAACAAATAAACTACTGTTGTTTCATATGTCAGTCGCGTGCGGAGCCACGGATACCGGCTAGTACACTTATAAAACCCCCTTAAAAATGCTTTTATGCAGGTTTCGTCAACAAACTTACGCAGTAGGATTAATATTTTTCAGTTAAGATGAAATCTTTTAAATGAGAGAGCATCAAACAACACTAAACGTTATCTTTGATTGGATGGATTAGGTTAATAGGATAATATCGAGTAGTTACGCTCCTGAGATGTTCTTAATGCAGCAAGGATAATGTCTTAAGCGTTTAAACGAGTCAACCCTCTCGGCAGCAGGACTGCTTTTATGCGATCGCAGGATTAATATAATTGCCCGTTCACATCCCCATTTCGTCTCGCATCTACAATATTCACTCCCTGTTTCCATTTGTGTCCCGATTAAACTTCACTTATTTACATTTAATTTACATGTATTATTTTTATTTTTTTGAAAACATATTTTACTAGCCGTTGCCCGCGGCAAGGCACGCGATTGAGACGAAACACGGATGCATTCCCATTATTTGGCATAGTTATTCTCTTCTCGACGTAGACCTCCCCTAATAAAGTTCAATATTGATGACATTCACGTGATCAATGTCTTGATATACCTTGAAAATTACACCCATGTTGATTTTTAGACTATTTACATCTTTTCAACCTCTAAAGGGGTTGTTTTTGAAAAAGCACGAAACATGTGTTTATTTGTTAACAAGAGTAATCGAATTGGTACATCTATCTTATATGATTTCTTCATGCCGAATCCCCGTTACACACTTTTAGGGGTTGAATTTTCAAAAAATCTGTTCTTAGCGGATGCCTACATCATAATAACTATCTATTGACCTCTTTTCACTCTCTGAAGGGGTTGTTTTTGAAAAAGCATGAAACACGTGTTTATTTACTGTTGACGGGAGTAATCTTGCGCATTTTCGAATTAATACATCTCTCTATCTTATATGATTTCTCCATGCAAATTTTGAACCCCCGTTACATCCTTTTAAGGGTTGAATTTTCAAAAATCCGTTCTTAGCGGATGCCTACGTCATAATAACTATCTGTGTGCCAAATTTCAGCCCTATCCGTCCAGTGGTTTGCGCTATGCGTTGATAGATCAGTCAGTCAGTCACGTTTTCCTTTTATATATTTTGATTTATAAACTGGCTTTTAATCGTATTTTAGTCAGTAATCGAATAATTTTAAAGTTTCCTAGAGCAAATTTTCAGTTTTCATCACTTTTTTCTGTTTGTATTTTTTGTACCTATCTTCTATCTATATACATAAAGCTGAAAAGTTTGTTTGTTTGTTTAGTTGAACGCGCTAATCTCAGCAACTACTGGTTCGAATTGAAAAAAAAAATTTTGTTGGATAGTCCATTTATCAAGGAAGGCTATAGGCTATATAATATCACGTTACGACCAATATGAGTGGAGCATCAATGAAAAATGTAACTCAAAATTTGTCCGTCCGGCAAAAACTTTTGAACGGTAACTCCGATCATCATGAAATTTAGACACAACATTCATCTCAGTAAACTAAGATGAACGTGCGTACTCATGTCCCTCTCCCCATTCGTTCTTTTGCACCCGGGTGAAACCGCTAGTGGTATAATATATCGTTATCGGCAAATTTCAAGAGAAATCAACAATACTTGTTTTACAAGAAATAAAAGAAAAGGTTTAACTGTATTTAAACAAGAAAAATAATTTAATCATTCGGTCTTTGAACCGGAAACCGGATATTCGGTGCTTGCGTACAGAGTCGCAGTCACACGGGACAGGTACTACTGTTGACTTGTTTATCGAGACTAGAGCTACGCATATATAAAAACAGTTGTATCCCAAAAACTTTGCAACCAAATATTATTTTATTATGGAACGATCGCCAAATTTCCGGTAGAGCCGAAGGCTCCACTACTGTTGTCTCTGTCGAGCGGGGGTTTGTCCCGCGAGGAATGACTGTAATAGGGTGGAGTCAAAGGCTGCACTACTACTGTTGTTGCTGTCGAGCGAGGCACAGCCCCGTGGGACAAAACTACTGTTCTCGTTGACGTGTTTTAGTAGAATCGTACGCCCCAAAATGGACGATTGTGATACTTTGTTAAATCCGGAAATTTTAATAGGGAAATAATTTTCCAGGCGACTGACAACTTGGGCGACTAACTATTTGCAACTAAAAAAATTTGAAAAGAAGTTTGACCCTGCAGGCCATCCCTGTAACTTCCCGCTATTTTCGAGTTCAAAACGCTCAAAAATATATAAAATATAGCAAGAAGTTTGTTTTTTAGCTCTTCGAGCTCAAAAAAAAAACCACACAAGTAATTTATTACAGAAAAATCGATCTCATAGGAATTTTACGAGCAATTTAAAAAAAAAAAAAAAATTTTTTTTTTAATCCCTAATTCAGATTAATTTGTCGCCGTCTTAAATACATATTTACTATACAGTAGTTTATATTTCTACTTTATATAAATAGGTCTGTTGATGAATAATTTATAAGTATATCAAAACATTTTTTTAACTTTTAATTTACCGTTACAATAAACGGACATCCTGTACTGATATTACAATAACGCTACCTCAGAGTCTGCTCTTTTTAACCCTTAACCGGTGACGTGGTATTTGTGCCACACAACTGGTGACCTTGGGTCTGTCAGACCCAGTAAAAAAACAGTTTTTTAAGTGCTTTTTCAACACACAACCAAATGCAACTGGTTATATTATCATTGTTTAAGGTATTTTTCAATTGTTAAAATAGAGTAATATAGCATTAATTACAAAATAGGTAATTATACATGAAAAAATATAAAATGAGAGAGAAAATCCTAGTAGTTTGTATATAGCATTTATTGCACATACCGCTAAACTAGCGGTATGTGCTTTATTATCGCTTTGTGCGTCAGAGCTGACTTTCGTTCATATAAGAAGTTATATCTAAGTTAATTTCACACGAAATCCATTCAAATTGAAGCTTTTTGAAAAGAGGAGATTCTAATCTATAAAACAGAACCATTTTTAAATCAATTCGAGTTCATAAATACTATTAAAATTGTAATTGAAAATTACAAACAGCAGTTGTCGGTTGGTCTGTACGTATGTACGTATGTACGTACGTCACGACTCTACAGATCGCAATTTTGGTCGGATTGCCTTAGGTTATATTTTATTCACTTTGTTTACTATCAGACCAGAACCCTATTTAAATTCACTAAAATGTGTTCAGTAGTTTAATTTTTATAAACAGTTTTATTTTTTATTATTTTTGACAGCTATTAGTTTAAAAACAATATAATAATTGCTGTGTAAATATAATGTAATCCATAAAACAAGTGCTACACTTCTATACCGTGATAACACCACTACAGGTATTAGGCCGCCGTGGCGTAATGGTTATGCCGTTGGATCCCCAAGGGCAAGGTCCTGGGTTCGATTCCTTACGAAATCATTGATATTTTTCTTTTTTTTTTCTTTTTATTTTGTTTTATTTTATTCCACTTGATATTAATTATATATTATATTATGTATAGTTCTTAATTTTTTTTATTTTTGCAAACTTAAAAAAAAATATTCTTTCAATTTTTAATTATTTATTTCTTTAAATTTTTAAATCTTTTTAAATTTATTAAAAATATTTTTTAATTGTTATTTTTTTATCATACAGTGGAAAACTTGCGGGATGTGCACTTTTGGTTTTGCCAACTATTATAATTTTTTTATCATTAACCAATCTTTTGTAACATATTATGGTTTTGGAAACTGAAACTTTAATGATTAAAGTACAAAATAAAATCAACGGAAAACAAGAAAAATATATATTATGAAAAACTGCAATGCCTGAAGTCAATGAAAAATCGTAATTCCAAAATATCACTCTCTAGCACAATGAATGCATATTTTTTCTACGCATGGTAAACAGACTGGTTTTTTTGCATCTAACGCAGCGCAGATTCGTTTTTCTGTCATTTTTGTAGCTGCATATAAGACACCTTTTTCTTTTATAAGGTTCAACTTCCTCAGTTTCAGGAGAAGGTACAGGTTTATCTAAAAATTTAGATATTCCTGTACGAAGTTCTCTTGGAAGTCTATTGTTAGCTAGTCTCGCAGTTAGATGTTGTATAGTCACTCTCTAATTCATCATACCACTGTAGCACTACTTTTTCATAATCTGGATCCGTAGATCGTACTGTTTTATTTCCAGAAACCATTGAACAAATGTTACGTATACGGTGACAATGGGTCTCACAGACCCTGTAGAGTTTTTAACTATTCGCTATAAATCTATGGTTACAAATAATAACACATGCTTTACGGCATCTAACTAACAACTGAATAGTAGGAGGGTATCTGACTAGGCGGACCGACACGTGCAACAGTTTAAGACTTAGGAGGGTTTGATTATATCAATGGGTCTCATAGACCCAGGGTCACCAGTTAAGGGTTAAGTCGTTATTCGTTGTCTGGCGATTGTGTACGTTCAATAGTGACCTTCTATTTGCTTTTTAAAAAACAATGAAAAGAAAGTAAAGATGAACAGTTTATTGTTCTCTTGCTCCCTCCACGTAAATATTGCATGGATAATTAATTACCTCCTTTAAAACTGTTATTATACCATTGTTTTATTTTTATTATAATTGAGTCAAAAAGTGTAGGGAAGGATAACGTTGCGACCTAAAAATTATACTCCAGATCAGGTGTGTCCAACTGACAGTCCGTGAACAACTTGCGGCCCACGATTAATTATTGTTTCTGACGCCTCCATGAAAAAAATTAACAAAACAAAAAAGAAAACGCTGCTTGTGCCTTCTGTTGAAGAAAACGAAACCAGGCATTTTTTTCCGTTCAATTAGTGCCAATATCTATCAGCAACAAGCAGCAATAGCTGAATTTACTGAATAATAAATTAGCAACAGCCAAAGTCTATGAGTCGAGCGCACCGACACGTGAAATGGGCCGCAGCTCAAATAAGTTGAACAGTCCTCCATTAAATATGTTTAAAGTCTGAACTATATTTTATATTGGTCACTATTCAAATATGCATATTTAGTTCAAAATCAAAAGTTCATTTGAATGTGTCGTAATTATTAATTATTATATGAATGTGTTATCATTTTGGTGATTCGTTTAAATATATTATACTAGCTATGCGAACCCGGCTTCGCGCGGGTTAAGTTTGAGTCGATACAATCTTTAAATTGAAGTTAGAAATAGAGTGAGAGTGTAGATATTGATTTCTGTTAAGATTAACATATAGTGATTTTAACATTCATTTTCTTCTTTAAAAAAGTACGCCGCTGACGGCTGAATAAATGATATTTGAATTTATAAATATGTATGAATTGATACTGATTAACCATCATGGCGTCAGAGTTCATAAATATTTGATACATTACAGAACTTCATCACAAATACAGACGTCGCTATTCTGTATCATCGACTGCAATTCGTAACTGCAATGACGTTTGTTTTTTAGGTTATAGTAGTAGAGGAGGTGTATTATTTTTCAACGCTTTAGGCAACTTCTCACAGCACAAATTTTTCCCATTATTGTTCTATTATTTTAAAAAGTTTTATAAAAGTAAAAACTATAAAATGACTAAAAAATTCTCACAGCAGTGTTATAAACGCGACTCTAATCATTACAAATACCAGAGATACAAATACTAAATTTTCCAACTCAGCGCATTTCAATTCGTTTATAACTGTCATGGAACTGCTAAACTCATTTTATACACAGATGCAGCGCTAGCGCCATTCCGGACAATTTTTAAACTGTTATTTACTGCATTTTGATGGATACTTTTTCAACCTATCACTCATATAAGATTGTTTTTCTTACCTCCACCCTCCATAAGTCTGAGATCTTACCAGGATTTGAGGTAGCAACATGAGAGATCGGATTAGCTAAGTTAGCTAGTAGTATAATAGGCCGGTTCGGGACCATACTAACTCCTCAGCTGGTGGTGGGGGTAAGCGTTTCAGTCAGCTCCAATCAGAGCCTTTGTTTTGTGAGCCAATCAGAGAGCATAACGCCCCCTTTTGTGAACCAATGAAATGATATGAAACAGACATTATTCTCCAATCCGAGCCTTTCCTTTTGTGAGCCAATCAGAGAGCATAACGCCCCCTTTTGTGAACCAATGAAATGATATGAAACAGACATTATTCTCCAATCCGAGCCTTTCCTTTTGTGAGCCAATCAGAGAGCATAACGCCCCCTTTTGTGAACCAATGAAATGATATGAAACAGACATTATTCTCCAATCAAAACCTTCCTTTTGTAAGCCATCCCTTTCCGTGAACCAATGAGTTGATAGTTATAGCGTTAATCGACTATATTTTGTTGTCGACTGTTTTTACATATGACCATCTGAAAAGAGCGGGAGAGAGAGAGAGAGAGAGAGAGAGAGAATGGAGGGAACACATGCTTGATAAATCGAATCAATTTATATTTAGTAAAATCATTTAGTTGTTGATTCAAAGTCGTTTATTACATGAATGTATTTTCATCTCTAATTCATTGTCATCAGAGTCAGTCCGTTTTCTTATCACCGGATATTCTCAGATTACAATATAATGATAAAAGTGCAATCTGCAATGTGTCACATATATAATATAGTCATATATGCTGACACGTATAAATAATTTAATTAAATAATTTATCAAGAATGTTAATGAGGTTAATTAAGTATACTCCGCGCCATCTATGATCAAAAAACGGAAGCGACTGCTCGCGTCATTATCAGCGTGATGTAAGCTTATGCATTCGGCCGACAGGTGGACTTTTTCTGTTGCACTAGACTGTTCACGCCATCTCTGATCAAAAAACGAGGATATATGAAACACATACTTACCACATACTTCTTTAGTAATAATATCTGAAATATAAAAGATTTCTTTCCCCAAGGTAGTTTTTTTTTAAATAAAAAGACATATAAAATACGTTTTTATTATTTATTGTAAAAAATCAATACAGAGTTAATAATAATATTGCTTAAATCTAATTTACTGTATCCATGCTGAACGTATCGATATCTGATCGATTATATTTATCATCATCGTCATCACTACCAAAATCACAATCGGTGGTGTCGTCTGAATCTTCGAGTAAATTTTCCGATGTGTCAAAAATAATTTTAATTTTTAAATCACCAACCGTTAATATTTCTTTTTGCGGCTGCAAATCCGTACAATCGATATAGTTTGAAAGTAATATTTCGTTTGTGTATTTATTTCTTATAATTACTGTAATACCGGCCTCGTGCATTTCCATGTTGTTTTGATTATTATGCACTAAGCTTAGTATGTTCTCGACGGATGATGACGATGAATTGACAGTTCTTAGCACCGGACTGAGAATATGAGAGACTGCTTCTATTCGTCTTTTAAACCGTTCACGATCCCTAGCAATCTGCTCCCACATCCCCACCCTTGCTTTTCGATATGCAAAACTCCAACAAACCATATAATTAATCTCTACCTTATCGTTAAAACGTACAACTTTTTTTTTATTATTTTTATCCATTACAGCTATTAAAGTCAGATATAATTTTTTCACTACAAACTATGGAGATTTCATAAAAGAGTCTTTCGTAATTAAAAATATCTTTAAGTATAAAAAATCATTGGAACTTAAGCGTAGACAATTCAACAACTTACACTTATCTAAATACATTTTATAATAAATATTTATGCTGTTTGAGTTGTAAACGTACAAGCATAATAAACTGTTTACAAGGTCTTTCATTTCAATATATCAATATATCTAAATCCCCTCCACTCGAAGGCCCGAGCTTCTGGTGAGATCCGTCTCGACACAACAGACCGTTTCGTTATTAATCGTTAAGTTTCGCTGCAGTTTATGTGTGAGATTATTAATATCTTGACGAAAGTTTATATCAACGTTTAAAAGTTTCAACCGCTTCAAATAACTATGCAATTTTTCGTATAGTTGATCGAACGTCCTTTTATCGTTAACTCGCAGATTGATCATTTTTACATAACGTGTATTTCTGATAAACACTTCGAAAACTACACGTCCGTCGTCTAGAACGAATCGCGCGAAACGTGGATCTGTCTTTAAAAATCTTATACCCTCCTTCCAAGGAACGGGTGTTTTTTGCACAGCGTTATTTTCGTCGAAGCAAAATCCCCATTCTTCTAATTTTTGTTTATTGTCTGCAGAGAGATTGATAAAACGTCGTCTGTGATTGAACAGTTCTACGCTGAGAATTTCCTCTAAAGTGATCGCAGATGGTCTCTCAGGCACGAAACCAACACACCATTCTTCATCATCACTTATAACGGTGCTGAATACACTCATTTTTTCCCAAAGACTGAATTGATTAAAAACAGTTATGTAGTATTTATGTTGTTTTCCCCACCACATAAATTGCAAAATATCACTTCCTTCACGAAATATTCGTGTCCGTTGCCCACGACGAATTGATCATCACAAATTCCAATTCTATGACTCATTTACACTATTTTCGTAACCGTATTTTGCAGAGGATGATAGGTAAATAGCTTATCGTGCAAAATCAAACAGTAAGCCGTGGTGTCTGGATGGAAATTTTCATGAGTTTCAATCATCAATTTGATATCCACAACGCCTTTCTTGATGGCTTCCGGTTGTCGCGAGCAATCGAATACAATTAGCGGTGATATGGTTTTGAATTCATTTTTATTGAAAAGAGGAGCGTTTTTGTTTCCGTAAAAGTAGGCTTCTTGACCTTTCAGATATTTCTCGTAGATGACATTAAAGTCATTTTTATCAAAATTCATAGTGAGCGGTTCGTAGGGATACGATTCGGAATTTAAAAAGAGCTTGGCCGAGCGCAGTTTACAGTGATCGAAAACGCTACTGTCCTTCAGTTGAGTGCCGTGGCGTTTCGTTTGAAAGCCAACAATTATCATACGCGGCGTTTCGACTTGATTGGCGCTCGTCACAGTCCATGCATGCTTTGTCGTTGTCGGCAGCGTAGGATATTCATACAGATCCCACGATCTAAACACAATGTTTTTATTCTTATTTGCCGTCTTCAAAAGTTTAATTTTCATATCGTTAGACGGTATGATATAAGGCACGTTCCATTTGATGGATGTTAATTCTATTTTAGCCGATTTTTGAAGTTGTCCTGCGGGCGCCGCTGTTGTAAAAATTGCTGAATTATCATCCCTCTTACGTATCAATATCAATTCTTGTTTACCGTTTATCATCGCTCTCTTATGATCGTGCGCGAAACCCAGAATGTACTTCAAAGGTATGCTAACGCTAAAATTTCCCTCTGAATCCAACAAGTTGGCGTTGTTTGAACTTAAATCCCAACCGCAATTTGACAATGCCCTCACATCGTCCGGACTATGCAGCACATAACCGATCATTGTGGAGGTAATGCCCACATTTTTAGTCGAATCGATTTGCACGCCCCACAATTCATAGCGAATTTCCTCAAACAGATGCGCAATTCCGTTGTTGATAATTCTCGAAGTTTCTGCCGTTCCGCCGTCCTCGCCAACCAATTTTCCGCGCACTTCGAGCACGCTGTCGTGAGGAAACGTTATGGTGTCCTGATTTTGAATGGCTATGCGAATTTCATCGTTGGTCTTCAACTGATTGGTGTTGAACGGTTCCTGCGAGTGTACGCGAATCGAGTCTATACTTTCGTCTAGAACGATCGGAAAATCAACAGTCAAAATGTCTTGCATTTTTTTTTAATTTTTTAATTCGAGTCCGATCGATTTTAGAAAATTTAAATTCTCTCTATTAATTTGCTTCTTCCTTTTCGATTCGATTCCCGTTTTTCTTGTTGCCTTTCTACTTTTATTTTCAGTTGTTGCTGTTTCTACTGCTGTTTTCGCTGTTACCGATTCAATGGACAATGCTCGACTGGCGTTACTTGTCGTTTGCAGTTGATCTTTAAAATAATAGTCTCCGTAATATATTCCCATTTTACAAGCGTTTAAGATGTAAACGCACGGTAACGGGTTCGCCGTTAAAATCCACCGTTCGATCGTCTTGATCAACAATAGTAATTGTAACGTTGTCTATCACGTTGCGATTGATTGGCAAATAAATAACGTTTCTCGGCGTTAAAGAGATTTTATAGCCCGGCTCCTCTTGCGGATAGAACTGAAACAAAGTGTGCTCGGCCTGTCCGTTTAAATAGGATCCGCTGACGATGTTACATTTCACTCTGACGGCGTTTATTTTTGAAATGTGTGCCGTAAAATCTGATTTGTGTGCACTGTTTGCCTCCAACACTTTTCGCGTCTTGCTGAAACCCAGCAGAGATCCCACGCTACCTTCGACACCGATGTCTATAATCACATCACTCTTTATTTCCGTTTTCAACGTGTTGTTATTTGCTTTGATTCTAATGTTTCTGTTCACTTTTTTCAATTCTTCGACAAGGTATTCGTTAATATCATGGATATCATACGTTCCTTTTGGTATCTCGATCGTTTTCCTATTCTCATCAATATCTGGAAGGTCTGGATCACGGTAGACAAATTTATTGTTGGTCTCATCGATATTTGGAATCGAGTGCCACGACTCAAACTCAATCAGTCCCAATTGATATTCTTCGTTTTCGTCGAGCACTATCGACGGATAAAAGGAACTACTCATCACCGACTCAATTCCGCTCAGGGTAAACGTGAATGACATTTTCTAAGTTTCCAATAGGAAAAACAAGCAGTGATGACCGCACAAAACTGAGTTGAATTTCTGTCTTCTCTCGTAGTTATATACTATTTTGCAACCTTTCAAATAATCGACGAGCTCTCTCGGTGGTCGCAAGTTACCGAAACTGTCAAAGTACTTAACATTTTTGCCGACTTTTTTGTACGCAACCCAGTGCGTTCCGGGACCGTCTCTATCATCCAAATTTACTACGGCGCTCTCGTTCTTTTTTGACTTTTTAGGCAGTGCGTTTCTCATGTACACACCTCTGAACAACTTAACGTTTAACATTTTTGCATAGCGTTCGATCTCCGCATCGGTGAGCGCGTGTTTCGGCAATATTTTTAAAAGTTTTTTGAAGTCGTCGTGGGTCGGTAAGGTCTTAAAAAAAGCCCATAACCTCTTCTATACGGCTTCAAATACAAGCCGCTTCCTTTTTTACCGATGGCTATGGCTTCCATTGTTTCATTGTGACGATTCGCTTCGGCAAGTTTATCCCTGGCCCCCTTTGCATCTATAACGGTTCTGGCAACGTTCGCAGCTCCGCCGGCCAGAGCTCCCAACGCCGACAGGCCTGCAAACAGCGGGATTAGCGGTAAAACCCCCCCCGTTTTGGGTACGGGTATCACTCGAGATTCACCGCCGTTTTTTTTTATTGCAGCAGCATATTTGTTCACACCCGTCGAGCTTATAGCGTCGAGTTCCCGCTGTGCCTGCTTAATAAGACTGTTCTTGACGTTGGAATTTCTAGTTTTCACACTCCTTCTACCTTGTCTCAGCGTCGACTTTGCTCGTCTGCTTGAGCGTTTGCGTTTTGGTGTAACGTCTGCGGATGATGAAGAAGTTCTCTTTCTTTTCATACCCATGCCGAGTTTAGTTTTAATTTTCATAGCTGTCGCCGTAAGCAACGCGGCTGTCTTTTCACCCAAACTAGCGTCTTTGGCCTTCACACGGTCCCAAGCTCTTTCGAGAAGTTTGCGATTGGCTATGTGACGTTCTTTTAAATTCTTTGTGTTTGCGTAGGCTATGTCGTGCTCTTTACAACCTTCATCCAATCGATTCACACCTACGTCGCCTCTGTCCAAACGCTTCTCCAACTTTGTTCCGGGTCCGCAGAAACGATAGCCGGGTATATGTAGTTCGAGCGGTAATTTGTTGATTAACGTGTTGACAAGTCCGCGTCCGCTAACGAAATCCCCTAATGAATGGACGAAGACCATCTTTTATACCACGTCTTTCTTGAGTATCCACGAGTTGTGACTATCGTCAAAACCTAGCCACTTAATAAACAATTTATCACCTTTTGTTTTCAAGACTTTTTCCACCAAATAGACGTTATTGTTCTTGTCGGGCACTTTTTGAAGTTCCTCCTCGTAAAAGCCGCCCTTGATCGGTGTTTTGTTTGCGTCGATCAGCTCGTAAGTGCGCGGATTGGTGTTCAGTTTTACTTTAAATACCGTAAAAATTTCAGTCGTCCAATTGGGAAGGTAGCCTTTGTCGAACAAATGTTTATATTTACTGATGCGCACGCGATCGCCAACGTGTATTTTTTGTTTTCTAGCGTCCACTATTTTTAAATTGGAGTAAACGGTCTTTAATAATTTTTTTTCATTTTTTGCATTCACCTCTCTCGGTTTCATTTTTATAGTACTGTGTTTGGTGTTGTTGTATTCGGCTACAATGTCCGGCAACGCCTTAAACCATTTGTAATTTCCTTCGATGCCAAAGTGTTTCCACAATCGCGTCTTCAGCGTTCTTATGAAGCGCTCGACTATGCTGCTCTTTAAATTGCTAAAAGATGAATAGTGATTTATGGAATATTTTTTCATTAAATTTTGAAAATTTGAATTGTAAAATTCCGTTCCGTTGTCCGTTTGCAGATTACGAGGCGGCTTTTTAAGTGTTTTTAAAATTTTCAACATGGCGTCCGCAACCTCCTTTCCACGTTTGCTTTTCAACGGCTGCGTCCACGCATACTTGGAAAAGGCATCGATTACAGTGAGAATATATCTGTAGTTGTTGTTCACGCCGGCGTACGGAATCATTTCGGCCAAATCGGCTTGATAGAGGTCGTAGAGACCCTTGACGATCACGCGTCTGCGTCGATAGTTCTTTCTCGCCGGCTTGTGCAGCTCGTTGACAATTCTGATTTTTTCTGCAGAGGCTTTTTGCGGCGACTTGTTATTTGTACGTTTCATTGTTATTTTGGTGTGTGAAATATGGGATTTAAAAACAATTTTCTGTGCTGCACGTTTGACCGCGACGTTTTCACAACGGGACTGTGCAGTCTCTCTTTAACAACAGACGCAATTTTTAAGTTCGTGTTGGTTAATATAGGTTCTAATCGGCTAACACTAATAGAGTCGTTGGTAAAATATTTTACAGTGGTTTCCGATTTTTGTGTATTGTCGTTATGAAATGATAGAAATCGAAATGATGTTCTCTCTCCTCTATGCGGAATGTTAATTATTTCATTGGTCTCATCTAGATATTTAGTATAATGTTGAAATGATGACACGTCTCCTTTTCTCTTCAACTTTTTTGCTTCGCTCAAAACCGATAGTTGCAAGGGGAGATTTTTTTTATAAAAACGTCTAATTAGCGGTTCTCTCGCGGTCATCGATTCGTACCGAGTTTCCATGCCCGTAAGAAAACTCACAGATTGTTCTCGATAATTGTTGCTGTTATCATCATGAACTTTTTCAGCATCATCATTTTTTCTTATTTCATCAATATTTTGCAAAAATGTTGTTTTTTTTTGTGTATCATCATTTTGTATAATAGTATAGCCGTAGTCGTCATAGTTGTTCCTTTTTATTCTCTTTGTTGCACTAGTCTGCTGCAACAAACTATTGAACGGTGCAAGCTGTTTTCTTTTGTACAATTCAGCTGCAGCAGTGCGTTTTCTTAGATTAGCGTAAATAGTTCTCGCCGCCCTTTCTGCACTTGTTAAATCTCTCATAGTTGCTATGTCAACATCAGCTCTGCCATGTCTATTGAGCGACAACATTTCATTGACTTAACAACGGATATCGTAGGTATATTTCCACGCCTAGCGTAACCCTGTCTTTTATTTTTAACTGTGTTGTTTTAGCACTAGCTGAAAATTTTATGCGATCACCGTTGCTGATTTTTGTAGAGTCGAGCGTCGTATACAATTTATCGTTGATGAATATATTCGTGTCCACGGGCGATGTTCTTATAGACTGTATTTCCATCCCGTTGACCTCCTCACCGAATATATACTCTACGAATCCTTCGGCCAGAGTATAATGATTTTCGGGTGTTAATTTAGCATCGCGACTGAACAGACGAATCATAAACCGTCCGCTATATTTTTTCAAAAAATCCATAATCAATAGTGGTATTGATTCGTTCATGTAGCAGAGCATGACTTCTGTTATTTTTTGGTTAAAATAGTCTACCGTAACGGCATCCTGTTGATTTCCTGTCGATGTACCGACATTTATCAGTTTTTTACCATTAAAGTCTAACGTATCATTATTTACAATTTTAAATCCTACTGCTGCAGGAGGAGGAGGATTGTGAACTAGTTTCCGCAGACGTCTACTGTGTCTACCGAACTTATCTACGGGCATGTCGAAAGGGCACTGAAGATCTAGTCAAAAACAAAACTCAATTTATACAATAACGTTTGCTTTTCTCAATTCCTCCATGATCGAGACAATTTCGTTGTGATGAGACGTATTGCCGGCTACTTGGGAAGCGTACAACAATTTCAGTCTGTCTACCAATTCGTTCAAATCATTCCAGTACACATATTCTTTCTTCTTGTTTCTGTTCATTTTCAAAAATATTCCCTCGCCGCTAGGCAGAGCTGCTCCAGCTCTGCTCCTGTTCTGTTCTGACTCTGCTGCTATCCTATCGGTATTTTGTTTATTCGCAAACAGAGGCATGATTATATTTTTATATTTAAAACCCGCGTTGCTCTTAATTTTACCATCGGCTTTTAGATGAGCGCCTGTATATTCCAAAATCTTCATGTATATGTCTTTATCCGTTTGCGTATAATTTTCGGGTTTTTTCATGAAAATCAATTCATAAATTCCCTGAGTACCGTCGATCTTGAGCTGATCGATAACAAGATCGTTTTTATGAAAAGTTATTTTCTTATTGCCAATCATGTATTTTCCATCGCCGTCGCTGTTGTCTATATTATACTTAACACCATAAACGTAATCCTTATCAGTCATGGGTTTTCTATTTAAATATAATTCTGAAAGACTTGTGGTGGTGGTAGGCGTACTAGATGAAATCGGTGATTGAAAATCAATTTTACGGTTCAAAGCCGCTCTTCTTGTCGTCGTAAACACTTTCCGTGGAGTTTCGTCTGATTTTATTTCTCTCTTAAGACACGTCCGTTCTTCTTCATCCTCCTTCCTCACATGATCGATTAGAACTTTTATCGGTTCGATGAGCGGTTTCAATTGCGTCTCGACACTTCTACTCTTCTCAAAATCACCAGATTTTATTTGATTATACTTATTTCTAACAGATTTAATAGCTCTCCTCAAACGCCTACGCAGAGAAATTTCGCTTTTTTTCTTCATGATACACAGAGAGAGAAGTAGTATGACTGTGAAATAACTGAACAAGACGTGTATATTTATACTTCCCGTTTCACGGCTATGAAATTATCAAAATTCATCCTATATCTGCCTGAGTTTATGTCAGAGTCTTTGTCGATCACGAAAAAATTATACTTGTTCTCCGCCCAGCATTTGGCGCACAAATTTTTAAACTCTTGAAACGACATGTCCGTATTGACATAGTCGTCGTAGACATGACGCAAATTCATGTCATCCTGTTTGAAAAGTATAATAAAATTCGCATTGTCTCTGACGAGCTGCTTAGGTATTCTACTGTACGATTGACACAGGTAAAAACTGTCTACGTTAGCATGTCGTCCCATACTGAAATATTCGCGAATGTTACTTTGACTTTCACACGCTACGTCGTCGAAAATAAAAATTGAATTCGGCTTTGCCTCGTTCGGATGCATTATTGTTTCGCTGGCGGTGAAGGTGTTATAGCCCAACCCGTTGCCTACGCCCTTTAAAATCTCTGCAAGCATTCGATACTTTTCCTGTTGAAGTGATTTTGAGTAGACGTAGACGTTTTCAAATTTGAGCGCGTTTTCGTCAATTAACAGCGAAATCATTACATTAGTCTTACCACAATTCGACGGTCCTACAATAATGCACCTTACTGTGCCGGGAAGTAATTGTCCATGTTTTTTAATTATTGATTCATTATTTTGATCTAGATTTAAAATTTTAATCTTTACAGGTTGTTGTATCAATTTCATTTTTTTTTAACAATGCACTGCGTAACGTTTCACAAAGACAACTGATCATAGGGAACGGGAAAGAGGGGTTTTTATATAGAGAAAAAAAATGCGAACTTTTAAATTTATTTTATTTGTGAAAAAAAAATCATTCAACTTTTTATATCAACGGTAATTAATAAAAAAAAACACAAACTAAAATATGCTAATTAAACTCGAATTCAATTATTGAACAAAATACACATTTAAATATAATAACCTATATTAATTTTGTGAAAAAAATCAATTTAACATTAACGCAACTTTTTTAAAAAAAATTACATACACTAAAATATGCTAATTAAACTAGAATTATACTAAAATATGATAATTAAACTCGAATTCAATAGTATTGTATAAAATGCACATTTAAATATAATAACCTATATTAATATGTGAAAAAATCAATTAACATTAACGGAACTTTTTAAAAAAGAAATACTTTCACTAAAATATGCTAATTAAACTAGAATTATACTAAAATATGATAATTAAACTAGAATAATACTAAAATATGCTAATTAAACTAGAATTATACTAAAATATGGTAATTAAACTCGAATTCAATATTATTGTATAAAATACACATTTAAATATAATAACCTATTTTAGTTTTGTGAAAAAATCAATTTAACATTAACGATACTTTTAAAAAAAAAAATACATACACTAAAATATGCTAATTAAACTAGAATTATACTAAAATATGTTAATTAAACTATAATTATACTAAAAAAATTGTCCTTCTTAAACATTATTTAAAAAATAGTAATGTTTTTTTTTTATTATTTAAAAAAATAGTAATGTTTTTTTTAATCTCGTCACTCTTTGATTTTACAGTGACCCCACGCTAGAGTTTTGTGAGAGTCTGCCAATAAACACCTCTTATCGTCCGCTGCACTGAGACAGATTTTATTAGTTTTTTGTACAAAAACGTCATGCTTCACCGATCTAAACACGCACATTTCACACATTAAAGTCTCACCGGTCCGTAAGCAGTGCAAATAGTCGTCGAACTTCAATTGATTGTTAACAACGTTCTTTTTGACACCTTTTGCTCTCTTGTGACAATGACTAGCGCTGCCAAACAGTCTGAAACAGTACATTTTCGAGCGCAGGCCTACAAATTCAGCGATCAGGTTAGAACCCGTTTCAAATTTGAATTTGCCGAGAACTTTTTTGTTGACCAGCGGAAGACCATACTCGTTGTCGACGGGAAAATTGGATGTGTCGAACAAGTGTAGGTCAGCCTTTATGTCCTCATAAATATCGTCTGTCATCACCTCGAGAAAAAAGCTGTCCGTGTCGGTGTGAACCAAATTGACGACATTGTACTTTTTCTTTAAATAATTATAGAAAAAATCGTACATTAAGCATTTGGACAGGTCGAGAACTGCTGCGCCAATGTAGTTTGGCTTGTTATATTCTACGGTGAGTCGTTTCATCTGCACGGCTGCCAGCTCGCTGTCAAAAATGGCTATTGAATGAAAATTTGGCTGACTGATGTAGTGTTCGGCGCCGCGCTTTTTTCCTTGACGCTCCCAACGGCTCACCAAACGCACGTCTACGCGCTTTTCTACGCTTTCAATAGATTTTCCATAACACGCGTTGTTCTTCATCTTGTACATATCCTTCTCGAATTCGGACTCGGCTAGAGCACGCAGCTCCGTATTCCTATCAATATACTTTTTCAAAAAGCACGATTGGGCAAATTTCAACACTCTGTGAATTTTTTTCACCTTGAGTCCATGTTCCAAACACTGTTTGAGGTATCTATAGTGAAGTATGTAGCGGTCTTTGTCATGTAGCGTACTTATCAATTTTGTCTGTTTTGATTTAGTGGTCGGGGGAATTTTTTTTTCCGCGCAAAATGGAAAGTCGTTGTGTCTGTCGTGCAAATGAGTCGGGTATTCCAAGTCAACCTCTAAGAAATAACCGCTCTCGCCGTTCTCGTCGTTTAAAATTTGTTTCAAGTCAAAATTTTCAATTTCGTCCTCGCTCAGCCAGCTAAACCCACCTGTCGGCAGAGGCTGAGACATTGCCCAACCGTACTGATTGTTTGCGTCTAAGTATACGAGAAACGAGGACGGTTCATCGGGGTTGTATTCGTTTCTCATATATTTGTTGTTGGCGACGCAATGACGTTTCGCGCAATAAGAAATACCACCACGCAACGATTTCCGAATAAAGTGTACCATATCAATATCAGACATCAGTTCAAGTTCCACCTGAGTATATTTCAACATCGCATCCCACGACATTCCCGGCAGCGTATAATAGCACGCGGGATCGAGTTGGTATGTTGCAAGTTCTAGTTTGCGAAATTTTTCAAAGATATCACAGAGGAGAATCACATCCGTTTTCAAATAGTTATTCGAGTAGTCGAGCAATGTTTCACACTCGAAAACCGTCCATACTTTTTTTGCACGTTCGTATTCCTCCTCTGTGATATTTTCGTCATTTAATTGAGAATAAAACGATTCAATGGGCGGTAGTTCCTTTTCGTTTAAGACATCGAGCGAAGTGACATACTCGTATGGAAAAATGCCTTTGTCTGTGACCAGTTGAAATTGTTCCATGTCCGGATATTGATTTCTGAGCTCGATAAAGTCTTCTTCCTGCATCGTTTTTGCCAATTTGCTCAAACTGCATGAAAGAAAACGAAACGAGTCCAGAAATCTGATTTCAACACACTTTTTACTTTTAAAATGATTATTTTCATCCTCATCATCATCATCATCATCGCATTCAGACAAAGGAAATTTCGCACTAAACGAGATGTACTTCTCTTTATTTACAGGTATAATCGAAATATTATCACAAACCGATGCCAACTGTTTTATGAATAGATGACTATCGAAATTGCTCAAATTATGAAAAAATACCGGAAGAAATTTTGGAATTTTATAATTTAAATTACAAATGCTATGCGCATATCCGCGAGGTTCGCCCGTCAAATGATCGTGATCCAAAACAATCGAATTACTCTCTTCGACGGTGAAACTCTTCTCGCAGATATGGCATTTGTCTTTGCGCAACCGTTCGATATCTTCGCTTTTGAGTTTACGTAAAGGAACTACCCGGTTTACAATTTCATAAATTTGCTTCGCATCACTCACAAGACTTTGAATGAACTGTATTGTGCAGTCGCTGCCGTTAAAAATTCTCAGTTTGGAGAGCGATGCGTCATAGCTACACTTTATATAGTAGGAAAAACTGTGCGGTACGTGTTGATTCAACGACACTGTAAACGAACTGGAAGAGTCGGGCATTGCCGTATGTATGGGTTTCAGTATAGTTTCCGAGTCGGCGTAAATTACAAAAGGTAACAGCTCTTTTCGTTCATAATTTTTAAATGATATAATGTTGCCGGGACTTTCGCGCCCTAATCGGTCTTTTTTTAAATCTGGGGTAGGCAACTTTACCCTCACCTTTCCGCAATCGTATTCACAGTGTCGTTGAAGCAAATTTTCACTGCTGAAATACGACAAACAACAATCACACAGGAATTTCTTATGTTCTTTCTTAGTTAACTGAGAAGACACCAATCGTGATAAATTCTTAATCCAGACATAGTGATTGTTGCTTGACGCGTCGTCGCTGAAATATAACAAGTTTACGTGATTGTTTTTTTTCTCTCGTGTACAGTAGAGAGGACCCACGATGTTACAACGGTCGTCCAGACCGAAAACGTTCACGCTGCAAAAATCGTTCAATTTTTCAAACTGTGCAATGTTTTTTATTTTCATTGGAAACTCTAAACCGTTTAAATTTAAAACTTCGCTGTAATGCGGATAGGATGTGATGCGGTCACTGTGGTTGTTTGCTGGAAATAGTGCGCTGACGATTGCCCAAGCGAAGCAAAATTGGTCATTATTATTTTTTACATTTATACAGGCTTCCTTGATTTTGATTTTTTTCGGTAAATCTATATAAGAAGAAGCGTGCAGCGGATTATACTTCATGACGTTGAGTTCGAAACAGTCGATTTTTTGCAGAGCCCAGCCCGAATCGCGCTCCTGAAATTCCTCTGCTTTTTTAATAATTTTGTTTTTAAAATCGGTCAAGTGAACGTCAATATCTGTGCCGGCGGTAAAGATTACGTTTTTCGTATTGAACGATTTTAGTTCGCGCGCGATCTTACCATTTTTCAGTAAAAAGTAACAAGCAAAGAGTTCAAAATTTACTTTAACCGTTATATGTTTTTCGAGGTTGAATTTTATCAAGTCAACGAATGCGGTTCTGTTGCTCTCGAAAAACTCATCGATATTCAAACAACTGTAATTTGTGTTATTGATTTTATAAGTTACTATACGGTGTTTAAAAGCAAACTTTGAAACTTCTATATTATCGCGATGATGCACGTAAATATTCGCTTTATGACTAATGCTCTTTTGATGAGCGCCAAACGAACCGGCCGACACTTCAACACCACAAGCTTCGCACAAGATTGTACCACTGCATTTTTGTCTTTTTGTCGACGACGACGATGACGTAGACGGTTCATTATCAGTTTGCAGTTGTCGCTTCATTGTGTTCGTAACGACTGAAATGTCGGCTGGTTTTTCAGGCTTTTTTATATTGTGAGAGCGAGCCAAATGCGCAACTAACTCATCCGTTTGCAAGACTTGTAGTCCGCACACAATACATTCGTGTAAACCATCTTTGAAAATATCAGCGTGAACGTTTTCATGTCTTTTTCTATTATCACGTCTAGTAAATGACTTGTCACATACAGCACATTTAAACATTTTTCCAATTATATATTTAAACTAGTTATGTTCGATAAACTTATTTTTTTCTGAAAAGAAGCAATATACAAGATCTAGCAATAATTTTCTAAAGTACTTTCATGAATTTACACTCTTCAAATGTCTCTGTGCAAAAATTATATGTTAAATGAAAGCGAGTTAATAAACGTGATAAAAAACTATTTCACTAAGAAGCAATAGCGACGTAATTTTTCTTCGGCAGTGATGTTCACTGTTAATGGAGTTCGTGTTCTTTTATTCGTTTCACATTCGTCTGTAAAAAAAAATACAATTAATTATGATGCAAAAAAACATCAATGATATTGTACGTTATAGTTTTACATACTTCTTATAATAATATGTATATTGCAGATGTTTTCTCAATCTTATGACAGCTGGGTGCGATGCTCTACAATTTTTACGTTCTGAAGCAAAATAGAAAAGTATAACAAATCTTTTTTTAAACAGATTCAAAATATTTTCTTACTTACCGATAATTAAATCAAATTTCGGTTAATGTTGTTTTCCGGACAAATTGTTGATTCCCTTGAAGACTGCACTTGCAACACGACACAATGATTAAATCAAACTGATAGAAGTTTCATGGTATGCTATGTGTTATGAAATACAGTAATATCACGCTTAACGCGGGGTGGGGGGGGGATACGATATATACTTGAAATTATACGAAAGAGAAATATGACACTTTTTAAAATGCTGAGCTGGTGTCTTCGTATCCGTTGTAATGTAGATATAACGGTTGTCATGAAAAAGTATTTTTTTTCGTCTTCTTAATTATCATAAACTGTTAACTATTTTATTTTTTATTTCAGACTTGTTGTGTTGAATCTTTGCTTCAAACCGGAAGTCTGACGTTTTTTATAATTAATAATTAACCTGATAAATAAGTGCGTAAACAATATAATAGTATAATATTATATTACACCTTGTATAACGAACACATCCGCTAAGGAAAAAAAATCGCTTCAGGTATGCGTGACGTCATTATGATGTGAATAAAATGAAATACTCTTGTAAGAGAATATGATAGCAACGAAAACAATTTAATTACGAACTCAGCAGAATGCATAATCTGGACTTTGAACTGTTATTACAAAACGCTAAAAAGACAGAGCCGGACTTTACTTGGGTAATATTATTGAATGTTTGTATCCGATATTCTTCTGTCACTAGAACCTGTTATGGGGCATTCAATCAAATTTTATACCCACCATTTTGATTGATTATAGCTGAAGCCGATTGGTTCACTGGCTGGAAAGGGACGGTTGTGTAATTGGAGAATAATGTCTGTTTCAAAACAACTAATTTGGGTAACTGCCTGATTGGAGTATAATTAACATCCACCCGCCATTTTTGTTTGCTTAAAGCCCCCCCCCCTGATTGATTAAAACTATCATCTCATCGATTCACGGAAAGAGGGCGCCATTGATCGTCACTGAAACGTCGCAGTGACGCTAGAGTGGTGGTCAATGAGCAGAGCTGTAAGTCCGTACTGAGGATAAAATATCAGTTTTTTTATTTTGCATTAAAATTTGTAAATGAAATCTTTACTTTTTTAAAGTTTATTATAAATAATTTTGTAAATTATTAATAAGTGTCACTCTATGTGCGGCACGCCAAAAAATTTTAAAATCTAAATTGGGCCCGTTGATTAAAAAGGTTGCACACCCCTGATCTAGATTTTAAAAAAATGTTATGTTAGACTAATAATTTAATAAAAGAACACGATTCTACCTGTCACATTAAGTTCTCATGATGAGATTTTTTAAGGCCGGACCTGTTTTAGTAATATAAGTGTCGTATTACATTGTTTATAATGCAACAGAAAAGTCCACCTGTCGGCCGAATGCATAAGCTTACATCACGCTGATAATGAAGCGTGCAGTCGCTTCCGTTTTTTGATCATAGATGGCGCGGATAGTCAAGTGCTCATCTCATGTTACAAGTGCAACAGAAAAAGTCCATCTTGCGGATTATCATATAAGCTTGCATTGCGCCGATAATGTCGCGAGCAGTGTTGCTTCCGTTTTTTTGATCATAGATGGCGCGGAGTATACTTAATAATTCTCATTAACATTAAAAGTGTAATGGATAAGTAGCATTCGTTGTATGAATCGCATCGTGGTCTAGCGGATAAAGACACTGCGCTTGCGACCAAATCGAACCCTGTTCGATTCCTCAGCTCACCGTTATATTAAATTATATAATTAAATTATGATTTTATTTTATTAAATATAATTTAATTAAATAAATTATTTTATTAAATATAAATTAATTAAATAAGTTATGATTTTACTAAATATAAATTATTTAATTAAATTATGATTTATCAAGCATGTGATTCCTCCATTCTCTCTCTCTCTCTCTCTCTCTCTCTCTGATCTCCCGCTCTTTTCAGATGGTCATATGTAAAAACCGTCGACAACAAAATATAGTCGATTAACGCTATAACTATCAACTCATTGGTTCACGGAAAGGGATGGCTTACAAAAGGAAGGTTTTGATTGGAGAATAATGTCTGTTTCATATCATTTCATTGGTTCACAAAAGGGGGCGTTATGCTCTCTGATTGGCTCACAAAAGGAAAGGCTCGGATTGGAGAATAATGTCTGTTTCATATCATTTCATTGGTTCACAAAAGGGGGCGTTATGCTCTCTGATTGACTCACAAAAGGAAAGGCTCGGATTGGAGAATAATGTCTGTTTCATATCATTTCATTGGTTCACAAAAGGGGGCGTTATGTTCTCTGATTGGCTCACAAAAGGAAAGGCTCTGATTGGAGAATAATGACTGTTTCATATCATTTCATTGGTTCACAAAAGGGGGCGTTATGCTCTCTGATTGGCTCACAAAACAAAGGCTCTGATTGGAGCTGACTGAAACGCTTACCCCCACCACCAGCTGAGGAGTTAGTATGGTCCCGAACCGGCCTATTATACTACTTTAGCTATACAGAAACTAGAAATCGACTTCATAAAACGTATTGTTTCTAAATTGATAGCTTCTTTTCTTACAACGTAGAAACATTATGCTTTTTTTTGTTGTACAGCATCCATTTCACACATGTTGTTGGTTTTGTTGTTTCATGTATACACAAGATGTCTACCAAAATACATGCGATACTATAGCTCTACTCGGCCAAATAATGCAAATAATTTATTGAAATGAAACAACTACAACGATATGGTCTCTACCTCTATTCAGTTGGTAGCAACTTCATTTGTTACAGATTGGACGCGCCTAATAAAAATGCACTCTAATAACTTTTTTCAGAAAGCGCCAAAAGAAGTACCTACCTATAAAAAAATGTGAGCCGTCGTGGAGTAACTAAATATCGCCTTGTAAATTTCACCCTGTAACTAAATTTTGCCATGTCATCTACTAAATTTCGTCCTGTAAACAAGCGAAATTCTGGTAACTAGATTTTAATCTATAACTAATTTTGCCGTATCATTTATTTGTCGCCTTTAACAAAAGCCAAGTTATAATCCAACGCATACACAAAGCAAGCGTCACGCGCTGTTATCTAACGAAATACTAGTAAATAAATTACGCCCTGTTATCTAGATGTCGCCATCAACTCAAGCCGTGTTTAATGTAACGTCCTCCCATTAAAGTGTCGCGGCTATTGCAAGGGTTTGTTCCCAACCAAACGCGCGATTAGATAAAAAACGGTCTTGTTTTATAAAACAGCTTGTATGTAGCGGATGCTTTATACTAAATATGTAGGAAATGGCGACTCCACGAGTCACGATCTCTAAAAAAAGGTATGATCATGGCCAACCGAACATTATTTAGCAAAAGCAAACCAAAACCTACATGGAGCCTCCGCCATACTCTCCTACATTTGATACCGCTTTGAGAATATCACCTACATATAATAATAATTCAGGGCCGGAGCTCCTGTGGGTGTCAAATATTTACATAATGCGACAAGACAAATAGTTTTTATTTATTACATATAAAACAAATGACGTAATACTTATTTGTCGAAATTTTATAATAAATTCTATGACACATTTAGTGCTATAAAGTTTTAATCTATACAAATAAATAAAATTGAAGTGTCTGTTAGTAATATATAATACATATAATGAATATTTTGATGTTTACCCAAAAATCCGACCGATGGCATTAGTGTAAACGTCAAGAAAAAAAGTTTCACAAAATAAAAATGTTTTATCCTAGCCCAATTGCACACAAAACTTCTACTAACTTTAATGTTTTACAATTATGATATATACACTTCACAAAAGTTTAATAAACAGCGCATAAATAAATTCACTAAAGCAAACTGTAGATATAATACTCCACGTTTATGGGTTAGGTATTATGATCTATGTGGCGGCCATTATTATTTTATCAGACGAATAAATATTTATATCCTGCAAGTAAGAGAGAATAGATTTATACCTACAGTAAACATTATAATGATGGTTGGTGAATTGAAGCATCGCTATTTATTCGGAGGAATAGTTACCTGTAGAACAAATGAACCGAATAAATAACTACTTACGTTCGGTGAATATGGCCGTAAGAACTATAAAAATCAAGTTCCGGTCCTGCGTGGCGTGGTACTTCGCAGTGCTTAGGTAATGCGTAGCTTACTCTTATTGATCACAGCCGCTTTTCTCCTCCTTAAACTCGCAGATGGAATAAATCAAATAAACTGTTGGTAACATCCACGAACTTGTACAAATTATCATCCTACGTCTATTTAGCGGTGTACATGATAACAAACAAACATAAGAACAATAAAAAAGAGACTGCCTATTTTGCACTACACACTACAGAAGCAAAATTGGTTATATAATTGTAAAAACCGAACTCCGGGACCGAATCTACCATCTTTAAGTTACGAGGCAACGTTCGACCTCGTCGCTACACGAGGTTGGTTTTTGCCGCTAGGTTTCAAGCGTACTGCAACGCTGGCTTTCGTGATGGCTTATGTGTTCGCTTCACACGATGCGTGTTTTGAGGCTGACTTTGTAGATGGTTTGGCGCGCGCGTAGTGACAGTTCGAATGTTATAGCAATAACTAGTTCATATTTGTCACAGAGCATTCATCTTTTGCGTTTTTCTCGAAACTACATTTTTATAAACGGTGTACAAGATATCTCAAGATCTACTTAACCGATTTGGTTAAAATTTATAACACTTTTTTTTATAACATTACCGACAATGTGACGTAGGATTTGTTTGATTGCGTACCATGTTCAAACGTTATAAACTTTTCAAACTCAAAATTTAGATGCAAATACGAATTTTTTTTTCAAACAGCTGTCATTTCTACAAAAAAAAATTAAAATTTTTTATCCTACGTCACATTGTAGCTATTTTCCTTTTAAATAAGGAAACAATTTTTTTTACGTTTTGACAATGCCTAGAAATCATGTACATCATTAGCAAGGATTTTCAAAAGAGGGTCTTACTTATCGGCTCATATCTCCGCCATTTTGAATTTTTTCTTTAATCGTCACTATTGCAAATTATTCATAAAAGGATCACTTTATATACTTAAGGCTGCGCCAAAAAAAAGTTTCTTTTTACACGCTTTATATTAACTTCACTTGTAAGTTTGTTTGTAACCTCCATTTGGACTACAGCAAGTGATTTATTACTGTAGTATAATATGTCAGCACTGCAACTACAGTGGTTAGCTGTGCTGTCTAAGGCACGGGTTTTCGCTGACGTCAACTCTCGGAATCACGGGTCGTGGGTTCTAATCCCGTCCATGCCGAAAAAAAATTGTTTTTTTTTCCGGCAAATTTTTGACAATAAATCAAACTTAAAAGTGGAAAATAAATATACCTAGTTTAAAAAAAATGGTTGTCTGTAAAGTCGGTTTACGGACGATAGTTTTACGTGATAACGTACTCCGCTCGAAGGTCAGGCGGAACGTGACACATTTCGGAACGTGACACTTTTTCGTGCATGCAGCCGGTGTTTCATCCATTTATAAGACGTATCACGTCAAAAAACTAAAAAACACGCTTTATATCAAACTAAAAAAAGGAAAATAAATATAGTTTAAAAAAAACTAAAAAACACGCTTTATACCGAACTAAAAAGTAAAATATATTTTTTTTAAAATAAGCTTAAAACAATAATGAATAAAAAATACTAGTATTATTGTGAAAAAAGCGTGGGGCGCTCGATGTACGAAAATGTGGAACTAAGCGCCCCACGCTTTTTTCACAATAATATGTACTAGTATTTTTTATTTATTATTGTTTTAAGCTTATTTTAAAAAAAATATTTTTTACTTTTTAGTTCGATATAAAGCGTGTTTTTTAGTTTTTTTTAAACTATATTTTTAGACCTAGTTTTCCGAGCGCCAAGGTGGCCTAACCCCTTAAGTTAAATTTTTAAAATCTGGCAAATGAGTTTGTTAATAACGGCATATAAATAACATGTGTGTACAATATTCTTGTATTGTTTACTAAGCCCGTGTTGTTAATATTATATTTTAGTAGCTGACTTTAACTCTATTTTTTAAACCTACTTTCTATGTTTTATGAATGTGTTGCGTGAACACTACGTAAACATTAAATCAGTGAGGTTCGTAGTTGTTGAGTCGTCGTTGTTCTATCCCTGGCTTCCGCTGTATACGAAATGTAACATTTCTATTGAGATTTTATCTGGAGGAAGAGTTCATTTAAAAATATTCAATATCTGCAGAATCATTGATGCAAGCTGTAGTGATAAGGTTAACTTTGTAGCTTTCTGTATATGCAAACGTCAATTTTGAAAGAGGAACTGCATGAAATCAACGGTGCATTTCAATTTAATAATTTGATATCAACATTTACACTTGTTCTACTGATATACTATTAGATACTAGACAACACATATCATGCTTCTTCTTCTTCTTCGATTTTTCAATGATGTGTGACATTTACATAATTGTAATACGTAGCGCGGAATGCTTTACTATATAAAATGCTACTGAGTAAATGGCGCATAGTCCAGGTAAAATATCAATAGGAATAGAAGACCAATAAAGTTGAATCGTTTCTGCACTTACTTTGGTATACTAAATTATTAGTTTGTCTATATATAGTGTAAATTCTATATAGCGACACTCAGAGATTGTGCACTGTGTGTCGTTATTGAGAGTTGCCGCTAAACGGAGAGAAGAAATAATCCATTATGCCAGTAATACATTCGATACGGTCGAGCAACTGAATCCAAAGCGTCTTCAACATCACTTATTTTTTCTGCCGCCTCTATTGTCAATACACAAAGATTTTCTTTTTCTCGCCATGTTCACAGTTTGCAAGTTTGTGGGCAACTAAGAATATGATAACTTATCGATAAGCAGCTGAGCTAAACAAATAAAAGATAATCCCAACAATTAAAGAAACGAATTTCTTAGAATCTTCGGTACGCATGATGCCGACAACAAAGCAACAAAATAACAAACAAGTACCGTTTATTGCTTAATGATGACGTATTGTTGCCGTTACGTAGAGTGGGTGTATCGTTATTTAGAGTATATCATTGTATGAGCAACAAGGTAAACCAACTACAGTTAAGTAATTTCGACGTTTTAAGGAGTTTGGCGTTAAATGGAGGTTACACTGTATTTATCTTTCATGTACAATATTCTGTCTAGTTTAACAAACGTTTATTTCGCCGAGTCGCTACTGGTTTTTTGTACCTTATGTTTTATATTATAAATATGTTATCATATTGTCACATCGGTGTTCAGATAAAAAATTAATAACGACTTCTTTATATAGCTGCAACATTTTGAACTAATATAATTAATACGTGTTCTTATTAATTTAGAAAAGTAAATATCTAAATTTATAAATACATAAATTATAAAGACCAACTGGGTATACTCTACATAAAACATTTATTATAAATAAAAAAAAAAACCCGCTAACACAAAAATACCAAATAAGCTTCCCATATGAAAAGCAGTCGGGTAAAATAAGTTAGTTTTAAGTCCGTTGCACACGAGGCTGGATTTGCCGCTAGGTTCCTTGCTAGATTTCACTATTAGTTTTCTAGCGCTGGTTTTCTTAATTGCTATTATGTGCTCGCTTCAGAGACGTCTTTACAAGGTTGCTCTGCAGGCAGATTCGTTGCGCGCGCAGCGATAGAACGGTAACAAAAGTGCATGTTTATTGTCTCTGAACAGAACACACACTATGGCATACTGTTTGTTTGTGCGCGTTTGTTCAAGTCTCCTACGTGACAAGATACTGATATTGGTTCTTGCTCATACCTAGCATGAAAATTAGCCCCTGTTCTAATTTTAAAATCTTGTGAGCTAGCAGGCGAGTCATTTCCAGCTTCGTACCCAGCCTACCGGCCAGCAGAAGTCCAAGCTGTGTTTCTAGCCTCGTGTACAGCGGTCTTTAGATGTCACTTATTTTTCTCGGCAAATCCACTTTTTCACTTCCATGTCTTTAGTAGGATCAGTGTTATTTGTGAGATTATGATGAATCATTTGGGAAAAATCGTTCAGCCGTTTGAGTGCTACTGCGACATAAACATTTATACCCACAAATTAATTATTTATCCTAAAAAAAAATACAAACAACCAAAAATATACCGTGTTTAATTTATTACAAATGAGATTTTTACATATGTGTATAGCTATCGCGGTCTACCCCAAGGTTGCAAGACTTAAAATAATAACATAGCGTAAATTCTAAAAAAATGTAATACCTTCTGGTGGGTAAGGATTAAAATTAGTCATCGCCGGAAAACGGTGATTTGTAACGTTTCACTTGAGTAAAAACTTACATCAGGTGTGGAAAAACAAAGCATTTAGTGGGTCATAACTCATATTTGTGCACCTGTCCAAACGCACTGCCCAAAACTGAATTTTGGGATCAGCATCTAAAGAGTTGATTTACAGTCGGAAAATCTCAATAAGCAGCTGGTGACGACCTATCTATGTATCGAAAAAAATATAAAATATATTCAGTGGACATTTTTAACAAATTACCAAATGATAGACTTGCCTCTGTCGCTTTTTAAAAGACAAATAAAAAAATATCTAATAGACCAATTATTGACGAATTGTAATTATTTGTATTTTAATTATTGTAAATAAAGAAATCTATCTATCTATCTATCATTCAAAATCAAAAGAAAAAGACAAATAGCTGTAACTCCATCAATTTTGACTGCTACCATCGCCTATTTTATTTTTTTTTCTTTTCCAACATTTTTCTGGTTTCAAATCTTTGAGTCTGAATAGAACTCCTCAAGTAAATAAAATTGTCGACCAATTTTTCTCAGACCATATACTGACAAAAAATAATAAAAATACAAATCAATATAACACAAGATGACGTTTCGATGCGGATTTGGATCTAAATTTTTATATTTTTTAGATATTTCTGAAGAAGATCCAAATCCGGATCGAAACGTCATCATTGATTTGTATTTTTATTATTTTTTGTCAATATATGGTCTGAGAAAAATTGGCCCGACAATTTTATTTACTTGAATTTTTCTGGTTTGTTACGCAGTCCATTCTCTAAAGGCCGCTGCAGACGAGACTGGTTTTGCTACTAGATTCCTTGCTAGATTTCAAGCGTGCTGTGGCGCTGGCTTTTATGTGTTCGCTTCACACGATGCTTGTTTTGAAGATAGCTTTGTAGATGGGGTTTGGTGCGCACGCAGTGACAGTTCGAATGTTTACAAAAGTGAACGTTTATTGTCTCTGAACAGAACACACACTATGACGCCATGTTTGTTTGTGGACGTTTAGTCATGCCGCTCACGTGACAAGACACTGATTCCTGATTGGTTCTTGTTCAAAATAATCAGACGAACAAGCTAGAAAAATAGCCCCAGTTCTAATTTTGATATCCATCTTGTGACCGCGCACGCGAGCCTGCAGTGACGTCATTTCCATCTTCGCGACCAGCGCGCCAGCCAGCACAAGTCCCAGCAGTGATTCCAGTGGCAAAACCAGACTCGTGTGCAGCGGCTTTAAGTCAATTATAGCGCAGATACCATCTGTTGTTCATAATAATTTGTTTCTATTGTTTAGAAATTGTATTACACTTAAATTATTTTGGCAAATCGGTAGTTTTGGTACGTATTTAAATTAGACTATATAAACCAGCTGTTATTCAATGATATTATAACCTGGATGACACATTCGCAGTGATAAATAGAATGTTGCTAATAATTTACAGCAGATGTGAATGTACAATGAGTATTTATTTATTATCCTATTGAAGTCACCCGTAACATCAAAAAAGGCTATCAATGTGTCATTGCGTTACATAGTATGTTTATTTATAGTTTTATATAATAAATTTAAGCAATACCTATAAATAGCTAATAGACATTCAATGAAATCATTACTTTTACATATTTATTACAAAACTAGCCTGTAATCTCGCGGTTTCTTTCGTTATAACATCGGAAAAATTTATAGGTTATGTTGGGTTGTCTACCGCCGATACACGCAACACGACCAACAGACGAGGTTCGTCATGCTTTTTTAAGTTTTTCGTTACTAAACTATAAGGTTACATAAGAAAATATTTGAGAAAAACGTTTTCAACTTTATTGTGTATTTAATTAATAAATTGATAACGTGTTTCGCGAATATTTTCTTATGAAAATTTTATATGAATTTATAGAAAAAAACTTTCTGATAAATTATTATTCGTTCACAAAATATTAATGTCAAAATTGAAATGGCATCCGTTTTTGAACAAATGCAATCTTTTTATTTTAAAATAGAACATACGCAATCTTTAAATTTCCATAACACATTGTGCAACAGAAGAGGATATCCGATCCGCATGCGCGATGTATTAGGCAAAATCTAAAGTATACAGTGTTTTTCCTGTTTTTTTTATGTATAAAAAAATTATTCTTAAAATTATGTTATACGAAATCTAAGTAAAATTTTCTCCTCTTTCCTTTAAGACAGGTTTCGAACCGATATGATTTAAATTGAGTGAATTATAAGCGAAAAACTTTTTTGTTTTCAATTTGATCCGTTCTGGAACCAAAATTCAAAAACCCGTTAGGATCTGTCCCATGCCCTGTATTATAAATGTACCAAATTTCAACTTGCTATGTCATACAAGAGGTAATTATATATATGTAGCTTTCCATTACAGATTTTTCTTACGATTTGTTTATCTAGCCTTCTCCATTTATATCTATAACGCCCCATAAGGAACTTCGTTCCAAAAAATGGAGATTTCAAAAAAAAAAAAATGTAAAAAACATTTATTGCCAATTGAAAATTGCGGTTTCGTTACAGAATGAAATTTATTTACTGTATTATTTTCAAACACCTTGTACAGTGGTATATTTTGCACGAAGGCTCTAACAGTATAACATAAACGGTGTCTGTTAATGAATACCACTTATCAAAAAGGCAATACTCTCTCGTAATTGGTATGTTCCCTGCTTGTAAGAGGCCGGCGTGCAATAATATTGTCATTAAAAATGCATTTCAAACCCAACAAGCTGTACAAACAAGTCATCTTTAAAGAATCAACCAGTTTTTGTTACACTTTACAAACTAGCCTTGATAGACGGCTCGTGGACGATCTAAGTAGTAGATTATAGACGCTCAACAGTTGAGATCATCAACGTGTATTATACAGAATCTGCCAGCCAATATACACAAATCGACCGGTACGAGCTCGGGTTCCTGGGAGTGTTAATTCACATAAAACATTGAAAATCTATCTACAATCTAATGTTTATACTTTTTAGTTCGTTTTAAAAACGTAGTATCTATATTAAACATCATATATATTAATACGCTAAGGTTAAAGATGTTTGCCTCCCTTTTTAGAAAAAACCTCACAATTACTCCACATAAATTATATATCATTTTACAGATAATTGCTTGCTCTACTGACATCGACAACTAAAAAATTTATTTTTGCTTTTGTTTTCGTAAATTAATTAAAATACAGCAACGCTGAACAACGTCTACCATTTGACGGCTTTAATTTTGAAACAACGTCAACACTTCGATCTGTCATCTGACTTTCATATTGTAATACAACAGACACAATACTGCATACTGCCATCTGACGGCTTTAATTTTGAAACAGCGAGCAACGCTGAACAACGTCACAGCAATGCTACATGATGCCATCTGACGGCTTAGCTCAACGCTTTTGCTACTTGCGCCTCTATATGACAATTTTAGTAAAATATATTTCTTCGATCTGTCATCTGAGCTTCATATTGTAATTCGACAAAAAGAAGAACGTTATAAGCAGTGTGCAAAATTAGAAACGAATTGAATACCTGCAATCATATTTAAAAAATAATTTTGTAAAGTGATAATTATTATACTTATTTAGTGCGAATAATTCGCACAGGTCACACTAGTTTATTTTATTATTTTTTCTTTTTAGTTAATAAAAATGTGGTAAAAACAAAAATACGTCGTAAAAACGCTCTAATCAACGACCGATGGTTCGTAAGACGTCGTACAACGGTAAATAAGTAAGGATAAATTATATGTATTTATTAAAATTTCTTTTATTATTTTTTTCTTTATTTTAGTATTTTCTCGTATTGTCATCTAAGTCTGAGTTATGTTAAAAATTTGAAGTCTCTATCTCATCACGTAGTTTGTTTAAAATCAATGACAAAGTTTCGCCCGACATACACGAAAAACGACGTGGCAAAAAAGGAGCATGAAGCTGGCATCAAAGTGCTTTTAGATTCGTTGAATTTTACAAAATTGCAGACATTTTACACCCGTGGCATTACTATCGTTCTGGCCGGCGTCGTATAACGTTAATATTACATCGTTAAAACATTACAATATTACGACGGGCTTTAATGATCAACTAACAAAAGGGAATAGCACGTAATATTTTCTGATGGTGATTTATAACCTGTCGACCCCTTCTTTCCCAACAGCTACATAACTGATCATTTGCTATTCGCTAGTATTAAATCTACGTAACAGTAAGATAACTACAGTTTGCTACAACAGGCATGATGACGGATTTTGAAATACAGTTCTATAATAATGTTATAGGTACACGTCTATACTATTTCCGAGAAAAAAAAACATTGTTCCAGCAATAAATTAATTTTTAACGCAAATCTTTCTATTTTGAAGTAATCGCGAAAATGCTTGTGACGTCACGCCTCAGTGAGAGCTGACATTAGATGTTGTATTTATGGGTGTAGAACTGTGGTGCAGAGGTATTTCTTAGAAATGTATGTGAATTCACTTAAATATATGATTTATATTAAGTATTTTCTTAAATGTAGGTACTTAGTAGTAAAATTAGTATGGCTTTCTTTAGTTGCAAGTCAGCTAACCTCAAATTTAACCTATGATAAATATTATAAAATATCACAGAAAAACGAAGAAACAACAAATCAACTAATTAAATGATGCAGAAGTGAATGATCCCAACAAAAATTTAAGCGACACGGTGAATATTTAGTTCAATAGTTTATGTTCTTTTTGATTTAAGAAGGTGTGACGTCATTCGGTGTTTCAGTCAACATGGCCGATTGCAGTATTTTATTATTAAAAAACTTATTAATCTCAATGTTTTTTCAGCATATATTTTTCTCTAAAACCATTTATTCTTTGATTCTTTTATACTGTCATCATGCCTATTCTGAGGTCAATAATCTATGTTTTAATATTTTTCTAAAAGTACATTTTCTAATCATATACTTAATACACTGAAAGTAGTTTGCAAGTTGAGCAAACGTAGATATAATAACAATAATTTTAAACGAACTATAGGAAGTGTATAATAGAATTAAGTTTCTTTGTCATTAATAAATAGATACTACATTGAAAGTCTTCTTTTCCCTTTGGAGGGCTTCGCTATGCAGTCTGCGGCGACGTCAATCCGCGACAGAGGAAGTGAACGTCCGCATTATATGAATGCCCGTACCTCATTTCGTGCTATAACCGTACCGTGACCAAGTCTGCGATCGTATTGAACGTAGCAGCACAGCGACTGCCGTAGCTGGTTGCCACGGCACACTAAACTTTCACAAGAAATACATTTAACCGCAGGCCTGGATAAAGTTTTGCCTGCGGGTCCTTGTCTAGTTCACATGTCCCTTTTTGATGAATTCCGGTCCTCCTTCACCGAAATTTATGATCGTGATTTCATTCGATTTGGAATGATATCTAAAAACTTTTTGAAAAATTTGAAGTGGGGGACGAAAAAATTGCAAAAGTGAAAAGAAAAAAATATAGTTTAAAAAAAACTAAAAAACACGCTTTATATCGGACTAAAAAGTAAAAAATAATTGTTTTAAAATAAGCTTAAAAAGCGTGGGGCGCTTTGTTCCACATTTTCGTACATCGAGCGCCCAACGCTTTTTAAGCTTATTTTAAAACAATTATTTTTTACTTTTTAGTCCGATATAAAGCGTGTTTTTTAGTTTTTTTTAAACTATATTTTATTTTTCACTTTTTAGTTTGAGGATCTATAAAAGAATTTATTAATCCTGGGGGTCCTAATAAGGATAATGGGAAACTGTTATCAAATTATTGCATTGTCATCGGTCCTTGATACGTATGCAAAGTTTCAAATTAATCAGACTTCGGGAAATTGGTGAAAATTATGCTCAAAGATTCCGTTACGGACATACATACATAGTTACAACCCAAACTAATATAAAGCGTTTAATAATAAGGATAATGGGAAACTGTTATCAAATTATTGCATTGTCATCGGTCCTTGATACGTATGCAAAGTTTCAAATTAATCAGACTTCGGGAAATTGGTGAAAATAAAGCGTTTACTACAGAGGAGAATTTATTAATCCTGGGGGTCCTAATAAGGATAATGGGAAACTGTTATCAAATTATTGCATTGTCATCGGTCCTTGATACGTATGCAAAGTTTCAAATTAATCAGACTTCGGGAAATAGGTGAAAATTATGCTCAAAGATTCCGTTACGGACATACATACATAGTTAGTTACATACATACATAGTTAGTTACAACCCAAGCTAATATAAAGCGTTTAAAAAGAAGGGTCAGGTTTTTGCGAATATGTCAAAAACTATTGCAGATATATGAAATCACAAAAAAGATTCTGAAAGAGCAGGAAATTTCCCGCAAAAAAGTCACATCTCCCGGTACTCTACCACCAATATTTCTAATTTTAATTTAGAGGTGAAAATAGGGCTAAAAAATTTTTTTTTCTATTTTTTATATAATTTTCAATGTTTTCGTGTCTTTTAGTTTGTCGTGTAAAAAATTGAAAAACAATTTGTTTAGCCCTATTTTCATCTCTTAATTAAAATTAGAAATATTGGTGGTGAAGTTCCGGGAGATGGGACATTTTTGTAGGAAATGTCCTGCTCTTTCAGAATCTTTTTTTGTGATTTCATATATCTGCAATAGTTTTTGAGATATTCACAAAAAACCAAACACCTCCTTTTTTTACCAAAATGTTTATAACTTTTGCAATTTTTTCGTCCCCCACGTCAATTTTTTCAAAAAATTTTTAAATGTCATTCCGATTCGAATGACACCATGATCATAATTTTCGGTGAAGGAGGACTGGAATTCATCTAAAAAGGACACATATCCGCTCAGCAAGCGCTCTCTGTTCGGCCCGTCTTTGGAACTCTTCTGGCCGCAAGTCTATTTAGAAATCAAGCAGCGTGATTAACACTGACTTAAATAATAAAAAGTTTATCCAAGCCTACTGTACGATCTATTTTAACATAAAACTAAATGTGAAAATATATATGCATTTATTTATGGAAACATAAATGGTTCGTCGGTATAATCATACTGTAAGGTATACACTTCAAGAAAACCCTTTAAAGAAATTAAGTAGCCACTTAAATGAAGTGCAGTTCACTAAATAGGGATTTTTTTATTGATTATAAAGTATTTAATTAATTATAGTACCGATCGGGGTGACGTAGTGGTGAAAGCACCAGATTCGCATTCGGGAGGTAGCGGGTTTAATCCCGGCGGGGGACTCTTTCCTGCTGCCTCTCGCCGAGAAACGGTAATTCCTGTACCGGCCATCTTGTTGAAGTTTTCCATGGTTTCCCTCAATAGTTCCAGATGACTGCTTATTCAAGGCCATGGGCGATTACCTGTCAAACTTCTATGCTCAAAATTTGCCCACCTTATCCTAATGTCTTAAAATTCCTTCATTCGCCCATTGCTATTAATTAAGTGGAAGTTTAAAAATGTAGAAAATAACGGGAAGTGATGATAGATGGAAAATAGTAATGGTGCGAATGGCGTCTGCTTAGACTTAAAGTCGAGAAACGGACGTTAAACGCATTATTTTCATTTAATTTTTTTTTTATTTTGTAGCGAAAAATGAACAGCTGGATTGGTTTGTAACTCACGTGTTCAACTGGAGAGCAAATTCGTATAATCTTACGATGTGCAACGTGCATGTATGTAATATCATGATATGTAACAAGGCACGCAAATAAATTGACGGGTATATATAATTAACATATGTAGGTACGCGCGTGCTTCTGTCTAGACTGAGTGGTTATTTCTAGCCTTTTATATTTATGTTTGTTTATTTATTAATGTACGTTGAATATGATAGACCTTAGCTCGAGTAAACGGTAACATCTCAGTTTTATGAATTTGGCTTTGTCTGAATGTGAAGCCGCGCTTATATAAAAACTAAACTTTCGCCCTGGTCTTAATATGGAAAGATCCTTGTGATGTGTTTTTTGACGTGATAACGTCTTATAAATTGATGAATCACCAATCTTATAAATTGATAAAACACCGGCTGCATGCACGAAAAAGTGTAACGTTCCTAACGGTCGTAACGTTCCTAACGGTCGTAACGTTCCTAACGTTCGTAACGTTCCTAACGGTCGTAACGTTCCGCCTGGCCCTGTGCGTGCTTTTCTCGAAAACGGCCCTAACGATTTGGATGAAATTTACTGAAAAGAGATTTTGGGGGGCAAAAAATCGTTTTAGCTAGGTCTCATCTCTCGAAAAAATCGTTTTCTTACAAATTTTATCATTATAAAAATCAATTTTTTGACGTATGAAAATACTTAAATATTGTAAGTAGGTTTTGGAATTGAACAATTGTTTTATAAATATTATGACAGCTAATCTTTGAGACTTAAAATAAATACGAAAGAAAGAAAGTTAAAAAAACACTACGGTGCAGACATATATACGTTTGTCTCACTTATTACCTATACTCTGAGTCTCATGCGCATGTCCGTGAATGGATGCGCGTCAGTTTGCACATGGAACTAAGCTGTGAAAGGGAGGTGGCTTGCTCTATTCCACTTACTAGTTGTCCCCACTACAGACGCGACACTTGCGCACAACGGGTCAACTAAAAAGAAAGAGATAGAAAACAGTCATTTGCTGTCGCACTTCAGTAACGAGTAGTTGAAATGATTACTTAATACCAAAGTACCGAATAGTAACGAATACTTAAAAGTAACGATAATCGACATCACTACTCTATTCCACTTACTAATTGCCCCACTACAGACGCGACACTTGCGCACAACGGGTCAAGTGAAAAAAAAGAGATAGAAAACAGTCATTTGCTGTCTCACTTCACTGGCCACGCTTCCACTTACGGCCACTGGCAATATAGAAGCTATTAAATATATGCGCACGACGCTTTATTCGAATAGAATGTCTTTTCATTTATTTCTTACTGCCATCTGCTAGCAAGTTTACTAGTTCCTTTATAAGTACTAGTACCGCGGTTGTATTCCTTTCGCGTTTTAATCCCCCGACAAAATATTCTATCAGCAAAACTGGTGTAGAATAATTACTGTATTACTATCTCACTTTGTAAGTTTGTATATACACGACCTCGTAATTGTTTTTTAAAGTACTTTCCCCAAACACCTTCCCCTTTCACTGCGCAAAAAAAAAACGCCATCACATCGACACGACCCCGTAATTGTTTTTTAAATAATTCCCCACAAACGCCTTCCCCTTTTCACAGCGCAAAAAAAAACGCCATCGCATCGACACGACCCCGTAATTGTTTTTTAAAGAATTCCCTACAAACGCATTCCCCTTTTTACTGCGCAAAAAAAATGCCATCGCATCGACACGACCCCGTAATTGTTTTTTAAAGAATTCCCTACAAACGCATTCCCCTTTTCACTGCGCAAAAAAAAACGCCATCGCATCGACACGACCCCGTAATTGTTTTTTAAATAATTCCCTACAAACGCATTCCCCTTTTCACTGCGCAAAAAAAACGCCATCGCATCGACACGACCCCGTAATTGTTTTTATGTCGGAGGATCCTTGGTAACGCTCCTTTACATTATCGATCAGAATCACTCCTACTTACTCTGCACGTTTCACTAGAAATTTAAGTTTATAATATAGAAAAATATATTTTTGTAAGAATGGAAATTCAATTTAAGTCTTGAATAGGTTCTTTAATACGATGAAATATTTATGAGTGTAAGCACATCATGTTTGGTATTTTTGAACCATGAATCATGGTATAGTTGCAAATTAATATTTGTTCGATTCGGTAATCCAATTTCAAGGCTTCACTTTGTTCACATATAAAAGGGCAAAGGCCCCGGTTCCCGACCGCCAGTCTATGGTCTATTACTTTTTTTTAAAGTGAAACTTTTATTCTATCACCCCGAATTTTTCTGGCCGTCTGTTGCATATCGCATTACAGGCGGCCGCGGAGTAGGGGTAAAGTGAAAGGCGTTCGGAGTAGGCGCTCGGTAGAGCAGCCAAGGCCAATATGGCGGCGCCCATGGTTAGCATCAGCTGACCGTGTAGTATGTATAACACATCGTCAGTCTGTCATGCGGGCAAGTGCTGTACAGTGTTTACATGTTTTTATTCGTGTATTCATGTGAATATTGTTGTTTATAATTAATCGTGATGGATAAAGTGTCTACAATCCAACGCCTACAATCCAATAATAGTTTCACTTGCGTCGTGGTTTCTTAAAACCACACAACTGTTTTTTATTTGTTAAGCAGCTACTTCCGAATTCGAAAAATGATATTACCAAATATTTAGAATGGACCTTCAGGATGGACATAGGCTATATTATATTATCGCGTTAAAATAAAACCGCTTTTCGTGGAGACCGGAAAAACGGTGACATTCGGACGAAACCGGACCGGGCGGCTAGTTTTTAATACTTAAACAGAGATTTATGAATAGTAAGTCGATACTCAGTTGTCCGACCCTGAGCCCCCCGAAACAATATCCGCCCCAACTTCTGCTGGCGCTCAGCTGCAAGAAACAGCTGCGCCAGATCCCAACACTATTATTAATTCAATATAGATTGTCTATATTCAACGTTTTAGAGTTAAGTGATTTTGCCAATAAGGAAACAAAACACGCCAGAGTGACTTCAAATTGTGTTTACATAAAACGCGGGAGCAAACTCTGTCACTAGTGTAAGTCAATAGTTCGCTACCTCTATTCTGTTGGTGGTGTTTTTCTTTATTCAGTTAATTTTTATATAAAGGCCGCTGTTCACAACACTGCCTCAGACTTCTGCTGGCCGGCAGACTGGGTACGAAGCTGGAAATGCCACTGCGGGCTCGCTTGCTAGCTCACAAAATAGATTTTAAAATTAGAACAGGGGTTATTTTTCTTGCTAGGTCCTCTGCCTGCTCTGAGCAAGAACTTATCAGGAAACAGTATCTTGTCACGTGGACGACATGAACGCCCACAAACTAACATGGCGTCGTTCTGCTCACAGTCAGACAACGGGCACGGTCTGCTCTGTGTTTATATTTGAACTGTCACCAAATCTATCCACAAAGCAAGCTTGACAAAACGTCTCGTGTGAAGCGAGTACATAAAAGCAATTAAGAAAACCAGCGCTAGAAAACTAGTTGTCAAATCTAGCAAGGAATCCAGCGGCAAATCCAGTCTCGTAAAATCATCGTAAAAGCTCACTTTCATCATTTTTTTTTATAATGTGCCAAAAACAGTAGGTATAACACTTTTTGGTTCCAGTATAGTAAATCGATGTTGCAAGAGACGAGACTTTTGATGACCGCTGTGTATTGTTTATGTGAAAGTAATAATCCATAGACGCCAGTTGTATGATGGTCATCATGTGAATGTGCGCAGATCATATAATATTAATGAAATTAAATTGTTTATATCGTCCTGCAGTGTGCTGTGTACTTTCTATTCTATACACACACTGCACTGCCAGGCGTTGAGTTGCTGTGATGTGTATTGTGTGCACATCATTTAGATGTGTTTACGATGCACATAGCGGAAGTTGTTGTTACAAAGAAGGGATGACCAATGTCATATTATTAGTGATCCGTCTCACCGAGCTGCCATGGCAGCGCAACCGATTCAGCTGCCAACGTGTACGAAAGACTAGCGGTCCCGTCCGGTTTCACCCGGGTGTAAAAGAACGAATGAGGAAGTGAGGAACATGAGTACACACATTCATCTTAGTTAACCGAGATGAATCTTGTGTCCAAATTTCATGATGATCGGAGTTACCGTTTTTGTCGATAAAAAGCAGTATTTATACTTTTTTAAACTTATAATTTTTTTTTTAATTAATTAAATAAAATTAAAATAAATTTAAATGTAAGCCTTAGAAGAAAGCTATGTATAAAATAAAAAAATAAATAAAAATGTATTCGTCCAACGTAGGGCTCGAGCCCACGACCCTGATATTGATAGTCGTGTGCTCTACCGATTGAGCTAGCCGGCGTTGTATTCTGACAACGCTAATATGAGTATATTTAGTTAGTGCATTTCACCTGAATAGAAGCTTATTTTTGAGATACATTTTGCAACATTTTTCATGTATGCTGCGCTCCTAATGGTCGTAGCCTGATTTTATATAGCCTATAGCCTTCCTCGATAAATGGACTATCCAACAAAAAAAATTTTTTTCAATTTGAACCAGTAATTCCTGAGATTAGAGCGTTCAAACAAACAAACAAACTCTTCAGCTTTATATATTAGTATAGATTAGAGACATGCCAAAGTTCTACGTTTTCTTGAAACAATATTTTTGAACGCTCGGAACTTTGGTCCGAGATAATTATTTCGCGATTTCTTACATACATAGCACTACTTACCATCTTTAAATACTGTTAAAAATCGAAATGCACCGAAAATATTTCTTCAAACTAAATTTCAGATAAATAATATTATTCATGTGATTTCCTAGTAATTTGGCTGCTACAGATTAACACATCGCAACGTTACTAATTGTCGGCTCAAAGAAAAAGAAAAGTTATATAACGACTGCTCATTATAAATTTTATTGTATCTATAACATTGATAACTTATTATAACTGACTTTTGACGTGGCTAATTACAATAGTGTAGAAGCCAAAAATTATTATTAAATTACTATAGGTATTAAAAATAAAAACTGACGTGAATGTGCCATTTCTATCTATTATACATTATTCAATGATTAGTTGCAGTTTGGTAACATTGATATAGATTTGTTTTCACCGAGTTCGTTTATAATGTGAATAGTTGCGGGCTGCAAAAAATGTGGGCAAAGCTAGATCCCTTATTCATTTCATATATTTATTTGATGTTTTACGTAAAAGCCGCTGCACATGAGGCTGGATTTGCCGCTAGATTCCTTGCCAGATTTGACTACTGATTTTCTAGCTGACAGTACAAATATAAACACATAGCAAAACGTGTCAGTTGTCTGACTGAGCAAAATGACGCCATGTTTGTTTGTGGGCTTTTGTTCATGTCGCCCACGTGACAAGATATACTGTTTCCTGATTGGTTCTTGCTCAGAGCAAGCAGAGGACCTAGCAAGAAAAATAGCCCCTGTTCTAAGTTTAAAATCTATCTTGTGAGCTTTCACTGCGCGCGCACCATATTTATTCACAAAACTAGCTTGAAAAATAATCTCGTGTGAAGCGAGCACTTAACAGTAATCAAGAAAACCAGCGCTAGAAAACTAGTAGGCAAATCTAGCAAGGAATCTAGCCGCGTGTGCGGCGGCTTTAAGATGTAATGTCTGACTCAAGATGGCCGAAAACGAAGCCAATTATTATTCGGCTATAGACTCTAATTTTAATGAGCATCGCCAACATCACATCCCTATATTGCAGTATTGGGTGCAACTAATATTACACTTATGCAGTATTATAAATTAACCAATTGATTAATCCGAAACACATATTGTTTTGTCGATAAATGAGCCACGAATGGCCGCTAAAGTGCACAGTAAATACCAAATTGTATGCGCTCTACCGTTTCTAAGTTATACGCCATCACGCCTGATGTTTCCAAATACAATTTATTGTATATAGTGATGGACTATCTCTACTATTATAATATAAAATTCATCGGATGTATATAAATAAAAATATAAATATCCATTTATTCAAAATCTTAAATCTCCGACAGTTCTTCACCGATTGCTTTGAAATTTTGACACAACGCTGTATTCGAATACGCGCGTGTTTTTATATTATATCCATTATATATAGATGCCACACCTAGGTGAAAACGTGATTAATTGAAGCGTCATCAGTTGGACGTTAAAGTAACACGCGCTATACTAAATATTTTACGGCAACGAGAACGCCATTTGTTGAACGTAACAGCAACACACGCAATACTAAACGTTGTTGGTTTCCAACAGCGTGCTTCATGACAGCTAGTGTGACAATTGTTGCAGTTTAGAATTTAGATTTCGACAATGATTGCTTCTCACATGGACAATTATATGTTGCGTGTTCTAGAGTCGATAAACCAGACGATCCTATATCTGCCATAGGCGTAGCAACGATTTCATCCGGGGGGAGGGGGGGCAAACTTTCAATTCTACCTACCATTATCAGCTGCCACTTATACGTAATTTGAAAACTGTTCATACAAGCGAAATCGATCAACAAGACTTTCTGGGAGAAATTTCACGACAAAGAAAACGTTATTTGTACGTGAACAATGAATATTGTATTGGGATTCTAGGGTGATCCAGGCCCACCTGGTCCCCCTCTTGCTACGCCAATGATATTTGCACAGACAACAACAAAAAATACTGTATACCCACAGGCATAGTGAAATTAAAAATATTAGAAACGTATGCTTTCTCTTTTCTTTCTTTTCCATTAAACCAGACTGAGCCACAGCAATGCGTGGCCGGGTACTACAATTTTAGTTCGGCTTCCCGAGCTCCTGATTGGTTCCTTTTCCTATCGTGAAGTTGCTTGCGGTAACTTGCGATATCTCGATCGCAGTATATCTTACAAGGATATCTCGAAGCGCGGAAATATATTATTCCCAATTTAAGATCATTGTCAAATCAAAACATTTGACAACGCTTTCTGCAACCCGGCATTAAAATGGTAACTGGTACCTTCTCTAACAATAGTGTGTAAATTAAATTTACATAATATCCTTGTCAACCAATATCATGTGTAAAATATATGTTTCTGTAGGGCTTCGAGGCGTTTTGACGTTGATTGTAATATAACAATGAACTCATTTGTAGCCATTCTATACGGCTGAATGTTATTGGATTAAATATAATTAGTTTTTGATGGCAGACGTATTAAATTCACATATATATAACATTTATGTCTGATGCATATGGCGATCTAGCAACTGGAATACAAAACGGCAGTTGGGACATTACTGAAAAATATAAAAATTTTAATAATGTACATTTTGTATTGCTGTGCGGGTGAGTTATTTGTGCCCAGTAGATTGTGACTAATAGCATTCACAGAACGTCAGTAGTTACTATATCTTTTTAAGTAGCTCTTTTTGAGATCAACAATTGCTAAAATAGCCATTTCATATTTTTAGTTTGTTTTATAGCCAAGCGAAATTTCAGTGTGTTCTTTAGGTACCAATTCTGTAATTCGAAAACTACGAATTTATGAACTTACCGAAATAAATATCAAAATCATAAGGTTGCATAAGAAAATATTCGAGACAAATGTTATCAATTTATTAATTAAATACATAGTAATAATTAATAATAATAATAAAATAACCATTATAAAATTCCAAAGAATGTAAATTGCGTTATATATTATAAAAAAAATTTAAAATTTAAAAACTCTTCTACGTTATAAAAATTTGACTCTAATAAAACATGTTTTAGCGCTTTTTTAAAATTAACGAGGCAGGTTGACTTTTTAATGTATTCCGGCACTTTATTGTATATCCGAATCATGGCATTGCGAACATGATTAATAATAATAATTTTAACTGGTATTATTAGTTAATTAATAACGTTTTTCTCGAATATTTTCTTGTGTAACCTTATCAAAATTTTACACGAAATTATAAAGAAAAAGATGGAGATATCGAAAATGTGAAAAGAAAAATCTATGTTGCCTTTTGAAAAAAAAAGTTGTATCCACGGTAGACACAGTGGAGTCCAGGGTGGACATAGTTATGTTCCCGGGTCGGAATAGTTGAGACCATCCGCCCCTGCTAGTAGGACACACGAATTCACTGTCACAACTTTCGAGGTGTTTCTATTTTAATATTACTAAGAATGTAAAATCTTTGATTAACGTCTGAATAGAAATCTTCAAATAAATAAAATTGTCGACCAATTTTTCTCAGACCAATATATTGACAAAATAAAAAATAACAAATCAATATAATATAATAACGTCATCTTATATTATATTGATTTGTTATTTATTATTTTGTCAATATATTGGTCTGAGAAAAATTGGTCGACAATTTTATTTATTTGAAGATTACTAAGAATGTGTTTAAAAGATTTGCTCTAAATACAGGGCTGACATCACATTGGCATTTTTAATATCTAGAATGTCAGGTTCGTTACCTTTGGAACCTAAATTATAAAAAAATGTGACTATATTTATTTCGATAGTTTTTTTATAAAGAAAATTTATGTAAATACAGCCCTTCTAATAATAGCTTTTAATTTTAGTCATCCCTTTCTTTCGGGATCTTCTTTAGAAAGAGAAGAATTCACAGCATAAATATAAATCGAATTTTTTCACGAAATTTACTGGAAACAAATCCTTCAAAAGATCAAAAATGCATTTTTAAACAAAGTTCAAAGGAAACGTTAAATCCTGCTTGGAATTTCTTTTTCATTGATCAAAATTACAAAAGAAACATGTTTGAAAAGACCGATCGTGTCTTGATTTACCCTCTCGCATTCCTTCACGTTCTACTGAGCATTTATTGCATAAAAGATTATTATTTTGTAGATTACTGAAGATCCATAAAGGTGGGAACCTAACATATTCATCTGCTCAATATTATAGATAGATAAAAGGTTCTATCTTCACTTTTGCAGTGAACATTTTTAAACTAGTGTTCTGCAGGGTCAACCGAAGGTACCAAGGGTGTAAATATTTTTGGAACGAAGTTCCTTATGGGACGTTTTAGATATAAATGGAGAGGGCTAGGAAAAAAATCCGTAAGAAAAGAGCGTAAAGAAAAATCTACATATATAATTATTGCCTATTACATGTCTGTCCGTAGATATAGAAAGTTGAAATTTGGCACACTTATAATATAGGGCATGGGGCAGATCCTAACGGAGTCAGATTTTTGAATTTTTGGTCCCGGAGGGGAGAAAATTGAAAACAAAAAAGTGTTTTGCTTATAATTCGCTCAATTTAAATCAGATCGGTTCGAAACCTGTCTTAAACGAAAGATGAGAACATTTTACGTAGATTTCATATAACAGATTTAGCGCAAAAAGTTTTTTTATACATAAAAAACAGAAATAAACACTGTATAAATTCAATTTTGCCTAATACATCGCGCTTGCGAATCGGTTATCCTTTTCTGTTACATAGTGTGTTATGGACATTTAAAGATTGCGTATGTTCTGTCTTAAAAATAATTAAAAATAAAAAGATTGCAGTTGTTCAAAAATTGATGCCATTTCAAATATTAGTCAGTTTTTTGACATTAATATTTTCTGTAATGCAACGCCTTCTAACTTTACGATTTGTTATTAAACCTTTATAAATAACGATATCTAGGCAAGGTCAATGGTTCACTGGTACAATACACACGATTAATTTTTGTTTAATAATCATATTATATTAAAAATAAAATTTTCGAATAATTTATCAGACATATTAGTAAAAAATTATATGATACCTACATAATAAATAGCAAAAAGAACTTCTTTCCAATCGGGTGTTCCACGACATCTCTCGTATTTTTTTCTGAGGGGAGGGGTATAGCAAAAAAAATCAATGTTTTTTTTAAGTTTTATTAATTCTATTGAATGTTCGGACACCTAAAATGTTTAGATATACCTATCAATATCAACACAAAAATTGGGACTAGCCTTCACCTTAGAAATCAGTGTTGCTGCTGAGAATGAGATTAAATTGTCGAAATCACGCCGAGACGAAGAATGACTACGTTCGTATCATTTTATCCAGGTTGTAACCTTCTGCTAAATAAGAATTGAAATAATAAAGCAAAGTACATAATAGAGTCTAACAGTCTGGTTTTAAAGTTGGGTTCAATCTAATAGAATCCAAATACCAACGTGACATTCTGTTTTATATAAATAGGCCCCTGGGTGCCTATTTGCAATGCAGCGATGGACAAGTCTTGACACGAATCAAAAACATGTGACTGAATATACCGGTTCTCAGTTTAGCGACAATATTACTGAAGTAAGTGTTGACGCAATAACTGCATCAATGGATACTATTTGTTTACTTTAATTAAAGGAATCAAAACATTACACTTTGACTATACCAATGCTTGATATTTTTTCGATTTTGTGTTTAGACATTACAAAAGAAGTGTTACAGAAATTTTCACGGTGCCTCAAATATCTACCCAAAAAATGTTTGATAGCTCTTGGATTATAAAATCGGGTGTCTGGTTTTCCTTGTAACTGTTCGACTTCTGCGTCGCTGACGTTGTCGGTCTATAATGTACTTAGTATCTGGTACGTTGTTGTAATAACAATAAGTATCATAGATTACCTTGAGAAAAGTCATTAAGCGTATCGCGTTGGCCATAGCGTAAGACCTTCGCTCACTCAACAATACCTGTTTAAAAGTTTGGCTACCAAATATTCAATCATAATAATTCGTATAAATAACACATCAAAATAACATTATACAGTGAAATTCATTTAAAATTCAATGGGTTCTGTTGATATGGCAGCTATGGAAATCATTAATACAGAAAATCGTCCCACATAAAATGCAATGTGTTGCATTTTATGTGGAACGATTTTCTGTATTACTGATTTACAAAATAAATAATGACAAGGCAGAACAACGTGGTAAAATCGTTCCACATAAAATGTAATGTGTTGCATTTTATGTGGAACGATTTTACCACGTTGTTCTGCCTTGTGATTATTTTTAAACCGTGAAGCGGCGAGTGCAATGGAAACGTCATCTGATGGCCACATAAAATCATACTCTATAACCGTTGCATGATTCATTGGTCATTTAGTCCACAGCTCACGCTGCGATCGATTCAGTTGTCGCCACTCTATACTCTGCATCCGGCCAATAGTCATTAGTCACTTAAAAATAAACGATTACTAATGCTGTGTTCCTGGTACTTTGAGAGGGAAGAATTTGATTGATAAAATTTTATCATTAACTCATGAATGATAAGTTTTACACATCGCCAACAATCTTGATATATTTGTTAATAAACGTAATGCTTATCAAGAAATTGAATTAAAAATATGTTTTGTACATATATTTCTAATTATTTGTGTTACGTGTATGTTTTGTTAGACTCTTTGTCATCTTTTTTTGGTAAGGTCGAAACTTTACAAGATACATATTTTAACATAATATGTACTTGTACATAATACTACCACGTTTGTAAATCGTGACACTCAAGGTCTTCCAGTGAAAAACGTTATAGTTATACGAATATCACACTATGACAAATATTTTTCCAGGATTTTTGCGCGGTTGATGTAGGTTTTTTTTTTGACTTTTTCTCAGCTTGCTGTTAGCAGGGCTGCCAGATTTCTCTCCTCAGAAATCCGTCGGTAAGGCGAAAAGTGGTAGGGGAAGTGGTCTGAAAAATCCGTTTCCATCCGTTCGCCCGGTTCACCCATTAATGCAATGAGTGTGAGAGAGATAGAGAGTAAAGTGAAGTATGCGGTACCATAAACGACACATCGACGTGTTTCCACCTTCATTATGGCTTTATTATTAACATTATTAAATGAATTTCGTATAAGACGTTGAATTTACTTTTACTTACAAACAGACTTTAAATTGAATAGAAATGATTCATTTTTTCACATCCAATGAATCGATTATTTCGTAGATTTTTCACATTTTTATGAAATAAAAATATTATATTGACTGTTAGAATGTTGCGATAGTAACAAACGCGGCAGTACAATCAGTTAAATCCTCAATGTGTTCCGTAAATCCGTGTAACTCGAAACACTTGACTCCAGTTGTGTGAAAAAAACGCATCAGACAAAGATATAGGTGTGTGTTTCGCGAACACATTGTTTCATACACTCTCTTATCTTTTTCTACCCAAATAGAGAGAGGAGTAGGACAGAGGTAGTGAAAGAAACGTGCTCAGATATGCTCGAATGTGCTAAAAATACCCGAATGTCCCCAAATTATCGATTATCGAGTGAAGTTTGAATTTATATGTAGTAAAAAAGGTAAAAAATCCGGAAAAGTTAGAAAATCCGTTAAATCCGTTCAGATCATGAAATCCGTTCCATTATCCGTTCAAATTTATTTCTACTCGAAAAATCCGTTTGGAACGGAAAAATCCGTTCATCTGGCAGCCCTGGCTGTTAGAGAAGCGCGATGATGTACTCACAGCAGATGTGTCGCATAATAATTTTTTTTTGAGCTCCAAATATATACTGGGAGCTCATAATAGTCAGAGTGCCAGCGTTGCCAGACGTCCCGATTTTGGCGGGACGTCCCGATTTTTAAATCAAAATTAAATGTCCCGCGCGGGACAGGCTTAGTCCCGCTTTTCGGGGATAACTCGGGGATAACTTTAAAAGATTATTAGTTAAATCTTCACAGAAATATCATGAATAAGTAATTCTTATAAATAATTATTCTCTTATTGTAAGTTGTAATTTGTAACACTCACTCCACAGACTATTGTTTGAAACGCCATATTTTTCTAATGAATAAAACTTTCTTGATTTTGATTTCTGTTTTTTTTTTTTTTTTATTCTGAAGACGAATAAGACTCAACTATTTAACGATAGGGTAAATCTGATTTAAAATATTATATTTTTATTAAAATACATTTTCTATGGCTATTTTTGCTTGTCACGTAAACGTAATTTTTATTCAAATAAAAAGATAAATAGGTATTTGAAAACTTCTAATTATATACGTTTTTTTACTATGTCCCGCTTTCGACGAAAGAATCCCGCTATTTTCACTCAAAGAGTTCCAAAATCCCGACTTGGCAAAAAAAAAACTGGCAACGCTGCAGAGTGCCCATCGGCAAAAATTTTATTGATACATACTCTCCCCAAACTTTGTATATGGCTTCATTAGGCCTAGTCTGACACCTATTTCCTCTATGACTTTTTTTGATTTTGGGGCGTTTTCCCTCTAAAGTTTCCGAAAGATTTAAAATGTCTGACACCTCGAATATGCGAACATATTCGAGGTGTTAGACATTTTAAATGGTTCATATTATTTGTCAGAGAACATTATTTTAGCGTTTTGGTTGAAGTTTTTAAGCTATCCAATTAAAAAAACAAACAGTATCTATAAATTTTTACATGTCGTCAAAACGACATCTTTAGGAAACTTTAGAGGGAAAACGCCCCAAAATCAAGAAAAGTCATAGAGGAAATAGGTGTCAGACTAGGCCTAATGAAGCCGTATACAAAGTTTGGGGAGAGTATATTGTATCAATAAATTTTTTTCCGATGGGCACTCTGACTATTAGCGCATTATCCAAGTTGTTTTCATTACAATGAAATCTAAGTAAAACCTGGACACCAGTGCACTGAGCGTATAAAAATCCGCGGCGGCAAGTTTTAAAAGCCTGTGGTGAGTGAGTCGTGAGATCGCTTACTCCAAAAGAAGTATATTATTGCTGTAGTACCAGACATTCCACAAAGTAGTAAGCTATCAGATCATGGAAACATTCAGGCCAAAAAGTGAGATTTGTTTTTAATTTTTAACTTCCAAAATTCGGATTATTGTAAAAAGAAACCCGAAGTAGATTTTTTCGAAAATGACGCAATTCCGACTCCCAAGTGATAGAGGTTAAATCATTTCAAATTAGCCATAGTTTCTTCTCCCGAGAGGAATACGAGCAAATACCGGTCACCCTGATTATACGGTGAGGTGTGCCAATATGTTTCAAACTGGCTGTATATAAAACATCTAAGCCGAAATTGCGTAAAAAAAGTGTCGATTTTGCTTATCGTATTCTATTTTCTCGGTAATTTCTCGATAACGAGAATTCTTGGCAATTCAAATGAGTTACTTCTAGGAGAGTAGTGCAAATAATATGTCTGAAATTGTTTAAACGCCGCAAGCATGCGATTCAAATACGTTGTAAAACCTTACGTAATAACGGACCAATTGTCATTTAATTGAGCTTCCTGGAAATAGTTTGCGAATAATACATCCGGTCAGGTTCGTGACGTCATCTCAAAGTAAATTATCGGAAAATATATGACCTTGCATCAATTGCACAAACAGCTATCAATTAAAAATACAATTATGTTGTAAACATACTATTTTCTTGTTATTTAATTATCATTTTCATTTAATCTGACGAAAATTTCAGTAAATCAATTAATTGTTTATACTATAGCAAGACTCCATCGCTCATACCGAACACGTTTTTGTTTTTGTTGATTTGACAGACACCAAAATGTACATGACGTAACTTTTGTATTGTTAAATAGTTAGGAACACCTGTGTTAATTGACATACAGGTGTAAAATATATTTACCTACAATATAAACATCAACATATAGCTATATATAATTATGGCATTTAGCTTTGAATAATTTCAAATAACGCAGAAGGGTGTATAAAATAAAAACCAGGATATTGAATAATGAAATATTTGATAAATTTAAATTAATTAATAATCTACATTAAGTATTTATATACTTTTTGAGAGAGAAAGGTGGGAGTGAGACGGAGAAAGGGAGAGAGATAGTGTAGATTATACACATCCGATTCCTGAAGTCATTAGTACAGTGTAAACTCCATTTAACGTCACTCGATATAACGACAAACTCCTTAAAACGTTGAAATTACTTAACTCTAGTTGGTTTACCTTGTCGCTCAAACAATGATACACTCTAAATAACGACACACCCACTCTAAATAACGACAACAATACGTTATCACTAAGCAATAAACAGTACTTGTTTGTTATTTTGTTGCTTTGTTGTCGGCATAATGCGTACCGAGGGTTCTAAGAAATTTATTCTTTTGTTTGTTAGGATTATCTTTCATATTATGTTTAGCTCAGCTGTAATTTGTGATTATGAGTGTTTGTTGGTCAGTTGTGAATTTTATAAATTATGAAAATACTAATGAATTATTTCTTCTCTTCGTTTAACGACAACTCTCAAAAACGCTGCAAAGTGCACAGTCCCTTGAGTGTCGCTATATAGAGTTTATACTGTATTTATTAAATAAGTTTTTGCACGATAAAATAGCTGTTTTTCAAGCCGGCAGAGCGGTTGTAAAATAACCCTTTATCGCACTAGTGCGTAATGTAAAAGAAGAGTAATTCGATTGTACCAATTCAATTGTAATTTCCAACAGTGGTGAAACGCAGACAGCAGACGTTGAGCATTAAAGAATATAACAAATAAAAATTGGAATATTCTTTTGTCTGGTATTCTTCAATTCTGTTATCAATACTTATTTGAACCCGGTGATGGTCAATGACTTGGACAAAGATTTCAATTTTGGCGTCTTGTCAACGTGCTTCAAAGACTTGTCATTGTAAAAGCATTCTAGCTATTTTTAAAGTACAAAAGATAATTCTGCCTGTAGATAAATTATTTGTTTCATTTTAGAATATATTCTTCTCTAGATAAAATTCATAGGAGACCAAAAACAGTAATTGAGAAAAAAAATGTAAGCTGATTTTCTTCTAAAACGGTTTGTATTTTATTATTTACGTGTTAAACAGTTTTATAAAAATTAAGTTTCGATCTGTTTGACCGGACACAGTCGTAAAGACATTTTTACAAAAATATTTTTTTTGTACGAAAAAGTATTGTAAATAGTGATTTTTGATCTAAATTAGTACCATTCCTTCTTATGGAGTTGAATTGATAAAATCCATTTTTTCAGTCAACATTACGTTATTTTACACATGTTCCAAATTATTAATAATAAAATTAATATTATAGCTAACCACAATTTTTATCTAAAACGTGGTTAATGGATATATTAAAATTTACATTTTTTATCCATTAATCACATTCAATTAAGGAAAATATCTCAATAATAAAATGTATCAACTTGTCCACCAAAAATGTGGTTAACTGCAGGTTCATTGAAAAATTTACTGCATTAAAATGCATAATTATTATATAGGTATAAAATAATTATATTCAATACAAAAATAGATTTAAAATATTAAATGACTGCAATTATGTATTTAGAAACAGTTTTTAGGGTTTACGTATCCAAAGAATGGAACTTTATTTTGTTGTTCTTATTCAGTTTGTTTATAAAAAGTTAATCATCCGATTTCAAAAATTTTTTTCCCCAGTATTTAGAATGGGCCTTTTATTATCGCGTTAAAATAAAAGCGTTTTTCGTGGAGACCAGTTTTGCTACATAAGTCTACGAAAAAACGGTGACCATCTGCAAATTCGGGTGAAGTTGATGCTCCAAATCTAGACAAAGGTCTATTTTTTAATGATCTTGTATTTAGACAACTCCCAAAGTCAGTAAAAATTGCTAAATGTTTGAAGACAACCACGTGACACGTCTATGACTAAAAGTAGACTAAAAGCATGAGTAAGCTATTGTAATATTTTAGTCAATGCTAAAAGTAAGAAACTAAAGTATTTGTAATTAAGTGCAAGCATTCTTCGAATTGTTCTATTTCAACATTTCAGCAATTTTAATGTTGTGAAAGGTGTCGAAAGTCAAATAAATCCCAAAACAGTTTTGTTCTAAAGGCCGCTACACACGAGGCTGGTTTTGCCGCTAGACGTTTCTTGTCTCTGGACAGAACACTACGACGCCGCGTCTGTTTACGTTTGCTCATGTGGCTCACGTGTCAAGATACTGTTTTCTGATTGGTCTTTGCTAAAAACAAGGACGAAAAATTGCCCCGGTTCAAATTTTGAAAGCCAGCTTGTAAGCACGCACGCGACCCCGCACTGACGTCATTTCAATCCTGCGCAGCCAGCGCGGCAGCCAGTGATAAAGCCAGTCTGATGTCCAACGACCATGTGAGCAGCATAGAAGGACACTTCGTCCGCTTCCACATCGCCTTTGATAATGTCCACCGCAGTTGTAGACGAAACGTCACGTACAAATACCAATGGACCACGGCCTATAAGCACCGAAACCGACCAGATTTGGAACAGGTTAGAGTTGGGGAATAAATAACTTCTCGATAAAAAAAATCACTGTGATCAGCCGTCTAAAATGATCACTGTGATCTGACAACAGTTAACTACGTTCCAAAGTAACGTATGTCGTTCCATGTCACCGCAATCACGACGATCGCTCCAATCGAGTAACCGACCAACGCCGATGTAACGTCCGACCGAGTGTTTGCTCGGTCGGGATCGTCGTGACAAAGTCACGATGATTTTTCACTGTGATTTTTTTTGTAACTGGAATAACAGTCACTGTGATTACATCGACTGTTTCCATGTCTAGAACAGGTGAGATACTTGTTTGTGTGATTTTCCAGTTTGACGTAGTGAAAATCGAGGCGTACAGAGAACGTAGGTGGCAGGCTGCAGGATGCGTTATGAAGTGAATGCGCTGCATTGCCGCTTTTGCAATTAGGATTATATATAATATATAGATGTGATGTATGCGTTTTAGGGGAACCGGGGAGGCAACATGCATCTCTCTGCCAATACGGATATGGGTTTTGAAAATTATATACTTGGTTGCGTTGAAACCACAAGCAACTGTGTGTTGACACAAAATCACCATCCGAGGTTCGACGAATGCAACACGACAGCTGACGAAGTTCGATGTATCCGTACCATTAGCTAGACTCTTATGAGACTATGGGTTTGTCACGCGAGGCGGGATTTGCCGCTAGATTCCTTGCTAAATTTGACTACTGGTTTTCTAGCGCTGCTTTTCTCAATTGCTTCACACGAGACGTCTATTCAAGCTTGTTTTGTGGATAGCTCTGGTGCGCGCGCAGTGACAATTCAAATATAAACACAGAGAAAAACGTGTCTGTTGTCTGACCCTGAGCAGAATGACGCCGTATTAGTTTGTGGGCGTGCCCACGTGACAAGATACTGTTTCCTGATTGGTTCTTGCGCAGAGACCTAGCAAGAAAAATAGCCTTTGTTCTAATTTAAAAATCTACCCTGCTTAATTCAATCGATATTCAGTTTGTGAGTATAAAACATTTGTGTACTCATAAAAATGATTCAATTGGTAGTATATACGAAAACAGCGCTGTAAGATGTGGTATGTTTAGAAACATGCCACATATAACTAGAGAGGGATGGTTTGTTTGGATATATAAACAGGGAACGGTACGCCTGCTATACTGGGGCCCGGCTTTGGGGCCGAGAGGGACAGCCGAAAATTATTACGCGCAGTTATTCACTGACAAGCTCTGTGGAAGATCTATTCCAGAAAGGCGTGACGCACACAGGATTTGTGTTCATACACACACACACACTCATACGTCTATTGCCCGTTGACTTAAAACATGGATTTTGTATTCCTTATCAGAAATGTGTCCACTAATATGAGATGAAATAGGATGACTCTGCAAAGCTATTTCTTTCTAAAAATTTCATTCATTGTTTTCGACACGATCTTAAGAGAAAAATTCTTAGAACGTATTCTGTTTCTAGGCAAATGTGTTTTCTTGGTAAAATGTAATTAACAAACTTAAAAAAAGAAGTTAATAAACGTTTCAATTTTGAAAGCAGAATATATAATCATTTTTTGAGTAATTTTTTGTATTTCAATGAATATACCCGATCGAGAAAAGTTCCAGCTTTGCCCGGGTAGATTTTAAGGCTGGTGATCAAATAATCAAGAGACCGACAAATCTCTTTTTTTATGTTTAGCTATGCTGATCTCAAAAACTACTGAACCGAAGAAAAAGAAGTCTTTATTTACAATAATATACTATTTACAGCTACTTATATATGTAGGTACCTACAATAAAATATAGAGCTTTCAGCAAGACTGCTATAGTCCATCTTAAATAAATTAAATTTTGATTATTAGTTTAGATTGGCAAAAAAATTTAGAAAAAGAACCAACTATGAACCGATTAGGAAAATTAGAATAGAATAGAATAGCTTTATTTCACAGTGACCGACTATCGTGTGTGAGTTTAAAAATTTCTTTTTTTCCAAGTGACAGACTATAATATATTATTGCGCTGTCTTGTTTCGTCACCATGTGCACCAGTTTAGCTCCAACGACTTTTTAACATTTTCGCTCACTGCTCAACCCTTTTTCATCGTAGCGTAATAGTATATAACTGATATTATTTGGAACTCCAAAATCTAATCCGATCCAAATCTCAAATCCTTTCGAATGCCCCAAACCCAATCTCAATCAGTTGATTCTCTCTAAAAATATCGCACGACGAAAATTTGTGAACATACGGATGTCCATCCAGAAATAGTCCTAGGACCCAAAAACGTACAGATCTAATAAAAACTCGAATTTCTATAACGGATCGAAATCAATAATTTCCCTTGTTTTTTGAAAATTTGCAATAGCAGGAAGTTTTCAAAACAAGTCGAGAAGTCGTGGTTGAGAAATGATATCTTTACATAGTTATCCTTATAAAGGTCGCAATTATTAATAAATTGAGGAAACACGTATTTTTAACTGGGTTTTTGGAGAAGGAAAACTAGTTTCTTCGAATTGTTCTTCATAACAATATAACCACTAATCATCAAGAAATTATTACAAGAATCGAAACTTTGAGTTTATTTTGTAGAATAATGCAATGTCCGGCTTGATTTGTGACTTCAATTATAATATACTAGCGGTCCCGCCCGGTTTCACCCGGGCGCAAAAGAACGAATAGGGGGAGGACATAAGTACGCACGTTCATCTTCGCTTACCGAGATGAATGTTGTGTTCAAATTTCAAGATGATCGGAGTTACCGTTTAAAAGTTTTTTTCGGACGGATAAATGAGTTACATTTTGCAACATTTTTCATTGATGCTCCGCTCCTATTGGTCGTAGCGTGATATTATATAGCCTATAGCCTTCCTCGATAAATGGGCTATCCTACAAAAAAATGTTTTCAATTCAAACCAGTAGTGCCTGAGATTAGCGCGTTCAATCAAACTCTTCAGCTTTATATATTAGTATAAATTTATGCAGTTCTAGTCTGACTATTGTAAAAATTCACGCATTTTATGGCTGGAGTAGGTACTGAAAAACTGCAGAGACCCATAAATTTTAATCGCAATTAAATTTAAATACCCAAGCTGCCCATTGTCATTCCGAACGCTGACGAACAACATAGGAAACCGGATTTATATTTTTTTCAGCCCCTCGATTGAAAGGCTTGAAAGAATAGTGAATTATTATAGTTGTGGCATAGCATATTATATTTAAAAAAAGTATTCTTACTTCAAAAGAAATGTATCCGAATCATAGCGAGTGTGGCACCTAGACATAGCTGTAGAGAGCTATTTAAAAAATTTAAAATTCTTACCGTTTACGACATTTTTATTCTAGAATGCGCACTATTTGTAAACAATAATCCTTCTCTTTTTATCGAGAATAATTTTGAACATAGCTACTCGACAAGGAATAAAAATAATTTAAAAACGGTAGCATCTTTGCTAACTGTAATTCAGAGAGGTGTCCGCAACGCTATGATTCGGATACATAATAAAGTACCTGCACATATACAAGCTGGGGTTAACCTGAAAAAAAATCTAAAAGAATTTTTATTTACAGAAACAAATTATGATTTAAAAAATTATCTTTGACAATGATATTATGACAAGCCTGACGCTATTAATACGTGTGTACATGTACCATTAATAAAGTATATTTATTATTATCATTATTATTATTATTATTATTATTATATGGGGCTATTCTGTGTGGTCAGTGTTAAAACTAACAGCGCTGTTAAATTCCGTCTCACTTTAACTTATGTGATGTCAAAATTATTATAAAGAAACAAAAATTTAACATAACTGTGAGTTTCTATACGTACTAATCCAAGCGACAGGGCGTAAAATATGGATCCCCGATTAGATATGGCGACTTCATAAACTTGTAACGACCTGGATAGATAGAGGTAAAGTTTATAAGTTTGGATGTAGGAAGTAATCTTCGAAACTACTCTTCCGATTTAAAAAAAAAAAAATTACCAGTATTTAGAATGGACCTTCAGGAAGGACACGGGTTAAAGTAAAAATGCTTTTCGTGGAGACCAATTTTGCAACGTAAGTCGACGAAAAAAACAATGACATATTTTTACAAATTTTGGCGAAACCGAACCGAGTCGCTTTTCCTCTTTAAAATCAGAACCATTTTTCATGTTTGCCGCCTGGATTGTACACAATAGCACCAACACGTGGCATATTGGTATGCAATATGAAGAAAATTACCGCTTTCGAAATTTCAGTGCTATATTGAAGATGACCTTACTAATCAATTGGCTATTCAAAATGACCTAATTACTTATTTAACGACATACATACAAGGACATATTATTTGTAATAGGTACATTTCTTTCTAAAGAATGCACACCGCATAGATTATGTTAATTATATCATTAGGTATAGAACGCATGCAATAAAATATATACCTACAACTAAAGGCCGCTGCACACAAGGCTTTGCTAGAATCGTTGCTGGGTTTTGCGCTGGTTACGACTATGGTAATGACGTCACTGCGAGCTCGCGTGCCTGGTTACAAGCCGTATTTCTAAACTAGAACCGGGGCTATTTTCATGCTTGTTTTGAACAAGAACAAATCAGAAAACAGTATCTTGTCACGTGAGCGACAGGGACAAACGCTCGCAAGCAAGCATGTGTGTGTTCTGTTCAGAGACAATAAACGTTCACTTTTGTTTACATTCGAACTGTCACGGTGCGCGCACCAAGCCCATCTACAAAGTCAGCTTGAACCAACGAACGCTATATTAAATATTTTACGGCGATGAGAGCGCTATTTGTTAAACGTAATACTAAACACTGATCGTGCTGGACATCAGCGTGTTTCATGACAGCTGGTTATTTTCAATGTTTCCGATTGCATTGGTAAATTGAACTTTTTGGATCTAGACAAGGATTGCTTCTCACATGGACAATTATATGTGGTGTGTTCTAGAGTCGGCAAAGCAGACGATCTTTATATCTGCACAGACAAGAAATATTGTATACCCACAAGCATTGTGAAATTAAACATATTAGAAACGTGTGCTCTCTCTTTTTTTTCTTTGCCATTAAACCAGACTGAGCCACAGCAGCGCGTGGCCGGATACAGCTAGCATTTAAATTTGAATGAAGGACATTTATCTACTTTTTAGATGGGAAATTCTTTGGCCTATTTCACATTAAATCGAATAATCAAATAGTTGCAGAATGCAGTTTATGCAAATTTGAAAAACACAATGAGTCATTAGGCGAGCGTCCGTCAACGGTATGCATAATGTTATTACCATACTTAGGAGCATGCAAAGTGCATTTCTATGGTCATGAGACAAAGCCGTCTCGCTTTTTTTTTAGTTTCTATGAAAACGCTATTTGGAGTCAATAATAAGAACGCATTTAAACGCGCACCGCTCAGAAAAACCTACTCGTGAAGGTATCCACGTTTATTTAATGGAGTAGCGCACAGTTTAGACCAGCACCTGCACGTACCGTCACCAGCAACGACCGTCAGAGCAAATTAGTATACAGTATGTAAACGCGTAAGGTGCACATAGGGAAATTAACATTGGGAAAAAATGAGTGGATCAGAGTGAGCCTTGAAATCTTGTTTTTCAATTTGACAGATAATATTCTTTTGCAAAATGAATGTGTATAATACCGAAGAAAATATTCAGATGATTACAACATATAATCGGGCTTTTTTTATTAATGGGACATTAAATTCCCAAAAATACTTAAATATGGTGCGAGATCAAATATCTCCGCCTATTCGTGTTGAACCTAAAGACATTGGGTCACTGTTTTACCAACGCGCATACGTCATACCAGTCAGACAATTTTTGAATTTGAATGAAATGTTTCCAAACAGATGGAGTTGTTTTTATACATCGAAGCATTCGATGTATATTTAAATTCGGTCCAAAAATCCCGTATGTGTAAAAATCTTTGTCGTACCATATCTCGAGTAAATGAAATTTGTTTTCGATAAAATTTTAAACACGTGTGTGTTTCCATTTGGTCAGGGTCTGTATTCATTTTCATTTATGTAACTTAAAAAATAGTGCCCTTTTGGCCATAATACGTCAAACAAACGTCCATAACTTCTATGCGTTGCGAGCTACAAAAAAAGTTATCGAAGGAGATTTGTGCATCGGTTCATTATCTTTCCGACTGGCATAAAAAATGTATTGTTATCTGTCTGCGTCTGACTGTAATAAATTAATTTCTGCTGGCTTGCCTGAAAATAATTTTTTGGATTATTGCCATATCTTTTTTAATAACTTTCCAATTATCACCAAATTTGTTCTAAACTTTAAGAATTCGATTTTTGTCTGTAAATAACATAATTTTCAGTGTTGTAAATACTTTAAAAATACTTTTTTTGCATAATTTTGAATAATTCTATATTTTGAACTATTGTCAACTGTTTTTCCCGAGGGGTGAACTTCTGAGCTCAGATTCATTTAAGTAAAGTCAAGTCTCGTTTATACAATTCTAGACGATACGAATGTCCGGATAATCAGTCAGATTTGTAGACATTTTTGGTAATTTAATGTTTATGTTCAAACGGTAAGTTTGCTTAGTTAAAGATTTTCTTTTGCTTATTACCCGGATTTTCGATTGTCTGGATCATAGATATATGGTAGGGATATTATTATATATGGTCTCCGTTAGTCCGAATAAACCAGGTTTTACTTTATTTTAAATAGACAATGAATAAAGAACATTTATTGACTTAAAGTACTTACAAAATGTCAAAGTGAGAAATTAATATTATAATAATTGTAGGTTATTATTAAAAACCTTAGAATGTTAAATCACTAATATTTACACCAGTCACCAACTTCAAATCTTTATATCTGGTGGTGAGTGGTGACACTTACACGAATAACTTCATGTTTATTCATGAAATCATGATTATGGATGATTCGAGCATTTATTTGACAGATAGGTATACTCAGGCGAAATGTGCTCAGTTATTGAAAATTTTTAATAAAATGCCAGCAACACGCAAGAAAACAAATACTATAGTGAAAACGAAAGCGAAAGTTAATGAAGTAAGTTTTATGTGAACTAAATGTACTGAACCTATAAGCTAACCTATAAAAATATTTTGAAGGAAATTTTTTCATTTTATTTCAGTATATGAAGCTGTCAAGGAGCCTACGAAACCTCTTCTGAAGGGTGATGAATATTTCCAAAGTGAATTATTAATATGTGAATAATTCGAGTATCCATTACACAGTTTTTGATTACTGGAGACAATTTGAAGAAATGGTTTCCCTATATACTCCGAAGACAATTACATCATATTTTGGAAACCATATTATATCAATAATAAAACAATTTACTCTGACTGCTATTTTTAACGATTTGGCTTTTAAACATACTGTCAAAGGATGCCTCCAACGTTCGAAAGAAAGCATTATTATGCTTTGAAGTACGTCTACGATCGAATATTATGTCAATTCGTAGTGTATTGTTAAATACTGTGTGAGTGTTTATACTTTATAAAGATTATTTGTTCTAATTTGTGTTTTTAACAGATATGTTTATTACATTATCATTTTATATTTAGAAACAAGCTTCCCGTACAAAATCCATTACTTTTTGCGTTATATTTTATTAAAGTACTATAATTATAATAATTACAAGTTAATTTAATATTTTCTTGATTGTGTTTTGTATTATTTATCTTAAATTATATTGAAGTTACATTTTTGTATTTGTTGACAAACGTTTGTACCAACTTTTCTCAATTCAAGATTTCAAATATTTGGCACTCCGTGTAGCAAGTACTTTGATACACCAAATGTCAAACTCAGTTGACTCAAACGTTCTGTCCAATATTCGATCGAACGTTCGGGTCGACGTTCATAGCATGATACTCGTGTCTATCGTAGCTCTGTATTATCGGTTAAAATGCTGCATTGAATTTTCACTTTCTAAACAACGGTTCTTTTTTAATTCATTGCAACCTATGCTCCAAAGATAAAAAATAAAAATTTGTTTGGAAATTATTGTATTATATACATATAATGTCTAGGTAATAGATGGTTAGTACATGTACCTATGTGTTATTTACTTCGTACATTGTGTTTGAATATTTTTTTGAAAAATTGTATAATTTATGCTTTAATTTAAAAAATAAACCGTTTTTGAGAATGTGATAATTCAATGTAGAATTTTAACCGATAATACCGACATACGACAGACATTCGTGTGATACTAATTGTGTCTATCGTAGCTCGATATTATCGATTAAAATGCTGCATTGAATTATCACTTTCTATAAAACGGGGCATTTTTTTTTAATTCATAGCAACATATGCTCCAATGCAAAGTTACATGAAAAAACAAAAATTTGTTTGGAATTGAATTTTAAACAAAAAATGCAAAGCAGCTCCCATTCTGATCGGCTCGGTTTGGAGGTATTGAGGCATGAATGTTCTGAATTTATCAAAAACTGAATAAGTTTAGAAAACTTTATGCATTGGTGTCTTCAAAAAAAAGGCCGAACAGAACGGAAATTGTTACGCATTTTTTGTTTAAATTCAATTCCAAAGACAAATTTTCATTCTTCGTTTCATTGTGTAACCCTTCCAGGCCCAAATTAGATTTATTTAATAATATAAACCTTTATTTAGATTATCGTACCAAAAATACATAAAATTAACATATTTAACTGATTTTATAAAATTTCATAAACAGAATATTTGAAAAAAAAACTGGTTTTTACATGTAACCACCGGGAAACAAAAAAGTATATTGAAATTTTATTTATTGTTATTATAGAGGTGTCGACAGCTTAGGTCATTATTACAACAAATAACAAATCACAAAACATCCATGAGCGGATGTGAGATTCTAACCCACGACAGTCTAATCCAGAGATTAGCCTATACTGGCCTCTGGATCAGATTGTCGTGGGTTCGAATCCCACCTCCGCTCATGGCCTCGGATTCAATATCTGTAATATGTGACCCTAATTCTTGAGGAAATAAACATGAAAATAAATCAAAAAGGCTACTAGCGTCAACAGGAATGTTTTTGGGCTAGATGGTTTAGTGAATAAATTTATATTATTGTTATTCATATTTTCTGTGTATCATCTAACATTCTCAACGTCAAATGGTAAATTTCTCCGAATTTCCGCGAGAGAAAGCTCATATTCATTATTAAATTCATCCGTAACGTTCCCATTTTCGACTTTTTCATTTACTTCTGGTACATGCTCTTCAATTTCATCGTCTGGCTCATGTAAGACTTGAATTTCATTGGTAATATCTTGAAAAATGGCATTCAAATTTTCTTCACCTTCATCATCTGTGTCCACAATTGACACTTGGTCAGAAAGAATATTTCCAAGAAGTATTTCAATCTCGTCTGAATTCATATTTTCTAATTTGTGATAGCTCCATAGCTTTTTTCTTGAAATTTTAACACTAAGTACCACTGGTTTTGCCGCGAAACCACACATTCAAATTTCAAAAATCTTCACATTATAAAAAATTCATGAAACAAAATAATCACACATGACTATCTAATAATAAATTGTCATTAAATTTACTTACCAGCCATTATAATCCACTAATTGTTAATATTTATCAATAATAATGACAATTTGATCAAAATGCCACTGTTTTATTTACAAAACTGAGTAGTACAGATTTCTATATCGAAACTAAATCGTACACTTTCATTTCAACTAACTCTTAAGCTACGGATCAAGAGATGGCGCTTCCAGCTACCTACTGTTACGGTGGTTTTGGTTATAGCCACTGCAACGCATTAAATAAATTTTATAAAAGGTCTAGAGACAAAAAGGGTAAATTACTTTACTCGTTACTTTTCAGACAATCGAGTACTAGCATGAAACATCGCATCAAGTCGCGTACGGTATGACTTTTTCATAATTTGTAAAAAAACTACCTATTTAAAAATGCTTTAACTAAAGTAATCGAAACTTTCAGCTCGACTGATAACTTTCACTCGAGTTGCCGAGACTAAATAGTGAACTCGAGTGCCGTAATAAAATACCCGAGTGATTCGGGTCACAAAATTCTACTCGAGTCGCATCTCTAATGCGTAAGAATAATATCATACAATCACACTGCAATAAAGTCTATATAATTAAAGCAAACATAAATATGGAAAATTATCTATTGACATTAAAAATAAGATAGTGATAAAAAAATATGAAACAACATAAAATATTCTTTAGTAAAAAAATGAAATTTAACATTTGAGGATATTTTATTTATGGAAGAAATCTTTGGTTCATATTAAAAAATAAAACTTTTTCCCCTAGAAGTCTCTCTATTCTTCATGGTAGCATACTGAAAAAAAACGTTTAGTCATTTTCACAATGCTGAGATGTATTTTGCCAAGGGCTACTGTCCCTTTACATATAACTAATAAAAAAACTGACATACTGTAAACATATCGTTTGAATTGTTTTACCAACTATGATTTGAGTACCCAATTTCAAAACCATCGCCATGCTATTGGATGCACAACAATTTTATAGTCTCTAATTTCTATATATTGAGAAGATGCTTTAGCATCTTGTTTTGTTTTATTTTTGTACAAAAAAATTAAAATGATGATTTATAAGAGCTTTTTATTATTAAAAAAGCCAAGTAAAATAAAAATAAATCAAAATAAAATAGAAATCCTCAAGATTACCACGATAATTCAATAGAAATAACAATTAATGCAGTCATGGCTAACTCGGATCCAAGTATTTTTTCTCAATGCTAATTTCCCTATGTGCACCTTGTTTACATACTACATAAGTACAGATATAAATTTTAATCCCATCAAAAACATGAATTGTAAAAAAATGCCAAATCTCGCAACTCAATTCTTCCGCTGCAAAAAGTTGTGAGATCTCATGTAAAACCAAGTCACTTATTTTAATTAGTGTCCAATAGCTTTGTTATAAATTGTTACCTATCAACATTTATAGTGACCATATCAATATTAGACATCTTTATTTCTATAATTATAATGAGTATAATAATAATATAATGAAGTCATTTCTAGCCTCGTACCCAGCCTACCGGCCAGCAGAAGTCCAAGCAGTTTTTCCAGCCTCGTGTGCAACGGCCTTGAGGCTATGGTATTTAGATTCAAAACGAACACAACAGATGGACTTGTTCACTCAAAACATATTTACTGAAATGCTTTGTGTTTTAAAAAGCTCATCAAAGTATCCCTCGACAACACTTCAGGAATCAGTATTGCGCACGACTGTGTGACAAGATGCCAGCAAGAATAACAAATGTAGATGATTCAGCTTCTGTAATTGGTTATGTAAGATGATCACGGCTTACAAAATTAATGATAATGAAATGCTATGCTATTGTTCTTTGAATAAAGGCCAATTCTCACGTACCGAGACGCGACAAAATGCTGCTTTCAAAAATGTACGTGTTTTCTAATGTAGCAGTTCTCACAAGTCACTAAAATACGACGCAAAAAAATGCGACGCTTCAAAGGGTGTATTCAGCTTCACAGAAGTCGTTTTGCGAGAATTAGTCTTAAAATTAATTTTGTAATATTTCATTTAATAAAACGGAATGTTTGTAAGTACTTAAGTAGGTACTTTTTTTTAATAAAAAAACTTTTTCCTGTAGGTATCTAACTGGAACATTTTCTATTTTTTTCCGCATTCAGTGAAATCGGATTTATCAATATTGATAATTATGACGCGTTGACGCATTTTAGCGTTAAAAGTAATCAGTTTTATGAAATACGATGATTAATAGAAATAAATATACTTTAATTAAGTAATTTTTATATGAAAGGATTCCCGCAATAAACTTACGTCATAATTGAATAAAATTCCTGGATTATATGTGCGTAAAATATATATAAAATCTCGTTTCACGATGTTCGTCCAGGCTAATCTCCAAAACCACTGAACCGATTTGAATGAAATTTTGTAAATGTGTCTTGCTTGGTCCAACTACCTATAGGATAGTTTTTATTAAATATTTTGTACAAAATTACGCTGTTTTTTCAAAAAAACTGTTGTAGTACCAAGTAGCGACATCTGATAGAATTTGCTCAAAGCTATTAGTTCAGAAGCAAACAAAAAAAAACTGTTATAGTTCCAAGCAGCGACATCTGATAGAATTTGCAGAAAACTATTAGTTTAGAAGCAAATCTAGTAGAATTTGCTCAAAGCTATTAGCGCATGGACGCCGGGCCGCAAACGAAATATATCTATCCCACCCGGGTGAAACCGGGCCGGGCCGCCAATATTCTATAATATCTCTTATTACAGTGATGAATAAAACGTTTTTTAAGTTTTGAAAATTTCACACAAAGAACTGCATTAAAAGATATATCAGCATTGTTACCAACTTAAATGTAGGTTAAGCAATAAAGTACCTGTAATTGGTTGTGTCTATGTTGTCAGTCATTGCTAGTATTCGCAATGTGTTACAACGGTAAAAGCTATTCTGGGTCACTGACATCGAAGTTCGTTTAACTTAACTGCACTATCTTGTTTGTTTTAATAATAGATTAATTTAATAAACTAATTAATTAGAATACCTTGAATACTACTAACAAAGCATACCAAACAAGCCGTATGACCTCAGTTGTTTAGCGTCTATAATCTACAATTTATCCCAACAAGCCGTGAGGTCGTGTATTAGAATTTTAGAAGTGCGACTCTTGATGTCCACACGGCCAATTTCCCAGTACGAACAATCTTTAATATTAAATATGTGTTTCACAAATTAGACCCGAGATAATGTTTTCAACAAAACCTCAAAATACACTTTTTTCCAAGTGTGTAGGCTTTCACGGCCGGTGTTGATCCAAATCTTCTTGGTTTTCCGGGCTTGTATGCCGTGGTCCATTGGTATTACTACCTGACGTTTCGTCTACAGCTTCGGTAGACATTAGCAAAGGCGATGTGGTAGCGGGCGAAGTGTCCTTCTAGGCTGCTCACAGGTAAGTACTAAGTGTGTCGACAAGTGTGGTACTTCCGTCTTTTATAGTCAGCGTGCTCGTGTTCTCTACTCGGTCGTAGTATGCTCTTCTGTGATTGGTCGTTCCATTCAGTGGGTTGGTATTGCACAGTGCTGGTGTCCATGTTTTACTTAGAGTCAAACTTTCATCTTTGCGGTTGAAATTGTGTGTTTGTGTATTTCTAGGGCCTCTCTGTATATACGTGGGTAGTAGGGGAGGGAGGGGGAATGGCGCTCACCTCTGTAACTCTGTCAAAAAGGAACGTAGCAACACGTCACGTCACGTGAAGCGCGAGGGGAGGGGGCCTCTAATAGACAGCGATGCAAACGGACAGTCAGCTCGCGTCATGCGACCGTGAAAAGCGTATCTTTGTTTGCGGCCGCGCTGATCTAATTTTTAATTAAGTTGCTGGGCTCGCTAGGACTCAGTGTTGCAGATTTGCGTAAACTTGTTTATAAATTTGCTGAGCGCAACAATATCAAAAACAATTAGGTATGATCAAAGCAGTAAAACAGCCGGATTGGATTGGGGACACTACTTTATGAGACCCTGAGCGGCATTACCCAAAGTCAGGGGCAATGCCGCTCAAACATGTTTTTTTAATAATGTTTTCCTACTACTAGTAGGTGAAAGATATATGTTTTTGTTGTTAAATTGTTGATTACTCGATAATTAAAGACTTTGTTACTCTTCTTAATTTTGATTTATAATAAATAATTTAAAAAATACACCATGTTTTCCTTAAGTGAACGCCATTCCCCCGTCCTACCCTAACTCGATGTTCTGTCTATAACTTTGGTTTCTTCAAAAAGGATCTTATGGTTGTCTAGAGTCAACGTATGCTCGCCTATTGCAGATTTTTCGATGTGTCCAATCTACAACTTCTCTTGTGTTCTGTTATGCGTGTCTTTACACTTCTTTTTATTGTCCCAATATATACTGATCCACATGTGCAAGGAACGCGATATATACCAGGTGTTGCCAGTGGGTGTCTGGTATCTTTGGCAGATCTTAGGCACTCCTGAATCTTTTTTTGCATTTTGTTTAATCTAGAAAACAGGTCGACCAATTTTGATAACATTTCTTTTGAATCATATTTACGTTAATACACGTCGATTGGCACCCAACGAAGTCGAAAATGGTTTCATGTACCGATGTAAACAATGTGTTGTATTATGAAGGAATTTTCCTAGCAATCCAGCTGCTATAAGTAGATTCTATTCTACCTACGCAGGGATACTTAATTAGGAAATGCACGCAAATCAATTTGCATGCAGTTTATTATTATTGTCATGCAAGACAAAAAGACGTCATACATTTTTCCACGTTGCATAATAATTATATTATTTTGTTATGCTTTGTTAGTACGACACAAATACGTAAATATTTTTCTTCAACAAGTATTGCGACGTTGGAATAGTTTTTGATTATTACTTTTAATACCACGTAATTTTCAAGATTATTTTTATAATTGTTTATACTATATACAGTAATACAAACAATTAAAAAAAATAATCTTGAAAATTAACAGCGTTTGAGATAAATTACTTAAAAAAAACTCACAAATATAACGTGCGCTGCATGCTAGGCGTTTAGTGGAGCAAGTTTATTATTTTCAACCATATTATATTGTGATTTTGGCGCCCCCTGAAACTGCCACTCGGGCCCCCCTAGATCCGAGGCTGATCAAATCATGTAAAAAATGTTAAAGCGCACCTGCCCCCCCTCCCTCTAACTATGCCAATGAAGAGACGTGTAAGAAATGTAGTAGGTATATATATCTCGGACAGTGTTGCCAGTCTAGTACAATTGTACTAGATCTAGTACTTTTTTGTCTGTACGCTAGTACGTTGAAGCAAAAATCTAGTACTTTTTAATAAATCTAGTAGGTACTATCTAATACCCAATGTCGACACACCCACCACAACAAACGAAAAAAGGGAAATTACCAAAAAAAGACTTTTTTGTTGTGGAAATGAAAGGATCTTTTTTTTCGCTCTCCTATATTGTGCCCGTATACAAAAATGTGTGAAATTAGGTTTTTAAAAAAAGGTCATTCGTTTGTTTTTTTGTTCTCCAACTGTGCACACAACAAAATTATTTAAGCCAGGTTGTTAAAAAAAAGGTCATTTGTGATTGGCAAATCTTAAAAAAATTCTAGTACTTTTTTCAACCCTGATCTAGTACGCAAAACAAAAAAGTTCTGGCAACACTGCATTCGGACCCTCGTTTGAACTTGATAGATGACCCACTATTTAACACTCTTTTAGAGTTGAAAAAATCTCCAAAAAAAACCTCTTTTATTATAGCTATCTAGACTAAAAAGTAAAAAATCATTTTTTAAATATATAAACATTTTTGTTCAACAAGGATAAAAATTCCCTCAACTCGATAAGATTTAAATTTTTCATTTTCTCATTATTCTTTTAATCAAAAAATTAAATATAATATGTCGATTTGGGGGAATTCCTATCGCTGTTGAACAAAATCTGTATATTTAAAAATAATTTTTTACTTTTTAGTCCACATTGCTATAAAAGTATATTATTTGAGCTTATTTAAATGTTAGCAAACATCATGTGATGAAAAATATCTGTTTATCTCACAAAATTAATATATTTCTATTTATTGCACATTTGCATTACCATAAAACGTGTATATATGCAAAGATGTTTGCAGTTTATAGCAATTAAAGTAATTTTATTATACACAAACCACTAATTAAAATATCAATTTGCATTTAAATTGGTTGCATACGATGAAAGAATTTAACGCCCCTCTACCATTATCTTGACGTTTTTAAGTGTTATTTTATTAAAATTGTTGTCGTTACTAAACAACGCTTTGCGTTTTATTCTCCCAAAATCAGGGATTTATCCATCGTTGACTCTAACAACATACACCAGCGGGTTGATACACAATGCTTTTAATTAGGACCATCATTCGACTGTTCTAAAGTATTACCATCTGAATTGAGTTGGATAAAAAAGTAACTAAATATCAGTAGAACTTTTAAGTTTTCCCAAGTTTATTTTGATCCATCTTAGTGCTCAATCGCTTTTCATTATAGTTTCTTTTACCACAATCACTATTTTTCAACTAGAGTGACCTGTGCGAATTATTCGCACTAAATAAGTATAATAATTATCACTTTACAATTTTTTTTTTTTTTTATGATTGCAGGTAGTCAATTCGTTTCTAATTTTGCACACTGCTTATATAACGTTCTTCTTTTTGTTGTATTTACAATATGAAGCTCAGATGACAGATCGAAGAAATATTTTACTAAAATTGTCATATAGAGGCGCAAGTAGTGAAAGCGTTGAGCTAAGCCGTCAGATGGCATCATGCAGCATTGCTGTGACGTTGTTCAGCGTTGCTCGCTGTTTCAAAATTAAAGCCGTCAGATGGCAGTATGCAGTATTGTGTCTGTTGTATTACAATATGAAGGTCAGATGACAGATCGAAGTTTTGACGTTGTTTCAAAATTAAAGCCGTCAGATGGCAGACGTTGTTCCGCGTTGCTGTATTTTAATTAATTTACAAAAACAAAAGCAATAATAAATTTTTTAGTTGTCGATGTCAGTAGAGCAAGCAATTATCTGTAAAATGGTATATAATTTATGTGGAGAAATTGTGAGGTTTTTTCTAAAAATGCAGGCAAACATCTTTAACCTTAGCGTATTAATGTATATGATGTTATGTTCAGCACGTTCAAACGTAGTCTTGAATTATTTTTGAGGTTAATCAATGATACCACTCTTACCACTTGATTTCATTCTCAAACATTATTTTTGTTGTTGCGGTATGACAATAGATTGGAGTCAAATAAGAAAGTGGAAAGGGAGACTTGTATCAACCCGCTGGCGCATACACTGCGTTTTCCGTATTTCAGTAAAATACTGGAAATGTCCACTTTGCTTAACGAATCGAAGTGTCCTTCTAAAAAAGCTTTTTGGAACGAAGTTCCTTAAGGGACGTTATAGATATGAATGGAGAGGGCTTGAAAAAAAAACGTAAGAAAAAAGCTTAAAGAAAATCTAATCTAATTACCTACTGTCCGTAAATATAGAAAGTTGAAATTTGGCACACTTATAATATAGGGCATGGGACAGATCCTAACGGAGTCGGATTTTTGAATTTTGGTCCCAGAGGGAAGCAAATTGAATACAAAAAAGTTTTTCGCTTATAATTCGCTCAATTTAAATCAGATCGATTCTTAAACGAAAGAGGAGAACATTTTACATAAATTTTGTATAACAGAATTCGCGCAAATAGTTTTTTTATACATAAAAAAGCAGAAATAAACATTATATAAATTCGATTTTGCATAATACATCGCGCACGTGGATCGGTTATCCTTTTCTCTTACACACTGTGGGATGGACATTTAAAGATTGCGTATGTTCTGTCTTAAAATAAAAAGATTGCATTTGTTCAATGAACTTATAACGTTTCTTTACAATTCGAATTTATTGGTAACTAACAAAAAATAAATTAAAAACTATATTACAAGACACAATAATTTATCTGTAAAACATAGAACACCCTTTTACGAAAAATGTCCTATATATAAAGGTAATCAACTGTATGAAGAACTGTCTCAAAATTTGAAGAAATGTATAAATATAAACACCCTAAAAAAACGGCCTAAAAAATTTCTGCTCAAAACTGCACCGTATAAAAATGATTTGTAAAACCAATCGTTTGTAATTGACGTTTGTAACTAATTTTTATTATTGGATCAGCAATAAATAATTATCTTGTCTTATCTTATAACCTCCTCCATTTTTTAAAGTCGGTTAAAAATTCGGTTGAAGATAATCATACTGATCTTGATCGATTTTTCATAGTCCTAGCAACGCCAATAGTGCATGTGTCATTATACCATGTATAGGCAAACACAAATATCGTAATATAATAAGAATAATCACATTTACCAAACCCAACTCTATTGTGAATGTATTTACATTGAAATTTACCGCTTCGTTTTCATAGTTATGTGTTTCCACTTCCGGCGAGTTGTTGATTATTTATCGTAAATCGTAATCAATTTCCGGGTACTTTACATTTAAAATGTATAAAATTTTGTCGCCACAACTACATTGTAGCTAACCGAAAAAATACATTGTAATCTAACGAGCCAAAGACAGCAAGGAAAGAGAAATTGATATAGGTTAGTTGGAGTCACTAAACTAAAAGCCTCTTCACGCGAGGCTGGTTTTGCCGCTAAATTCCTTGCTATAGATTTGACTACTAGTTTTCTAGCGCTGCTTTTCTCGATTGCTGTCATGTGCTCGCTTCACACGAGACGTCTTTTCAAGCTGGCCTTGTTGGTAGGTTCGGTGCGCGAGCAGTGATAGAACGGTAACAAAAGTGGACGTTTATTGTCTCTGAACAGAACAGACATTATGAGACAGTGTGTGTTTTTGGGCGTTTGTTCATGTCGCCCACGTGGCAAAATACTGCTTCCTGATTGGTACTTGCCGAGAGCAAGCAGAGGACCAAGCAAGAAAAGTCGGATTGGAGGGTCCAGTTCGATAACACTATGCACCCAAATTTTGAAATTTTTTTTTGTCATAGATAACGCTAAATTTTGACTTTCAAAAAAAAAAAAACTTTGCGGATTATTCACAAATTTCCTCAAAAATACGTGAAAAAAATGGAACTACTTTTCGTCTTTCACTGTCATTTTTTGAATCTAACCAATCAAAAATCACAAATACAAGTCATAGCAACTGGTGTAGAATTATTGTATAACTATCTCACTTTGTATGCAGCTTTCGATTGTGTTATGGAAGCAGGGTCGTATTTAGATTCGCATACCCGTTTATCGTTCACCCCGGAATTGTTTTTTTAAAAACTCAACATTTGCCCCTTCCCGTTTCACTGCGAGACAATTCGCATACCCCTTTATCGTTCACCCCGGAATTGTTTTTTTAAAAACTTCACATTTGCCCCTTCCCGTTTCACTGCGAGACAATTCGCATACCCCTTTATCAAAAAAAGCGGTGGTTTTCAATCTTCATGAAAATGTGAGTTTTAAATTTAAAATTCGTTTTATAAATTAAAATTTCCAAATATGGCTCTGCCCTGAACGTTCAATTGTATTTCATTCCAACCAATTGATATTTCTATCTTTGTTTATCATAGATACAGGTATATATAAATTTTTCTTTTCTTATCACTATATAAGACAAGATAGCGATCGCTATAGTAAATAATATACTCTAAATCAACTTACTATAACCATATTTAATTTTTTTAAATTAATTTATAAAAATTAATTTTCCGCACGATTTTCCGACCAATAACGCTGTTATATGTTATATAAAACAATAATAATTGTGAATTTCCAGTGGATATTTTGCATAGCAAGTTATCGTACTCTTACCTCAAATTTCTTTCAAGATCTTGACAAGAGATAATTTTATTTCAAAATGTCTGTGTAATTTGTATATCGTATTTTATTATCTATAAAATAATATTGACTTGAATTTCGAAATATTGGCTATTTCGATTATATGTAGGTTTAATAACTATTAAGATTGTCATTTGTTCAAATACTATACACAGTACACACGTATGATTACAAAATAATCATATTATTATTTTAACTTCTAGAATAATAACATTTTATAGAGGTATTATTTCGATAATATATATATCAAAAAAAATTTTAATCGTCCTTAATTTTAAGAAATTCGTACTATTTTCAAAAATAATCTTACCTTCGTTATACTGGAAACTTTGAAGGAACTTGACGTACCTATCGAATCATTTCGTTGCCTCCAACCCCCTCCCCCCAGCACTCACAACCTAGCACTTCTTTCTTCAACGTTTACAGAAAAAATAAATTTTGAACACTTCTCGTGTCGACGAGATCACGACTATTTTCTCTGGATCTTGTCTCAGACGAGAAAAACTGTTCAACTTTTCACGACATTTCGCGTAGACGACACGAAAAAATTTTATCCCGGGCGGCAACACTACTATAAGAAATTTTTTGTAACGGCTAGGATAAACTATAAATGTTTTACTGTGATCAACGAAGAAAGTATAATAATTTTAATCTAAATAATTAGTCCGCGCTACAAGAATATTTATTATCAAAAAGAAATGAACAGATCGTTGGTTTTAAAGGTAAAACATCTAAGATGATACTAACTGCAAACGTTCTACGAAAAACAGTATTCGATAGACGATTACATAACTTGCTGGAAGAATCATGATCAATTTTATAAAGTTGTTCCACAACGCAGTGACAAGTTTCGTCACATTACATAATACGGGTGATTTTTAAGTTGATTCGAAATCAAATAGACGAAAAAATATTTCAAGTAACTCAAAAATGAAACGGGCTTTCAAAGTTTATTAAATTTTATCAAATTTCGAGGTCGGTCTTGGCGTTATGTTATGTCACTATGGAAATATGTTATGTCATTATCAAGTATTCACAGAAATTGTTTGAAGTTATCCCCGTTTTGTTGGACACAAAAATGCGTGCGTCGTAGCCATGCTTGTAGCGATAAGGGCCTTCCGCGAATTATTTGAGATGCATTTCCGATTCGTGCTATCATTTATTCGCGTGTGTTAACCGGGCTTTTGAATTAATTAAATAAAATTTAAAACATTTAATTAAATTTCGAACGGCTATTTATATTATTTTTGAGTTTTGACAAAAAAAAGCTCCGACGCACGACTGGAGTTTACTCTTTAGCTACGCTGTGTAATGTATTCCATATCATTCCTTCGCACGTTAAATCCTACATATTGTTTGTCTCTTTTGAAGCGGACGAGCGTAACGCCACACTTGAAGCGTTGGAGCGTAACACCTCACCAATTGTTTTTACTACTCATAAAATTTCCGTACCAGGTCTTATAACTCAAAATCGTTTCTTAAAGAGTATATAAACTCCAAAAGCTATAAAATATTTGTTCGTCGATATGATTTCTACATCAACTTCAAAATCAGCCAGTCTACCATTAATTTCATTCAAAATTAAATATCAATGAGTTTATAAGTCAAGATAAGCACATTTGAAAGAGGAAACAAAATAGTAACAAATCGTTTTTTAAATGAGTTATCAAGCTATCAAGATTTGCAAAGTCGCCGATCGCGATGTCAGCAAAGATACAGTCTCTGGATGCAGGGTTGGGGCTCTTTGGTTGCGGTTTCTAAACGGATGGGTGTCACTTGTCATGTCACCGACTGCGATGATATATCACGCTGCCGACGTCAGACATATGCTCCCTTTGCTCACAGCATGCGTGTTTCGCGTTTGCATGTGTGTGTGACATATTTATAAATGTATGCGTGCATCATTCCCTTTGTGAAGGGACAAGCTTGACGTCAGAATTTCACTGTCAAGTGCAGATTCCCTACGCTGCACATGGTGCGCCGGCCAAGTTCTTGCAACCACGAACCACACAATGTCGACACAATACTGTGTTCACCGCGGACATAACTGTGCCCAATCTGTGAGATATTGTTTGCATACGACTTAAAACTGAGGTTATTCTTATAGAAAAAAACTCACTGCATTGATTCCGACCACTATTTTTAGTAGTTTAGAAGTTATAGCGTTTTTAAGTTTTTCTCAATTAATATAAATAAATGCTCGTATCTCTGAAACTAGAGGTGATACAGGGTTGCAGGTTGTCGGAATCGATTCAGCTTGACTTTTTCTATAAGTTCGATTAATATAAAACCGACCTAAAATCGTTTAGTGTCTTAAAAAATTGCAGATTTGCAAAACGCATGAAAACATGGAATGATTTATGATGTTTGGTAAAAATATATAAATATCCCCGATATGCTTAACGTTGAGGAGTCTTATAGAAAAAAGTACGCTGAATCGATTAGGCCTAAGCGCAAATTCGTGTCTCGATTAGTTTAGACGCTATGACGGTTTAAAATGTATAAAAATTTAAGCAGCTTAAATTGGGCTACATCTACAAAACTAAAAGAGATACAGGGTTGCGGAAGGTCGGAATCGATTCAGAATGACTTTTTCTCTAAATAGAGCGAACTTTTTCAAAAATTTTCCAATTTTGAAAGAAGGGTCCCCCCTTCTTACTTTTTTGTTTTTAAAAAAACCGAGAAATCTGTGAGACATTATTTGCATACGACTTACAACTGAGGCTATCTTTATAGAAAAACTCGCGCTGATTCGATTCCGAAGACTCCCACCTTCGTATCATTAGTCGTTAAGAAGCTATAGCGTTTTTAAGTTTTTCTCAAATAATATAAATAAACGCTCGTATCTCTTAAACTAAAAGTGATACAGGGTTGCGAGTTATCGGAATCGATTCAGCTTGACTTTTTCTATAAGTTCGGTTAATATAAAACCGGCCAAAAATCGTTTAGTGTCCGAAACTAAAAGAGATACGGGTTTGCGGATGAATTGAAATCCCACCAAAAAAATTTGAATGTTGAATCCATCTAAAAAACATTGGCGTGTCCACTTTGATGATAAGAAACACTGAATCATTCGTTCATGGGCGGTAGATGGCATGTGATGTTGACGTTATGCGTTGTGCATCTGATTGTGACACTGATGTGGGTGACACAGGGACTGCGAGGAGCGCAGCACCGTTCGTGGGATGCAGACTGTGCCGTTGCAGACGGCCACTGATAATAATGCATTGTGTCATACACGTCGACTCGATCTGTATCATTCACATATGCATACGGTACATAAAACTGGGTGTAAGGCCGACTTGCAAAACTCAACAAAACCAGTAGACATGGGAAAAGTCGTTACTGCGATCACAGTGACTGTTATTCCAGTTACACAAAAATCACAGTGAAAAATCATATCGTGACTTTGTCACGTCGATCCCGACCGAGCAAACACTCGGTCGGACGTTACGTCGGCTACTCGGTTGGAGCAACCGTCGTGATTGTGCGGTTACTTTGGAACATAGTTACCTCTTGTCAGATCACAGTGATCATTTTAGTCAGCTGGTCACAGTGAATTCCCAACTCTATTTTCCACGTCTCCCCATCTTCGAGGCTAGTTACGTTACGGAGCTGAATTTAGGGTTATTTTAAAGAAGCAGCGTTCCTAATTTCACGCGCCTAGATATGATCCTCGTACCTATTTGCAGGAATGACGTCAGCTGGCGGACCTTTCATATTTTGCCAACATATAATGATAATATCAAAAATATCATTTGTAATTGAACTTGGACTAAATCTTTTACCTTAAAAATTCAATTTTTTTCTAAACAATATTAATTTCTGTCTTTTGAATTCTGTGACATTTTGTTAAATGCTGCCATTAAACTTTATAAACAGCCGTTGCCACGCAATCAATTGACAGGTCCGCTGGTTGACATCATCCTCCCCACAACTATCCAACAGAACGAGGTAGCCTCTTGAATTTTTCTATAGAATAGGATATATACTTTACAAAAATTCGGGTCGCAGTTAGGGCTGTCTACGGGTTTGAATAGTGCATATCCGGGCTACGGGTTTTATTATCGATGTCTCCGGGTCAGACAGATGCTGTGGAAGCTGTCGAATCACTTGGTTTGAAAAATTTGGACGAAGATAGGCTTTATGACGAGATCAACAAATTAAATCAAGTTATTTCCTCAGTTCGTACAATCCAATAAATTCAACATTGTCTGTTGATTTACGATGGGTTCAGTTATTCAAAGTCACATCAACCTTCAGCGAACTGCTGAAAATAATTGGAAAAATTTTTTCAATCCCTATAAGCAATGCTTTTGTAGAACGCGTTTTTTCTTTAATGGGAAATTTGTTGACAGACGAGCGAAACTGCTGTCAGTGGACATGGTGAAGGCAGAGTTAATTGTAAAGATTAATTACAATATGAATTGTCAAGCGTTTTTTTAGTTTTTGAAAAAACCTGAGCAAGAAAAGATGCTAAAACAATCCCTACAGAATAAAAAATATAGTTTTAAGTGTCAAGCTGGTCCAAGTCAGCCTAGCACTAGCTAGGTTATATTCATACTTCAAAAAAATGTTTTATTTTAATTAAAAAACATTTTTCCAAAATCTCCGGGTCTGCTTTTTTTGAAAGGTGGCAGCCCTAGTCGCAGTACCAAACCCTGCCGACAATATAGTGTATTTGCTATTTCAGACTGTGGCTTTATTATGTGAACTTGAGGTTGTTTCCCCTTTTTCCATTACATCTTGTATAACTGGCCATGTCAGTACGTATGTGGGAGATGAGTCTCTCTCCGGATAATGAATATTTAATACTAATTGTTCTGCACGTAATGAATAATGACTAATATATCACGGTATGTCTGTATTCACAATAATATCCATATATTACATGTAACAATCTCTCATGGACTAATTCACCCACATCAAACATATATTCTATATCAGGTACACCTTCACAGAAAACAGATCTTTGATAATATAATTATTAGTTAGCCGTGCTGTGATAAGTATAGAGACCGAAAAGCAAAGGCCGCTGCACACGAGGCTGGAAACACCGCTGGGACTTCTGCTGGCCGGCGGCTGGGTACGAGGATGGAAATGATGTCACTGCGGGCTCGTCTGACAAGACGGATTTTAAAATTAGAACAGGGGCTATTTTTCTTGCTAGGCCCCCGGCTTGCTCTGAGGAGGAACCAATCAGGAAACAGTATCTTGTCACGTGGACGACATGAACAAACGCCCACAAACCAACATGGCATCATTCTGCTCAGAGTCAGACAACAGACACGTTTATATTTGAACTGTCACTGCGCGCGCACCAGATCTGTCCACAAAACCAGCTTGAAAAGACGTCTCGTGTGAAGCGAGCACATAACAGCAATCGAGAAAACCAGCGCTAGAAAACTAGTAGTCAAATCTAGCGGCAAATCCAGCCTCGTGTGCAGTGGCCTTTATGCTAGCTGGCACGCTAGTTGCGAAGATGGAAATAGCGGAAACTACTGAGGCATATTTTTGTGTACTTCAAACTCAACCGGAATTTTTTTTTCAAATATATTTTTTTTTGCTATTTCGAAACCTCTATTTTTCTCTAAAAATCATATACAATTTTTATAAGGTTACATAAAAAAATATTCGAGAAAAACGCGCGTTATCAATTTATTAAAAAAATAATACCTAATTTACATATGGTGGAGTGCTGTGAAAAATATTTATTACTGTGTATTTAATTAATAAAATATTTTCTTATGTAACTTTATGAGAATTTTATATGAATAAATATAGAGGAAAAAATAAAGATTTGAAAAATGTGAAAAAAATATGTTAGAAATGGAGAAAATGTGATGCGAACTGGGTATAAAAAAACGGCGGATGTTTACAACATTACAGAAATGAGAAAGCCTGGTGTTTCAATTAATCTTATTCCGCTTCACGTCCTCATAAGTGTTGATTTATTAGCATATTGTGTACATATATCATGTCTTGTCGTCGTTACGTATGCAACGAGAAGATAATGGATGTATCATTTGTAATTCATATGCTAAAATTGAAATATACTGAATTGTATATCATATCAGAGACGTTGTTTCTGGCGAGAGAGATGGGGGGGGGTCACGAATTCATATTAAGAATTATTATTTTCCGACTACTAAAATCTAAATTGTGAAAAGGGGCTGAATCTGTGGCACCGAAAATTCTTCATGTTTACTTTGTGAATATTATTGTAACAAAACTGTTCTAGCTCGTGGTGGAAATTATTTATTTACAATAACAAACGTTTAACAAAACAGTTAAACACACAAACGAAAGGTACTTCTCTAACGTAATAGAAAAAAAAAACTAATAAATTCTGAGTAATAAAATAAAAGAACAAGTAACGAAGAATATAAAATTACTAATTATGTATCCTACAAAATATTTATAACATAATATAAAGACACCAAAGTTTATTCAGCACACTTAACTATTAACTATATACAGGATATTATTTATAATAAACCAGATTTTATATAATCGAAATCAATGGTCTATTAAATCGCTCTCCGCACTAGTATTTACACAGTTCATTTATATTCTATCTCTGCAGTTACCTCGGTATTACTGCACCGCGTGAACAATTTATGTCACAGCTATTTGTAACTCACACACACGAAATCTGACTGACTGACTCACCGAGTTTGCCTGGTCGTATTTATATGTGTGCTGCGTACGTCAATACAATATATAGGCACTTGTCTATTAGATATTTTTTTAATTGTTTTTTAAATTGAAATTTACATTTTTTTGATACATAGACGACTTTGGTTGTGGTATTAAAAATTTCGCCAATTGTTATTTTTTGCTTTCAGGAAGTTGTATCTGCACGGGGTTTTCAAGATCACTAAATAATATACCGACATTGGTTTTTCAAAACTTAAATCAACGCTTGGAATAAGACTATTTAAGTATTTACATATTTCAAATGAGCTGGACAGGCTTCTCATGTGTTTCGAAAGAAGTAAAAAAAATCAGTTAATTTAACAACACGCTGGGTGCCTCGGAAAGCAGTGAGTGGGATAATCGAGACACATATGCATTTGTTAGTTCAACATGCAGGTAAAAACTATTGAACTCAGTGTGAGGCATTAATTGTTTAGTCGGCAATCACCATTGTTTCTTGCCGCACAAGCAAGTTCTGTAGGCGCCAGTTACATGCATTACCTGCCATTTTGAATCAAACGCGGGTCACACAGACGGAAAGGGTAAAAGGATGCATTTCCGATGTTAACCGGGCTTATGGGTTAATTAAATAAAATTTAATTAAACTTTGAACGCCTGTTTCTCTCTTATTTTTGACTTTTGATAAAAAAGTTACTTGAAATATTTGTTCGCCTATTTGATTTCTACACGCTGTTAAAAAAGAAGAATCAAGTAAAAAATTCAAAAGGCCGCTTAACACACACGAAAAAATGATAGCACGAATCGGAAATGCATCCCAAATAATTCGCGGAAGGCCCTTATCGCTACTACAAGCATTACAGAAGCATGGGCTACGACGCATGCTTCTTTGTGTCCAACAAAACGGGGACAACTTCGAACAATTTCTGGGAATACTTGATAACATAACATATTTCCATAGTGACATAACATAACAATAAATCAGACGTTAATCAAAGATTTGGACATAACATAACGCCAGGACCGACCTCAAAATGTGATAAAATTTAATAAAACTTTGAAAGCACGTTTCTCTTTCATATTTGACTTTTGATAAAAATGTTACTTGAAATATTTGTTCATTTATTTGATTTATACACGTTGTTAAAAAAGAAGAATCAACTTAACACTTTGACGGACACTTAAAAATTCAGTTTTGTTCCAATTTTTTTCATATGTTTGAAATTGAATTACTCTTATAAGTTGTTATGTTGTGACAATATTGCCTTAGTAGATATTTGTACGGTGACACAGAGCACACAGGGTATGTATTCTACACTGGAAAATAGACTGCTACACCCGTCTGGCTATAAAACGTTCCGTAGTATACGACGGCTTCAGCCGTCGTGTCAAACTTTTGAAGTTTTGTTTATGACGTCCGTCAAAGTGCTCAAAGTCATCAAGGCAAGATTTTTGTCGTATTATGGTATGCGTTATTTTGTTCTGACGGCTATAAAATAGGTCGCGATCCACGGGTAAGTGGTCGACCCGCAGGTAAGTGGTCGGAAATCGGTGTCTTTACCCTATGTGTGTATATAAAACAATAGTTACAGCCTGTGTGTTACGTTCCCAGTATGTTTTGTCTGGTACAATAATAATATTTGTTTGTTGTGTCGGTAATGCCGCTCGTATATACGCAATGCCGTTCACCTCTTACAAATACTGTGCGTGGGAGTATCGACATACGGTACCATTTTAATGCACACTGAGTGCATTTTGTACAGTGGTAATATTCGCTGGGTGCGTGACGGCAGCACCGCCTCAACCGTCCTCAATTTTTCATGCTCCTATCACATTGATGCAAACGAACATTTTTTAAATAACTGTTATAAACGTTTCAGTAAAAGAAAAAAGAGGGGTTTGGTTTTTTGGCAATATCTCAGAAACTATTGCAGATATCTGAAATCACAAAAAAGATTCTGAAAAAGCAGGAAATATCCTACAAAAAAGTCTTATGTCTCGGAACTCTACCACCAATATTTATAATTTTAATTTAAAACTGAAAATAGGGCTAAAAAACGTTTTTCTATTTTTTATAAGACAAGCTAAAAGACACGAAAATATTGTAGTTTGGTCAATGAGTGCTCATAAGGGGAATGTAGATGGAAAAGTCGAAAGCAGAACGTTTGACTTAGGAACTTTGTTTGGACTAGTTAGGAGATAAACATACTAAAAGTCCTTACCCCTCCGAGGTACGCCCGAAGGGGGGGAGCACAAAAAAGGTCCCGTTTTTTGGTTTTTTGCTTTCATCTCGAAAACGGTACGTCGTACGAAATTTTGTTGTAATACATATTGAAAGAAGTAGTATAATAGGCCGGTTCGGGACCATACTAACTCCTCAGCTGGTGGTGGGGGTAAGCGTTTCAGTCAGCTCCAATCAGAGCCTTTGTTTTGTGAGCCAATCAGAGAGCATAACGCCCCCTTTTGTGAACCAATGAAATGATATGAAACAGTCATTATTCTCCAATCAGAGCCTTTCCTTTTGTGAGCCAATCAGAGAACATAACGCCCCCTTTTGTGAACCAATGAAATGATATGAAACAGACATTATTCTCCAATCCGAGCCTTTCCTTTTGTGAGCCAATCAGAGAGCATAACGCCCCCTTTTGTGAACCAATGAAATGATATGAAACAGACATTATTCTCCAATCCGAGCCTTTCCTTTTGTGAGCCAATCAGAGAGCATAACGCCCCCTTTTGTGAACCAATGAAATGATATGAAACAGACATTATTCTCCAATCAAAACCTTCCTTTTGTAAGCCATCCCTTTCCGTGAACCAATGAGTTGATAGTTATAGCGTTAATCGACTATATTTTGTTGTCGACGGTTTTTACATATGACCATCTGAAAAGAGCGGGAGATCAGAGAGAGAGAGAGAGAGAGAGAGAGAGAGAGAGAGAGAATGGAGGAATCACATGCTTGATAAATCATAATTTAATTAAATAATTTATATTTAGTAAAATCATAACTTATTTAATTAATTTATATTTAATAAAATAATTTATTTAATTAAATTATATTTAATAAAATAAAATCATAATTTAATTATATAATTTAATATAACGGTGAGCTGAGGAATCGAACAGGGTTCGATTTGGTCGCAAGCGCAGTGTCTTTATCCGCTAGACCACGATGCGATTCATACAACGAATGCTACTTATCCATTACACGTTTAATGTTAATGAGAATTATTAAGTATACTCCGCGCCATCTATGATCAAAAAAACGGAAGCAACACTGCTCGCGACATTATCGGCGCAATGCAAGCTTATATGATAATCCGCAAGATGGACTTTTTCTGTTGCACTTGTAACATGAGATGAGCACTTGACTATCCGCGCCATCTATGATCAAAAAACGGAAGCGACTGCACGCTTCATTATCAGCGTGATGTAAGCTTATGCATTCGGCCGACAGGTGGACTTTTCTGTTGCATTATAAACAATGTAATACGACACTTATATTACTAAAACAGGTCCGGCCTTAAAAAATCTCATCATGAGAACTTAATGTGACAGGTAGAATCGTGTTCTTTTATTAAATTATTAGTCTAACATAACATTTTTTTTAAATCTAGATCAGGGGTGTGCAACCTTTTTAATCAACGGGCCCAATTTAGATTTTAAAATTTTTTGGCGTGCCGCACATAGAGTGACACTTATTAATAATTAACAAAATTATTTATAATAAACTTTAAAAAAGTAAAGATTTCATTTACAAATTTTAATGCAAAATAAAAAACTGATATTTTATCCTCAGTACGGACTTACAGCTCTGCTCATTGACCACCACTCTGGCGTCACTGCGACGTTTCAGTGACGATCAATGACGCCCTCTTTCCGTGAATCGATGAGATGATAGTTTTAATCATTCAGGGTGGGGCTTTAAGCAAACAAAAATGGCGGGTGGACGATAATTATACTCCAATCAGGCAGTTACCCAAAATTAGATGTAATGAAACAGACATTATTCTCCAATTAGACAACCGTCCCTTTTGTGAACCAATCAGGGAGGCTTTAATCAATCAAAATGCTCGACGTAAAATTTAATCGAATGCCCCACCTTGTAATAATAGGTTCTAGTGATATAAGAAAATTGAGTATTAACATTCGATAATATTACCCAAGTAAAGTCCGGCTCTGTCTTTTTAGCGTTTTGTAATAACAGTTCAAAGTCTCGATAATGCATTCTGCTGATATAATAATCTTACAAGTATATGTTTTTTATTCTTATCATAATGACATCACGCATACCTGAAGCGATTTTTTTCCTTAGTGGATTTTACAATAGTTATTCTTTTCTAAATTTAGGAACACACTCATTTGTTATTTGTTATGAATATAAAATGAAAGTAAACTGAAGATTTAATGTTATATTCATTCCATACGTTCCCGATAATCCGCTGTTATCATATTGTTTTACTTCAGGACTGTTCAACCTATTAGCTTGTATTTCTAAATATTATCTTTGAACTTTAAATATATTTCCAATTCACTCTGATTTGCTTTAAATACTATATAGAGATTTGAAAAAAAATTAATTTTACTTCGATTTAGTTTGAAAATTGATTTTTTTGAATAGATAAAGTAAAAAGATTAACATATAAAATTACGATGCATTCGATTGGTTGAACACTCCTGTTTTATCACATTTTATGATTATTTAGCGTAAATTAGCTTTTTTCAAAAAATATTGTTTATAATTAATATTTTAAAATTTAAAGTATTTTTCTTCAGTTTAAACTTTTTTTATATTTCTGTTAAACAAACTTATTCATCAACTTAAAAATGATTTGAAAGTTAAAAATGCTAAATCTCTCTCTCTTTTGGTTTCAATGATGTAAATAAAAAGTGAAAAAAATTTTTTTATATTTCTGTTTAGCGTACTTATTCATCAACTTAAAAAAATGATTTGAAAGTCTACTAAAACATATCATGTTAATTAATTGTTATTTATATAAAGCATTCTCTGCTTTTTCACTATTTTTTAATTTGATTTGAATTTCTAAACCTACTCAGCTCCACAAGTAAGGATGTGTAAATAAAGTAGAAATGTTTTTTTTAGTATTTTTTAATCAATAAAAACAAATTAATATATAAAAAAAACACACTAATATTATTTAAAAAACAAAATTAAAACTACGTATATAAAAACAAAATAAAAAAACTAATTAATTTCTACTACATAATAAACAAAAAAACTAATTACTAATTATAAACTACATTAAAGTTAACTACAAACTATATTAGCGGAGAGCATCACCTGAAAAAAAGAAGATTAAATAATATTAATTTATTACTATATTTTATCAGCGACTATTTAAAAAATTAGCAACTTTTGTATTTTCAATTTTAGTTTACTTTTATTAAGGTTTAATACCTGTGGAAGAAACCCAGATATTTGGTTAATTTTAGTTTTACAATTACTATTTGAGCAATTAGAAAAAAAATTTGCACGGTTGAATATTGTAGAATCTAGTAGGTATGTATTAACTTTAGTTTATCACCTTAACTGTTGTTATAAATTTCAAAAATCACTATTTAATCAATTAGAAAAAAATTTGAATGGCGGGCTATTGAACAATAAGTAATAACTTTAGTTTAACACCCTGACTGTTGATATAAAATCAAAAAAGGTTAATGGGAAACCGAATATACTTTTAAATAATTAATCTAAAACACCTTTTTTCAAATCGCATACTAATTAAATCACATCACAGGCTCGTACCATTAACAGTCCATACACACACACGACGCGCCGGTCGGCTTATTTGATGTTTTTAGCACGATTAAGTCATGTGTTTTTTTTTTTTTTTTGCAAGTGTATGTTTTCGAATTGTTTATTTTAGCTTATGAGTTTAAATAAACAATAAACCTCGTAAAAAAATGAAATGAAAAAAGGTTTTATTGAAAAAAAGCAAAATCGAAAAAATAACATTACATGTCAAACGAACCATTGCTGTAAAGTATAATACGATAAAATGATCCGACTGCTGTATGAAGTATATCAGTCGGTTCAATGAGAACGCATGACAGTCATGGTGTTAAGATGAAATAATTATATATATTTTTTTTTTACTTGCCATTATGTAGTGTACTCCTGTAATTTTCCCGCTACGAAGAGTGATTGCTCTTCACTATCCTCCAAAAACTGCTCAGCCTCTCGAAAAATTTGCAGCAACTGGACGCAAGAAATGTCCAACACCGCACCATTTGAGTAAAATACCATGACCCTCTCTGGGGTCACGCTTTCAATGAAGTTTATGAATGATGACATAATTAATGATTGAATACACAATGATGAACGAATTGACTATTATAAAATGTCTTTATTCACAACTCATTATATTTATATAAGTGTGCAACACAAGAATTAACATGTTGACTGCCGTGATAAAGCATAACTTGTCGCATGAAGAATCAATCATAATAACCACGAGTATCATAATATTAAGTTGATTCTCATTCAATTCAATTTAAAATAACCAATCATTCATTTTCTCAGTTCAATGTATCGTTAATGCAGCTCATTATACACGGCTGGCACGCATTGGAAACCAGTGAATCGACGATTGTTTCTCACGGCTTGAAATGAATATAGTTGGAATTTCACTAAAAAGCTATGAATCTCCAGATAAAATATTTTTTCATATTATTATTTTATTCAAATTCCTTACATTTCTAAATTATTTCATGTGTTATTGTTGAAAATATAAAAATCTGAAAAAAATTCATAGTAAAAAAGTAAACAGTTATTTTTTTTTATGTATTTACTTCAAAAAAGCAGCTCAAACAAAAGCTCTTAGCATCCTATGCAGACTTGTTTTTTCATATGAAAAATTTCATTAATGCTAAAGAAATATCTTTAACATATTCAAGGGCAGAACGGTTCTAACCAGAAATATCTAATTATTGCGGTAGTTAATGTGTTAAATACGTTAGCGTTGAAGAAAAATGAGTGTGAGAGCAACTGTCAGCAAAATCTAAAGAAGTTATATTTCATTAAGGGGATACTCTACATGAGAAATGAATGACTGAAATTTTTACGGTATTTAAAGTAAAATTAACTGCCTGGTGAAACGATTGATGTAGGTGAATCAATATTCGTATCACCCTTAGCTTATAGGTAATAAGTTTACGAAACCATATGAATGTGTTCGATTCTGTTTTTCTAAAGGTATGAAATTGACAAGCTGTGCTATATCGTTTCTAGAAATTTTCGATCTTTATTACGGTGGCTCTGTTACAATTTTACAATAACGCTTTATGAATGATTACACGAAACGTTGTTTGCAACTGAAAATGTAGTTAAATTATGTGTTTTTTTCACTTTAAGGGGAATGTTACATCTATTATATTATGTTTCAATCTTTCACGGCTTTGTAAATACCAGAATGCAAAATAATATATTTCTTTTACTCGTACAATAATCTACTAGTCACCCGCTGCGGCTACATCCTATATGAAAAGCATAAATGGGTTGAAGTGTAGTTTTGAAGTAAAGTATCAGCTTTTCACATATTTTTTTAAAAAAGATACAGCATTTGTACTTCTTTTATGATGCAGCTCAAAGACCTGATTCACTCAACAGAAAAAAACATGCTGTGCGCTATATTCTTTTTTCAAATCGATTATGGTTCATCCTTAGAAGATAATATAATTCCCAAAAAATGTATATTTATTAAAAGTAAAATACAACGTTACTTTAACACATACGCCTGGGTATATGAGATTTTTCCCCGTTCCCGCGAAGCAGTTTATTTTCGATTAATAAAAGCGAAAAAAAATATTAGTTTCAAATTGGAAATTAAAAAAGAATTTTAGAAAAAGACTAACCCTAGTTTATCAACTAAAATTTTCTCGACATTGCAGATTTAATCATACTACATTGTTTTATTATTAACAGAATATAGGGTGAGAGTCATAAAACACGCTTGAAAAATAGTCTCGTGTGAAGTGAGCACTTAACAGTAGTCAAGAAAAACCAGCGCTAGAAAACTAGTATGCAAGGAAAACCAGTCTCATGTGTAACGTCTTTATCTTTACAGATGGTGATGTAATTTAAGATAAGACTAGAATTATATTACAGTCAGTTTTTTCACATGTTTGGTCACGAAACATGAATATGAGATATAAGGATTTAACACGTTTCAATACTAGGAATAGTTATTTGGAACAGAATGGAACAGTTGTTAGTATTATAATGAACGTTCTTCTTCACAAAATAATCATAATCAACTAAAATTTTCTCGACATTGAAGATTTAATCATACTACATTGTTTTATTATTAACAGAATATAGGGTGAGAGCCATAAAACACGCTTGAAAAATAGTCTCGTGTGAAGTGAGCACTTAACAGTAATCAAGAAAAAAACCAGCGCTAGAAAACTAGTATGCAAGGAAAACCAGTCTCATCTGTATCGTCTTTATCTTTTACAGATGGTGATGAAATTTAAGATAAGACTAGAATTATATTACAGTCAGTTTTTTCACATGTTTGGTCACGAAACATGAATATGAGATATAAGGATTTAACACGTTTCAATACTAGGAATAGTTATTTGGAACAGAATGGAATAGTTGTTAGTATTATAACGAACGTTCTTCTTCACAAAATAATCATAATCAACTAAAATTTTCTCGACATTGAAGATTTAATCATACTACATTGTTTTATTATTAACAGAATATAGGGTGAGAGCCATAAAACACGCTTGAAAAATAGTCTCGTGTGAAGTGAGCACTTAACAGTAATCAAGAAAAAAACCAGCGCTAGAAAACTAGTATGCAAGGAAAACCAGTCTCATCTGTATCGTCTTTATCTTTTACAGATGGTGATGTAATTTAAGATAAGACTAGAATTATATTACAGTCAGTTTTTTCACACGTTTCAATACTAGGAATAGTTATTTGGAACAGAATGGAATAGTTGTTAGTATTATAACGAACGTTCTTCTTCACAAAATAATCATTATTTACCTATTATAACAGCATGCTTTCATTATACGTAAAGTCGATTTTAGTATGACGTCGTAACATTAACATGTGATTTTTATACGTTACATGTTACATGCTAATCCGAGAATGACTGATTCCAACGTTGGAACTGTTAAAAAGTAATAGGTTTTTGATTCTGTTCCGTAAGCGGAACAGGAATGGAACTGTTATTAAAATTCTGCATAATTTGCGCATTCAAAAGCATACAGACACTATAAGAAAATAAGATGAAACAGTGCAGTAGAGTGTCTAATATGCGGATATAACGGAAAAACCACGAAAATATAAACCATTGCAATTTTATAACGATGTTATATAAAATATCATGTTTAATTTCCCCTTGATATACTATACTCAATGTATTATTTATATTTAATCGCTGTGATATGACAGCATCAAAGAATGATATTCTATACTCATTGTATTATTTATATTTACCCGTTATTATCGTCAGTTAATGTTTTATGGGTCATAATGAGATAGATAATCACACCTTGCTTAGAAACCAGAAAAAAATCAATATAAAATATTATTTTGTTTTCGATGCGAAACTTTCACCCTTCTTTAACTTTCTTTGCTCGTTACATATTGTTTCATATTACGTATGCTGATTGCATTTAATCTTTGAAATAGGAAACGTTTAGCGAAACAGAGGTGCATTAGGAAAGGATAATTTTTTTAAATTTTATGGTTTGAGTAATAAATTTATATAATTATTCCACAGCTATCCTTCTATAGCTTTATGGAGACAAATCTCCGTTTTTGTCTAATATTTAGGAAACATGGCCTGTTAACAATTAAAGGATTATAACAATTAAAGGATTATAACAAATTTCCTCTCTAGGCTGAAAGAGCAGCTAATAAAAAAAATGTTAGTCGTCGCGGGACGCTTGGCAGATGTGTAACATAATTTTAATTAGAATATACGCGTGTTTAATGCACACTTTAATTATAAAAGTAATTATCACTGTTTACCCTGTGCAGTATAAACACTATAAGCACATAAAGCATCGCCCCCTCGCCACATCATGATTGAATATTTTTTGTTTTCTCTTGAAAATTGTTAATTCTACACTGTATACAGCTTGAAAAAACCATACTTTTATTATTTCATTCTGTCAAATAACTCTAAATACAGGTCTATAACATTTCTTAGAACCAAAACGTGAGATGAAGAGACATCTTTGTGTTTTATCCGATGTTGCAAATTCCATCTTTTGATTTAACATAATGGAAAAAATTGAAAAAGAATAATAATTAATTAATAATTCAAGAAAAAAAATATATTTATATTCTTCAATATACATTATGCGTGTTAGGCTTTTATTTCCCTAAATTTTCGGTAGCGTGCTAATAGGATTCTTGCCCTCATGGTTGATATGTTATGTTTTTACACATTAAGTAAATATGATATAACAGAAAACACCTATAGCTTATGTCACTATTAGATAAAATAGCAAATTCATAATTCAATGTGTTTCGAAACACATATACCGCGAACCGCATGCAATGTTGATATGAATTCAATCTATTCGAATACTTTTTAATATTCGGTTTTCAGCTGAATGTAGCATACTATTCAACTGAATATCAAATCATGGGGAAAAACGCATATATTACTCAAAAATATGTGATTTTTTTCTTAAATAGTATTATTTTGTAAAGCTTTTAGTGATATTTTTTAGTAATAAGGAGTATTATTAACACAATTTGATGTAACAATGCTCAAATAATGCGTGTTATGATACGGACTAGTTGCGCAAATGAAACAAATACGCTCGCAGCGTTGCTATCGCACGCTTCGTAATGGGACAAGTCGTAACCTGTTACCCGCGAAATGTAAAAAAATAATTAATTCGGCTGACGAATATTCAACGCTTCGACCGAGAATATGTCTGAATATACGATAATCGATATTCGGCAAAATCACTATTCGTGGCAACACTAGTTGACACCCACGAAATTCTAACAGAATGCTTGCAATACGTTAAATTCAGAACATTACGTTTTTTAATTTTTGCGAAGGAGTTGAAAATTGTTTCACTATTAGACTTTTTTTCATGCATAACATTTACTATTTTAAAACATGCATTTATTATTCGTATACAGGGATTGACTATAGATACTTTTTTCATAAATGCATTATCATAAGTTATACATGTGTCATTTTCAGGATCTATATTCATATTGAAAAAGTTTTCAAATACCTGTTTATCTTTTTATTTGATATAAAATTATGTTACAATAGATTGCAAAAATAACCATAGAAAATATTTTAAATCAGATTTACCCTCTCGTTAAATAGTTGTGTCTTATTCGTCTTCAGAAAAACAGAAATCAAAATCAAAAAAGGAATTATACATTAGAAAATACATAATCGTTTCATAAACGCTAACGACCTTAGTTTTTGAGCGTCTATAATTTATTGTATTACTTTCGATGAAAAATAGCAGGGCTGGATGTACTTTTTGGTTATCAGGATTTTTAATTATGTAATTGCTTTTTTAAATTATATTTTGAATTATGAATTGATTTTAACGGAACTGCTAATGTCCAAATTAAACAGAAAAAAACATATATAAAAGAATAGAAAAGTTATTAGAACCTAATGGATTGCAAAAAACAGGATGAACAATTCTCTAACCCTTTACCGCATCGCGGCTCATATATGAACCAATCTAAAAAAATTTTTTCGGCTTTAAAATATATTTTATTCATAACTACGTGCGAAACCATATTTGACATATGCTAGGCTAGTTGTATTGTATGAGTTACTCCTATCAAATCAATTCTGTGAGTTGTACCAAGCGAAATATGTCTGTACATGTTAGTCTCACTTGTCAATAAAGAAGTCACTACTTTCGCATTTTTTATTTATGTAATAAAAGCAAAATTTTCATTGGAAAAAAAATACATTATCTTGCTAGATTTCCGCGGCACACCAAAAGCTAAAATATAATTGATACACAAATACACGACTGAGGCGATGACCGACTCAGATCGACCGAGGCGACACGACGGCAAACGTGCGTTCTACACACTGTGTTTTTTGTTCATATTAAAATAACAATTGAAAAAAATGGTTGTCTGTAAAGTCGGTTTACGGACGATAGTTTTACGTGATAACGTATTCCGTAATACATAACCTAAACCTCCCAAAATTTGGTTTCAGTCCGCTTATCCTTGGTGTCGGAATGATAAGAAATGTCAAAAGTGACGTTTGCAACTTACAAAGTATTATGTTCTAATAATAATTAGTTATTCCAATACTTAACTTAGCAGGCTTTGCATTTCACAATATACTAATGTCAAAAAAATTGAATTAAACATTAGAAATGCAGCTGTTTTCATGTTAAGACAAGACATACGTTTGCTTCTAATTTCCATGTACGGCAAACAAAGACAACCGACCGCGTCGCGCCATGCATTACACAACATTGCATTTATACAGCTATTTTTCTATATAAATTTGTATAAAATATTTTTCTATATAAATTTGTATAAAAAACTGTTTAGGCAAATTCTGTTATACGAGAAATTAGCAAAAAGCACGCACAGGGTCAGGCGGAACGTTACGCGTTAGGAACGTTAGGAACGTTACGTTACACCTTTTCGAACATGCAGCCGGTGTTTTATCAATTTATAATATTGGTGATTCATCAATTTATAAGACGTTATCACATCAAAAATAGTGCTAATTTATTTCAGTTACATTTTAATCATAACAGAATTTTTTGAGCGATAACTAAGAAATTAAAAATTAAATCTCCAAATGTTGCAAAATGTAATTGTAAATTGTAAAATGTCAAATACATTGAATTTGACTGCGACACACCTGTATCCGACTCCCGGCACACCAGTGTGCCACGGCACATCGGTTGCGAAGCACTGCATTACATAACCCTCCAAACACTTCAACAATGAAATTGAAGCATATATTCTCACCTATTATAATAGTGTACACTTTAATGTTTTTCCACAAAAAAATGTCCTTTGCCACTCCTGGATTTTAAAATTGCAATATCAGTTGCATTGTGCGTAGCTGGAAAACCAGTGAGAAAATCCATATGAAGACCATCGAATAATGATCTACAACAAGCATATGAGCAAAAAAGAAAAAGAGGATTCACCAAAGAAATTTCCACAGAAGGACCTTTCTCAAGATGGTATAGGCCTTAGACCATTTGTCAGAATGGCGTGAAAACAATAGAATAAGGTGTAAACTTCCAGGCTGCACAGCGAGAACATTCACTTTTTGCTATATGTGTTAAATGCACTTATGTTTCAACAAGGATCGAAATTGTTTTCTAAGATTTCATAATGTACCATATAAGACACAAACCATTGTTTTTTTGAAAAATAAATGTTAAAATTGAATAAAATCATATTTTTAGTATCTATAATTTAATTCAGCAAAAAAATAAAAAAAGTCATGCAGTAAAGGGTTAAATTTCATTCTGATTTGATTAATTGATGGTGATGTAAAAATTAATAACACGATACAGCTCAAACGGATGAGCGGATCGAAACCAAATTTTGGGAGGATGGATGGTATGCAAATATGAAGAGCCTTATTGTTTTTTGGGGAAAAATCGACACATGCGCGGAAGAGATTTTTTTTTGCAATAACGGTGTTTTTTTTATATAATAATGATATACTTTTCATAATGGCATATTAAAAATTTATAGTTTCGGAAATATTTTGAAAATAAAAAAGCCGTTTTTATGAATATGTTAGAAATAAACAAGTTCGACATGATTTGAATAATATTTACATGACTGAGAACATGATACGTAGGTAATCATGGCAACGATTAGCAATATCATATTGAATACTAGCCATTTTTCTTTATTATAATCAAATGTTGTCATTTTTTGAAGTTGGAATAGTGTCGACTAGGGTTACCATATGACAGGCGTTTACCGCATTTGACAGACATTTTAAGGTTTAGACAGGTGTGCGACCGGTATTGGTCTGAGTCAGTCATTTTCAAATTTCGCGCCTATTGAAAAAAAAATAATGTCCTCTGACAAATAACAGTAATAAACATCCTTCTTCATTATTATCTGCTGGCTTTTACTTATTGCCTATACAGCGTTTTGCTTTAGACAGACATTTTTTCTGAAAAATCAGGTATTTTAGATAACATAGACAGGAGTCTCTCTATTTACATATGGTAACCCTAGTCCCGTAGCCCAATTGACTGGAATTTTTTTTCTTTATCCTTGCTACACCTTATCCTTGCATCACCTTATATTTTCTAGATCTCTTTCTAATTTTTCCAAGAATGAAACCGAATACTCATCTCCACGATATGGTAAATAATTGAATAGTCATATTTTCACTGATTTTTTTTAAATAATTGGCGCAAGTATTCACAATTTTACATTTTATTTGTGATACTAAGTTAATTATTTTCTCATCTTGTCTTTCGATTTAATATGCAAATATGAAGAGCGTTATTGTTTTTTGGGGAAAAATCGACACATGCGCAGAAGAGATATTTGCTATAACGGTGTTTTTTTTATATAATGATGATATACTTTTCATAACGGCATAATATTTTATTTATTTTTACAAGGTCTCTTCCGTTATCCACCTTTGTGGTTATCACCTTTGTGGTGTGTGTGTTTGTGACAGCGATTTTTGTGTGTGTGTGTGTCTGTGTAAATTTGAGTAAATTTGTGTCAATGTGTGTATATTTGTGCCTATGTTTGTGTGTATGTGTGTATATTTGTGTCAATGTGTGTAAATTTGTGTCTGTGCGTGTGGTGTGTGTGTGTGGTGTGTGTGTAAATTTGTGTCTTGGCGTGTGGTGTGTGTGTGTAAATTTGTGTCTGTGCGTGTGGTGTGTGTGTGTGTGTGTGTGTGTGTGTGTGTGGTTTGTGTATTTTTCACAAAAACTACAAAAAGAGTTTTGATTCATGTTGTAGGAATAAATTTGCGATGAAGGAAACTAGGCTTCATGGAGGTTAATAATTAAAAAAATCATATGAAATAATCCTATTTATTCAATAATCAAATAATTCTCAACATCATCCACATTATATAATATATATAAAACTAATTCTTGTATAAATGAATAAAATATTTACAGAAAAGATGAAAAAAATAATAAGTTATTAACAATATTTTTGAAAGACTAACTAATTTACGCTAAATATTCTTATTCACGATTGATTTTTTTTTTCATTTATTGAACAAATAGTAAAATCTTCCATGTAATTTGGAATCTGCATGTTGTAAGATAGTATTTTTCTATAAGCTATTTCTCTTAAACTAGATACATTCATTAAACAAAAGTCACATTTAGAATAATAACACATTAAACTTATTTTACATTTAAAACAGTGCATTTTTTTTTAAATAAGGCATATTTTTTTTTCTGATAAAGAAGCAAAATGCAAGATCCAGAATGTTGCGTCTGTTCACAAAGGAAACAATAATTTACTAAAGTATTTTTAATGAACTTACATTCTTCAAATGATTCTGTGCATTTAGTACAAAAATTAACATTAAATGAATGATTATAATATTCATAAACTAAAAAACACTTGCACTGCATAATATTCATACTAAATAAAACATGTGAAAATAACTTATTTACTTAGAAGTAAAAGCGTCGTTTTTTTTTTTAAACGCGTTAACGTATTATAAATTGATGAAACACCGGCTGCAAGCACGAAAAAGTGTAACGTTCCGTTACTACTAAAATTTAGGTTATGATATTCGAGCGGAATGCATTATCATGTGAAACTAACGTCTGTAAACCGACTTTTTCTTCTACAGTATGATTCACTTCATCGTTTTCTATAAAATTAATAATGGAGGTCGTGTTGTTGGAATGACCGACAGCTTTTTTCTCTCCCTTGTATATAAGAGAAAAATTTTTCATGGACAGCAATTCGTTTCTGTCCGATTCACTTAAACGTTGAAATCTTGCAGGCAAGAAAAAAATACCGCTCTCGTATTTTAAAATGATGACAATTTTGTCACCGTATCGAGTTTTCATTGTTTGCACTTTTTCTATATTATATCTGTGATTTATCGTTAAATCCCTTATTCTCCTAAACTTATTATCATTATAGATTTTCCCCTCATAGTTTCCAATTTCATTGAAACGTTTCACGTTCATCTGTAACCAAAAAGAAAATTATTAATTATAATGCAAAAAAAACAACAATGATATAGTTCGTTTTAGTTTTACATACTTCTTATAATAAAATGTATATAGCGGTTGTTTTCTCAATCTTACGACAGCTGGGTGCGATTTTCACGTTCTGAAGCAAAAAAGAAAAGTAATACAAATCTTTTTTTAAACAAATTCAAAAATATTTTCTTACTTACCGATAATTATGATAAATTTCGGTTAATGCTGGACAAATTGTTGTTTCCCTTGAAGACTGCACTTTTTTCACTTGCAACACGAAAGACTGCACTTTTTTCACTTGCAACACGAAAGACTGCTTAAATCAAACTGATAGAAGAAACATGGTATGCTATGTATTATGAAATACAGTAATATCACGCAGGGTGGGGGGAAGTAGTACTTCTGCAAGCGAAACGAAATATACTTGAAATTATACGAAAGAGAAATATGACACCATTTAAAAATGCTGAGCTGGTGTTTTCACATCCGCTAATGGAAAAAATCGCATCAGGTATGCGTGATGTCATTATGATGAGAATAAAAGCATATACTTGTAAGAGGATAATATGACTCTTTTTTAAAATGCTGAGCTGGTGTTTTCACATCCGCTAAGGAAAAAATCGCATCAGGTATGCATGATGTCATTATGATGAGAATAAAAGCATATACTTGTAAGAGGATATGACTCTTTTTTAAAATGCTGAGCTGGTGTTTTCACATCCGCTAAGGAAAAAATCGCATCAGGTATGCATGATGTCATTATGATGAGAATAAAAACATATACTTGTAAGAGGAAATGACTCTTTTTAAAATGCTGAGCTAGCGTTTACACATCTGTTGTAATGTACGCTATATTTATTGAGTTATAAATAAAGAATTTTTATCATTGACTACATTTAATAATTAAATTTCAGTTTTCATCCTTATTATCTTATTTATTTAAGGAAAGAGATGCAGCGAAACTTTACGAAACGGACTGTCGTGTCGAGACGAAACACTCGGGCATTCGAGTGGAGGGGATTTAGTAATATTGTAACTGAACACAAAAAAGCAAAGCCAGTATTCGTGAGACTTTGTTGATCGCGTTAGGATGAGCATTACTCCGAATATATTCCAGTTATACAACTCTTCTCCTGAGACAACGATGGCTGCGTTATCATATGATGTGAATTTCGATTACAACAACGTGATAACGGTGGAGGAGAACGAGGAGAGAGGTGAAGACATTGTAGAGTTTCCACTGGTGCGCGACTTTGACACTGAAATCTTTCCTTTTGCTGAATCATCAACAACTACTACACCTACGTTTCTGCCTGCCTTGGAGGTTTCGAATTCTGAAACGAAACTTTTGATGCAAAATATTTTTTTCATCGATGTCAAACGAAGTAAATACGTTAACGTCGGTTGGATGCCTTCTTCTCAAGGTTTTCAAGCAACGCTCGAACTGAGAGATGTGAAATCGAGCAGCATTTTTATCGATCAGAATGATTGGTGTGCTCTGATGTTGTTGTGTGATCATATAAACAAATACTTCAACGACGACGCTCATCGGCGATTTTATTCAGTGATTGGCGGAAACGTGGAAATTAAAGAAGTTTATTTAAAGAAGATAAAACATTTAAAATTGCAACGATCGAATTCTGTTTGTTCGTTGATTTTATCAAAAAGTGAGTGGATTAATTTGTTGGAAATGAAAGACCTTGTAAACAGTTTATTGTGCTTGTACGTATACAACACAAACAGCATAAATATTTATTATAAAATGTATTTAGATAAGTGTAAGTTGTTGAATTGTCTACGCTTAAGTTCCAATGATTTTTTTATACTTAAAGATATTTTACACACTTTTAATTACGAAAGACTCTTTTATGAAATCTCCATAGTTTGTAGTGAAAAAATTATATCTGACTTTAATAGCTGTAATGGATAAAAAAATAATAAAAAAAAAAGTTGTACGTTTTAACGAAAAGGTAGAGATTAAATATATGGTTTATTAGAGTTTTGCATATCGAAAAGCAAGGGTGGGGATGTGGGAGCAGATTGCAAGGGATCGTGAACGGTTTAAAAGACGAATAGAAGCAGTCTCTCATATTCTCAGTCCGGTGCTAAGAACTGTCAATTCATCGTCATCATCCGTCGAGAACATTCTAAGCTTAGTGCATAATAATAATAATTAAAACAACATTGAAATGCACGAAGCCGGTATTGTAGTAATTATAAGAAATAAATATACAAACGAATTATTACTTTCAAACTATATCGAATGTACGGATTTACAGCCGCAAAAAGAAATATTAACGGTTGATGAAATAAAAATTAAAATTATTTTTGATACTTCGGAAAATTTACTCGAAGATTCAGATGACGCTGCCGTTTGTGATTTTGGTAATGTAAATTATGGTCGTGCAGATGTCGAGAACATACTAAGCTTAGTGCATAATAATAATAATATTCAAAACAATATGGAAATGCACGAAGCCGGTATTACAGTAATTATAAGAAATAAATACACAAACGAAATATTACTTTCAAACTATATCGATTGTACGGATTTGCAGCCGCAAAAAGAAATATTAACGGTTGGTGATTTAAAAATTAAAATTATTTTTGTCACATCGGAAAATTTACTCGAAGATTCAGACGACACCACCGATTGCGATTTTGGTAGTGATGACGATGAAGATAAATATAATCGATCAGATATCGATACGTTCAGCATGGATACAGTAAATTAGATTTAAGCAATATTATTATTAACTCTGTATTGATTTTTTACAATAAATAATAAAAACGTATTTTATATGTCTTTTTATTTAAAAAAAAACTACCTTGGGGAAAGAAATCTTTTATATTTCAGATATTATTACTAAAGAAGTATGTGGTAAGTATGTGTTTCATATATCCTCGTTTTTTGATCAGAGATGGCGTGAACAGTCTAGTGCAACAGAAAAAGTCCACCTGTCGGCCGAATGCATAAGCTTACATCACGCTGATAATGACGCGAGCAGTCGCTTCCGTTTTTTTGATCATAGATGGCGCGGAGTATACTTAATAATTATCATTAACATTAAACGTGTAATGGATAAGTAGCATTCGTTGTATGAATCGCATCGTGGTCTAGCGGATATAGACACTGCGCTTGCGACCAAATCGAACCCTGTTCGATTCCTCAGCTCACCGTTATATTAAATTATATAATTAAATTATGATTTTATTTTATTAAATATAATTTAATTAAATAAATTATTTTATTAAATATAAATTAATTAAATAAGTTATGATTTTACTAAATATAAATTATTTAATTAAATTATGATTTATCAAGCATGTGATTCCTCCATTCTCTCTCTCTCTCTCTCTCTCTCTGATCTCCCGCTCTTTTCAGATGGTCATATGTAAAAACCGTCGACAACAAAATATAGTCGATTAACGCTATAACTATCAACTCATTGGTTCACGGAAAGGGATGGCTTACAAAAGGAAGGTTTTGATTGGAGAATAATGTCTGTTTCATATCATTTCATTGGTTCACAAAAGGGGGCGTTATGCTCTCTGATTGGCTCACAAAAGGAAAGGCTCGGATTGGAGAATAATGTCTGTTTCATATCATTTCATTGGTTCACAAAAGGGGGCGTTATGCTCTCTGATTGGCTCACAAAAGGAAAGGCTCGGATTGGAGAATAATGTCTGTTTCATATCATTTCATTGGTTCACAAAAGGGGGCGTTATGTTCTCTGATTGGCTCACAAAAGGAAAGGCTCTGATTGGAGAATAATGACTGTTTCATATCATTTCATTGGTTCACAAAAGGGGGCGTTATGCTCTCTGATTGGCTCACAAAACAAAGGCTCTGATTGGAGCTGACTGAAACGCTTACCCCCACCACCAGCTGAGGAGTTAGTATGGTCCCGAACCGGCCTATTATACTACTGAAAGATGATAAAATTCTCTACAACTTTAGCTTTCACACTTTTTATCTATCTCCAATCTTTGCCTAGCTATGAGCTCCGAAAAATTAAGTATATGAAAAACTAGTTCAATGATGATTTTTGTTTTAAACAGTTTAGGTACTTAGTATACCATTAAATTGCAGTTTTATATATTTAAATTTACCTAAACATTCTGAAATCGAAAAGCCTGATTTTCGGGCGAGAATAGAGTAGCGTCGCGCATACAAAAGCTAATAAGCAAATAGGTGTTCTAGTTAGTCATTCGAAATAAATATGTTTTTCGGTAATGAATATCGATTATCGTTTGGTGATCTGGCAGGAACTAGGGGGTGCCTATCGATCGCGGGGCCCTGGGCACGTGCCCAGAGTGCCCAGTGGGAAAGAGGGCCCTTATAATTATAATTATAATTATAAAAAAAATAGAAAAAACATTTTAGCCCTATTTTTACCTCTAAATTAAAATTAGAAATATTGGTGGTAGGGGTCCGAGAGATGGGATTTTATCTGCTTTTTCAGAATCTTTTTTGTGATCTCAGATATCTGCAATAGTTTTTGAGATATTCGCAAAAAAACAAACCCCTATTTTTTCTTTTACTAAAATGTTTATAACTTTTGCCTATTTTCGTTCCCCACTTCAATTTTTTCCAAAAATTTCTAGATGTCATTCCGAATCGAATGACACCATGATCACAATTTTCGATGGAGGAGGAATGAAATTCATCAAAAAGGGACACGTGAACTAGACTATTCATTCAAGATGGTTTCTACAAATGCCATCTGTCAGTCGATGACTTTAAATGGCGGAAACTGATCACAAAATTGTTTAGGTACGTAGCTATGTTTCACCTTTCATTCAAGATGGTTTCAGCAGTTGCGTTTTGATGCCGTCCGAAAAAAGATCTGAGTTAACTCTCAAGTTTGCCTTTAAAAATATTGTCATTTCTATTATTTCTTCGTAACCCAAAAGCTTTTTAAAACTTTCGGTTATATATCTCTAACCTTAAAATACAAAAATGGAATAAATGTTAATAAAGGTAGACGCACCCTAATTTTTAATGTGGTTTTATTCAATTGCGGTTTTAAGTATATCCTTTTCAATCAAGGTGATTTACCCGTGTGAACTATTTCTATGAAAAATCTACCGCTACTATATTAGTTGTAAAAGTGAACTGGACGTGTTTTTTTTTTCTTTTATTATATACAATCTATTTTTAAATGTAGGTACTATGAATAATGCCTGCGGGTATATTTAATATTGTGTTTTTTTTACTTAATTATCAATAAAACAATAATCAAAAGGCTATGGTTGCAATTTACCAAGTTCTAGAATAAGAAAGTCAATGATACTTGTAATTATTCTTACCATAATATTAATAAATAATCAGTTAAAAATCATATAAAATACAGAGCAACGGCGTAGATATTTTTTTTCTGGGGGGTTAAAACGAAAAAAAATCAATATTATTTATTAATAACTGTGAATTTTCATACGGTATAGTGCGTACTACTATTTTAATAACTTTAAAGAATAGCTTCTGTTTCTAATATAGACATGTAACAATGGGTGTTTCAACAATGTAGCAACAGAAGCTATTCTTTAAAATTATTTATTAATATTACACAAGAATACTCACGAAGGAAGGTGTCCAGCAAAATGTTAATTCCCAAACTAATTTTACAAATTCCTTTTCAAAAAGTATTTCTAAATTTTATTTTTTAGCCAGGTATTCGTAAAATATTTTTAGTTTTATTTTTTTATCATTATGATCCTGGGAGGGGTAATTACCCCTTTTACCCCCCATATCTACGCTCCTGATACAGGGCCATTCAAAGATTAGTGAAAAACTTCTTGTCTCGAAACTCAAGACGAGAACGAGAATAGCTATATTTCTTGTCGAGATAAGAAGAGACGGCAATTCTACAAAACTTAGCCAAGTCTTAAAATTTATTTCTTATATGAGTATTCATCTGAATATTTAATTTCGAAAAAAATACAACTCTATTATTGTAATTTCGAATTGAGTAGGATTAATCCACGTTCGTGCTTAAAAAAAAACATTTTCTGTCAAGTAGGTATACTTTGCTAGATGAAACGAACCATTTTGTTTTTTAATTTACTGAAGTACCTATAAGTATGGAACGGAAAGTGTCCCCTTTTTCTTTCGGTATTGAATAACAATTTTCCCGTTATCTTCATTTAACTAATAGAAGCACTCAATATTTTCAAAAACGCACGTAACAATGTAACACATGTACATATATTATGGTAATTTTTTTACTGCATAAATGGGTTCATTTTAACTTAAGCACGTGCATTTGTTATAAAATCTTTTAGGTTCTGTACCTTATTATTCAAGAAAATCGAACGTATATACAGGATGATACAAAGAGATGCCCTATCTCTCATATACGAACATCAAAAGTCAGGGTTATTTGGGCCTAACACCAATTCGTATTATAAATTTATTTTTTTTAACTTCCCGTTTTTGAAAATTTTCAAATAACGAGAAGTTTGGAATTTATCTGTGTTTTATGTAATTAATAATAGTCCAAGATCCCAGAGCCGCCAGACACAATCTATTTTTAAATAAATGAAACCTTACGTTTTGAGTAGTGTTTTATGTACTTAGAACGCTTGGCGTAGGTACCTCCATCATTGAGTCTGTGACAAATGTACAGGTACCAGGTGAGAAAGCTGAGTAAAAATAAGAGTCACTTAAGTTAAATTTAAATGGCTGATATTTATATATGTTTTGTAAAATATCACTATAAATTAGTATCCAGTATCACCAGTCACTTTCCGCTGACCATATAACTCCTGACAGACGCTTTAAAGCTCAGAGAAAAATTAATGAACTTCACTTATTTTTAAATGCTTGATTTTTATATATGTTATTCAGACAACTATTACAAAATTATATTTCAACAGCCAGACAAATTGTAATGACCAAACATCCCCCAGACGTAAAAAATAGTCAACTGTTAGTATGAGCGCGATAGCTATTTTTTAAGATAGCCGAAAGTTTGATATCGCGCCTTGGACATATGGCGCGCAGTGCAAGAATATCAAACTTTCGGCCCTTGTGGTGTAGTATACTATTTACTTAAAACAATTCTAATTCTTTACACCCGAATAAAGACAATATTTAGCGCTTTTAAAACATTATTAGTTCAAAAAACTATGTAAATAGCTGTTAATTCATTCATACGAGAGCTCTAGTATTAGATGTACTGCGTATACTATAATATTATTATTATTATACATGTATAGGTACGGTGGGTACATATTTATTTTGTAGGGGTTGCTGATTGTGAAACCTGCACGTGAGGTTCTCATCAAGATAAACGGGAATCTCCAGTTACGCAGCGGCACGGCGTCGTCGTAGCACGAGCGAGCGGAGCGCGGTGGCTGTGGAAGTATAATATTCCACGTAGCAATAATGTCGACATCCATTGACTCAAAGCACGTACAACGCAATTATGTTTAGTAGAGAGAACGCATATGAGTTGAGTTGAAGCGTGCTGCGGTGCGATATACGCCGAAATTCGGTCTCTCTCTCACACTTCAACCTACCAGTAGCGTCTTACCCGCACTCACGTATAATGGTTCTCCCGTTGCTCAAATGACTCAATTGCTAAACAAACATCTGTCTACATTACCAGATATTGACCTTTTTGACATTGGCCTTCGTAAATTTATGTCTAGCTGCTATATTAAATAATTTTTAATGTACTTGGCACTAATGTGGACATGTATGAACTCATTTTATTATTTTTTTTTTGTTTTGTGTTATATCTTATGTTATAATAGAATAGAATAGCATCTTTATTAAGAACCAGAGTAGGTATAATAGCGTTAAGAACAAATGCAATATAATATCACTTAAAATCAAAGTTTAAAATTTGAACACTATCATAAAAGACATAGTCATTAAAAATTACAATGCACCATTTAAAAGGTTTAACAAAAATATAACTTTAACATAGTAAGAGGTTAAAAAAAATAATCTGTCAGAGAATAAAATTCCGCATCAATCAAAAAATTGAAAACAGCCGTTTTAAAAGAAGAAAAAGATTCAATTGCTCTAATTTCCCTTGGAAGTTTATTAAAAAAAAAAAATTGTGTGCGTGTATATTAATTATGAATACTACTCTGTAATTGGGAATTTTGCCTGTTGAGTACGTTCAATAAATATAAATATAATAGTCAGTTTTGTATAACCGCCTGGCAGACATTTAAACTCGACTAAATGATATGGGTTAATTATTTTTTATTTTATTGAACACTAAATTTGAAGGTATTAAAATTTCAAAATGACTCATGAACTTTTTTTGCAAAGTTAATAATTCCAGTCTTAGCTAGGCCCCACAACCCTTCAACCAGGTCTTTGATTTTGTGTTCAGACATTACAAAAGAATTTTTACGTTACCTCAAATACCTACCCAGAACTGTTTGATAACTATCATATACCTACATTAATACGCTAAGGCTAAAGATGTTTGCCTCCCTTTTTATAAAAAACCTCACAATTTCTCCACATAAATTATATATCATTTTACAGATAATTGCTTGCTCTACTGACATTGACAACTAAAAAATTTATTATTGCTTTTGTTTTTGTAAATTAATTAAAATACAGCAACGCTAAACAACGTCTGACCTCTGACCTTCATATTGTAATACAACTGACACAATACTGCATACTGCCATCTGACGACTTTAATTTTGAAACAGCGAGCAACGCTGAACAACGTCACAGCAATGCTGCATGATGCCATCTGACGGCTTAGCTCAACGCTTTTGCTACTTGCGCCTCTATACGACAATTTTAGTAAAATAGTTCTTCGATCTGTCATCTGAGCTTCATATTGTAATACAACAAAAAGAAGAACGTTATAAGCAGTGCGCAAAATTAGAAACGAATTGAATACCTGCAAGCATATTTAAAAAATAATTTTGTAAAGTGATAATTATTATACTTATTTAGTGCGAATAATTCGCACAGGTCACTCTAGTTGAAATATAATGTGTTATATACGCGATATGGCAGGGAGAGAGAACACATCGCCTTTGATAACGTCTACCGCAGTTGTAGACGAAACGTCAGATAGAAATAACAATGAATCGCGGCCTACAGGCCCGGAATCAAGAAGATTTGGAAATATAAACTGTTCGAATATTAACTTAATACTTTATATTCCAGAGATTATTATTTCTATCTATTTGTATCTATATTAATTTATCGAGTTTTAAGCATCATGCTTTTATAAACCAAATTCACGGAATTCAGATAATAAAAGAAATTGTTGATGGCTGCGATCTCGATTTTTTCTTTGCCTATTTCAATGTTCATTCTCTAAGTCAATGGTCGACTGAAGAATGGGGAATTTCGTAGACATAAGCTTTTTAGATGAAACAAAGGGAGAAACTTGAATTGACAACGTAGCAACTATGCAATCTGCTAACACTAATATTAAATGAAGCTCATTATACGTACTTATTAAAAAAGAGAAACAATAAAATTAAAAAAAACAAGTCAATCATGAATGTACTTCCTGCGTTGAGAGAATTTTCCACCGACCTCTTTATATGACTTGCATTAATAATCTATTTTGAATTTTTTGTGTTAAAGGACCCCGAACAAACCTTATGGGATTTAGTTCTCGGTTAAATTGATCGAAAATGGTTTAAAGGTCACTAAGAAAAGGTGTCCATGGACGCATAGCCTAAAAACCAATAGATTTTTAGCTACTGATATGTTTAGCGAGATTTTAGATATAGGGATATCCATTGAATTCACAATCTTAAAAAAATCCTAAGCTCTATAAATATGTTGTCGGGTGGGCTGAATCCGAATATGACATTATTATTTTAGTCAGAGTTTAAAATGTTTGACACCTCGAATATGTTCGACATATCCGAGGTGTCAGACATTTTAAATGGCTCATTTTATTTGTCAGAGAACATTATTTTAGCGTTTTGGTTGAAGTTTTTAATCTATCCAATTAAAAAAACAAACAATATCTAAAAATTTTTACATATGTCGTCAAAACATCTTTCTGAAGATTTAGAGGGAAAACGCCCCAAAATCAAGAAAAGTCATAGAGGAAATAGGTGTCAGACCAGGCCTAATGAAGCCATATACAAAGTTTGGGGAGAGTATGTGTCAGTAAAATTTTTGCCGACGGGCACTCTGACTATTTTATACAGGGTATAACACTTTCCAACATTACTTAGTTTTAGACTATTTTTGTATTTCTAAAAAAAGCACAAAAGTTGAACATGGAATAAATATAAAAAATAGCCTACATTACTCAAGAATAGTGTAGCTTTTTACCGGTGAAAATTATTTTAGAATCGGTTCACTAATTCCAAAGATTATATACAAACAAACAAACGCCTCTTTATAAATTAGTATAGATTGGTATATTTGCTTGACTTTTCCGGTTTTTTTTTAAGTTTCCAAAAATAATTAATGATGCCAATTGTAGTTGACTTCACACTCTGCGAATACTCTGTAATATTTCACCGTAGCACGTTTAAAGGTAACAGAAATTGTAGGTACTTTGTAGTCTACCTATGTACCATAATATTAGATTGCGACAATTGACCTTCCGACATTTAAAGATATGGAAATATTTTTTGACAGTGCGACCAAACAGGCCAATAGACATTTTTGAAGTAAAACTTCTTTAGGCGCGGCTTGTGAGTAACTCAAATCTTTTTTCGGACGGAAGTAACGTGTTTAAACCATAGATATATATATATATATTTAATAGATTGCGGATACATTAGCGCCTCCTGTATCTTTTAGAAGCCATTTTGTACGTGGAAAACGCCGTAAAAATCGCGCGAGATTAAAACATATTAATTATTTTATAATATGATTTTATTGAGAAAAACAACAAAACTCACAGTAAACAGTGATATTTCGCTCCAAAACCTATTTTTATACTGAAACGTTTCAAAAATTACAAAATTGAACATAAATATAATGTAAAAACTTAGAACATTTTACATTGTCAATTTGGCATCAAGGTTGACAAGCATTGATGCCAATCTGACAATGTAAAATGTTCTAAGCTTTTATATTATATTTATGCTCAGTTTTGTAATTTTTGAAACGTTTCAATATAAAAATAGGTTTTGGAGCGAAATATCACTGTTTACTGCGAGTTTTATTGTTTTTCCATTAACATCATATTATAGAATATTTAATCTTTTTGAATCTGCGCGCTTTTTACGGCGTTTTCCACGTACAAAATGGCTTCTAATTGGAACCATTCCGCACAATGCTCAGAGATAGGCATCCGCTATCTATTATCTATGGTTTAAACGCAGTTTCCGCTATTTAAAGGCATTTATTGGCAGATGGCGGCATCAAAACGCATTTGTAGAAACCATCTTGAACAAACGGTGAAACATAGCTACGGGCACAAATCCATAATATATTTAATAACTTATAATTTGCTAATGGCCGTAAGTGGAAACGTGGCCCATGAAGTGAGACAGCAAATGACGTTTTCTATCTCTTTCTTTTTACTTAAAGCTGTAGTGCGCAAGTGTCGCGTCTGTAGTGGGGCAATTAGTAAGTGGAACTGAAGCAAGCCACCTCTCTTTCACAGCTTAGTTCCATGTGCAAACTGACGCGCATCCATTCACGGACATGCGCATGTGACTCAGAGTATAATAAGTGAGACAGACGTATAAATGTCTGCACCGTAGTGTTTAAGTCTTTCTCCCGATCTTTGCTAGTAATATAGAGGGCATTAAATATATGGTATCTACATAGTAGGTACATATAATACGGATTAGTGCAGGTGAAAGCTTATAATGAATAATGAGTCATACATTTTCTTATTAATTACGAAAAGAAATATACGTAACCACAATATGATATGTGTGCATAATTCAGGAATGCAAAATGCAAACAGCTTTAGGTGATTGAGTGTTATTTTTATTAATTAACAAATGCATATATAAATTTATGTATATTTCGCTCATGCTGAGTTAATAGCTGCACCTATACATGAATCAAGCTGATTCACACTTCAAGTTTGATTTGCTATTCAGATTTAATAATATCAAATTTTTACCCCTTCTTTTGAAAGAACAGGTATAGGTAAGTAACAACGCGAAGGAAATTATAATTTAATTAATTTGTAGATTGCCACCGTTTTTCCGTCGACTTACGTTGCAAAATTGGTCTCCTCGAAAAGTGCTTTTATTTTAACGTGATAATTTATATTATAGCCTATGTTCATCCTGAAGTTCCATATTGGTGAAAACAATTTTGAAATTGGATGAGTAGTTTCGGAGATTACTTGCTACATCCAAACTTCACCTCTTCATAATATTAGTATATATTTACTATGGCAAAATCAACTTTTAGAAGACGGCCATTATGTATTATCGAAAGATTTTTCTCGGCGAGACGAACAATATCATGTTAAAATGAACAATTTTCTCGTCTCGAATTCCAGGACAGCGTCGAGAAATCTGTACAAAACTGAGGAATTACTGTTCGATGTTCTAGATTGTAGAACATTTATTAAATACTATATATTCTGACATCATTGCTCAGCTGTCACGTCTTTGTGAGGTTATGTGTAGCTGTCATCGCAATTAAATCTAAATATTGTACGTTGGCTATTTTTAAGGTGAAGCATAGACATACTCTCTTATAACTGGAACCCTGCTTTCATATACATAACTCATAACCTCATTTTGTTAAGACACTACGACAAAATCTCGTCTTAATTGTCACATTAAATATGAAAGCGTAAATCGGCCTTTCTTAAGTGTTTTCTCATAATTAATAAGAAAAGACTATGGAGTGTTTATTACTGGATGTGACGTTTTATTATAGTCATGTTAATTTTTGCATCTAGTCATAATCACATGCTGCAGTGTAGTAAAGTCTTAAGGTCGTTTATGATCTTGTTGCAACCTTAACCTATTGATTATGAATGGCAATCGCAATTTTTTTTATATTTAAAATACTTGTTAGTCTATTTGCCTATACACTGTAAATAGGCAAATACACTATTGAGTATTGATGTTGATAGAATTCCATGCGATTAGATTAAAACAAATTATTGATAAATCTATAGAAAAGTATCTCTTTTCAAGCTAAATATTGATCAAAATACGCAACAATGTGCCAAAGCAATATTGACTCTCTAATCTATATACACCTTGCCCGTAACTTAAACACGGTAAGAATATCGTTTCAATCGATTAATTATTTTTCCAACAAGATCGATTTAAAATTCTACAATGCTTTCTCATTTTTAAACTTTTCTGACAATGCTTATTACAAACCGCATTAGCTATGCAATGTGATGTAATAATGGATCAGGGTTTAAGCAATAAAATTCTTGAAGACCGCTTAGTCAAAAATGATACCGGAAGGTTTAAAAAATTGAAAATATTATTCTCTTGTTTTATTTAAATAATCATTATAAAGCACTCAAGAAATCTTAATGTGAGGTTCTAAGCTACAATTTAGCGTATGTCTAAATCTGGCACTGCTAAATTATTAAATGCACTATTTTATCAGTAGGTAGGGTTAGGCACGACGACTATTGTTTTTTTTATGAATGGCGAACGCGTTTTTCTTATTTACAGTACGTATTTTATATTTTTATGTCATGTTTACTGAGGTAATTTAGTTCACTTTAATTAAGTAGAGCACAAATAGATTTTTTATAAAATATGTACACAAATTAATTAATATTTTAACGACAAACAACTTTATCATAGCTGTATGATTTGTTTGCTTTCTTCATTTAAAACTTTTATTTTTCATTAATTTCTCTAATTTCAATTATTTATTAAAAAAATAACTTCCCAATGTAGTTAATATTAAATTGAAATAATAGTCAGAGTGCCCGACGGCAAAAATTTTACTGTCACATACTCTCCCCAAACTTTGTATATGGCTTCATTAGGCCTAGTGACCTAGTCAGACACCTATTTCCTCTATGAGTTTTCTTGATTTTGAGGCGTTTTTCCTCTAAATTTTCCGAAAGATGTCGTTTTGACGACATGTGAAAATTTATAGATACTGTTTGTTTTTTTAATTGGATAGCTTCAACTTCAACTTCAACCAAAACGCTAAAATAATGTTCTCTGACAAATAACATGAACCAATTAAAATGTCTGACACCTCAAATATGTCGAATATATTCGAGGTGTCAGACATTTTAAATGGTTCATGTTATTTTCTCTCTCAACTGAGGACACTTTCACTTATGGCAAGCGTACAAACTAGCGTACTCTAGTTACTTATATCTCTATGGTTTAAATACGACATTAGACTGATCCTGATTTATGGAAACTAATTGTTTTGACAATTCTTTCTGCAAGTCGTTCTCTTGTGCTAAAAAATTGGCAAGAGAATTTTATCATTAAAAATTATAAACTCAATGGTAGCGGCGTGCTCCCTAAAATCGTGCCCCATCCTTAAGGGAAATTCGTAAGGGGTCGCCTCACTGAGGGTAAACGTGTGCACTAGGGGAGGGGTGTACATTTGGAAAGTGCGCGTGTACGAAGGGTGGACCTCTCTCACTATGTGCTGATGATGCCACTGCAGCTCTCCCGTATATATGCTGCGCTGCTGCTGCAGGCAGCTCGTCCCTGCAGGGAAGCCGGATTAATGAAACTGGGTGCCCGCCCGTGTTGTTCGATCAGCTGACTAAAAGGACCCTGTACTCAGTATGCTCTTTATCTTTATACAGTATGTAAATACGTAAGGTGCACATAGGGAAATTAGCATTGGGAAAAAATGACTGGATCAGAGTGAGCCTTGAAATCTTGTTTTCAATTTGACAGATAATATTCTTTTACAAAATGAATGTGTATACTACCGAAGAAAATATTCAAATGATTACAATATAATCGGACTTTTTTTATTAATGGGACATTAAATTCCCAAAAATACTTAAATATGGTGCGAGATCAAATATCTCCGCCTATTCGTGTTGAACCTAAAGACATTGGGTCACTGATTTACCAACGCGCATACGTCATACCAGTCAGACAATTTTTGAATGAAATGTTTCCAAACAGATGGAGTTGTTTTTTTGTTTTATTTTTGTACAAAAAAAATTAAAATAATGATTTATAAGAGCTTTTTATTATTAAAAAAGCCAAGTAAAATAAAAATAAATCAAAATAAAATAGAAATCCTCAAGATTACCACGATAATTCAATAGAAATAACAATTAATGCAGTCATGGCTAACTCTGATCCAAGTATTTTTTCCCAATGCTAATTTCCCTATGTGTTTACATCTATACTGTATGTATACTAGCGGTCCCGCCTGGTTTCATCCGGGTGCAAAAGAACGAATGGGGGGAGGGACATATACATGATACACGAAACACGGCTTATGGCAGTAGTGACTAGTGTTATAGTGTAGGTATATTCTCAACAGTGTTTGAAAAAAGTTAATAATTAAAACATCATAAACATGGCTGTGACTCATAATTACCTCCCTCCCAATTCTTAGCTCGAATTAGGGGGTACCTCCGGTTGACCCTGCAGAACACCCATTTAAAATGTTCACGCGCTGCCACTGTTGGATAGGCAGAATGCGAAATAGCTGTCTGTATTGATTTTATCGGTCTACAATATATTTCTTCTTTTATAATATCGATACGTGGTAAAGGATCTCACTGTAGGCGACAGTTGTATAGTATATGTAGTAAGTTAATGAGAATCTAGATTCCGTTGCTCCATAGTCTCAGTCCTCGAAGCTTACAGCTGCAAGTACACATTTGATGCCATTGGATAAATGGACCAGATCACGACAAAATTGTTACGTCATGAACTTACTGCAGTTATTAAATTGGAACCAAGGCTAACAATTTGATGGTATTTAAATTTCAAAATGTCTCAATAATTTTCTTTCCAAATTAGTTGGACCCACTACCCTTCAGCCAGGTCTTCGATTTTGTGTTCAGACATTACAAAAGAAGTTTTACACAAACACGGTGCAAATATCTCAAGGGCTATTTTACAAAAAAAAATTCACAAAGTTAAAAATTCACAGCTTGGTTAGGTCCCACTAATAATAATAATAATTCGTTTAACACTCGTTTCTCGACTTTATGTCATAACAGACGCCATTCGCACCATTACTATTTTCCATCTATCACACTTCCCGTTATTTTCTATATTTTTTTTCAACTTCAACTAATTCATAGCAATTGGCGAATAAAAGAATTTTGGGACATTCGGATAAAGTAGGCAAATTTTGAGCATAGAAGACTGACAGGTAATCGGCCATGGTCTTGAATAAGGAACCATTTCGATATTTAACTAGAATTATTGAGGGAAACCATGGAAAACCTCAAGAAGATGGCAGGTACAGGAATTACAGTTTCTCGGTGACTGGCAGCAGGAAAAAATCCCAACCACATCTGCTCCCGCCGGGATCCGAACCCGATACCTTCCGAATGCGAGTCTAGTGCTACACCGCTCCGTTGTATTTGTAGGTCCCACTATCCTTCATCCAGGTCTTCGATTTTGTGTTCAGTCATTACAAAAGAAGTGTTACATTTTTCACAGTGCCTCAAATACCGACCCAAAAATGTTTGATAGCGCTCCTACTATTTGTAGTTGTTATACGATAGTCCAATTTCAATCAATATGAAAACCGCCGACAGCCGTCACGATCATAGATCATTAATTTGACTATGAACTCTAGCAGACTTTCTACTCATGATTCCTAGATCACAAAACACCAGACTGCTTTAATCTGCATTCTGCATGTCCTTTTGCATTGTACATGTACGGTCGTTTCTCTGAGCATTACCTTTTATAGTCATGTATATAAAGGAATAGATATGTTAGGAATTCCGTAATGATATTGAAAATGAAATGTGCTTTGCAATTGCGCTATTGGCACCGGGTTGACTTGGCACGTTCAGACGCTCCTCTAAGATGTTAATATTACCTCTAGCAATATAGTGCAATTATAGGCTTCGTTGAATAATCATAGCGCACAGAGTGCGCCGGCCAAGTTTTCGCAAAACACCGTGCTTTATATTTACACGAACCATTTCGAGTCGATTTCGACCCCCCTCTATATCCGATACAGAACTGATTTTTTTCAGGGGGGTTAAAGTTAGCATAAAGAAGCAGCGTGCCAAATTTCATACGTCTAGGCGGAATAGATTCCAAGTTGCGAGTGTCCAAAAATCACGATTTTGGGTACTTTGACTTTGGGAGCATCGACCTGAATGCATCAACCGGTCGTCCGAAGACTATTCGCGTCTTGTCGATGTAATATAATTAAGTGTGGTATAATATTTTACGTCTATATAGAAAAGATTTCATTTGAGTAGAATAAATAAGAATATAACTTTACAAGAAATGCCACCAAATGCCGAAAAAAAGAAGTGAGATCTAAGAGATGCCAAGGTTTTATGTTTTATATTATATGAATAAATGACTACTGTATGTAAACTTGCCCAAGTGAAAACTTGGCACCTTCTTAGATCTCACGTCTTTTTTTGCGGCAAAGTCGGCAAATCCGTTTGTTTTTGCATCGAACTTGGATCTTTTTTCACATTTATGTTCTTGATGGTATGATATTCTCGACGACTATTAAATTGTTTCCATCACATCTTCCTGGTATGTATCATAGTTATTCTGTTGGCACTATTTCAGGGTAATACCCTGTGTTCCTTTATAGCTTTCATCCTTTATTACCGCCTAAGTATATAGCTAAATGGCGAGAGAACGAGACTCAAATTCGGGAGATATTGGGTTCGAATCTCGTGGAGAGCAGATGTGGCTAAGATTTTTTTTTTCAAACGACTCATGGTTACTCCGCATGAGCTGTCACAATTCATTTTTAGAAAATCTAACCTCATTTGATACATTTACGATTTTCACTATTTTTTTCTGATTTGAGACCAATTTTTAGACTTGGTACAATCCATGTAATATTTAAAAACTCTATTTTGGCATTAAATTAATATGAACTTAAACGTTCTTAAATTGTTTAGAAAATAAAATAAAATTTATTTGTCTATTAATATTTGGAACATTTGCGCTAAAAAACTAACTAATTTAAATATACACTTCAATTGTCAAAGTCGACTTGTCAAACTGTTTGTAAAATCTCCGACATACGTACATATTTGCATTTCTCTCACACTCATGTCTCGTGAACATCGAAGGATTTTCTCTCTTTACGTTCCTCTTCACGCCGCTACCCCCTCGTCTTTTTTACTATTATCGGTTGAAAGAAGCCCTTTTAAAGAAATTTCACCAAAAAAAAATTAGTGATAACAGATCTGTGGACTAAAGGCATTAGTTTAAAAAAAAAATGTCCCAATCGGTTGAGTAGGGATTGCTGGCGAATTGGCTAGAGAAATAGGGCTTGTGTTTTAAATATATAGATTATGTCTTCGGAAATTCACAGTAGAACTGGTTCAGTAGAGGGTGTTTGGCGTGCAATTCGACGACATTTTTAAAAGTCCAACAAAAGTTGTAACTTGTAAAAGAATTAGCTGTAATTTAGTGTAATAAAACAATTTTACTGGCATATGAAAATACGTAGTCCGGCTGTACAAAGACATCATTATGCCGAATCTAACAGTCCCTCTAATTCTCTACACGCAGTCTGTTACTTGCAGGATTGCTTCGTCAGACTTCATCTTTATTAAACACGGCCACATAAAGTCATATAATAATATAATATCTAATGAACGTGTATCTTTAATGAATACATGAATAATAAACCGTATTTAAATTAGTCCAATTCAAATGTCGCTAGTATGGAGCTCATAACGTTAGGGTACAAAGACGAGTCTGGTATCCTAGGTAACTCAGATAGTTGTCTACGAAATGGTAACGATGGCAAGGTTACTAGATTGCAGAGGCTGCTTCGTTCCTTTGAAATATTTAGGGAATGACGTCATCCGGCGGACCTGTCAATTATTTACGTGGCTACGGCTGTTGTTTATAACCGTTTATAAGAAATCAAAAGACAGAATATTGATAGTATCTAGACTTAATATGACAAAGAGGTAAAGTTTGTAAGTTTGTAGGACGTCATATCCGAAACTACTCATCCGATTTCAAATTTTTTTCACCAATATTTAGAATGAACCTTCAGGATGGACATAGGCTATTATAGGGTTTAAAATAAAAGAGCTTTTCGTGGAGACCAATTTTGCAACGCAAGTTGACAAAAAAACGGTGGCAATCTACAAATTCCAGCGAAGCCGGACCGGGCCGTTGGTTTGTAATAAATAGAATTTTTAAGGTAAGAATTTTATACAGTCTTAGTTAAATATAAATTACATTTTTGATACTGTCATAGGTTGATAAAAATATTAAATGTCCGCCAGCGACGTCATTCCCGTGCTTACGCTGATTGGTCAGATAGAGCTAAGCAGCTTTTGTAATCTACTAACCTTGAACGCTGGAAACTAGATTTTAAAGTGGATATAGGATACTTTTTTTCCTATGGGTACCACCCTCGGATAAAAACAGTCGATATTAACGCGTGAGTGAAGTCGTGGGCAGAAGCTAGTATAAAAATTACAGCCAACTGGGCGACGGGACTTCAAAAATGTTGATATTTGATTATAATAAAGAAAATAAAATTTCTGATATCGCGTGAGGTGACGCGGGTAATGGCTAGTATTCAATATGATATTTGCTATTCGTTGCCATGGTTACCTACATAATATGTTCCACGTCATGCAAAAATTGATCAAAGCATGCCGAACTAGTTTATTTTTGACACATCCATAAAACAAAAGAGCGGTTGATTTTGTTTAGAAAAAAAAATTTAATGAAACTTTCTTCAAAAAATAAATAGAATAATAAGCCGTTATGAAAAGTATACCATTAGTATATAAAAAACGCCGTTATAGCATTCTGCGTATGCGGAGATTTTCCCCAAAAACAATAGGGCTCTTCATATTTGCATACCAAACATCCTTCCACAATTTGATTTCAATCCGCTCATCCGTTTGACCTGTATCGTGTTCACAGACTAACAGACGCATAGAGTTTTTCCAAAAATATGTTTTTTGGATTCGGGGGACCTCAAAACGGAAAGATATTGTAAAATTTTTGAAAAGTGTTTTTTGACCTAAACTAGTACCATTCCCCGTTTGTGAGTTGGAATGGTAAAAATAAGGTTTTGTGGTATGACAAAATTACTGTTTAGTATACAACATTAAATCAAAAATACAGTTATTACCAACTTAAACGACTGATGATTGCGTTTTCAAGGTTCAGCACCCAAACGTGCATATTATATACGCGTGACTTTTGTCAACATCAGGTATAATAAGGGTTGAACATGTAGGGGATGCTTAAATGAAATTATCATAGTAAAACAGTTTTATTGACACGTGATATTGTGAGACTGTAAGCAGTGGATTATGTTGTATTTGACGGATATTCCTAGACAATAAAGCCACCCATATCTGCTTGTTTAAATGTCAATACAGCAGTCAGTAATCACGTATTCCTTTCCAACCATATTTTGTCTTAATATAGTTATATATTAGCCGCAGCCCGTGATTCCACACGCGATTGAGATGAAACGCGTTTTATATACCCGTACTTCCACCATAAAATTGCTGTACTTCCCCAATGCACTCTAATTTAGCCTTTGAAATTTTTATTTTTAATCAAAGTAAAATGTAATTACTTCTGGATAGTGTATCTTTTTGTTTGTGAATGAATTTTTAGAATCGGTTCGGTAGTTCCTGCAGAGATTACTCCCGTACATACAAACAAACAAACATACTTTTACCTTCTTTTATATATTAGTTAGGGATAACGACTGGGATCGTTCCATAATTTCATACCTAACCTAGAATATTATACGCTGACGGACAAACGAACATCTGGTTTGTCGTTCATCGGTTCGTTTTGCCGCGATGACGTCACATGACCGCCAATGACTGTACTGCTCGAATCAAATTACGTTATTAACAGACGTGAAAAGTTTCTGACTGAAAAATAATGTGATTTTAATTTTACATATAATTGTGTTTTTTCCATACAATTCTTATCGTGTAAATTTAATTATAATAGAAACGTGACTTTTAAATTAGTAGGACATTCCCATTATATGACTGCACATTTTTGAGAAAAACAACGCATAACGGTGTCATATTAAATACAGAGTAAACTCCATTTAACGTCACTCGATACAACGAGAAACTCCTTAAAACGTCGAAATTACTTAACTCTAGTTGGTTTACCTTGTTGCTCATACAATGATACACTCTAAATAACGACACACCCACTCTGAATAACGACAACAATACGTCATCATTAAGCAATAAACAGTACTTGTTTGTTATTTTGTTGCTTTGTTGTCGGGAACATGCGTACCGAAGATTCTAAAAAATTCGTTCTTTTGTTTGTTGGGATTATCTTTCATAATATGTTTAGCTCAGCTACTTATATATAAGTTATCATATTCTTAGTTGCCCATGCAAACTTGCAAACTGAGTAAAAGAAACTCTTTGTGTGTTGACGAAAATATTAAAGGATTATTTCTTCTCTCCGTTTAAGGAGGTTGAGCCGTTTTACGAAGATAATGAAAAAATCTGAAATACAGTTTTTTTAATAGATTTTTTATGACAAAATTTTCTGTAAAAAATCCAAAATCATTAGGAGATTTATAAAGTTAAAAATTAATTAAAAACTTTTACATATAGTCTTATGGAAAATATGTCAAGCTAGCATGCAAACTGTTCATTTTAATTCTTGCAAATAACCAAATAATGTCAGCAGTTCCAAAAACTATCTATGTAAAGCATCGATGTCTTACGCATATTTTAATATTTTTTCCAATTTAATTAGGAGACTTTTAATCAATAAAAAAAATTATTAAACCTTAGCACTTTTCGATTATGGACTTTTATTCTTGACAGTTTTAACAATTTTAACTGAATTTTCAACTTTTTAATGATTTAATTTTAATTTTTATTACTTCTAATTTCTTTTTTCAATTATTTACTGCAAAAAATATGTAAAATACAGATATTTACATAAATGTATTTTTTTAACCTAACTTTGTACAAAAAATACAAAAGTTAGTCCATTAAGTATAAAGTACTGAAATAATTAATTAATATTAAAAAAAATATTTATTTATGCCTTTATGACAATAATTTATTGGTATCATCGACTTATAAACTATAAAAGTTCCCATTTAGAATTCGACTTACTTTTGATTGGGACTGTAACGGATCAACCTCCTTAACGACAACTCTCAATAACGCCACAAAGTGCACAGTACCTTGAGTGTCGCTATATGTATAGAGTTTAGACTGTATTGTTATTGCGCGTTGCAACTATTATATTGTTCTTCGTTCGTGTATAATTCTCGATAATATTCAAAATTTATGTAAATATTGCAATTAAACTCTAAAAAAACAATAACATTATACCTATTGTTAGAATGATAAAATCGACATAAAACGGTTATGTCGTTCGACAAAACAATAGATTTATAATTGCATTGTGTTTACGGACGTTAAACGTTAGTTTCATGCCCGTAGATAATCGATTTAGGGTAAATGCATCGATTTCCGACCAGTAATGTATGTTCGACTTCTAAACAAACTAGATTAATGCATAACATATATGCAACAAACCGAACTATAAATAATTACTCTCAGTATTTTATCGATAATATATTTCACCGACGCCAAGCAAAATCAGAAAAAAACACTGTCTAAAGGCCGCTGCACACGAGGCTAGAAACATTGCTTGGAGTTCTGCTGGTCGATATGCTGGGTACTAGGCTGGAAATTACGTCACTGCGGACTCGCCTGCTAGCTCACAAGAGAGGTTTAAAAATTAGAACAGGGGCTATTTTCCTTGCTAGGTATGAGCAAGAACAAATCAGGAAGCAGTATCTTGTCACGTGGGCGACTTGAACAAACGCCCAGAGTCAGACAACCGTCACGTTTTGCTCTGTGTTTATAATATTTGAACTGTCACTGCGAGCGCAGCAGATTTATTCATAAAATTAGCTTGAAAAAACGTCTCGTGTGAAGCGAGCACATAACACTAATCAAGAAAATCAGCGCTAGAAAACTAGTAGGAAAATCTAGTAACGAATCTAGCAGCAATTCTCGTGTGCAGCGGCCTTAAAGTCCACTACACACGAGGCCGGATTTGCCGCTAGGTTCCTTGATATATTTTTATACTAGTTTTCTAGCGCTGATTTTCTTAAATGCTATTATGTGCTCGCTTCACACGAGACGTCTTTACAAGCATGCTCTGCAGGTAGATTCGATGCGCGCGCAGTGTGATAGAACGGTAACAAAAGTGCATGTTTATTGTCTCTGAACAGAACACACACTATGGCATAGTGTTGGTTTGTGAGCGTTTGTTCCAGTCGCCCACGTGACAAGATACTGCTTCCTGATTGGTTCTTGCTCATACCTAGCAGCAATTTTTTCTCTCAGAGGATACATTCGAATACAATGATACAATCCTCTAAGAGAAAAATTTGTTAGAAGAGTAGTTTCTATTTCAAGAAATTCAAAAACTGTTTTCTGATTTTTATATTTTTGTTCGTTTTTATCAGAGTTTTCAAATCCAAGTATATCTACTAAAACATTGGAATGCAGACTGCATTCCTATGTTTTATGGAAGTAGCACTCTCGGAAACCAGAGCTCGTACCAGTGTATGTTGGCTGGCAGAATCTCTAATACGGTGGATTGTTGAACGTCTATAATCTACAATCTATGTATCTAAAAAAATTTAAACTGTAGTATTTACCTATTGCTTTTTTAAGTGTGTTTTCCCATTTTCAACCTCATTCTCTTATAACGTTATCTTTTTTAAGTGGGCACCTAATTAAAAGATCAAATGATTCGCAATTTCTAGAAAATATAATATATAGGTAGGTAATATAAATATAATTCACTGGAAAAACAATTAATCTTATCTCAGGTGAGTCAAGGTTTGTCAATACAAATTATCTTTGCTACAATAAATAAAATCAAATGTAGAAGATAGGAGGTAGTGTTCTGTTTGTGAATGCCTATATGCAGCGGGGGAATAAAATATTAGGCCATTTACCGCCCAACGACCGATAACGGACCATTCCAGCAGCTTTACGAACACTTTGATAGTGATTTATGCGTTCTAAAATCAGCCCTAATGTGAATCTGAACGGTTTATGGTGCTCCTATAATAAACCATCTGACGTCTGTAATGATACAAATTAATGTGATGTGATTGTGCTTCGGGTCATTCGCGTTTCGAATGGTTTGCGAGGAAATTTTGTAGACCGAAATGCAATCTCGTCGACTTGAGAATTTAGTTACAATTCTCGACTCATATTTGCGAAAAAATCATCAAAAATACAAGATTATTTACAACTGTTGAAAAAAGTATAATTTTCTCAAAGCTTATTAAAAAAAACTTTTTCTTCATATCTCGATCGAAAGTACATACTTTAGTCATCAATTGTAAGGCAGAAAGTCTAACATTTACGCGTTGGTGGGATTACACGCACTGATGCGGGAAGTACATACGTTCAGGCGACAATAAAGCAAAAATAACCTATCAACTGTTGTTAAGATGTCGTTTCCATAGCAACCCTATTACATTTTAGCTAATAGTCGTGACCAGCTGTCATTCGTGCTTTTACGTATAACCTCAAAGCTGCTTGCTTGGAATGCCCCTGTGTTTTTATATATATTTTACGCAGTTACTAAACATTTTCGGCGACAAAAATGTTTTGTCCTCGAAACATAATTGGCTAGGCTACATAATTTATCCAAAAATTACAACCAGTTTCTTGCGGCAGAAAAAAACTTTTCCATTCGGATAAAGTCGCGGGTAATATTCAAAAGCTTATACTAAATTGTATTAATTTGTAACCTCTGATCATCTGATGTATAAAACCGCTGATAATATCTCCCAGATTTACGCAATATAAGAACAACTACATATTTATAATATGCAAAACTTAATCGTTTCAGGACAAATTTATGTTCCCTGTAACAACATTAATTCAAAACTCGTGACCAACCTTCGAGAATTTACCATTTTTGCTAGCATTTATTTCACTTCGCTTTTTAAGTAGGCTCAAATCTTATCTATACTTCTATACTAATTATATATTATGTAGGTAAAGGTAAAGAGTTTGTTTGTTTGTTTGATTATTTGGTTGAACGCGCTGATCTCAGGAACTACTGGTTCGAATTGAAAATTTTTTTTGACGTGTTAACGTCTTATAAATTGATGAAACACCACCAGCACACACGAAAAAGAGTAACGTTCCGCAATCGAGAGCGCGATATAAGCGATAGAGATGCACGATTGGCCCAAGCGTCGGCTTGTGCGCATTTCTCCCTCTTCTCGCGTGACGTCAGAGAGTAGTGTGCGTTCAACATTTTTTTGCTTAAAAATATGTATTTTGCTTTGTTTGATCAAATTATTAGTCGGTAAAAATATAGTTTGACAGCTACTAAAATTTAGGTTATGTATTATTAAATATGATATTCGAGCGGAATACGTTATCACGTAAAACTATCGTCCGTAAACCGACTTTACACACAACCAATTTTTTTGTTGGATAGCGCATTTATCGAGGAAGGCTGTAGGCTATAATGCTATATAATATCACGCTACGACCAATATGAGCGGAGCATCAATGAAAAATGTTGCAAAATTTACTCAAAATGTGTACGTCCGACAAAAACTTTCGAACGGTAACCCCGATCATCATGAAATTTGGACACAACATTCATCTCGGTAGACTAAGATGAATGTGCGTACTCATGTCCCCCCATTCGTTATTTTGCACCCGGGTGAAACCGGGCGGGACCGCTATAGTAATTAAAACTTTGAATACATAACAGTAGGTATACAATATTATCATGTTTACTGGTACGAGCTCAGGTTCTTGGGAGGGTTAATTCCCACAAAACATTGAAAAGCAAACTATATTCCAATGTGTTCCCGGAGATGTGTATAAAAAAATCAGCCAGCCGGCATACACAGACCGTCTGGCTAATTCCCATAAAAGATTGGAATGTTAATTACATTCCAATGTTTCTCCTGGAGGGATTCTATTCAACGACACGGCTTCTTTGCAATTTGGTGTACTAAAAAACCCATTTGTAAAGTATTATGGATTCCATATATTTATTACCGTCTCTATATTGCAAGCAAAGATCGGGGAAAGACTTAAACACTACGGTGCAGACATATATACGTCTGTCTCACTTATTATACTCTGAGTTTCATGCGCATGTCCGTGAATGGATGCGCGTTAGTTTGCACATGAAACTAAGCTGTGAAAGGGAGGTGGCTTGCTCTATTCCACTTACTAATTGCAGCCCCACTACAGACGCGACACTTGCGCACAACGGTTTTAAGTAAAAAGAAAGAGATAATAAAACAGTCATTTGCTGTCTCACTTCATGAGCCACGCTTCCACTTACGGCTACTAGCAATTTATTAAATATACGATGGATTTAATATTGCCGACTATAACATCAAAAATAATAGGATGGAGTTGTTCGCAGAAAAGAGCTACCAACACAATAGAGTGATCGATTTTCTCGAGGGTCGTTGTTATTTATTCTGAGAACACAATCATATTTACGGGAGTTTCAACCTCCACACTCGCAGACTGCAGCTTCTCATTGTAGAAAAGTATGCAGCCGGACTCTGAACTGTGGACTCAGATCGCGGTCATGCGCTCCTCACATGACCAGCAGAAATGCAAATTCGATTCACTCCGATTCCAATCATATTCGTGATTCATTTTATTCATTGATTCCGAGTTAAAGAGGCAACAATGAACGAAAATATGTTTGTATGGAATTTTTGAAGTGCAGGCGCCACATTGATTCCGATCGAATATGGAGCTAGTAAGGGTAAGAAGAAAGGAATATAACAGAGGTACTGGTTTAGAGAAATTAGATAACTTGCTAACAGATCACAAAAATTGGAAAGGCGTTTTTATCACATAGTAAATAATTATGTTTTATCCTAACCCAACTGCACACAGAATTCCACTAACTAAAGAGCAAACTGTAGATATAAATACTCTACGTTTACAGGTTAGTATGATCTATGCACATTGCACATACTTTTATTCTATAGTGAGCATAGGATTAAAATCGCAATCGAATCATTAGGGTGCAAACATATACCTCTGTCTTTTTTACGCTGTAAGCACTGGCGTATCCAGGAGGGCAAAACAAGCACAGAGAACCCAGCTTAAAGATTTCTAATTTGCCTCCTCCTGGGCCAAAAGCTGGGTACGCCCATGTTAACGTCATGGAAAAAGGCAATGTTTTTGAAACAGAGATATTTTATTCAAATTGAATGCAAGTACATCAACCAATCCTACCATCGGAGAAATCAGGGAATTACATCGAAGAAAGAGACGCAGATATATTTTCGATACGCTTTGTTGCATTCGCTCACCGCACATTGAGTAGATAGACTATGATTCATATAGTAATTAATTAAGTATTAAATATATGGATCTATGTGTTATTTTATCACTCAAATAAATATTTATACCGTCGAAGTAAGACATAATAGACATACCTGCAGTAAACATAATTATGTTTGGTGAATTGAATTATCGCTATTTATTCGGAGGAATAGCTACCTGAAGAACAAATGAACCAAATAAATAACTACTTACATTCAGTGAATATGGCCATCAATGAGCTAACATACCTTAAGATATAATACGCGCCACGGATCTAAAGGTTCGGAAGCTAGTCACAAACAGCGTTGCAAAGGCACATTTTAGAGCCGTCGTGACTTCCACCACGTCCCGACGAACGCACGTTCCGTGCAGGTGCACGGAACGTGCGTTCGTCGGTTTTTGGCCGTGATCGCTCATTGCCTTTGTCACTTGTCGCTTTCCTACTTTAAAGTACAGTCGAGTACGCTATTGTCAAGTTGTTATTGCTATTTTAGTTTTGTTGAGTTGCGAGTTTGTAGTCTTTCAACAGACTGTACAAGCGCAAGCCCGCATTCGCATCGAACTTCCGAGCCTTTTAGATTCGTGGCGCGTATTATACGTCCCTATAGAAATATCCGTAATCCTTACAATTAGAGATCAGTGGATTCTGCAAGTGCCTGGCAATCACATGACCGGCTCGAAGCACATGACCGGCTGGAAGCACATGACCGACCCGACCGGTAGAGTCTGTCATGTGATGGAGGTAAAAGTAAAAAAGTTCGCCGACAACGCCCGTGCAAAACGAGTCACATGTCCGACTTGTATATTTATTTATGTATTTTGTACTTATTGGCGTTGACTTTTATGTTTCTGTTTATTTACAAACTGTATTAACGCTCTAATAATCGTTTTTGCATTCGCGGAAACCTTTGACCATACACACATGGACTGCGTAAGCACTGGCGTATCCAGGAGGGCAAAACAAGCACGGGGGACCCGGCTTAAGAATTTCTAATTTGCTCCCTCCTGGGCCAAAGGCAGGGTACGCTTATGTTAACGTCATAGAAAAAGACAAAGTTATTGAAACAGAGATACTTTATTCAGATTGAATGCAAGTACATCAACCAATCGTATCATCGGGGAAATCAGGGAATTACATCGAAGAAAGAGACGCAGATATATTTTCGATACGCTTTACTGCCTTCGCTCACCGCATGTTGAGTAAATAGACAATGATTCATATATAGTAATGGTGTACACCGATAGACTACGGTATCGGAATAGATAGAGCGACTGCGCTGATTCGATTTCGAACATTTTTTGATGTAAAGCATCTACTGGCGCGTTTGGAAGAAAAAACGTGCTAATGCCGTGACGCTAGACGCTGTTCACGGGATGTGTTCCTTTTAATCATATATTTAATAATTTACTATATAAAATTATGAATCTTTGTCTATCTAGGCAACGTGCGGTAAGCGAAGGCAACAAAGCGTATCGAAAATATGTCTGCGTCTCTTTCTTCGATGTAATTCCCTGATTTCTCCGATGGTAGGATTGGTTGATGTACTTGCATTCAATTTGAATAAAGTATCTCTGTTTCAAAAACTTTGTCTTTTTCTATGACGTTAACATGGGCGTACCCTGTCTTTGGTCCAGGAGGGAGCAAATTAGAAATTTCTTAAGCCGGGTCTCGCGTGCTTGTTTTGCCCTCCTGGATACGCCAGTGCTTACGGCGTAAAAAGAGACAGAAGTATATGTTTGCACCCAAATGGTTCGATTGCGATTTTATTCCTATGCTCAGTATAGAATAAAAGTATATGCTTTTAATGTATAGTTACTAGAATTTCGTTAAATGACCGCGCGAAAATATGAGGTAAAGCTTGTAAGTTTGGATAAAGGAGGTAATCTCCAAAACTACTCATCCGATGTCAAAAATGTTTTAACAATATTTATGGACCTTTAGGATGAACGTATAGGCTATATATTATCGCGTTAAAATTAAAAGGGCTTTTCGTTGAGACCAATTTTGCAACGCAAGTCAACGAAAAAACGGTGACAATCCACGGGCGAAGCCGGGCCGGGTCGCTAGTAAGAAATAATGCGAAGGGGGCTCCCGTTAAGGTAGAGTTTTCTTCTCTGGCATCCCCGTAACGGAAGTACACTGTAAAATCTATTGCATAATATTTATAATAACCCGGATTTTAGTTAAAGCATCTTCATACTATAATCAAAGAAAATTTGAAGTTTGAACTTCACAATGTCTTACTTAACTATTAACTGTAATTTATGTACCGTATTGTTATTATTTAATTATAATAATTGAGCGAACAGATAATTTCTTTGAAAAATTATAATGACATAATATTGTTTATCCGCTGATGATAATGCTAATAAAACAATAGAATGTAGGTAGAGCCAAGGCAAATATGTGCTTGTTAGACACATGTACAGGGTGGCTTTTTAAAACTCGAACACCTTTTTATTTCGTAGAGGAAGGGTTTATTTGGTTTTTGGGATTTTGGTTATTCTCAAAAATGAAGCGTGTTTAATCCTAACAGTCCAAGCGGCAGGGCGAAATATTCTGGGAAACATTCTGGGAAGGTATTGTTCAAACATGAATCAGTGATTTTTCACTAATTACACTCGCAATATGAATTAGTGAATATAAAAATTCACTATTTATATAAGTAAATATAAAAATTCACTAATTATATAAGTGACTATTAAATGTCATCTTACATATTTTTTAAAAACTTTATTTATTCGTTACTGTCACTAGTATAATCAACTTTTATATTTTTACAAGTCCATTAAAAATTGAATACAAAATAAAGAATTACAGAAGTCGCGTCAAAAAACATGTTATAGGGGGCTGCCTCACGAACTCCGTTCCGACGAACCGAAGCGCTCATTTCCGCGGTTCGAAATATTACTTTGTATACGGGTGAATTGCTTTGGTAGCTATAGAAATCATTGCAATACAGAAAATCATTTTGCATAAAATACAACATAGACCGGAGTCCGGACGCTCAACGGAGGTTCGTATCAGTGCCGTAAATAGGGCGGTGCCACCGGTGCCCAGGCACAGGGCGTAGACTCTGGGGGGCACAAGAATGGCCAGACCAGGCAGGACTATTATTTTTTCGGTTTGCTCCTGATAAGTTCCCGCTGCGCCCCTAGTGCTCGATTCCAATACATACGTACCTACATGCCAGTATCATCAAAAACGTCTATTAAATTAGACAAAACACCAAGTTCCTTGTGCTTTATTTCATCACCCTGAATGAAATAAAGTAGGCCTATACATAGCATTGCTCTAGGGTACCTATAATATCTAAAAAAAAAAACAAGGGCGCAGTTATAGAAGCTCGCACAGGGCGCAAAAAAGACTATTTACGGCACTGGTTCGTATACATTTTATGTGGAACGATTTTTTGTAATGCATTAATAATTTGCCATGCTACCATATCAACAAAACTCACGTATGTTGCGTCTAGCTTCGCAGTACACGAACCGCTTGAAGCAGTCGAAACCGACTGCTTCAAGCAGTCTGGAGTCTTTCTATCGAGATTTATAACAAATCAATAAAAAATATTCCACTGACTGCTTGAAGCGGGTCTGAAATTCATAGTGCGAGATCCGGTATTAGAAATATATATATTTTCATCTGTTATGTGATGACAAAGATTATATGTAGATAATATTATATACATTGATAAATCGCACATGGGTATTGTAGCTAAATCGCGTACCGATGCTGTTAAATTAAATAAATTCTAATAATTTAACTTTTTGGATCAACTTCCCCGATTTGTTAATTATAATCATAATCACAATCGAGTCTAAGATGAGAGAATATGACACAAATAAAATGATAACAAAACAAATAGACTCAAAGTACACATAACACAACTATTTACAAGGTATGTTTATGTGGATGATCTATATTTATGTATAGAACCAATGGTATATTCCAATTCCTTGTGTCATATTCCCTCATTTTAGGATCGATTTTTATGATTAACAAATCGAGGAAGTTGATCCAAAAAAAGTCAATTTTTATTTAATTTAACAGCATCGGTACGCGAATCAGCTAGGCAACCCATGTGCGATTTATCAATGTTTATATTATTATCTAACATGCAATCTTTGTCATCATCAAATAACAGATGAGGGTATATATTTCTAATACAGGATCTTAGACCAGCCCTGTATATTCAAAATTTCAAAGAACGTCTTCGCCCAACATGGTAACTATGGTTTTGAAGTAAATGACATTTCGAACCATTGCAACGCCAATTTACGCAGACACCCCTGCAGTCACGTCTGTTCAAGAGTTCAAGACATTTCTAATTTAAACCATTAATACGACTTATGATTCCATGTATAACTATATATTATAAATATTAAAATTAGATTGTGTAGGTGCTGTAGGCGCCAGTCTATAGCGTAGTTGGTTTTATTGTCTATATTTTCCACCATTATTTTCCTCTAAACACAGATAATACACGCTTTGATGTTTTTATAATACCATAGTGCAATTATTCACTAGAAACCATTTTAACGGAGTTACCTGCTGTCCGCCTGACCTCAGTAACGAAACTTTTATCAATGAGCAATAAACACAGTTTTTGGATAAATTTTGCACGTTGCTTATTTTGTTTTATTTCCAGCAGTCCAGAATTATCTGATTTGTGTTTATAATTACACTTAAAATTATAATTGAAAGTCAGTCGGTCTGTACGTACGTACGTACGTCCGAACTCTACAGGTCGCAATTATTGACGGATCGCCTTGATTAATATTTTACTCGCTTTGTTTATTATCTGACTAGAACCCTATCAGCAATTGTCGGTCGGTCTGTACGTAGGTACGTCCGAACTCTACATGTCGCAATTTTTGACGGATCGCCTTGATTTATATTTTACTCGCTATTTAAATTCATTGAAATTTAGTTAGTAGTTTAATTTTGATAAACAATTTTATTTTATTTTCTTTCTCAGTAAGATAGCTATTGTTTGCTACAATTATTATAATAATAATAATAATAATAATAATATAATAATAATAATAATAATAAAAATAGTTAACATTATTGTTAGCAGAACAGATTATTAAGAAACACCCATTGTTACATCGCTATATTAGAATGAATATTTTTCAAACACTGTCACCGTCGGAATCCGAACTACGAATTTTTTCACTATCGCGGCGGACTGGATTTCCTTTCCCTACAGTAAAATTAATAGAATTGCGAACATATTATGTATTCCATCAAAAACATAAATGTGAAAAATGGAGCCAATTTCAATATTCAATACAAAAAGAATTGAGATCTAAAAAGGTGCCAAGTTTTCACTTGGCAAGTTTTCGTGTTTTATATTATGATTATAGGTACCTAAACTTCAGATATTATGTAGGTATCAAAACTTACCAAGTGAAAACTTGACACCTTTTTAGATCTCAATTCTTTTTTTATTGAATATTGAACTTAGCTCCCTTTTTCACATTTATGTTTTTGTAAAGAAATTATTATTATTTATCATTCAAAAGTGATTTGTAAAATAATCTTTTTTCCTGTAAGTACATAATATGTACTTACAGGAAAAAAGGCGTTATTAAAAATCGATTGCTTGGAAAATATTTCAAATCTTAAAAAATCACTGTTTTCTGATTTTTTCCTTTATATACACACAATTAGGTACCTAGCTGGACGCCAAATTTCAACTTTCTAGGTCATCTGGAAGTGAGTTAGGTTTTTGATCTATATGTCAGTGAGTCAGTCAGTCAGTCAGTGATAAAAATGCCGATCTTTAGACGTTAATATCTCAAGAACCGTTTGAGCTATATTTATGAAATTTGGGGTTCTAGTTAATCTATGGGGTTTTAATAAATAAACCAAATTTCATGTGTTTACGTTAAATAGATTTTGAGTTATTAAGGGGTCAAAAGTGGCTCCAACTGGTTCGTGTAATATAACACACGGCTGCTGCTTCCTTCTAGACACTCCCACGAAAATTTAAGTACTTATATTTTGCTATTATGTTTTAAATTATGTGAGTTTTTGTTGCTCAAACATTATTTGATCCAAATGATATAATTAAACAGTAAAACTAGCGTTGTATTTCATAATTTCCCAACATCAACGGAAGTTTTAATGTGTTATATTCTCAGCTTCAAAAGATTTAATACTTTCCGTAACGCCTTTAAGCACATCCTGGTATAAGGCGCTACAATTCTATAACACTAGTAATTCATTTTTGTCAGTAGCGGAAGTTTTAAAAAAATAATTACTATTTCATCGTTAATATATTATCACATTGTAAAATGTCATGTTTACCGGGTGTAATAAAAACAACCTAATCTTTGAACATCTTAATATATAAAAATTACGTGTCACATGTTTGTCCGCGATGAACTCCTAAACTACTGAACCGATTTTAAATTTGATTTGCACACCGTGTGCAATTCGACCCAACTTGAAAGATAGGATAGCTTACATTTCAATTTATAGTTGCAATATTATTTTATTGCAAATTATTTGTCTATTCCTTGACAGTCATAATACAACCATATAAGATGGCGAACCTGTTGACTGGATTGAGTGAATATTCAATAGATGGCGCAACGAACTTAACAACCATATAAGATGGCAATACCTGTTGACTGGATTGAGTGAATATTCAATAGATGGCGCAACGAACTTAACAACCATATATCTAGATCGAGGATGTAAAAAAACTGAATATCGTTTAAAACTGCTCGGCACGACGGCGCAGCCGGAGTGCTCGAAATAGAGCAAGTGTTTTAAAGACCAGTTATCCACGAATACTTTACGCTATTTTTTTCGAGCACGACGGCGCAGCCGGAGTGCTCGACATACACACATATACGCCCATGTATATTTTAAAATAGCTAGCAATTAATAAAATAGATAGATAGATGTTCCAATTAAATTGTTTTACTATTTCACTTTATACGTAGCGAAGCACGTACAGGGCCGCTAGTAGTGTATAAATAGTACCTATATCACACTTTCGGCCAGTGTGGTGTATACTATTTTTCTTCATACCTCGGTCGAAAGCACGCTTATTAAATACATCAATTTATGAATTACTTATTAATTACATAAAAACACAGATAGATTCCAAGAAGCTTTGAGGTTATACGTAAAAAAACGAATGACAACTATTCGCGACTGTTAGCTAAAATGTAATAGGGCTGCTATGTTTTTTATGTTGAAATGTTTTCTTTTTGTTTGAACGAAGTGAAAACGTAAAAATTATTTACCCACGCCAAAATACGTAAACAAACACCTGTCGAAATATTAAAGCCATTATCGAAATTATGTCACTCGTCGTCATCAACAAACGCCATGTTCCCAACTTTAAGTTACAAGCAGCGTCACTTAAATGACTATTCTGGTAGCTAATAAAAGTGAGTTTTGCACGTTTTTATTCCAAACGCGTTATACATCAGAAATGTGGGTGTAGCGTTTACGCGCGGTTGAAGTACAACATGTTAATAATACATACATCGTTAAATTTACATTTTTACTGTATAGCCAGATATGTAAATAAACGGATAAAAAACAAACCGTAGGAAATTTAGCTGTTTTTATAAATCTTCATGCAAAACATTTGGTTTTATAACGTTGGCCACAACACAACCACAACCTCATCCTTAAAAGATATTATGTAGGTATATTGTTGTTAACTATACTATTTTAAAAAAACACAACAATAATAATGTATTGTATAGTTTTATCGACACAAAAAATCATATTTTGTAATGTAAGTACAAAACACTGGAACGGTTTTGAGGAATTGTTCAGATCTTTCCCTAACTTAGCACCTACGGGATTATTGGGGAAAAAGCTAGGTTATAACAGAAAGATCTGTGAGATTACCTGTTCGATGTCACTTCACTGTGCAGCGTGCAAGAGCAAGGACACGTAACGGTTGAAAATAGTAAAGTGTAGGCGGAGAAAGGCTATATATTGAAGACTTACAGAGCGACAACTATTCGGAACCCAAAGGAATGGTGAGACCTCTGGTCCTAAGGGGGGTTTTGACAGGTAAACATTGATTTAGAAAAGCATGATGGACGCTAACTTAGCCTCCATCATGCTTTTCTCACCAGAGGTCTCACCATTCCTTTTGGGTTCCGAATAGCCGACTATTCACTTAGTCATTATGTTGAAGATTATTGAAAACATTCCTTTTGTCTTCTTCAGACAAAAAGAGCGGACAAAAGATCAATGCTCTTAGTACAATAACATTATTATATCTACACATACAGACATTTATCCTATTTAAAACTGAAATAGTTCCTAGAATTCTTCTTTTCCTGTAAAATAAATCACTCAAAATATAGTAGGGTCATCAAGTTTATAAAAATATCATCCTGAAAGTTGGAGAAATTATTGGTAGTACCGGGGTTTTTTTAGACTCTTGACAAGGTATAAGAAACTGAGTTAACATCTGCGGCAGATGTTACTGATTCTTAACAAATCGGAAGAGTCTTTTGCGTAAAAAGATGACACGAGGCAATGTGCTGTAGGTATATAGATTAATTCTAACAGCTTGCAAGCGGGCAGGTGCTCGTTTGATCGACAGACCATAGCGTTTTTATAAATTCATCAGCTAAGAAATGCATTCGTGTTTACTACCAAAACACACGCTGATGACTTCAGCTGTCTAGCGCCTCTAAGCTAGAATATCTTCTCTCTTTTTACTAGCGAAGTTGTGGGATTAGGCACTAATTCTATATAGAATAGAGTAGAGTAGAACATCAACGCTGCTGCCCAAAGGAGAAATATCGAGAAAAGACCATCTCGGATTTCGAGCTGTGATAGAAATTAAGTTGTCAAAACCAAAAGAACAAGTTTCAAGAAATCTTGACTTTGTAAAGATAGGACTTCACCACGTGCTGCCAAAATAGGTCGCCTGGTTTTTCCGTAGAAATGTTTATCCAAAAATAGGCCACGAGTCTATTTATTTTAGTAACCAAAAGTCGGTAAATATCAAGGTAATTTTCGCGGCTTACGCAGGCGGCCTTTTTTCAGCATTGGATCTCTGTAATTTGTAATTAATTTCGCAATTTTTGCACTCGTACGAATAAAATTTTGAAAGGAGCATCTTATAGTAGTATCACCAGACACTAAACGGTAATCGTTTCTACTTAATTTAGCTAATGTTTCTACAGAAATTAAACATCTTTGAAGTGAACAATCAGCGCTGATATTCCTAACTTTCTTCAAACTTGGCTCGTGGTCTCACTGCAGCGGACAGGTGTAGAACGATGGACTCAGGTATCTCAAGTAACAAAGCGTGCTTCGAAAAGAATAGGTCCTTAAGATTACCTTTTTATCATGCATAGAAGCAATTGGTATGTATTTTTATAACAACATATCTTCACTTCCGTCAGCTGCTTGGTAATATTTATTTTTATTGTTGAATTGGTACGTGTTTCTCAATAATTAATAGACTAGGCACCACAATTTTAATGATATTTCTTCCAATTTTTAAAGGGTGATGTCCTTTAAAGAGATACTTACTAGATAGTAGGAGAGCTATCAAACATTTTTAGGTAGGTATTTGAGACACTTTTTGTGTAATGTCAACACAAACTCGAAGACCTGGCTAAAGGCTTGTAGGGCCTAGCCAAGCCTTGAATTTTTGACTTTGTGAAATTGCATTTGCAAAAAAAAATTCTTGAGGCATTTTAAAACCTTCAAATTTAGTATTTAATAAAATAAAAAATAAATAAGCCAGATTATTCTGTTATAATTTATCACTAAGTACCTACGAAATATAAATGAATTTTATATTTCGTATATTTTATTTTATTCGTATATTTTATTTTATATTTCATCAGTACAAATAAACAAGCCGTGAGGTGGGTTGTCTATTGGGACCCAACAAGTGCGACTCATGACTACCCCTCAGCCAGATCTTCGATTTTGTGTTCAAAACATTACAAAAGAAGCGTTACAGTGCGGCAATGAGCACAGGCGCAGCTCTGTATCTTGTCTAGTTTCTGAGATAAACGAGTTTGAAATTTTCTAATTTTCTAATGCTCATAACTCCGAAACGAGAAGAGATGCAGTTCTGCGCTTGTGCTCATTCGATTCAGCGGACTTTTTTCTATAAGGTCACGTAAATTCAGGCATATCCGTGAAAAACTTTAGTTGGCCATGATGTGTAAAAAAAATGTAATAAGGAAAACTGATGTTAATTTGTTTACACCATGGACATAATGTCCATGCCCATAATACACTCGAAAAAGGAAGATCGGTGATACGTTATTGTTACCCGTCTCTCAGTACAGTTTGCGCGGTTGCCTACAGCATAGGGTAATATTGATGAAAAGCCGAGTTTTTGCTTGTCTTGTCAAAACGGCTACTCTGTGTAGTCCTGGAAATGGCTTCTACTACTGTTTGAACGAAATAAAATAAAGCGACTGCCAATCTTTGTAAATGGATTGTAAATTATAGACGCTCAACAGCTGTGGTCATTAGTGTTTAGAGAATCTGCCAGCCGGCATACACAAACCAGCTGGTATGAGTTCGCAATTTCCATAAGACATTGGAATACTAACTACATTCCTCTTTGTAAGAACGTTATTGGTTGTTTTCGAGTTTTGAAACATTTTAAATTTAGATTTAAAGTTGGACGTCGTATCAGAAACTCAGTATTTGAGCACTGAACGCTGGAGCGTTAGAAAAGGTCCTGTCCTAATCTTACCAAATAAATTACTCAGATACTAACAGACGCTCGGCCCCTGAAAAAATATAGTTCTGCAGTTCAAGTGCACTACGAAAGTGCTTCTGTACTGTGATTGGTCAGAAGCAACCTCTGTAGCTCGATGATGATGATCCGTTGATAGTTAATTTCGATTAGTTTTTCAATCAAGTATAATACACACCAATAATCTAAAAGGCTCGGAAGTTAGATGCGAATGCAGTCTGTTGAAAAACTACAAACTCGCAACTCAACAAAACTAAAATAACAATAACAACTTGACAATGGCGTACTCGACTGTACTTTGAAGCAGGAAAGCGACAAGTGACAAAGGCAACGAGCGATCACGGCCAATCACCGACGAGCGCACGTTCCGTGCAGGCAGCTGGGAGGTGGTGGGAGTCTCAACGGCTCTAAAATGTGCCTTTGTGACGCTGTTTGTGACTAACTTCCGAACCTTTTAGATCCGTGGCGCGTATTATACAGTGTAATGTGAAATAATTTTTAAACGTAAATCAATGCAATTTTTTTTTATTTAAATTATTTTCCAAAAAAAACAAAAAAAATAACATAAAAAATACAGAAAAGTTTATTACATAATTAATATTATTTCAAAATATAATGAAAATTATGTAACTACTGTTATTTGCCGAAAATAAAATTTAGAGTGAGTTTACAAGGCTAAAAACGCCCCATGACATTTCTTATACATTGAACCCAAGGAACTTCATCCACAACTGGAATGCCAGTCTCAATTTTGGCATGATCTGGTGATGTCAGACCTGCGTTTAAATGTTTCGTTTGTCATCGCCAGCTACAATCGGCAGTTTCCGTTGCGTTAACTGTCAAAATTTTAGTAAAAACAATACAAGAAACTTAACCTAACTTGTTCGTTACATATTTAGCGGTCTGCGAGTCCCGTGATCTTAATATTCCAGTTATGGGTGACGTTCGATGGTTGAACCCTATTCCCTCACTACTAAAACTTAAAAAATGAACCGTATTAAGTCAGCTTATTTAAAAATTGAGATTATAAAAATTACTATCAGCAGTTTGATCAGTTCACATTTCAAACCAAAATAAAAGTGCAAATCACATTCAAGTATAATTTGAAAACAGATTTGTAATAATAGAACTTCTGTATTTTCAACTTCTTCATTCTCACTTCGTGGCAGCCATAGATCTATTAGAAAAAAAAAACTTTATTCTATTTGAGGTTAGGTCAAATTTCCTTTGGCTGAGCAACTTTGTGAAAGAGGACTTGCGCGAGTAAAATCATTTGAAAATAGATGGTGTTGAAAATACAAGAGTTCGACTAAAGCATGCGAACTAAAATGAACGTGAAAAAAAACAGATTCAAAAACACATTTAAAGCAAAAAATTTAATCACATATGGCGTCGAAATTTTTCAAATCGGTTAACCTCTCGAAAAGTTATGGCTGAACATACATAAAAAAATATACGCGTCGAATATCGAACCTCGTGTTTTTTGAAGTCGGTTAAAAACACAATTTGGTCCCTTCTTAACCATAAAATTTTATTAATGGATCTATATTTCCAGAGCTATACTCTCGTTTTTGGCAAACTTATGATTTAATTATTTGTTTCATGTGTTTTTGAGTGTCATGTTTTTAAAAATTCGTCTTAACTCACATTCCGTCATGAAAAAATGTACTTTTAAAAGATGAAAAAAATGCGTCTCGTATATCTCCGACTTTGTTGCAATTGGCTATCGTCAGATTACAAGTTTAACGCGAATTTTAAGCGCTATTATTATTGACGACTTAAAATTAAGTTTTTTCGAAAAACTTAAAAAAAAAATACAGGACGCCACTGGTGACACATACCGTCCTAAGATAGCAGCCATCTTAGAAAAAGTCTCAATTAAAATAATTAAACAATTTTAAGGCCTGTCGAAAAAGCAGCTGGCAAAATTAAAATTTCGCGAAATGATAAAATAAATTGAAAAATTAGCCCACTACTAGTAAAATTTCAAAAAAACATAAAGATTACACGTTTTGTATAGGGTGTTACAAAAACATGTGTCAGAAAATAAGTTTGATTCTTTGGCTAATTTTAAGAAAAAAAGTTCCTAAAAGGTCCGCAAACGGGCCGTTTTCGAAATATGGAGTGTCAAAATACAATTTTCGAACTAAGATGTAGGTCGGAAACCTGCATTACTTTAGGAGGAGACCATTTTACACAATTGTTGTGATTTTGCTTGTTTTTTATGTTATTTGCTTAGTTTTGTAAAATAAAAGTTTTGTGCTCAAGTTGCTATTTTTCACATCATTATAAAAAGTCATTTTTCTCTAAAACGGTTCACTTTAGAGTTTTTGACCAGAAGCACCTTTTTTTGTGTAAAAAACATTGGCTGATCAAAAAGTGCTTTCAGAATGCCAATTTCTCCACTGTCATAGAGGCAGAAAAACTTCACAAAATCTCCGTCAGAGGAACTTTTCTTCTTAGAATCAACCCAAGAATCACACCTTTTTTTCCGACGCATATTTAGATACCAAATTTGCGAGTTTGTCATATTAAAAATAAATCGTTTAAAACTCCCTTCGATAAAATAGTCTAGTCTGCAAACACGGACGCTCAATTTATAATTTCTAAGAAAAAAATGTTCTAACGTTTGCTTTTATTGGAGACCTACAAACGGGGCAATCGATTAAACTTGGAGCACATTGAACACAAGTCGCTAAATGGCCACACGGTAAGAAAACCACACCGACTTCTTTATCTAAACATATTTTACAAAGTCTGGCATCTTTCAGTCGTCTATTTTCTTCCTCCAGCGTTAACGGAGTTTCATTTTCTTCCGGTTTCTTATCAGGCACGTTTTTATTATCGTCCGATTTAGCTTCCGCTTTTACTGTCGGCGGCGCTGTCCAACAAAATCTAGTATCACTGTCGGCCGATCGCATCACCGAATTAAGGGCTTTCGATAGCTCCGAACATTGTTCGTTTTCATTCGAAGGCTCACTGTCTTCCCACTGCAAATTAAGGGCCGCTTCTATCAAAGCGTCCGGCGTTGAAAACGGAACGCCGAACGTTGCTAATCTCTGTCGCAAGGCCTGCTTGATTCGGTCGACTTGAATGCCGACTTCGAGAACTGTCTTAACTATCGGTGTATTTAATAACTGCTCTACTTCCGCGTCTGTCTGCCGTTGAGAAAATGTTATGTCGCAATTTTGACTCGACGGACTCTGTTTAAACGAAAACTGAAAAAAATGAAAATTGTTTTAAAATAGTATCAGAAATATCGTCACTACTGGCTACAAAATACTTACGTCAATATTTGATTGTTTGTGTTTAACTACAAATGAAGCACCTTTAACAAGCTGCACAAAGTCACATTGGGGAAACCATTTAGCATGTTCTTCCCACGGCACATCATTGGGATCCCAATGTCTAAGTCCACCATCGCAATGAAAGCAACGAACCTATAAAAACCTCAATTAGTTAAAAAAAAAATTTGAAAAGAAGTTTGACCCTGCAGGCCATCCCTGTAACTTCCCGCTATTTTCGAGTTCAAAACGCTCAAAAATATATCAAATATAGCAAGAAGTTTATTTTTTAGCTCTTCGAGCTCAAAAAAAAAAAACACTGTTATGAAATTTTCGTTCACGATATCTCATGAACAAATGAACCGATTTTGATGCGATTTGCGGCAGTCGACGCAATTTTTTATCCTAAAAAAGTAATTTATGACAGAAAAATCGATCTCATAGGAATTTTACGAGCAATTTAAAAAAAGCACTTTTTTACAAATTTTTCGTTCAAGATATCTCGTGAACAAATGAGCCGATTTTGATGCGGTTTGCGGCGATCGACGCAGTTTTTTTAACCTAAGAAAGTAAATTATTACAAAAAAATCGATTTGATAAGAATTTTACGAGTAATTGTAAAAAATTACTTTTTTCCTAATTTTTCGTTCACGTTAGCTCATGAACAAATTAACCAATTTTGATCTGGTTTGCGGCGATCGACGCAGTTTTTTTAGCCTAAGAAAGTAATTTATTACAAAAAAATCGATATGATAACAATTTTAGGAGTCATTTTAAAAAAACACTTTTTTACGATTTTTTCGTTCACGGTATCTCGTGAACAAATGAACCGATTTTGATGCGGTTTGCGGAAATCGACGCAGTTTGTTAAGGAGAAGAGCTGATTAGATTTTGGAATTAATCGGTTTAGTAGTTTAGAAAATATTTTACAAAAACAAATTTTTAAAAATTTTTGAACTTGTTTTTTTAAGATTTCTCAAAATTTTTTGGGCCGAATCGTTTCAAATTTTCAGGAAGTCTAAGTTCACCAAGATCACGTCAGATGCCGCAAACCGCGTTTCAGTCGGACACTCTGTTCAAAAGATATAAAAGGTTTACATACATACACACACACACATACAGCTCTACGAACATCATCGCCAAAATAGTTTCAATAGCTCAAAACGTCGAGATCTGGCGAAAACTCGATTTTCGAAAATCGGGGTGAAACCAATAACTTCCCGATTTTTGAAAAAAAAAAATTTTTTTTAAAGCGGGAAGTTAAAAACCGCCGGATTGCAATATTCATTGGATCATTGAGTGGCCGTCCAATCTCTAATCTCTAAATATTATAAAACAAAGTCGTTATTTTTGTGTGTCTGTGCCTTCGCTTAGTTATTCTAAACCTCGCAATGGATTTTAATGCAGTATTCATCATCATTTAGAGAATATAGCCCGGAAGGATTGTATTTAAAATACATTCATATTAGATTAATTAAATATAGTAGAGAAATCTCGATGTTTGTAATCAAGTCGTAAAAAGATACTTTTAGGACGCTTATATGGCTTACGCTGACTAAACCACAAGAGATACATCAAATTAATATATTGCAGAAATGTAGGTCTTAAAAATGTCTACAGAAAAGTCTGAAATAGCATATGTCTATCTTTGAAGGATGATCCACAGTAACCATTTTTATCTTTCAAAAGTTTGATAAAAAATAATGAGTTATTTACAAAGCTACTTTGACACATATGGTGTTAATCCTTAACCAATTAAATATATTAATTGTCTTAGGTATTTAAATTAGATAAAAATTGACCTTGACATCATAACATTTAAATGATTACCTCAGAAGATATCAAATTTAAAAATTACTCGCAATAAAATAATTACGGTTTACTTGCTTGTTGATACTTGCGGAACTAGTTATTAATCCTTACAGAATTAAGTATGTTATCTTTAGTAGACAATCTACAAATTCGAGCGAAACCAGACCGGGCCGCTAGTATATTGATATTAAAATTACTGAAAACACTTGAAAATAATATTTACCTGGTCTGTGATTCCAGTATAGAAAAAACCAGCCTCGGCAAGTATTTCGGGCGTTTGTACTAAATTCGGCCAATTCGTAAACGTTTTTAATCGCGAATCGAGCGTTGCGTATTTAGAATAACGCGGCGCCGTATGAGCTTGTATTCCTAATTCATTATAATTATCATGGCCGACCATTTTCGCATTGTCGAGGACATTTGGAAGTCCTGTCGAAACATTATTACTCGTATCGGTTTCAGTTCTGTCTCCACTTTGCTGATCGCGCGTAAGTCTTCTTGCAAACTGACAGGTAGGAAAATGTCTTCTGTGCTCGCATACTGGATCGTCGCCTATTTCCCAACGACCTTTAAACAATGACAGACCGACAATTAAGAAACATCAAACACAGGGTACACTCCAAAATGCGCTGGGACGCAAATCTCTTCCTCTAAACTTCCTAAGAGTCAGGGGCGCCGACTTTTAGCAAACCCAGTGGATACTCGTTTGTGCACGACGTACTCGGTTCACCAATCATCATTGAATAAATGAATCCGTCCACCAATCATCATTGAGTAAATGAGTCCGTCCACCAATCATCATTGAGTAAATGAGTCCGTTCACCAATCATCACTGAGTAAACGAGTTCGTCCACCAATCATCATTGAGTAAACGAGTTCGTCCACCAATCATCATTGAGTAAACGGGTCCGTCCATCAATAAATCAATGAGTTAACGGTACGTCCTGAACATCAGATGGACCCGTTTTTTGGGACGGAATAATCATGAAAAAGCCTATAATGTCGTTTGACCTCCTCTATACCTATATATTTCGTGTACATAAAATGTAGGTACCGGGCGCATGAAGTATCTAAAAGGATTATGAAACTATCCAGGGTAGACTAAATTCACAGGCAATGTCTATGAATGTACTAAATGACACGAAATAATCACACTATAAGAATACTTGGTTTTTAGCGTGGGCCCAAAATTAGTGTCTCTAAAGTTTGAATTTCAATAATCTTAAAAACGTGCGTGTTTTATTGTTTCAGTATCTTTATACCAAAGATTCCAACCCACCTTCAAGAGATATTGAAGTTGTTAGTATCAAATAAAAAAAAAATAATAAAAGGATCTTACCAACTATTCCATTACAAAAAGCGCAGCGAACTTTGTCAGTTTCTTTAAGATAGAAAAAGCCAGCCATTGCTAATCTTTCTGGTTGAACAATTTCAGGAATTGGCCAGTTAGTAAATGTTGCCAGTCTTTCAGCCTCGTCAGTCATTATATTATTAAGTGTACGAATAAATGATGTTGAAACAGACGGCAAGGTCACCGGTGATGTAGAGGAACTACTATTATGTAAAGGGACAGTTTCTAAAGGAGAAATGTTCATAGTACTTTCATTTGCAATTACATTACTATTTGAGGCGTTTATTGAAGTGTTTAGTAAAGGCACATTTCCAGAATTATTAGGATTCACTATAAATGGACAATTGGGATCGAGTCTTCTATGCTTTGACATAATTACATCACCGTAATTCAAATCAGTAATTTTTCCACCACAACAAAAACATTGTATTTCTAATTCATGTCCCGTATAAAAAAAACCTGTTCTGGCCAAACGTCGAGGTTCTACTGCAGCATTTGCAGGCCACGATTCAAAAGTGCGTAGTCTATTTTCCTCAATATTCATTTTTTATAAAGTAATATATCGATTAGGAAAATATAATAACCTATTAGAATTACAATTAATATTGTAGAACTGAAATTTATACTACAAAATATTTGGGCACATTTTTTAATACTTTATCAATAGCACTATGTAGATTTTAATGTAGACGAATTTAATTGTATAAAAACATTAAACAGAACTGTCAAATACTGTCAAATTTGCAAACGCAATTTTTTGACATTCCTAGAACAGCCAGCTGTTTATGCAAAAATTTAAAGACCGTAGCTTCATCTATTGGTGAATGGTGAAACTGGAAGCATCAAATGTCGCTTAAGCTAGTAGCTCCAAAAAAATGTTGCAAGACAAAATTATTGTCATGAGAACGCAGCGCCATAGTGCGTAATGTTTTCGACGAAAAAGCTCCGCAGGTTTTGCCTAAAAGAATAGAAAAATTAAAAGTGGCGCACTAAAAAAGCCTCTTAGTTCTCATATCAATTATTTTGTCATGCGACGTTTTGAAGCTGCTGACTTTAGCGACGTAAGATTTTGACAGCTCGTGGTGTAGTCCCTACTCCCTAGCTGTCCCTAGTGTCTGTGTACAGCGGCGCTGTAGAGCAGTTCAGAGAGCAAACTGAGTCACTGACAGTAATCGGTCCACAAAACACTTGTGAATCGGTCTGTCCAAAACAAAAATTATCTCGGTAATAAGAGGTACATTTTCGATAAGTAGACAATACGAAATCCTACAAATGAATGTTATAACAAGAATTATTTGTTAACTATAGCAAATGGGCATGCCAGCAAATGTTTATTAAAGGTAAGTAGCTACCATTTAAATATGCCCATTTTAGTTATATTAGTTGTTGAGCGTCTATTAACTATAATCTATTATCTATAGTTATATTATTAGTATACTACAAGGCCCAGACAATAGAGATGTCAGTAATCTTGATCACGATCTATCGATCCATGGCCAAAATATTGTGAAGGTATATTTTATTTGAACTTGAAATTCAAAGGTACTTTAGTTTAAGCAATACCAATTTTTATTAAAACTTCAGAAATATAGTATAGGTACTGTCGCTCAGCACTATATTTTTGTAGAAAAATTGTATTTTGGATCAATTTTTGAAAAAGTAGATCTTGTATAAAAATTATAGTTGATACATATATCTAAATACTTACATCGTCTTTAATTTTTTTCCTGTTTCATAAATTAACTTTCTTTAATTTTGAGTGCAATGTTCAATCTGATAACCAATTTAATAAAATTTTGCAGAAATCCGTTGGCAAGTAAGTTGAAAAGAATAAAAAATGTATAATACTGTACCTTTAGAAGTTTGGCACAAAATTTCATCAGAATTAAGCGATAAAGACATAAGGGCTTTATTACGTACATGTAAATATTTTTACAACGTTTTTGACAATAATTTCTGGTAAGAATAACTCAAATTTGAATGTAAAATTATTATTATCGTGAAATAATTTGTGTTTTAATTTAAGGAAAATGAAATTTCGGAGGAGTCTTAATTCAAAAAATGTATTCCCGTTTGTAAAAGACGAATTACCAGATGATGTTAATTATAAGTTCGCATATAAAAGACTATGCAGATCATTTTTATGGAAAAATGACCCTATAGATTCCGAAATGCAAAATATCAGATATGAGGACACTGTATTTAGAAATCTTGGGAAAAAAGGATGGGACTCTGTAGTAAATGAGTTAAAAATTCGACCTCATAGATGCCCTTTTGTTAAAATTTTAGTAACTCCAGCTGGCATATCGAAAACCATTATAAAAGAAACTATTAAATTAATGTACGAAGAAATGCCTGTAAAGGATATTCTTGTATGTCCTAACATTTTAATAAATAAATATCGAGAGGAAATAAATAATTTCGTATTGATTAAATTGGGACATTTGGGAAATGTAATGACTGCAGTTTTTGAAAATGGAAAAATCATGAAGGACCGCTGGAGAGTTGTAAATATCGGTCCAGATTGTCTTAGCAATTGTATGGTAGACTTCCTTCCGCCGGAATCTGGCGTTCTTAATTTGAGAAGGATCTTACATAATTGTTATTTAAAAGTAAATCCTAGAAGTAAAAAAGTCAAAGAGCACAAAGAGAGAATTTTTTTAACAAATGTAAGTTGGTACACGACACAATATTTTTTTTAATTTCCGGTCTATTTTTTTTTTGGTTTGGTAACGCCATATTTTAATATTATACCCTATCTCGCTCCAACAATTAGGCTTTTGAAAAAAAAATAATTATCAATTTTTTTATTGTATTTTAAAACTTTATTATAAATAATATTGATAATCGATGCGAAAAACTTTCAAAAAACTTTTTTTAAATTAATTATAAGCAATTTAAAATTGATAAAATATTAAAAAAAATCACGTGACTGCAAACGCACTAAAATTGTTTTTGACAGTTGTGACGTCATAATGGTAAAATGTATATACGCAGTATACTATCAATGGCTTCTACATGTGTATTGACTAAAACATTATGACGTCACATTATGTTCGGGAAATGTCGGCGCGTTCTCGGAACTGGGTACAAAAATTTATTTTTAATTTACTTAATATAACTTTTGAATTATAACGAAAATAAAAAAAAGAAAAATAGTTTTATTATAAAACTTATATACGATCTTTCCATTTAACAAAAAAAAAATTCATTCAAAAGCCCAATTCAGACAAAGCTAACAACACCTCGTATGTTAGAATCAGAATATTTCAAAGAAATAGACATATTACATACATACACCCGAAACACATTATTTTACAGTCTTAAGAAATAAAACATTTATTTTAGGAATTAAGATCGTGTCAAGAAAAAGGAACTTTTGAAGAATTTACAATGACTTTTAAACATGAACTATACCTGGCACCTGAAGCCGTTTATACCAAAACTGATATGGCAAACAATATTATTCAGTGTATTGAAGACTTACCTGTATTTGATAAAAGGGAATATTTGTCAAATATAATACTTTCAGGTATGTACGTGCAATTACCCTCTTTTTGACGCAGTCAGGTAAAAATAATACACAATCGGGACCGAACTTCGTGACTTTCACGCCAACTGGTGGTAAAAATGTTCATTTTATGGGAGCATTTATTCAAAATATAACGATATATTATGAGTAGGCTTTGGATTAAAAAAAATTGGTTGTCTGTAAAGTCGATTTACGGACGATAGTTTTACGTGATAACGTATTCCGCTCGAATATCATATTTAATAATACATAACCTAAATTTTAGTAGCTGTCAAACTATATTTTTACCGACTAATAATTTGGTCAACCAAAGCAAAATACATATTTTTAAGCAATTAGAAAAGACATTTAAAAGAATGTATATATATTATATATTTGTTAACAAACCGTATAATTTATCTGGCCATCTGTCAGATGTAGCTTTCGCTGGAACAGCCGAAAAAAATGTTGAACGCACACTACTCTCTGACGTCACGCGAGAAGAGAGACTATCGCTTATATCGCGCTCTCGCTTGCGGAACGTTACTCTTTTTCGTGCGTGCAGCCGGTGTTTCATCAATTTATAAGACGTTATCACGTCAAAAAATGCATTTATATGTCAATTAGTGACAGTTTGCTTTTCAGTTATCGAAAATATAAATAAATTATAAAGTAAAATACTAATATTATATTATATAGAAGAAATTATTTATACATAGCGTAATTTTTGCATTATACACTTTCGACACAGTTGTTTGTGGTACAACTTTGCGGTTATGACAACTTGCCCATTTAAATAACGTTATACAACATCATATACATGACCAGAATTATATAATTTTTCGCCCTTTGAGCTATTCTGTCAATGTACACGAGTATTAATTACAGGTCGAAATGCGTACTTCTTATTTTTTATATTTTTTCAAATAATTTTCATTGTTTACTATTATAAAATGTTCCCATTTACTTCATTAATTAGATACTAGAGAGCGCCAACTTCGCCAGTAGTGCTGCCTCTATGTTTCACGCACGGTCCCCATAGCCTTAAGTTATGAGTAGTCTATGAGTGCATGATCAAAGGTCGTATGCATGCTAATCCAGTCATAGATATTATATATTTAATAGATTGCGGATACACTAGCGCCTCCTGTCCCTTTTAGAAGCCATTTTGTATGTGGAATATTCTGTAAAAAGCGCGCGAGATTCAAAAATACTAATTATTCTATAATATGATTTTATTGAGAAAAACAACAAAACTCACAGTAAACAGTGATATTTCGCTCCAAAACCTATTTTTATACTGAAGCGTTTCAAAAATTACAAAACTGAGCATAAATATAATATAAAAGCTTAGAACATTTTACATTGTCAATTTGGCATCAAGGTTGACAAGTATATACGATGCTTGTCAACCTTGATGCCAAATTGACAATATAAAAATAGGTTTTGGAGCGAAATGTCACTGTTTACCGCAAGTTTTATTGTTTTTCCCATTAACATCATATTATAGAATATTTAATCTTTTTGAATCCCGCGCGCTTTTTACGGCGTATTCCACATACAAAATGGCTTCTAATTGGAACCATTCCACACAATGCTCAAGGATAGGCATCCGCTATCTATATATCTATGAATCCAGTACAATTTCTATTAATATTATTTGTTTAAGGTCCAAATATTGTTTGCAAGCAGCACAGCGAGTTGCAGTATAGATTAGAATGGGATTTAAAACGAAGGATGAAATCCTATGCACCCTTTATTAAAGTGATTTATCCTAATGAATTTAGCGAATTGAACTTCCCCTTCCCATTTAATATAGAAAATTCAACCAATATCGAGAATGAAACAAATGTCTATTCGGATGCCGAACCATGCACAGTATTTTGTCTGGATTATTTATTGTATGGAACATACAAAACTATTCCGCTAGCTTATGACAATTGTGTTCATTACATATACTAATTGGTTAATTATTGTAGATTAAAGACGCTTAACTTATTCATTGTACATATTACCAGATTGTGTTGATGTAAAATTTAGACTAAATTATTAAAATTTAAATTTTATTTCTAGGGGTGAATTGGGAAATGTAGGGGCAGTTTCATATTCTCAATGGTGGGAGAGCTATCAAACATTTTTTGGGGTAGGTATTTGAGCCACCGTGAATATTTGTGTAACACTCGTTTTGTAATGTCTGAACACAAAATCGAAGACCTGGTTGAAGGGTAGTGGGCCCTAACTAAGCCTTGAATTTTTAAGTTTGCGAAATTTTATTTTTTTTATTTAACCCGACTAAATAATTTGGCTTATTTATGTTTTATTTTACAAAGTACTAAATTTGAAGGTATTAAAATTTTAAAATGGCTAGGTACCACTACCCTTCAGCCTCGGGTCCTTGATTTCGTGTTCAGAGATTACAAAAGAAGTGTTACACAAATTTTCACGGCGCCTCAAATACCTATCCAAAAATGTTTGATGGCTCTTGGACTATTATGCTTAGATAGTTTCTTATAGTGATAAAATCTTTACCGATCGTATTTTGTGTTTATTATTTAAGTGCTATTATATAAAATATTACTAATATATTATAATAATTCGTTAATAAATACACCAATTGACTTAATAATTCATGCATACTAATTTTATCAACAAAGTCCACTCGACTATGTTGGTCAAATCCTAAACCGGTTCTAGAACTTTTTGGAGAACCAATTCTGATAATTGTTAGTGGTAGTTATGATTCTAGGCCCCTCCCCTATTCGCACGTTCCTGTTCAATCAATCCGACGCATCCAATTGAGATTTTCCTGGAGGCGGAACCCATTTCAAAATATTCAATATGTCCGCTCTATGCGAAGCGTTTGTATTGAGTTTGGTTAAATACGAGGTTTTGATGTTTTATTTAAAACGGATATTTCCGAGGAATAAATCTGTCGTTAGGATGATACTAACGCTTCAAAACGTAATTATATTGAAGGGGAAATGGCAAAATGTGGCAGAATTATTGATGCAAGCCGTAGTGATAAGGTTAACTTTGTTGCTTTCTTCATGTAAACGTCAAATTTGAAAGAACAACCGAATGAAATCAACGGTGACAGCTGTCAAATTAATAATTTGATATCAACATTTATACTTGATCTACTAACACAATTACGTACTGCACAACACATATCATGCTTCTTCTTCGATTTTTCATAATTGTAAACTATATGAGACGCTTTGTATAAAGTAGTTCACTGAAATGCTGAAGTAAAATCTCATACTTTATAGAGACCTATAACGGTTTTAAAAATGTTAATCAGTCTCAAAAGCCCGCGCTTAAAGTTCCGCATCAATATGGCGCTGCACAAGGTAAAATGCCGGCCAACTCACGACCCTTATTTCATAATATAAAAAATTGAGTATTACGCAATATTCTGTACTCAGTCAGACGTAGGTTTTAAACATTATTTTATTAACAGCAAATTAATACAATATAATCAGATACTGAGAAAATAAAAAATAATATACCTATGTCTATTATAGAAATACATATGTACAAAAATTAAAATGAACTAAACTAAAATTGAAAATCAAATCTTACAAACATACAAAAAATTAAAATTGTAGACACCACAAGTTAGTTTTAAATTGTGTTATGTAATTTAATATGAATAATAGCATGAGAAGGTTTTTTAGTCAGGTGCCATTTATTTCAATTTAAAAAGTATTTGTGAAGATTTTCATTATTAAACGAGTTTTTTGTATGGGCAATAAGCTGCCAATCGTTTTTCCCATGCACAAGTCTACTAGAATGCATATATATTTATACGGTAGAATGTCATGGCTTTGCCAACTTAGTGGTTCTACCACTAGAACTAGTGGATTTGATCTCCCTCTAGTCGGAGAACATTTTTAGTGGCTAGTTTTTTTTTTTAAATATTTACCCACTATCTAGCGTTTTATTATAAAAATACGAGTGAAAAATGAAAAAAAAATCAGTTTCGAAGAAGTGCTGGGGCTTTTTAGTGTTTTCAGAGTCGACACTAGTGGTCTCTAGAAATATATTCTCGCAACACTGCGTATTTAAGGAAGTACCCCCGGTACGCAGTAAGTCAAAGAATTTCAGTCTTCTACTTGAGTAACGTAGTATATAATTTGGCAACACCGCATGCCTTGCCATAGTTACAAGTGCTTATGTACGCAGCATAAGTCAGCACGCGGTGTCAAATTCGCATTAATTTATGAAAATGCTTTTCTTTATTCCTGTCATTTCGGAAATAATAATATACTATCATTTTTTTGGAATACTATGCTTTTAGCATTTACTCAATTTACGTATGTTTTTACGATATCAAAACTGCTGCAGTTTCGTAACTTGCCTTTGAATGACGCGCCACAAACTATAATATTGCGGTGTTGCCATGTTTATGAATTGCTAAAAAGCTCGGCTTTGTTTTAGTTATTTTTATTAACATAAGCAAGCTTTATACGTTTTGGAAAAAGAAAAATGTTCATAGAATATTCGTTTATATTTCCTGAAAATTTTATCAAAATCTGTTTGTCAATTCCAACGTAATAAATGATGGAGTGCGTCATAAGACTCCATGTTAAGTGCAGCGAAATAAAATTGTCAATATCTTTTTTCAAAGTCAACCAAAGATCACAACAATTTAACTGAGTCATTTTTGAAAAGGTTTTGACATATTTGCAAATTTTCGTAATTTTCTGTTTGTTAATTCATTTATCGAGGGTACTTCCTTAATATTCATATTAATTGTAGTCTTTGAGAAGAAATAACGACATAGGTATATAAATCTTGAGTAGAAAAATTTCAAAATGGACGATGTTAGAAAGACATTGCTTCTTGAAACAGCTATTGATACTAGACAAACTATAATGAAATTTTAAATCTTACTAATTAAAAAATTAAAAGAAATATGTGAAAAAATGTGTTTTTCTAATTTTTTGAAATGATTAAAACGGCACCTAACAATTATCACCAATAAACAAAATCGACTATATGAAATTCGGTATCTATCTGCACACTACTCACTACGTATTCAAAAATGGACGCAAAATACACTGCATTACAGCATAGATACAGGTCAGGGAAACTATTTTTATACTATATGGTCAAGAGGGTGTCCTCAATAATGGTGGAAATATTACCTGATGTGCTCATTAGGCAGGTTACTTTCTCTAAAAACGCTTTAAAAGTGCAAATACTCATGGCTGACAACTTGAAAACAAAAAATCCTTTCACGAGTGGTTTCACATCACCCGTCTTTGTCGCACCCACTGTATTCGAGCTCTATCTCTTTCAAATTGACAGTTTGACGCAAGTTTGGTCACATATAGTGAATTATATTGAGTCAATGTTTCTTGATTTCGTCACCAGAGTAACCATCTAAACGTTTGTTATTTATTTATCAATTAATTATAACAGCAATGTGCAATAGAGAAAAGCTTTTTAGAGAGAGAGAGAACACGGAGAGAACTCTCTAATGACAAGGTCATGTTATGTTTTATTGTTTTCAGGTATTTAGCATGCAGATAAGGTCTGGAATTTCGTATAATGTATTTTTGTTATCATTAAAGAGTATTATAGTTAATTTTAATATCACTGCCAGATTACTTCCCTTGTCCAGAACAAAGTATTATCACTTCCATTTATTAGTAAAATTGTTATTTCAAAATGTCAATTGACTCAGCAGTTTTGTTGTCTAAACGGATTTAATTTTATCTTTAAATTAACTAGTCCTAGTTTTATATAGATTTACTGATAATAAAGATACTAAATATCTTATATTTGGCTTCTTGACAGAATATTTTAAAACGAATTTAATTTGTATATTATAACCAAACAATCCGTAGTTTACGTATTAATAAAATAAACAAATATTGTAAAAATTAGACATGTTTTATCAAAATACCTAGGGTCAACGATAAAATATCTTTTTTATCCTAACAGCAAGACGATTTGGCAGGTTCTGCTTCAACCAAATTAAAGTCCAAACCGTTTGGTCGAGCAAAACCAGTCTTAATCCCATCCCAGCCATCTTCAACTTTATATTCACCAGTCTGAATCCTATTGTATACTTCTTGGGTAACTGTTTGAAACGCCTCCTCCACGTTCATTCCATTGCGAGCTGACGTTTCTACGTGATGAAGGCCGTGTTGATCAGCAAACGCCCTAGCTTCTTCTCTCGAAACTTCTCTCCTGCTTCCATTACTGACTAGATCTAACTTACAACCCACGAGGGCAAAAACGGGTCGGTGTGGCTCGATGTGTCTTTTGGCTTCCATCATCCACAGAGGAATGTGTTCGAAACTAGCTCGGTTACAAATATCATAAACCAAAAGAGCACCAACTGAATTGCGATAATACGACTTTGTTATTGAACGAAATCTTTCTTGACCTGCAGTGTCCCATAATTGTAATTTTATCCTTGTACCATCTTTAACTTCGATTAAACGCGCAAAAAAGTCCACACCAACGGTTGGATCTGAAAGCTAATTAAAAATTCCTTTGTTATTGACACTGTGGGTAAAACGCATTTTTAGTGTAATGTATATTTAATTAATTAATTCAACTCACCTCTGCAAATTTACCATCAGTGAAGTATTTCAACAAGGAACTTTTACCCACTGTACTGTCACCGATTAAAATTAAACGGAACTGATAATCAAAAATAGGCTCGACCATTTTTAAAACTTAATTTTCATGTCATTATTTGTGACAGAAATAAATATTTGTTGATATTTTCTATTTACGACGCAAGAAAATATTTGTCAATTCTCAGCTGACCATGACACAACCTTACTTTATTATTAATAGGCGTCTTCTTTACCGACCAATTTCTATTTTCATTTCAGCAGTTTCCAAACAGTTATCATTGATGTCCTTTTTTCTGAGTTGTCATTTATTTTTGTTAATATTTTCTGCTTATAAATACGGCATTAGATACCATTTCTCGTAAAGAAATTGGTAAACAAAAGTTATTTCTGTTTAATAAAATATGGTATTTTTTTGGTTCAAATCTATAGTATTGTTGACCTAGCATCCAAACCCTCGGAGCTACCCTTGTGTATTATTCACTAATTCATCCCCTTTCAAGTAATTTTTGTTACCCACTGTTTTAATAGTTTGTGTCACTGCGCATCTAAATATCTGTCAGCTGTCAGAAAAGTCCCAGGAAAATTATTTTATGGTTACACCCCCAAGCTAAAAAAATCTATCAACAATGTGATTAAAATAGTAAACAATTCAAATTCTTTATTGAGAATAAAATGGTGGAAAAAGGCGGTTTTTGTGAAAAAATAGAGATTTATTTATCAGAATTAGGAAAATGGTATAATATAAATTATCCATTATTAATTTATACAATCTGTCCAGGGTATTTTTTTTAATAAAAAAAAGTACCGTGTGTTTATCGTAATAATTACCAATTAAAAGTTATACATAACTTGAAGAAAAGAATCAGTAATAATTATATTATAAACAATTAATTATTTACTTAGTTACCCAGAACATACAAATTACAATTTTGTTTTAGGCGAGTATGGAGAGCGTTGTTGCTAGGTCAATTTCTCTCAGTTTTATTAAGCTCAATGGCACTGCTTTCTCATCACTTAAACACCGAACTGTTTTTAAATCTGCCCACCGGCCAGAGCTTTCTGCACTACATGCTTTTATGCATTGTGTACACAACATGGCTTGCTTGTCGCAACAATGAACGAGGTTTAATATCCGTTTTAAAAGCGCGCGGGTGGCGTTATTTGTTGTTAGGTCTCATTGACGTCCAAGCCAATACGCTGATTACTCTTTCGTACCAATTTACAAATTTGACGAGTATACAGGTATGCATTTCGTTGTGAATTCAATTATTTTTGAAGTGAATACTCATTAGCGACGTATCTGTTTCCGTGACGTTAAAGGGGAAATAATTCAACGACTGGGAAATATTCGGAACCCAAAGGAATGGTGAGACCTCTGGTAATAAATGCGCCGAACTGTCCTAAGGGGGGTTTTTGACAGGTAAACTATATGGAGGCATAAGGTAAACATTGATTTAGAAAAGCATGATGGAGGCTAACCAATGTTTACCTGTCAAAAACCCCCCTTAGGACAGTTCGACGCATTTCTCACCAGAGGTCTCACCATTCCTTACAAATTTTTCGATGCGAGCGTTTGTAGTGAGCACTAGGGGAAACTTCGAACTCCAATTTTCCGTATGTCAGTGAGCAATGAAAAGTGAAAATAATTATAGTTTTATGAAGTTTTTTAATTACAAAGAAAACATAGGAAAACTAAGCGATCTGGAAATGCTTGTTGTGTTCCGGGCTGTTGCGCTGATGGCGATTTAAGTAAAATAAAGACCATTGGCGCCCTAATTTGACGTTCCGCTGTCAGTGTAAACAAATTAACATCAGTTTTCCTTATTACATTTTTTTTTGACACATCATGGCCAACTAAAGTTTTTGACTTATCACCTTAGAAACATGTCGAGATTTCCATAAAAAGTTAGTTCAATAATTCTCTATTACCCACTAGCGGCGCTAATAGGCTTCGTGCACACAGCCTAGAGTTAGGATTGCATTTAATTGTGTTGGTGTAATTCTTTATTTTCTTTCAGCTCTTGGATTGCGTGGCAATACCTATAGTACTAGCACTTAGCTGTCTTATTCTTGGTGTGAGATATCGCATTGTCCATGTTGTCGGAATTTCGTTCAGTCTAATGGGCATCGGTTGCTTAGTTTGGTCAGATATAGATGGCGACAAACCGCTTGGTATGCAATTGTTAGTTTTATTTTTTAAGGGAAAAAAATCGCTAAATGTGGCAAAATCATTGTTGCAAGCCGTGGTGATAAGGTTAACGTTGTAGCTTTCTGCATGCAAAAGTCGCATTTATAAAAGAAAACCAACGGTGTATAATCAGCTGACAGCTGTCACTTTTCTATTTATTAATTTGATATCAACATTTACACTTGATCTATACACATATCGTGCTTCTTTTTTGATTTTTCGAGAACGTGTCACTTCTAATAGTAAACAAACAAATATTTACAAAAATACGAATGCTTTACTATATGAGACGCTTCGCATAGGACAGTTCACTGCAATGCTGAGTAGATGGCGCATGATGGAAGTAAAATCCCAAGAACCTGACTATGCATAATATATCTGTTGTTATATGAACATTACTTCAAAATCAGATGTGCACGAAGCATAGAATATCGTATAAATAATTAAAATCAATGAAAAACATTGTGATGTACCTACTATTTTTAACCGACTTCAAAAAAAGAAGGAGGTTCTATGTTCGACTGTTTATTTTTTTTAATTTTTTTTTTTAATGTATGTTCACCGATTTCTCCGTCAATTATGGACCGATTTTCAAAATTTTTTTTTATTCGAAAGAGTGCACTTCCGAGGTGGTCCCATCGGAACCAAGTCAGGATCTGATGATGGAATCCGGAGAAATCGAGGGAAACTCTCAAATTTCAAAGGCACGCATAATTGGCCTATCCATTGCAATACTTTATCTAACACTAAAAAGAGAAAAATAAAATATTTTTAACAAAAAAATTGAACCGACTTCAAAATATGCACTAAAAAGTAAAAAATAATAATGATTGTTATTTTTGGAGTCGGTGTCACATCGGAATTCGAAAGTAGCAATTTAAATCTTACGTCTCTAGTTCTCGGAATAGATTTCATTTTGGCTGACACCAACTCCAAAAATAACAATAATAATTATTTTTTACTTTTTAGTGCATATTTTGAAGTCGGTTCAATTTTTTTGTTAAAAATATTTTATGATTATTATATTTGCAGGTAAACATCAACTTGTTGGCGATATGGTATGTTTAGGAGGTGCTATCCTCTATGGAGTTGTGACAGTACTACAAGAACTTTCAGTTAAAACAACTGATGTGATTGAATATTTGGGAATGTTAGGATTATACGGAAGCGTTATCAGTGGGGCGCAGTTGTAAGATATTTATTTGTTTTAAGGCTAGGCAAGGGCGTAGACACTTTTTTCTGGTGGGGGGGGGGGGGTAAAGCAAAAAAATAAATATTTTCCCAAGTTTTATTAATATCACACAAGAATACTCACGAAATATTAATTCTCAAACTAATTATGTAACAAAATACGCTGTTGCCAATGTGTCTAAATTTTGATTTTTAGTTAGATATTGGTAATATTTCAATTTTATTTTTTATTATGGTCCTGGGGGGGTAATTACTCCCTTTACCCCCTCCCTCCATATCTACGCCTTTGAGGCTAGGTTCAGATGACAAAAATCTGACGCACAACCGAAACAGCAAAGCGACTATCAAGTTGCGTTTCTCTTCTAAATACCTCCAAAATTTAATCGCGCATCAGTACGCGCTACATTTGAACCTAGCCTTAAATAGTGGTCGGTAATAACCAGTGGCTTCTATATAATGATATAAATATGTTTTTAGAATGATTCTTGAAAAACAAACACTGCTCACTGTCAGATGGGAAAATTCGAATATTATGACTATTGTAGTCGTTTTTGCAATTATACAATTTGTGTTCCACTCCTTGACACCTTCCATGTTAAAACAAACGAGTGCGACATGTTTACATATATCGTTACTCACGGCTGATTTTTATACGCTTATGGCTGGTCTAGTATTACTTCAATATCCCGTAAGTATTTTACCTGTTTCACATTTATTATTTAACACTAGCTTTACGAACGGAAAACGTTCCTATTTTGAAAATGAATATACATCGAAGATGTTTCGTTGTATTGTGATTTGACATATGACGTGTTGACATCTGGTGGCAGAAAATGGAAGTAACACAAAATGTGTTTGCACGCCTCTGTGTTCAATCTGAATATTAATAACGAATTCTGTTGTTGAGAGGAAAGAGTAGGAGAATCGTTTCTACTTTCTCTGTCATAGCGTCATGCGCACTCTATACGCATGCGCAGTGCGAACTGTGTAACAAATTCCACATAACCGTTTCCTCATTCTGAAATAATAAAATCGACAACAAATGCTAGAACTCAAGAAGTTTCACTTCTAGCGCGCGAGAGTTTTATGCATTACTTTTATTTTTCAGTTTCATTTACTGTATTTCTTGTCTTTTACACTGCATATGGTGGGTTTGTATATTTATTCAATAAAACCGACGGTGATATCTGCTCAAAGACACAACAATGTAAGAGAAGAACCACAAATAGAACACACAAGGTATATGGTTACTAGTTATAATGCTAGGGATTTGTAAAATGTCAAGTTAGGAATCAGAGGAACCGTCAAATTCCTAACCTAAAAGCACCTAACCTGGGCTGCTCCATATTGCCTCTGAGTCCTAGCTTCTTGTATTTGAAAATTTATATTTGTGGGGAGTAAAAAGGGCAGATGCAGTTGAGAACTTGGTACACTGGTTAGACAGCAGCAAGCCAATCATCAGAACACAAATTACGCACTAATTTGAATTTAATGGTAGAAACCAATATCGAATATTGAAACAATTAAACAAAATTTTCTGGAATATCACAACTTGTAGAACTTCGAATGATTGCTGTTAGTTTTTGCACTTATACTTAACTGAAGGATATAAAATTAAAAATTTGTCAATCTCTCACAATCTGCCGCCCTGGGTAGTAGCCCATGCGTAAATCCGCCACTGCTGATAGATATTATTTATTTTTAAAATCATTACAAAGTAAAAACTACAGTTCGTATTGTACTTTTATATTAAGTCACAAGTCACGCGCCACGGATCTAAAAGGTTCGGAAGTTAGTTACAAACAGCGTCGCAAAGGCATATTTTAGAGCCGTTGAGACTCCCATCACCTCGCAGCTACCTGCACGGAACGTGCGCTCGTCGGTGATTGGCCGTGATCGCTCGTTGCCATTGTCACTTGTCGCTTTCCTGCTTTAAAGTATAGTCGAGTACGCTATTGTCAAGTTGTTATTTTAGTTTTGTTGAGTTGCGAGTTTGTAGTTTTTCAACAGACTGTACAAGCGCAATCCCGCATTCGCATCTAACTTCCGAGCCTTTTAGATTCGTGGCGCGTATTATAAACTCCTTTCAAACGTAATATCCCAATAATTTATGTTTCTAGGATGATAACAAACACAAGAGAATACGTAACTCCTGTGACTCCAGAAGGGAATTTTGAATTAGTAGCAGCACTCGATGCAGCAATGACACCTGACAACGGAGTGCCTCCAGGTGGTCTACCACTTAGTATGAGCACAGATACGGCATTCTCATCATTTTATGGTAGTCAAGTATTTCCGCCCAATTCTAAAACTAGTGGAAATAGTGGTGCTGCCTAAACGTGAAAAAAAAAACAATATTTAACAAACGGAAGAATAGAGTATTGAATTTTAGCGCACATGGTTGGTAGTATTGAAAAACTTTGATTTGCTAATGAAAATTTTAAATAATGTTCTGAATAGATATTTTCGTTTAGTTTAACATTTTCTTGGATATTATACAATTATACAAATATTATACCCACTTGTTACATTTTTGATGATAAATAAAAGAAAGTCGAATTTATTTGTATTTTTAAACCTATACTTAATGACGGGGAGTGAGATCAGCTCGGGTAGCTGACTCGAATATGGAACAGAGCTGGGTTTAAATATATACCGTTTTTTATTTTTAACATTTTTTACGTGATGCCAACTTGAGCCGGCCTGGTGAGAGTTTATCATAAATAAATTAACTGTATAATACATATCTAGGCTAAAAAAAAAATTAGAACAGCCCCATGAGTACTGATTTTAACAATGAAGGAAGGTTTGGTTGAGGATCAAGAAATAAGCTTTACCAATGTTACGCTAGTGGCCAAAGTTTCGAAAAATTTATTTTCATCTTCAGGATTTCAATTTACCACAATTTGACTAGCTTGAGGCCCTGAAGATGAAAATAATTTTTTCGAAACGTTGGCCACTAGAGTAACATTGATAAAGCTTATTTCTTGATCCTCAACCAAACCTTCCTTCATCAAGATATTCTATTGGGTCAACACTACTATAAACTGAAGACACTGATTTAATAAAATATATATGGTTACAGTTAAACTTACAAGGTTGCTTGTGACTAGACTTGCGCAGAAACAGGATTGAAAGGAACCAAACTTTTAGTAATTTTGAGAATAACACCGTCTTTGATCATTCGACCTGCTAATAAAGCTGTATTTCTTGCGTCGTGTAAGCCACAATGTTCATCTCCATCGAACGACAGTCCGACTTCAGAAAGTGCACCCCTTAAGCCTTTTGGCTTCCTTCTATAAAATTCCTTAAAAAGTATAGACGCTTTAAAAACCTGAGAATGCTACGTTAATTACTAGGGGAGTATGGGTAAAGACAGAGCACACACCAAAAAATAATTTGAATAGTTTAAATCTAAAATATATGATTAAATACGTAGGTTTTGTTTAGAGATAGGTAATAGATATTATATCTTAGTTGTTATGAGTCTATAATCTATCTTGAGATATGTAAATAATATGGTCGCAATGAGTGGACTTTAAATTACGGTTTCCGTGAGAGCTCTTTGAAGGCCCCACCATCTAAAAAAATGGTACTAGTTCAACTTACTCTATAAATTGCTCTCAGGTCAATCCACTGACAAAACACGTCTGCTTTGTATATTTGTTTACGCTTACATTCGTTGTTTAAACATATCCCCAAGTCCCAATCAGACCATGTAACAAAAGCACATGTGTTAAGTCCAGATTTTGGTTGTGTGGGAAATGACAGAGAATATTTTTTTGTTTGTTTAGTTAGCCATTTTGAAAATAGCATTAAACAAGTGCCTAGAGGAACGCCATTATCGACTTGATCCTGAGTAATTCCTTTAAAAATAAAGTCCTGATTATAATCATATAGCCATATACAGGCGCTTTAACGTCTTTGAAAAAAGAAGCACATTTATCCAAGTCTGTATGGACTTTCACGGTCGCTGTTGTTCCAAATCTTTTTGGATTCTGGGTTTGTAGGCGGTGGTTCCTTGGTATTTCTACCTGAAGTTTCATATTCAACTGTGGTAGGCATTACGAAAGGCAATGTGGCAGCGGGCGAAGTGTTCTTCTAGTAAGTGTGTCGACGACAGGTATTCGCTCGTTTTTTTATGCTAAGCGTGTTAGTGTTCTTTCGTCAGGCGTAGTTTGCTCTTCTGTTACTACGAACACTAACACGCTGAGCATAAAAGAAGGGAGAACAACAGTCGTCGACACACTTATCCGTGAGCCGTCTAAAAAGACACATCGCCCGCTGCCATATCCCTCTTGGTAATGTCTACCGCAATTGTAGACGAAACGTCAGGTAGAAATACTAATGGACAATGGCTTACAAGCTCGTTGATCAAGAAGATTTAGATGCATATTTATTTCAAACCACTTACAATAAGCAAGAGAATTAAAGAAACAACATCAGCTGGGTCAATTAGTTAAAGCTCCTCTGATTAGGTATAATAAGTTAAAAAAAGGAAAACTACTAGATACACGCCACTAAAAATGAAATTAAATAATAGGTGTTTTCAGCTTTGCTTGTGTTAAGTCTAGGAGTAATATAAGATTTAAAGAAAGCTTAACCTGTTAGCTTTTTACAAAAATCGCTGAGTGTCGAATTTTCTAATGGCATGACATATTGCTGAAATTCGGCTTCTATTTTTCCAGTTTTCACTCGATATAATACGGCAGGAAATTCAATAATTTCTGGTTGATACCAAGTTGATTTATCTTGCCAACATGTCGATTCAAAATCTAATACAATAATAAAATCGAATGGTTGAACTGCGTCTTTATCTAATCTTTGGTCAATTTTTATTTGAATTGTTTCTATCAAATTTAAAGTCCTGAAAATTCGATTAAAAAATGCGTCATGCGGAGTGTATAAAAAAAAAGGTATCCACTACTTTATGGGGCGATTGAAATAGTCTTCATATTTCGTGAATGGCTACCTCTACGAAATAAACTTCTGAAACCTTATACCTATGACTAGTAAACAAATCTTGTCTAAATGTTGATAAGCCTGATTCGCTAGTCGCTATAGTGGCGCTGCAGAAAAACCAAAATCTTAGGTGCTTCATAATTTTAGAATGAATTATAATTTTCATATTTAACCAGTACAAGTAGTGGACAATTTTTTGGTCAGAGCCTGTATAATTTTTCAATATATTACGATACTTACTTCGAAAGTGCTAAAATTGATTGTTCACTCATCGTTAAGCATATATTATAAGTAATCGACAATTTGAATTCATATAAAAATTAATATTAAACTTATGTCATTTAATCCAAAGATTCAAACTATTTTACTTTTCATTATATTTTTTGTTTTTTTTTTTATAAGTATTTGATTTTATAAAGACATTACAATTTTTTAGAGGAAACCAGAAGTTCGGTTCATAAAATAATAAACCCATTCAAAACCGAATATTAGTATTTTTAGATTATTTTTAAACAAATTATTTAATTTTCCAATGATTTTATTTTTGAATTTTTGGCATAACCTCACTATTCTGCTTACGCTGACACTTGACAGTAAATCAGAGCATGTTAGCATGGAGTTTTACACCATGGATAATGTACATATCATAGAGAAGGTTCTCTGATATACAGCTCTTTTTTGAAAATCCCATGAATGGAAGACCGTCACTCGACGCTAGATGGCATAAGTAGTACCATATTCTGTAGAGAGGGTACGCATGAGTGTGGCCAAGGTAGATGTGTGGCTACCACAGTGGTGGCTACTGTTCTCGTTCTGTGAGTGTGGCCAACACACAGTCGATCACTGATTGGTTGCCGCCATTCAAAATGTTTCGCATTTACTTTTATTCTATACTGAGCACACTCACAGGAATAAAATCGCAATCGAACCATTAGGGAGCAAACATATACTTCTGTCTTTTTTTACGCCGTAAGCACTGGCGTATCCAGGAGGGCAAAACAAGCACGGGGGATCCGGCTTTAGAATTTCTAATTTGCTCCCTCCTGGGCCAAAAGCCGGGTACGCCCGTGTTAACATCATAGAAAAGGACAAAGTTTTTGAAACAGATACCTATACTTTATTCAGATTGAGTGCAAGTATATCAACCAATCCTATCATCGGAGAAATCAGGCAATTACATCGAAGAAAGAGACGCAGATATATTTTCGATATGCTTTGTTGCGTTCACTCATCGCAAATTGAGATGATAGGCAATGATTCATATAGTTAATTAATAGATATATGGTGTTCACCATGGACATAACTGTATCCACAAATTTTATTTTAAAGTTTTACGGTTTTTATTCCCTTATTAATAAGATTACAAATATGTAAACAATAAATAATAACATTATAATATACTTATGGCTGAAATTTTGTCATATTTTACATTGACTTGCATTTCACTAATAGATTTTTTTGTTCTCCTTTTACGTTTGCTAAAAAGTAACTCTAATCTTGATCGAATCGAAGTGAATGAAAACTGTTTTTTCGAAGTTGTCTTCGTGTCTGAAATATTGTCGTTAATAATCTCAATATTTTTATTTTCTTTTTGGGAGTACGGATTTATCCAACCTATCGGAACATTTTTCACAGTATGGCCAATCACTTCATTGGCACCATAAGTGAGAGTGTTTTTATTAGTCCATCCATATTCTGAAGCACTTGTTAATTTGGTGCTGTTTATGGTTGCATCCGAATCGTAGTGAATATTGTTAAATATTGGATTATTGTACGAATATTTCGAACTATTTAAATCGTCATCACTTGCGTTAAAAACTAACGGTTTCATTAAACATTTTTCATGCGATTCCATCGCCAATCCCTTAAAATATTTATTTATTTCAGATCCATAAATTTCAGAACTTGTTTCGTTTTGAGATAATTTATTGTTTTTTATTTTTATGTAAAAACTTTGGCCGTCTACTTTATCTGATATTTGATTATTTTCGTTTGATTCTGATTCACTATATTGGCTTTTTATTTGTGTTTTCGAGAAGTTATCTTCTTGTTCAATGGAACGTTCATAGTCATTTATTACTGGAGTTTCTGAGTTTTGATTTTGTTCTAAATGAATATTTTCGATGTCAACCTTTTTTTCGTCTGGTACGTTAATTTCTAAAGCAATATTACAATTTTTTGTCTCCAACTTTTCTTGTGACTCAGTTTCATGATTGTTTTCAACTTCCTTAAATTTTACATCTGCATATTCTGCAAAAGCGCAACATTTTTCCGGTTGAATTATGCATTTTTCTGTTAAATAGAAGTTGCACTTGCAGTCTGTGTTTGTTAATAGCTTAGTTGTGCTCGTTTGAACTGACAGTTTTTCTATAAATGTTTCAACATTTTTCTGATCTCTATTTTCTATACACTGCAAGACGTGGTTGTCAGTTTGTGTTGCAACATTTCGATTATTTTTTGTCATTCTGTTGTACATATCAAGTTTTTTGGACAAGTTATCTGTGAAATGATTTAAATTTTTCGAGTTATTTAACACTACGCATTTTTGGCACGTAGGTTCGTTGGATAAATACGTATTAAATGTTAATTTTTCTATAGATTTTTCAAACGGTGAGTTGTTTCTAAGTTCAATAGTGAGAATTTTCAAATCAGACCAGTAATAAACGAGAAATATTATCAGGGCATAATATTGTCTGTCTCTCTGTAAAAAATAAACAGCATAAATAATCTGCAATGAAAATAAGAGGTCCAAATAATTTTGTCTTCTTTCTTTTTTCGAGAACAGAGAGAATGTAGATTGCGTCTGTAATGTCTCGTTGTAATCTTTTTGAGTTACTCACAACGCGTTTTTAACAAGTGACACAACACGATGGAGATGAGCACATGAGAAACATAGTATAGATGGCAGCAGGTATATAGCTACCAAGTGATGATTGGTTTTTATAGGAAAACGCGCTTTTTCCGTTCTGCAACCACTTCTTTTTCAATTCCAAATCCTTTGGAAATAATAAACCTTTATAATTAGAACATTGATAAACACAACACAACGGTATTGTCAATGCTTTATTATTTTAAATAAACTTATTTTGTGCACAGTACTATAGGATTGGTCCACAAATCGAGGTGGTTATATAGCTGGTGCCTCTAGCGGTCAAGTTTGACAGTGCTCATCCTCATTGTTGTGGATGGTTGGTCGGTTTTTTCGCTCAATGAGTGTTTTCGTTCTTTGAGCCATAACACGAAATGATGAAGATTTCAATAGTAATTAACCTCAGTGTAATATCCAGGTCTGTAAGGCCGCGATATCATGGATTGTGTGAAATATTGCGTTAGCAAATATGCGGTGAATTTGTTTAAATTTCTGTTCTCTTCATCGTAAACTGACAGATTGCGTATGAGTCCCAAAAGAGCCGATAATACCAGAAAATTTACTCTGGGCAGAAACGATAATTCTCTAGAAGTTATAATAGAAAACATTTATTTTAATAACTATGATTTCATAACGGCGGCAGAATTATCATTTATTCTACAGTACAGTTGTGTAGCTCGCGAACGAACTAGTTTGGAACTGGGTGAACTAGTTCTCAGCCAATCAAGAAATCAGTTCGTTAGTTCAATGATCTACCACGCAGTATTGTATATTGTAAAATTTGTACGCGTCTTTTGTAAATATTATTCTAAAAATAAACCGAGAAATATTATGTTTTTTGTAATTGACATTATTTTCCGCTACTATGTAAGTTTTACAATTTTATTCCAGTTTTTTGTGTGGCCATACTGATTATGTAAAAAATAAATTTCTAGCATACTTCAAAATACTAATTTGTAATAATGAGAATTAAAAGAAAAACAAATACGCTGAAATTCGAAGTTTCAGTTGTCTGAGTTGCTGCCCTCCTTGAGCCGCGAGTTGAATAGCTCCTTGACATTCATCAGACAGTTGCAACCAAGAATACCGTCCTGGATCTTGTCCAATCACATGCCTGCAATTTTCTGACAATAAAGGTTCTGGTAAACGACCTGATTTTCAAGTAAACATTATATTAATATTAGCAGATATTAGCAAATAGCAATTTATACTATAAATCATAGAAATATTAAACTAGAGTACGCGATGTGAGCCGTGAAAGACAGAGAACAGTTCCTTATCTCTATGATAACTAACGATACAAAACAATGCTGATTTGAGTAAACAAATATCTGGTTTTCTGAGGACCAAGCATACGAACTAACGTACTCTAGTTACTTATATATCTATGCTATAAATACATACAGAATGGGAAAAGAGAGTGCTTGTTTATTTACAAAGCTTTCTTTCATATTTACTTGTCAAACATCTTATCAAAATTTTGGTTTACTGCTCAGTCGGGACCGGGCTCATTTATATCCAATATATTATGTTTTATTTTTGACGTGATAACGTCTTATAAATTGATGTTTTTTTAAACTTTTGCAGTGATAATAATATTGATACGGGACTGGGAATTAGCTGATATTTTAACTTGGCCGGCACCATATTGGAGACAGAAATGCAAAGGGCTGTCGATTCTTTTCTAAACGAACACGAAATTGACTCTACTCTTTGTGTAACGCCAACTTACGTATAAAGTAAATCTATCGATACCTAAAAAGTGTCGAAGAATCCACAATGGTGCTCCTGGTGGTGTATGACACGATATTATATATCTACCAGTTTCCAGTCTTTCTTTTAATAATAACCTATCATTTAATGAGCCTTGACCTTCAGGACCAGCTCTGAAATATTTATTAGTCATTTTTAATGACTGCGCACACTATACCTGCACAACACGGACCAGCAAAGTTTGTTCGTGAAAGTATCGATGTTATTTAACGGAATAGGTGCTGGACCGACTTTAACTTTGTGCTAGTCCCTGCAGGTATGGTCTGCGCGGTCTTTTAATTCTATGAAATGAATCGGAGAAGTCGAAAGCAAGCAGCCAAGTATGTTAAAAAGAACCACTCAGAGATTTTTCATGTGATGATATAAACCGCAGTTTATACAATTTTTTCTAAAATTCTTACTCCATCGATTTTCGACAAGGGCGGTCAAATATTAGTTATTAGTTTGTAAATAGATAATAATAGTAAGGTTGTAGTAAGGTGATAGTATTCACCTTAATATTTGCTCAATTTTGTTTTCATTCTCGTAGAAATCCTTCTTACAGTAATTATCATCAGTTGCCGACAGGTATGCTTTAATAAACAAATCCTGTTAAATATATATGTTACGGTTAATACAAGAAAGTAGTTTATTCGAATTAACTGGCTAATACCCGAATTAACCAATGTCAAGGATTGGTTAATTCGGGTATTAGCCGGTTAATTCGAATACACTACTTTCTTGTATTAACCGTAACATATATATATATGTAGATATTATTAAAATTAAAAATAAAATATAGACTGTGTATTTTACACTACACACTACATAAATAAAACTTAAACAATTGTCAAAAAATAATAATAATGGCACCGATCGTCGAGATCGAACCTACGACATTTAGGTTACGAGGCAAGTGATCTACCTTGCAGCCAACTTAGCTTAATGTTCTGTATTTAAAGTATACGGTATACGTACTTACATTGCGACACGTTCGCTACATTTTTAATCTCAAGAATAAATTTTACCCCACCGTGCCAAAAAGTTTGACTTCAAAAACTTTAGAAGAGTCGCGCAATTTACTAAAAAATTCGATGAGCGAAGTCGCGTATAAAGGTCAGTGAAAAATATGAAAATACCTTTAAACCGGGGTGTAAATTTCTTTTTTCGCAAATTTCATTCAAGGGTTTTCCAAACTGCAGTCTGTGTAATAAGGAAACGGGTTAATTTTTAGAAGTTAAATTATTTTAAACCAGAAATTAGGAGCTTTTTACCTGGGATTTCTGGTAACTTGTGGAAAGTGATCACATAAAGGATTCATTGCATATAAACAGCTAAACTACAAACTATTGACATTATATTGCTTTCCAAAAAAAAAAAAAAATGAGTAAAATGACAGATAATTTTTTAAAGTTGATTAGGTCAAAATTCACAGCTTTCTATTTTGTGTCCACGCCAAGACATAGTCCAAGCTCCCATGACAGAAAAAGTTACCCCTACCAACACCTCAAAATTATAAAGTGAAAATGGCTGAAAAACATGTAAGAAACATGTTACGCCCGCCAGACTAGTAAAAATTTGTTAATTGTTATTTTTTATGAATTTTTGAAATAAAAAAAAACATGATTTTTTTTCCAAAACGCCTGCTTGAAATTTATATAATTTCTAGTAAATAATGTACCATTTTTGAAAAAAATTGTCTGGCTGACAATTTTTGTTAATAAATTTGTCAGACTTCATTTGTTATAAATTATTTTTTTTATGAAAATACATTTCATAACACCTCCTTGAAATTTTTTTTAAATAAAGTTTAAGATCCCTTCTATCTAATACAACTTGTCTGGCTGACAATTTTTGTTAATAAATTTGTCAGACTTCATTTGTTATAATTTTTTATTTATGAAGTCTGTCATAGTAAAAAAACTATTTTTCGCAGACAGATCAATTTTTATGCAGAAAATAGATGTCAAACCTTCTTTCAGAAAAAAATTAAGGTGGTATTTTGACACGGCCCTTGTAAAAGCTGATTTGTTTATGAAAAAACGCTGTCACGGCGCTTAAAAATTGAATCTGACATGGTAAAAAACAATATTTTGATGAAAAATGTATTAAAGTATATAAAAGGGATCTACCGCGCGGAGCCTGGGACAAGACCATCGCGGCTAGACCAAAAACGAACACAATCCCGCGTTTTCTGTTAAACCGAATTTCCTCTTTTTTTAGTTATCAATTTTTTGTGCAGTCGGGTTTCTTGTTTTTTGAAGTGAAAACTTCTTTAGCGGCGTTGTACACTTTTTTTGTAATGGGTAAAAACTGTTAAACCGCGTCAGATCTGACGCGTCAGGCGTCAGGGTCACGTGACCCTGACGAGTTGTTGAGACGGTCTACCGTACTTGCTTCGGCAGTACATATACTAAAATTCGCTAGATGTCAGTAGCAATATAAGTTACATGCAGTGCAAAAAATTATAAGCTATAAGCTCTAACAAAACCTTAAGAGATGTCGCCATGTACTCAGGTTTCGTAAAACTACAAATTTAAAAAATTACATCCAGTGACTGGCTGCATGTAATTTTATAAATGTGTAGTTTTACGAAACCTGAATGCATAGCGACATCTCTTAATGTTTTGCCAAAGCTTATAGCTTATAATTTTTTGCACTGCATGTAACTTATATTGCGATTAGCGAAATTTAGTTTAAGTACATCTAAGTTTTCACTTCCGCCGGCACTCCCAGAGTGCAACCCGTCTTTTTTTTATTTTTTTAAAAGGTAGGTATATCCAATTGTATATATTCACATTAGCGCCGGTGCGGGGCGCAGCGAATTAAAACAAACATTTCAGTGCAGTTCTCTTTTGGAATTGTTTATAAAAAATTGATTGTTTGAATGGAAATAATATAGCTTGTCAACTGCTTTTCGACGAAGAAGTTAATCACAGATAATATATTTTTTTGACAGTTATATTTTTAGTGGAATATCAAGGTGAGACATTTTTACATGAAATGTTTTTGAAGGGATAAATAAATATATGTACTAGGTACCTAGGTATATCATATTAAAATTATGTATGTTTAGGTCTGATTCATTTTTTCAGCCACTTTTGAATATTTTGATTTTAATACCGTGGGGAAAAAAATAAAATACATATTATTACAAATTTGTATTTTCTTAAATAATATAAATTAATACATTTTATTTTTAATACTATTTAAATAAATACTTAAAATACGGAGCCTATGTTATTTTACGGTCTAGATGCCCTCTAGTTTCAACTTGAAGAAGTTTAAATATAAAAAATACTCTTCTTGTTTGAAATATCAATAAAAATTGCACTAGTCCTGGCATTTTTTATTTTTCCAAAGTTACATAATCGTTCAAATGCATTCGAATTTAATGTACGTTGGTGACGGTGCTGTCTCTCTTCATTGCAGTGAGAAATAACAAGGCAGTTCAATCCCGCTCCATTGCCCGCTAGTAGTCTTCGTTGAATAATATATTTTTTTTACAATTTTACAAATATTAATTATAGCTGTACTCAATATATTTTTTTCAATAAATAAAATTATCGACCAATTTTTCAGAAAATTATATTGACAAAAATAAATAATTATAATTTAATACATTTACGTTTCTGTATTAATATTTCGATATTAAAAAAATTGAAAGCAAATTTTATTAGAAACTAGTATTATTAATTAACTTTTATAACGTTTTAAACTTTTAAACGTAAATATATTGCATTATAATAATTTATTTTTGTCAATATAATTGTCTGAAAAATTGGTCGACAATTTTGTTTATTGAAGAGTACTAATCAGACGTTAATCAAAGTTTTGAATAAACATTATGTTATAAACATTTCGATAGTTAAATATTTCGTTTAATTATTTGGCAAATGCTCATTTGACACATTGTTACAAAAGCATGGATAATTGCGGACGGTAAGCGGAGCAACCGTCACGCACCCAGCGAATAACTGCAACAGTTTGTTTCTATTGTAAACAGAAAATTACTGTTTGAAGACGACGACACTTTGTACTAACTAGAATCTTAAAAATGGTCTCTTAAAGCTATTTTTAACATAAATTATCGTATAATTTAAAAAAATACTGCGTGTTAGTGTATTTAAATCCTCAACATAGGTATCTAAATGAGAACTATAACCGAACTGATTCAAAATTAGATGACGTATTTTGCAAGCTAATTGTTAAAACATTCGCACTTTGTACTGCATCGTTGACAGTCGGGAAAATTCGCATTGAACTTTGTTTATTTTCATATTTGTCACATTTCTTAATCATTTCGTACACAGGACCTGAAAGAATGCAATATGTTAAAAAGATAAATGGCAGTCTCGACTAACCTTCAACATAACACAATGGCGGTTCCTCTATGAACGCTGCAGAGCTGCAGAACAACCAAAATCTTAAGTACTTCATAATTTAAGAATTAAATATATTGTCCATATTTAATATAATAGTTACACAATCAACGCTCAAGTTTAACAGCCACAAGCAGACAACAAAACTCGTGTCTATGTGGTAGACTTTCTTGCGTTCATGCGCTGTTCTGCGCTCCGAAGCAGCACATGAAACGTCATTAGTGGATATCCCCAGTGTACACCGTGCAACTACTGACCCACAAGTTACAGCGTGTTATTTAAATCGACTTTGAGCTGCATTTACCGCCAGCACGTTAGTACAAATAAGCATCTATCGCTGTCATACCAAATCTATCTCATTGACGACTTTGACTTGGCGGTACGTATGTCGCACATATAAGCGTACACGAAACACGGCTTATGGCAGTAGTGACTAGTGTTACAGTATATACTGTAGTTTGAAAAAAGTTAATAATTACAACAGCATAAACATGAATGTGGTTCATAATTTAATTTACCTGAGCAGCCTGCTATATATACAGGAATATCAATTTTCATAAATTCGGCAGCCAATGATCTAAGGGCATTTACTCCAGACGGATCAATGTAACTTAGAGCAGAAAAATCGACTATAAGACAATTTAATATAATAGGGATATTTTTACAATTTTTGTTGTTAGAAATTTCATTGTTCTCTTTGAGATTATCTTCGAAACCTTCATTTGTGATACCGTTCTGAAACAGAAGATTTTTTAATTCGTCACCAACTCATAATATAATTCCGGCGCCATCTACTCGAAAACTCAAAAAATCTATATTAACCCACTGACCTTGGCCAGTTGCGATTCTCGTTTAGCAACCTTTTTTCGTCGAATCAGTTCTTTTTGTGGTTGAACTCCTACTAATCTGTACAGTTCATTTTTGAAATGATCCCGAGATGCAAAATTCAAAGCACCACAATAATGAAATATTTTTATTCCTGGTACTTCGATAGTCTGAAACACAAATATAATATTAATGGCTAGTTCTTACAGTGAATGAATGAACTCATAGCTCCTTAGTTATTTAATATTTATGTTTTATTTTAAATCTGGAATAAGGAGCTATTTAGCTTTTATTTGGGCACTGATATTCAGCGAGGTCAGAAAGTGTCTTTCTGGAGAAAAATGCTTAAACGTGAGCAAAACTGTCACATTCCTGTGGGGCGATTTTACTAAACGCACGCTTTCTATCTAAATAATACGCAAAGTAAGTTCATAAATGAAAGAGGTTGTATCTTTGCTAAATTCAAAAAATTAATTGTGTATCACGTTCCCATCAGCTAAAAACACCATCAAATGAAATAATGATCGCTGTTTCCGAATTTGCGATACAACGTAGTGAAACGAGCTGATTTTGTCGCTTGAACTGCCGCCAATCAGCCAATCAAACAGTTGTAACAAAGATCTCGTCTATCAATAGGTATCCAAATTGAAAATAGGGATGGAGGAATAATAGGCTTGATAGTTTATTGATATTAATTTTCAGTATTAATATAAACTTACTCCTTTATATCTGTTGACATCCAAGTATAAATCGGTATTTGGTACAGACCCCAGTAAACACGTGTATGGTTTCATTCCTTGGATGAAGATTGTTGTCAACGAAATAATTAATCCAGCCAATAAACCAATATCGATGTCAAAGAATACGTTTGTAATGAAAGTAACCAGCCACACTGTCGCATCAAATTTGCTTGTATGCCAGAATTTGATTAGAGCTGTTGCTTGCATTAACATGCCCTTAAGGGCCACCACAATTATACTGGCAAGGACACACTGAAAAAGATTTTATCATAATATAAACATTTATTGTTCTTTTTTGGTAGCATAGATGTCTGCGTAGTATGTGTTACACATAGCGGCACATTATATGCAATATCAGGAGCGCAACACGAGGAGGGGGAGTTCTAGTAAATAAATTTCATCCTGTAACTAAATTTTGTTCTGTCATCTAGTTGTCGCCTTTAACAAAATCCAAGTTATAATCCAACGCATACATAAAGCAAGCGTCACGCGTTGTAATCTAACGAAATAAACGTAACTAAATTTCGCCCTGTTATCTAGATCAGTGATGTCAGAGGTACGGCCCTTAAGCCATCTCAATACGGCCCGCGACCGAAATCTATCCAAATCTATCAAAAACAAGAGACCTCAGGTGTCTGGATCGTCAAGCTCAAGATAATTTACCCTTTTTATTACCTTTATAAAGTTGATTAAAACTAAATAAAGATTTTAATTTAGTACGTGTTTTAGTTTTTAATTTAGTCTGGCCCGCTAACACACCCTAAATCTTATAAATGGTTCTTTAGAAAAATCAGTCCTTGATCTAGATGTCGTCTTTAACTAAAGCCATGTTTAATCCACAAACGTTCCATAAAAGTGTCACGCCAATTGCACGGTTTTACTCCCAACCAAACGTGCCATCAGATGTTTCACATAAAAAGGTCGATATTTAGAGCAATCTTACTTTTGGCAAAGCTTCAAAAAACGGACCAATCCAGAGTAATATTGTAAGTAAAAGAACGCACGATATAATAGATGCCAGTTGCGTAACACCTCCCGCGGTGTATTGGATCATGGATCGTGAAAGCGATGCCGAAAATGGCAAACACGAAAAAAACGACCCGAACATATTTCCTAGACCCTGAAAACAAAGAAATTTGATTTTTGACTCAGATTGTCAGCTAATATCTAAGTTTTATTATTATTCTATGAATGGTAATATTTTGACTTAAAGTTTACAACTGGTCAGATGCCCTGAAGATTAAAATTAGTTTTTTGAAACGTTGGTTCCAAACGAAACATCTGTAAAGCGTCTCTTTAAATTGTTCCTCATCCAAACTTTCTTTCCGCGCTTAAACCAAAAATGAAATCCGAACGAATTTAAGGATCTTAGTAAGGAGGCAAAAATGATGAAGAGCTTGTCAGTTTAAAAATAATATTAAATAATTTTGAAACATCCAACAATATTATTTAGGAACTTGGGTAATATTTTTTAATTAGTTAATTAAACTGAAGTATTTTAAATAGAACAGCAACATATCAGCAAAGAAGACGTAGAAATAAAAAAATTACCTGGGCTAACAGTTCTTGGTTAGCATCCACTTCGTAGTTGACTTTTTGGGCGAAAATCAGCGCCATCGATAATGACACTGTATAACCGACCATTGCTATTGTAAAACTATCTAAAATCACATTATGTAACAAGCTAACAGGCGGTAATGTTGGCACCGGTAACCTAAAAAGAAAACATCTTAAAAATACATAAATTTTCTTAATTGAACATCTCGCTATAAAAACGAAAAGCCAAACTGCCTTTGAATTGCGTTAAATAATGATGATGTCGCAATTGTAATGCCACTCTTGGATGAGCTGTCCGAATCAGATTACGTCATAACGGAAGTCAAAAGTTATTGTTTGATATCCAAGTGTGCAGGGCGGTGTTGTTCCAACTCATCTTGGATTTTGAGCTTCTAGGCATTGGTATTTCTACCTGCCATTTCGTCTACAACTGCGGTAGATATCATTAAAGACGAAGTGTGCTGCTTGGCGGTCCTCGGGTAAATGACTAGTGTCTAGCCGTTTGTTTTCTGCTCGGTCGTAGTACGGACTGCTGCCGAGCAGAGAACACTTAACACGCTGAGGATTAAAGCACCAGTCATCAGTCTTCGCCCTTTGCCATACCGCCATTGATAATATCTACCGCAGTTTCAAGTATAAATACCAATGGACCACGTCCTACAAGCCCGGAAACCAAGAAGATTTGCAACATGTAGATAATTTTGATCTTTTAAACTGTATCTTAGTCGAGTAAGAATGGTTGGGTTATATTATCAGAAAGCTGAATTTTAATTTAGCGGGACAGCTCCACGCATAAAATTCGCATTTGAATAACTGTTCTCAATATTTACCCTGTGGGAATTGATCCAACCGTCGCCACTCCATATAGTGCTGGTAGTTGGGCATATTTTGATACTAGAGTTCCAATAACGACTGCTATTAATTCGATAGGAACTGGAAATGAAGTCTTTTTTGCTACCCATCCCTGCAACCGAAAGCACAAAGTTGTATTACTAGTTTCAAAGAATTAAATTATTATCTATTAAAAAACGCACCTTGAGTATTTCGTTGTTAAAAACTAAAATAGCAATCGTAACTGCAGATGTTATTGTAGCTGCAACATTAAGATTTGGAATTTCATGGAATATGGCAATATATGTCTAAAAAAAGTAAATAATATTAATTTCGTTTCCAATTAATAACGAGAGATAATTTTTCAGTTCATCAACTGTAACCACATTTACGAATAACGCTTTTTTCTTCAATATTGTCAACAGTTGTTATTTCTTTAATTAACAAAAATCTAGACAGGGACCTCAAATAAAGCTCTTTCCTTCCTGCGCCTTGCTGGTTTCAATGTTACGAGTGCCCATTCTTGCACGCCGTGAAAAGACAGCGATTTGAGTTAAGCCAACAGTTTCTCCCTCATAGCTCCGTGGATGCTGGAGTTTAGCGGAAATCTACACTCTATAGTTTTTGATACTTACATGAATTAGATTTAAAAATCCGTTATATTTGGGAATGGTAAACCCAAATAAGTCTTTTATTTGTGAAGTCACGACGTGTACAGCGGCACCAGTGATGAAACCATTAACTAACGTTTCTGATAATAGTGTGCTCAGGATACCCATCCGAAATATGTACATGAAAATCTATAACAAACATTCTGATCGTATATTAATCAATATAAGTAAGTACATCAATAACTGTGTCTGAGAGGAAGAAGTTTTACTTCAACCGCGCGCAAAAGTTACGCGCACTCATATTTTTTCCTCACCTGAATAAATCCAGCCATTAATGTAACAGCGGTGGCTACTTCTATGGGTGAATACTGTACCATGGCATCAGCTACAATGGGATATGTGCTGTTATTGTCTTGTAAAGATATGTGCGCTGTGGACGAACTGTACGTCGTTACAACTTTGCCAGTCATCAGGCAGACCACAGCGAACGTACCTAAAAGAAAAAAACATTATTTTCCTCATAATTGAATAAACTTGAAGTATGTACTTTCATTTCCTTACAGGCTTTTGGGTATACGCTAGGAAAGTATCTTTTGACATGCTACCTTTGCGCCTTCTCGTGGTTTTTTTTTTTTTAATAGTGGTTCAGTCAAAACCTTAGTGTCATATGTTATACGTGCATTTTAATAAGGATTAATTGTTGAATAAAATGGGAAAAAAACTATCAATTCGGAAGTGCTGTGTTGTTGATTGTAAAGATACACCAACTAAAAATCGAGAATTACAATTCCATCGTTTTCCTGAATTTTTTTATGAATTAGAGGGGAAAAATGGATTGCAGCAGTACGTCGTCAAGGGTAATTAAATTTTATTTTACGTCTGTAATCATTATTAAATACATGAAAAATATCATATTTGTTATTTTGTTGACAAAAATAAAATTTTAAAAATCTTGAAAAAAAAATATATATCATTTATGTAGTTCTTTTACTGACATTGTGCGTAAATATTTTTTATGGTTAAAAATAAAGCTGGTTTCCATTTGTTTTGAGTGAACCAGATTTTAATAAATAAAACACGAGATGGCGCAAAGATCGCATGTCAAAGATACTTTCTTAGCGTATATATTTATGACACCTATAAAACAAATCTGTATCAGCATCAATCTAGATAATATTATTACCAAGCATATCCAAATTTTCTTTTTTATCAGATATGATCACAACCGGTAATAATTGCTAAGGAAGTCCGGATAAAGGATGATTGTATAAAAAAAAGTTACCCATTGAAATGTGTCTTGAAGTACCGAAGAAAAAATAAATGATGACAGGAAAAAAAGCCATGTACAGACCCACAACTGGCGGCACATTTCCTAGTAAGGCATACGCCATTCCTGAAAAAATCAATAAAAAATAAAAACTTTTTTACTGCTGCGTATGTTTCCAGCGTTTTTTCCTTGTAGGTAAGTTGTTTAGAATTTAGCTTTCAATGTTATTAATTAACTCATTTTTAAAAATAAAGATTGTCAAGGACTGTTTTGAATTTATGTAAATTTTTAAATGCGTTACTCACCTTGTGGAATATGCATAATGGCAACTGTAAATCCAGCAATCACGTCCTGAAGAAAATCCGTTCTCCATCTGTAGTGCGGTAGCCAGTTTAAAATAGGTATTGCTTCAAATATAAATTTGCCAGGTCGACAAGACCCACACGTGTTGGATAATGAATCTGTGAAAAGTATTTAAATTTTATTAAAATGCCTCGACGGGATCTCGATTTCGTCTAGGAATTCAAGACGAGAGAGAACACTAGAAAGTGCTCGCTACTCGAATAAAGTGCTTGATGCTCGATAATTTACTTCCGTTTGAAATCACTGCGACATGAGAAGTTTTACTTCAATACAGAATACATTGTACAATTTATGTAACCCTATCGAAATAGAAACGGAAGTTCCGACTAAGTAGCTACTTACATTTGAGCTTTTAGGTCTAGCCGTGTGTTTTCTATTCGGTCGTAGTACGTACTACGACCGAGAAGAGAACACGCTGAGGATAAACGGGGAGAGAACTAGTCATCTTCGCTCTCTGCCTTTGATAATGTCTACCGAAGTTGTAGACGAAACGCCAGGTAGAAATACTTACAATTTGTTTTGGGCTTTTCGTACTCGAGCGCTTTATGCAGCTGTTCTTGTTCGTAGAGGGGTCGCTCGACGCGCACCTTTTGCGTGGGACACTCTCCGGTGCCTGCCATCCTGCCAAACGTTGTTTCACTGTCCGGCGGCGCAGGTCCGTACGAAATCACGGAAGCCCTGGAACGACACCGATTATCAGAGTTAGAAAAATATGTGTGTATTTTTAGCGTAGATACGCTCAGATAATTCGCCATGGGAACTGATTCTAGAGCTCCCTGGTGGTAGAAAATGAAAGCTATATAAGGAGGAGCAAGTACATTTTTGGAACTTTGATTTTTCTTCATCGGTTAGTTCTTTTCTTTTCTGTTTATATACCTACATCAATTAATTTTTTATTTTTTCCTTAAATAAAAAGTTTTTTTTTTCCATATTCCACAATAATGAAAATTTGTTAACTGTCATTATGAAATCATTTTTAAGTTAACTAAATCCTAAATTTCTATCCTTTTTTAAATTTATTTGTAGCAATGATATAAATGCATCAGAAACCATACATGCACAGATCTCAGACAAGAAAAAATTATTTTTTAACCGACTTCAACAAAAAGGAGGAGGTTCTATGTTCGTCTGTATATATATTTTTTTTTATGTATGTTCACCGATTTCTCCGTCAATTATGAACCGATTTTCAAATTTTTTTTTTATTCGAAAGAGTGCACCTCAGAGGTGGTCCCATCGGAACCAAGTCAGGATCTGATGATGGAATCCGGAGAAATCGAGGGAAACTCTCAAATTTCAAAGACATGTTTTTTATGTAAGTTCACCGATTTTTAGTGTTAGATTAACACTAAAAAGAGAAAAATAAAATATTTTTAACAAAAAAATTGAACCGACTTCACACTAAAAAGTAAAAAATAATTGCGTATTGAAATGTTTTGGAGTCGGTGTAGTTTTCGGAATAGATTGCATTTTGGCTGACACCGACTCCAAAACATTTCAATACGCAATTATTTTTTACTTTTTAGTGTGAAGTCGGTTCAATTTTTTTGTTAAAAATATTTTCTTTAGTTCACTCTGCAATAAACGAAACTGTCAGATGAAATATATAAATGTGATTAAAGCATATACAGCTTTTATTTTCTGCCACCAGAGAGCACTAGAATCAGTTCCCATGGCGAATTCTTATCCGATTCGAAAAATGCTTTCATTATTTACAAGTCTACTTCTTCTCAAGTAGGTAAAGACAAAAGAGCAGATGAGCAGTGAGCGAAAAAAATTTAGCGACTAAACCAGGGTGTCTCTACCTTTTGTAACTATTAATATAGAGTTACTTTGAAAATATATTTTGCTAGCTGAAAGTGGCCTCAAAATTTCAATGGGGATTAAAAGTACTAGTGTCAAAAATTAATTTCATTAAAACTAGTTTTTTTTTGTTTTAGATTTGAACGTCAACGTAATAATATTAGAAAGAAAATGTTATCGCTGTTATTTTTTATTATACAAGTTGCCAGTTGTTTTTTATCCATAACGTGTTTAATGACATTTAACACGGGTTTCTTGTACATTTGTACACGTTATTAGGTATTCAATTGAAAACCAGTTTCGAATTGACTAATGGCTTACACTTTTCGCATAAAATTTGCATGTTGAGCAAAATACAGCGCCCCCCTGTCCAAGGTCTTAGACTTGTAGAGGACAGTTATTTAAATACAAACTTTTCGATTTAAAGAAAAATTAATTTTGCGAATAAGATCTGAAACCCAATATTATTTTTTCGTAGAACACTCTGTAGGTATATGCTAACCTTGTTTTCTTACTTAGTCTATACATAATAAATAGTTAATGATTTGTCTTCTGATTGGCTTAATATTATATTTATTAAATCGGAAAACAATACTGGTTTAAGAGCCCTGTTTTTTTTTTTTTTTTTTTTTTAATATCTATTTTATTTTAATCACGAGAACAACCTCATTACCTGGTCGTTGACTTCCTAAGTTTTTGTGTACAACTTGATTGTGCATTGTTTTGTGATATAGTCCAAATTAAGGAAATACGCTCTATAGATATTATTGTTGTCAAACAACTTGTTTTTTAAAACAATATAAAATTTTAAATTTTCCATAAAATCTATAATAATATAATATAAATCTGAAGAGTTTGTTTGTTTGGTTGAACGCGTTAATCTCAGAAACTACTGGTTCGAATTGAAATTGTTTTTTTGTTGGATAGCCCATTTATCGAGGAAGGCTATAGGCTATATAATATCACGCTACGACCAATTGGAGCGGAACATCAATGAAAAATGTTGATGTACCTATCTCAAAATTAGTCCGTCCGATAAATATTATCAGGTGAAATGCCTTAACTACATATTGCAATATTAGCGCGTCACGTTCACAAGCGCGGATAGCTCAGTCGGTAGAGCGTAAGACTCTTAATGCCAGGATCTAGGGTTCAAGCCCCACGTGGGCGATTATTGTTTTATTTTTTTTTATTTTCTACATTGCTTTCTTCTAAGGCTTACATTTCAATTTTTTAAAATTTTATTACGACTAAATAAAATTAAATAAATCTAATTATTAACTCATTTGAAAACTGTTACAACTATGGCACCTATATAAAAATAATTTTCCTAGTGTTTTCAATTAAATATTTATTATATTAAAAGAAATTTATTACTTAAAAAAAGTATAAATACTGCTTTTTGACGACAAAAACTTTTGAACGGTAACGCCGATCATTATGAAGTTTGGACACAACATTCATCTCGGTAAACTAAGATGAATGTGCGTACTCATGTCCCTTCTTTCCCCATTTGTTCCTCTGCACCCGGGTGAAACCGGGTGGAACCGCTAGTATATAATATGTAATCACAAAATACATAGGACATTTGTTGCTCGTTGTCTCCAATGCTAAATTCCCTATTAATGTACCTACACCTTGCATATTTACATACTGTATACAGAGTGCCCCACGATATGACTGCCATAGTCTGGGACTGTGTTGCTGGGGTGATTTCAAGTCAAAAATGTCTAATGAACATATACCCGGAACGCTATCCTAACTGAGCTAGAAGCATTTAAAATTTTAGATAAGTAGTAGTAGGAATTCCCTACTAACTTAAAAACCATTTAAAAAGAAATCGCTTTATTGAATTAGTTGCTCAAAATGTCCACCCAGTTGCTGTATACATAGTCTAGCTCTAATTCTTAGAATTGAAGTGGTAGCTCTGCGAAGAGTCTCAGGGTAAGCACGAATTAATACTAATGGTGATTCACAGCCACCTGGTATTTTTAATAATAACAAAACCAACAGCCGAACCTAATACCAACATTTAGTGGGCTTACTTATTAAAAATTTCAAATGCTTCTAGCTCAGTTAGGATAGCGTTCCGGGTATATGTTCATTAGACATTTTTGACTTGAAATCACCCCAGCAACACAGTCCCAGGCTATGGCAGTCATGTCGTGGGACACCCTGTATATATAAAGTCGAGTACGCATTATGCAATGTAAAGGTTAGGGAATCCTCGTAATATATTATGATGACGTATTATATCCACCTATATTTACCTAATAATTTTTATTTACACGTGGCTGACATTTACTATACATGACAAACTGGAAACTTGTCTGCTGGGCCATTTCGCCCCTGTAAATTGTTTTTGTTTACAACAGGAAATATTCTTACACTTATATATTTTTTTATTTTTCTGTTCATGGATTGCCAAAAGGAAGAGTTATGGGTTTATCAATCTATGTTATGTTTGTATTTACGGATGTTCCACCGTAGCGCCTAAACTATTCATCCAATTTTGATAAATAAGGTGTCAATCGATTCGTTATTATGACCCAGATAACAGGCTACATTTATTTTTGAATTTTGGTCCCAGGGATGAGCAAATTGAAAACAAATAAAAAATAAGTTTAAAAAAAAGTAATTTAAATAAAATAGGTATAAGTTCAAAAACTAAAACATAACTACTGAAAAGTATGAAACAAGAAAATATTCTCATCTGAGGATAGCCGTGATCGTATGCCATCTCATTTACTATATGAGGTCCCTCTAGATCAGGCCTGGGCAAATGGCGGCCCGCAGGCCGAATCCGGCCCGCAGCGCAATATTGTCCGGCCCGCGAAGCATTTTATAAATTTTAGAAAAATAGTAAAATGAGGAAATATAATATGGGGACCTTTTTTTTATCAGCCATACGGCCCGCGGTCAAATTTTCATCATCTATGTGGCCCGGCGATCAAAAGATTTGCCCGCCCCTGCTCTAGATGTATAGCGTGATGCACTTTGCCCTAGAGCTTATGATCGCTTACTACTGTTAAAATGTAATATTTTGTTAGGGTAGGTGGCTATTCTCAGATGAGAATATTTTCTTGTTTCATACTTTTCGGTAGTCGGCTTTTAGTTTTTGAACTTATTTTTTATTCTGTTCCTGGGTTGTTGCTTTTACGCAAATGAATAACGTATATAACATTGATTGACGTCTAAATGTCGATTTCAACGCGTAATTTCGCATAATGATGTGACGTCAGAGTTCATCCTGCGTCAACCCCGTGGCAACCCTAATGTTGCAATTTCCGACAGAAAAAACAATCATAATTGTAGTTTCCTCAAACTCTGTCTGAAAAACAAATTTGCAGAGACTATTTGTTTCGTAGCCGTAGATGGCGCGTTTGGATGGGAGTATAAAAACGCGCAAAATGCCGTGACGCTCGACGCTGTTCATGATACGTTTTGCAGCGCGAAAATGTGTGTTAGCGCTTGCTGTGTGTATGCGATGGATTTTAACACGGCGACATTCAACTGACATTTATTAGTTACTATAGAACAGTCATTTAAATGGCGCTGTTTGTAACGTTAGAGTTGCATTTGGCAAGCTTAATTTTATGTTTCACATATACCAGGCGTGTCACGATGACTCGTGTTCTTGGTGTTATTTCGGTAATATTTAGTTTGGGACATATGTGTTTTGAATTTGTCCGAACTTCTGTACCATTCAATACTATTAAAATAGGAATGACGATTATTTAATGAACGCGTGTTTGTTTTTTTTTTGTTATAAAGAGATCTTTGATGTCTGTGATTTATCTTATTTTTTTATTGTTTAAGGCCAAAACAAAATTCAAAGTTAACCTTATACAGCGATCAATGGTCATAAATGTAGCAAAACTGCGCAGTTTGTTAACTTTTATTCTACGTTTTTCTTATCATTTTTTTTTGTTGATTGTTTTAAAGATGTGCAAATTTTATCAAATATTATAGATTTTTCTTTAAAGAATAACTAATTAGGAGGTTTCCACTTGACGGGAATACAAATAGTGTTAGTGTCGTCATATTATGATAAAAGTTATGCATCCTTGGTAAAATTTTTTTCCGACTTACCGACTTCATAAAAAGGAGGAGGTCCTCTAAGTCTATTCGAATGTATTTTTTTTTGTATTTTTTTATGTCCGTCGATATCTTCGCCGCTTGTGAACCGATTTCGATGATTCTTTTTTTATTCGGTAGAGTATGTCTCAAAGTTGGTCCCATATAAATTTTAGCAAAATCGGTTCAGCAGCTTTTTTTACACTAACAATTAAAAAAGCAACACAAACAATTTTTTTGTTCAATCAACAAAATGAATTCCGTTTAACTTTAATAAATTTTTGGATGTTTTTGTCTAGCACTTATCATATTTTTTTAACGTCATTATGTTTGTGGTAATGATTTCTTAAGAAACAACTATTTTTACAGTCTCATTGTCGACAATTAGAAAACAAGTATCTTTTTCACAACCAATTTTCATGACATACTAATCGTTTTCAGGAGAGAAATTACATAAAAAAATTGAAACACTATAATAGCATCCGTTTTTATTTTAAGACATGACATACGCAATCTTTAAATTGTGCAACAGGCAAAGACAACCGAAACAAATGCGCGATTTATTAGGCAATACCGAATTATTCTGATTTTATATGTTTGGACGCATTTTGTTATATGAAATCTATGTAAAAAAGTGTCCTCTTTTGTTTGAGGCAGGTTTCGAACCAATATAGCAACAAAAATACCGTTTTTTTATCTGCCTAGGACCAAAATTCAAAAATCGGTCGATGAGTCTCCACGACGAATCAAACAAAAAACGGCTTTTAAAATCGGTTAAGCCGTTTGGGCTACACGATTGATACAACAAAAAGCGTGACTCACCAATTCACAGAGCCATACAAGGCGACTGGCGAGTGTATATAGGCGCTTTAGCTTGCTATTCGCGCCTAAATACCGAGTTCTCAGCTGTTGCACTATCTTAAATATTTGGGTTCATATGCATTCGACCGTTAAAATGCATTTGACTGTTAACTGACAAGTGACATGACAATAAAAACAATATCGTTTTCACTTTATGATTTGCTCAATTCAAAAGTTCAATAATATCAGACAATTGGTTGTGCTCATAATGAGATGTTTACTATTTATTTCTAAATGACCTACATGTATATGTCATGTCACGTGTCTGCACAACCACAATATAATATTAATATTATATTTCACAATAAGGCTGTGTTGCCAAATTGATAATTTTTAACTAAAAATAAGGAATGAGTTTCTTGAAGACGCATTTAAATACTATAAAAAGACAGAACATAAAAAATTAACATTTTTTCTGGACAGGCGTTTCGCTAACAATGCCAGCACCATTAGAAGATGAGGCTAACATGGTTAGCGAAACGTGTGGCTACTTTTTTAATGTTTAGTAAATATTCGAGAAAAGAAAAATTTTGATTTTGAATTTTTTAGTTTCATCTAGATACACCCCATTTTAAATAGATTCTGAGCGGTTTTTCGTGAGATCGACTTCTGTTCAGGATATATTTTAATCACGCATGATTGGAATTATTTTTTTCTTTGTTATTTTAATCTACTGGTTTACCTTTGGCAACTGCGGTACTTGACATTTGGCCCTTTTCTTGCATAAAACATAAAGGTATGCATTTATGTAAATTGTAAAAACTTTTTATAATTTATCGCATAACAGACTAATCAAAAGCGACTAATTACATGCATTTTTAAGTTCCATAAAGTGGGTTCTAAACATATACATACTTCGACGCACTTTATGAAAAAGTAATAAAAAAAAGACTGTAATATTACAAGGCCGTAGCTATCATTGCTGTATTCACCGTGGACATTAGTGTCCACCGTGAACACAACTGCATATTAAATCACACAATTAGATTAAGTATTGTATATTACATACATCATGACATCAAAATTATACACACTTATATTAACCTTATTAATTTGAAATTTTTATCAATTAATAATTAATTTATTTCCGGTTTTTTTGATTGCTATAATAATTATGCACGTACAAAAGTTTATTTTTCTCTAATATAATCGCATTAATTAAATTCTATTTATAATTATAATACTGGATTGCGAGCAATATATTAAATGATTTACTCGTACTAAAATATAAAATTGTAAAGTAGCCTACATCTCATTCTGTTCTCTGGCGCACATTTGGGTATTTTATGAGTTTAAGATGGTAAACATGCTAATTGTTTCCAGAATTTTTATCTGTCTATCGGTTTGTATCAGTATCACTTATGCACGGCTCTATCGATTTTGATCATATACATATATAACAATAATAACTATATATGAATCATTGTCTATCTATTCAATGTGCGGTGAGCGAAGGCAACAAAGCGTATCGAAAATATATCTGCGTCTCTTTCTTCGATGTAATTCCCTGATTTCTCCGATTATAGGATTGATTGATGTACTTGCATTCAATCTGAATAAAGTATTTCTGTTTCAAAAACTTTGTCTTTTTCTATGACGTTAACATGAGCGTACCCAGCTTTTGGCCCGGGAGGGGGCAAATTAGAAATTTCTTAAGCCGGGTCCCCCGTGCTTGTTTTGTCCTCCTGAATACGCCAGTGCTTACGGCGTTAAAAAAAGACAGAAGTATATGTTTGCACCCTAATGGTTCGATTGCGATTTTATTCCTTTATGCTCAGTGATTTTGATGTATAGTATTTACGGGTATAGCCAAACTTCGATCAAATAACACACTATAACCTGTCAGTCAGGAGTACACGATGATGACATTTCATGTGCTGTATCGTAGTGCAGAACAGCGCCTGAACGCAAAGAAAATCTGCCACACAACTCTTGTGGTCTGCCAGTGGATGTTGAATTTTAGCGTTGATTGAGTATCTATTACACTATTTCCTAACATTAAATATTGAAAATATAATTCATTCAACAATGATAGTACCTAAGATTTTGGTTGGTCTGCAGCTCTCATAGAATAATCACTACTGCTTTATGTTCTAAATAAATAAACTAGTATTTTGAATATACTTAATAACGTTAACATTGTTTTTGACGTAATACAATAATATTAGTGTTTGTATATAAAAAATATTTTTTTTATTATCATTTGAAAACAAAATAATTCATCTCATGCATCTGGGTACATTGTTCAACTGTTTATCAGTGAGTGACGGCAATAATTTACTACAATATTTAATCATGTACCGGTGTCATCGAAGACACTGATGAGATGTAATTTTCAATACGTTATTTGTTTTTATCTAATCTATGACACTATTTCATTGCAACGGATTTAATGTAATTGTTTTTATTGGCTGTTCATTAGGTCATGATCATAACTCGCAATATTATGCTTGTCAACAAGAAATATAAAGGTAAATAACAACATATAATTTTGACACACCCGTTTTAATTATTTTTCTGAGCAAACTCCGTCAGAAAGCGATGTATTCCAAAATCATAATATTCAATAGTTTCATTATTTACATACTAATCTAAATATATAAAAGGAAACCGTGACTGACTGACTCACTGACTGATCTATGACGTAAACATCCGCTAATAACGGATTTTTGAAAATTCAACCCCTAAAAGGGTGTAAAATCATATAAGATAGATGTATCAATTCGAAAATACTTAGGATTACTCTAGTCAACAAATAAATAAACACGTTTTTCATGCTTTTTCAAAAACAACCCCTTCAGAGGGTGATAAGAGATAAATAGTCTAGAAATCAACATGGGTGTCATTTTCAAGGTTTGTCAGGACGTTGATCACGTGAATGTCATCAATTTGGAAATTTATTATGGACCCCCCTAATAAGAAAGGAGTAATTATGCCAAATAATGGGAATGCATCCGTGTTTCGTCTCAATCGCGTGCGAAGCCGCGGGTAACGGATAGTACATTATAAAGAGGTAAATGTAAGTTTGGATGTAGGAGATAAACTCCGAAACTACTCATCCGATTTCAAAAATTGTTTCACCAATATTTAAAATGTATCTTCAAGATGGACATAAGCTAAATAATATATTTTTGAATAACAGCGCTTTTCGTGGACATACCAATTTTGTAACGTAAGTCGACGAAAAAACTGTGGCATTCTACAAATTCGAGCGAATCCGGACCGAGTTACTAGTTTAATATAAAGTTATATTATTATCATGAAATGTCAACAATTTGGCATCATTTTGGAAAATATTTTTTTGAGGGTTGTGTTTAGGGGTTAAAAAATATTTTTGAATCTGAAAATCCCGAAAAAATTGTTTACTATATATACAGGCACAGGAGACCTACTATATTATATGTAATACTAGCGGCTACCCGCGGCTCCGCACGCGACTGAGATGAAATAGCGACAACGGTTCTACCGTAATGTAGTAGCACTTTAAAAAAATGTTTACACACGTTGACATTTTCAAAGATGAAGAGTTTGTTTGTTTGTTTGGCTGAACGCGCTAATCTCAGGAACTACTGGTTCAAATTGAATTTTTTTTTGTTGGATAGCCCATTTATCGAGGAAGGCTATAAGCTATATAATATCACGCTACGACCAATAGGAGCGGAGCATCAATGAAAAATGTGGCAAAATGTAACTCAAAATTTGTACGTCCGATAAAAACTTTTGAACGGTAACTCCGATCATCATGAAATATGGACACAACATTCATCTCGGTAAACTAAGATGAACGTGCGTACTCATGTCCCTCCGCCCCTCTATTCGTTCTTTTGGACCCGCGTGAAACCAAGCGGGACCGCTAGTATCTATAGGTATATTACGTGTGAATTTTGAAATCATCCTCTATTTTACCCTCTTGAGGGATGATTTTGCAAAAACGCTGGAACACGTAATCCTTTATTTTTTGCCAAAAGCCCAAATATGAATTTTCATATCCCTAATTTGAGAAATGATCGGTTCTCTATACAATCTTTCATTCCCTATTTTACCCCTTCAGAGTTGTTTTTTTGAGACAAACGGTAGTCTATGACCTTCCTCAGGAGGCAATCTATCTCCTTTCCAAATTTTAAATCCGTTCAGCGGTTTACACGTGAAAGCGTAACAAACAAACAAACTCACATTCGCATTTATAATATTTAGTTAGGATATTACAAACAGACACTTCAATTTTATTTATTTGTCGTACCTGTCTAACTATTCGTAACGAGGGTCAACCACACGTGATATAATATCCCAGTTCTTGTCGTCACCTGGCACGCACAAAAATACACAGATTCGCGCACATTGACTCGCGGTTCTCGTGTTCAAGAAAAGAGACGGCAACCCCAACACAGTGCTGCAGTAATACTGAAGACTTAGTTGCACGCGACTGGCCCGTGACAATTGACCGGACTACCCACACAGAAAAAGCTGATATATTTCCAGTTCTATCTAACCACCGCGTCTCCGATCTTCAAAAACCACATTGATTAGAAATGTATTCCGACAGCCGATATTTATTTCATCTCCCACTTACACACATCTGACATCTCTATACATGGAACGCTTATATACATACATAATTCAATATTTAAATCAATGAATTAATTAACTATACTTCATTCATTATTTTGCTGGGCTGCGTCTCAACTTTTCAAAGACTTTATTAGAATATGCATTTATTTGGTTACTCTTCAATAATAGTATATTGTGCGACTAGTGAGAGAAGGAGAAGATTCCATGAGCGTAAAACGCACGCGAGTGGAATATTCTCCTTCGATCAATGGTCGCACATAATACTTTATTCAACTAGCAGGAGTAATATGTAATCGGGGCCCTGATAAAAGAGGGAAAAATAATAAATCACTTCATTGATTGACGTACCCACCGTCAGTGTATGCACACAAGAATGCCATGACTTTCGCTGAATTGCGATGCTGTTTTCATATATACAATACCGCCTACCACGTTCCTATTGGTCCAGAAGCTGCGTGCAGTTTTTTTTCATTATTTCACGCTTGGGCTTGCTACTGAGTTTCTATTGGTCCAGAAAATTCATTATCACACTGTACGGCTTATTATTAGCACTCTACGCGTCAACATGAAGTAATTTATTATTTCTCCCGAGTTTAGCAGGGCCCCGAAATTGCATATTACTCACGCGTGTTGAATAAATAAAATTATCGACCAATTTTTTAGACAATGTATTAACAAAAATTATACAATTTATTATAATTCAATTAATTGACGTTTTAATTCGGATTTGGATCTTCTTCGGAATTGAGCTAAAAAATTAATTAGTAATTATTTTGTAAAAGAATTTACTCCAAAAACGAAATATTAATGAAAAAATAATAATTGTATAATTTTTGTTAATAAATTGTCTCAAAAAAAATGATCGATAATTTTTTTAATTCAACACACGTGAGTAATATATAATTGCGGGGCCCTGCTAAATTCAAGAGAAATAATAAATTACTTCATGTTGACGCGTAGAGTGCGAATAATGAGCCGAAAATGTACGGTAATATATTACTGCACAGTTTCTGGACCAATAGAAACGCGGTAGCGATTTGTATATATGAAAACAGCATCGCAATTCAGCGAAAGTCAGGGCCATCTTGTGTGTATCGAGGGCGGTGGGTACGTCAATCAATGAAATGATTTGTTATTCCTCCCTCTTTTATCATAGGACCCCGATTACATATTATTACTCGTGCTAGTTGAATAAAGTATTATGTGCGACTATTGATCGAAGGAGAATATTCCACTCACGTTTTACGCTCACTAGTCGCACAATATACTTTTATTTATTTCTTCTAATCAACTCTGCAATGCTTTCGATCCAATATTCGCTGTCACCAGTCACATGACAATCTGAAACTAAATTTGCCACAACACAGAAATTGTAAACGAAACTATAAATCATAAACATCTTATTTCGCTATAAACAGTTATGCAAGCTGCCTTCGGTCGAACTGGTTGTCAACGAAGTAGAGTAATAAAATCTGGTTATGTAACCTCAAGGCACTATAATACTATCAACACTACGTCAACGCATAAAGATGTGAGGTACTAAAAGAGGAATTGAAATAGTAGATTGTGTATCAACTATCAAGACGTAATGAAGACGATTTTGACCAGTGTAAAAAAAAAATTATCCCACACCCTGTATCAGTGATGGCGAACCTTTTTGAGACGTAGGTCAAATTTTGTTAATTATTTTTTTTAGTATTAGCTCGTGGGCCAAAATTTCGGTTTTCGTCAAAAATCTAATTTTATTAAAGGGGTATATGCCTTGAAAAAATTGCAAAAATCGATTTTTTTTATATAGGTACATTGAAATTGAGAATGATTACAGAAAAAAATCCGCTGATATCAATGAGCGTAAGCAAACGTCTGTATCTCTTTTAGTTTGGAAACTATGGCCGATTCAATTATCTTTATAATATCATGCTACGACGAATAGGAGCGGAGCATCAATGAAAAATGTTGCAAAATGTAACTCAAAATTTGTCCGTCGGACAAAAACTTTTGAACGGTAACTCCGATCATCATGAAATTTGGACACAACATTCATCTCGGTAAACTAAGATGAATGTGCGTACTCATGTCCCTCCCCCTCATTCGTTCTTTTGCACCCGGGTGAAACCGGGCGGGACCGCTAGTTGAGGATGTAAATACGATAGTATAAATTTATTGTGACGTGTTTTACATACATCGCAGACGCTGATAAAATCAGCTGTTGAGCGTCTATAATCTGCAGTTTTTATCTGTAACACATAGCGGAAAATAGGGCTGGCCTACGGGTCAACCGGTTTCCACATTTTTGACGTGATAACGTCTTATAAATTGATGAAACACCGGCTGCACGCTCGAAAAAGAGTAACGTTCCGCAAGCGAGAGCGCGATATAAGCGATAGTCTCTCTCTTCTCGCGTGACGTCAGAGAGTAGTGTGCGTTCAACATTTTTTTCGGCTCTTCCAGCGAAAGTTACATCTGACAGATGGCCAGATAAATTATACGGTTTGTTAACAAATATATAATATATATACATTCTTTTAAAATATGTCTTTTATAATTGCTTAAAAATATGTATTTTGCTTTGGTTGATCAAATTATTAGTCGGTAAAAATATAGCTTGAAAACTACTAAAATTTAGGTTACGTATTATTAAATATGATATTCGAGCGGAATACGTTATCAAGTAAAACTATCGTCCGTAAACCGACTTTACAGACAACCAATTTTTTTGATAAAATACACGAAACTGTGCGTGCTATAGATAGTATCACTATAATGACCAGATCATATATTTAACAATTTACTATATGAATCATTGTCTACCTACTCAATGTGCGGTGAGCGAAGGCAACAAAGCGTACCGAAAATATATCTGCGTCTCTTTCTTCGATGCAATTCCCTGATTTCTCCGATGATAGGATTGGTTGATGTACTTGCATTCAATCTGAATAAAGTATCTCTGTTTCAAAAACTTTGTCTTTTTCTATGATGTTAACATGGGCGTATCCAGCTTTTGGCCCAGGAGGGGAAAATGAGAAATTTCTTAAGCCGGGTCCCCCGTGCTTGTTTTGTCCTCCTGGATATGTTAGTGCTTACGGCTTAAAAAAAAGACAGAAGTATATGTTTGAACCCTAATGGTTCGATTGCGATTTGATTCTTATGCTCAGTATAGAATAAAAGTATATGGACCAGACAATGTGGTGTAGGAGTCATACGTCAAGCATTACGTTTTTTTCCGCAATATCTGTTGGCATGATTTGTTCATTGCACGGTCACTCAATAGATTCGATATACTTTATCAGTTATCTGCATAGTTTAATTTTTTTACTTAAATAACGATAATATAACATCATTTATGCAATTCGATATGACAACCCATAAAAATAAGGCAGTATCACATGTTAAAGGTATATCACGCAATGGAAGGCTGAATGACATTATTTTATCTTTTTTTTTTGGAAATTTTGTACAGACTGCTGCACATGAGGCTGAATTTGACGCTAGATTTCTTGCTAGATTTCATTACTAATTTGCTGGTTCTAGTGCTTTCATGTGCTCGCTTCACACGAGACGTCTTTTCAAGCTTGTTTTGTGAATGGATCTGGTGCGCGCGCAGTGACAGTTCAAATATAAACACAGAGAGCAAAGCGTGTCTGTTGTATGACTCTGAGCAGAACATATATACTTTTATTCTATACTGAGCATAGGAATAAAACCGCAATCGAACCATTAGGGTGCAAACATACTTTTGTCTTTTTTGCGCCGTAAGCACTGGCGTATCCAGGAGGACAAAACAAGCACGGGGGATCCGGATTAAGAAATTTCTGATTTGCCCCCTCCTGGGCCAAAAGCTGGGTACGCCCATGTTAACGTCATAGAAAAAGACAAAGTTTTTGAAACAGAGATACTCTATTCAGATTAACCAATCCTATGTCATCGGAGAAATCAGGGAATTACATCGAAGAAAGAGACGCAGATATATTTTCGATACGCTTTGTTGCCTTCACTCACCGCACATTGAGTAGATAGACAATGATTCATATAGTTAATTATTAAAAATATGGAGCAGAATGACGCCCATATTGGGATGTGGGCGTTTGTTCATGTCGACCACGTGACAAGATACTGTTTCCTGATTGGTTCTTGCTCAGAGCAAGTAGAGGACCAAGCAAGAAAAATAGTCCCTGTTCTAATTTTAAAATCTATCTTGTGAGCTAGCAGGCGAGCCCGCAGTGACGTCATTTCCTGCTTCGTACCCAGCCTACCGGCCAGCAGAACTCCAAGCAGTGTTTCTATAGCTTCGTGTAAAGTTGAAAATCTAGGGGATGAAATTTTTTATGGAGAAGCCATCATTACTCCAGTTAGGGATATGAAAATTAATATTTAAGCTTTTGGTAGCGTTTTTGCAAAATCATCGATCAAGGCAGTAAAATATAATATGTTGGTTAGTTATTTTGCGCGCGACCGCAAAAGCTTCTGGCAAAAAAATCAAAGTGAATAGAAACATTGTTTTAAAGTGATACTGCAATACGATGGAGCCAAAGGCTCCACTACTGTTGTAAATAATGACTTAAATAATTAACAGTGTAGGATTTATATTTTATCGGCAATGAATTAATCAAAGCTTTTTTTTCTTCCGGTGTTTTTTTGGCGTGAAGGTATATTTGTGTTGCAATTACAATTTGTTAAATACTTTTAAAGAACTGTAGAAAGTGTTTTTGACCCTCAAAAGCAGGTATTTGGTTAATGTATCATGGCAATATTCAATGTTACCGATACTAAATATCTTTGTGAACTGGTATTTGTTTTGTTTATTTTTTTTTGTACTGTCTGATATAATTAATGTTATTATAATTACTTTTATTAATTTAATGATTGTCAAGAACAAAATCGATTATAAAACGGAAATTTTCTATTTTTGGTAAACAACGTTGACATTGATTAAAAATTCAAATTATGCAGAGTAATCATTTGTTTGACACGCCAACAAAAAGTATAAAATATTACAAAACAAAATGTATTTGAAAGGAAGGTGGCAAAACGAATTAAATGCAAAAACTAATTATAGCATTTCAATGTAGACTCTTTTGATACAGAGTTTAACAATTAAAGTCTCCTCCTCAATCGAAAAATACTTGATAATATTTGTACATTTTTATCAACCATCAATTTTCTCTAAAAAAAATCGAAAATCTAGTACCATGAATTTCGTCCTGCCACGTAACTTACACAAATTCAATAACCATAATATATCCCTGCACCATTACAATACAAGAAGAAAAAGAGATAATATGGTCATTCCTTTTTTTCTGACAAAAAATTCTACTTTTGGCCCTAATTACTTAGGTTCATAATTTTTTAATAAATTATCTTTACACACTAGAAAATGTTTAAAAAATTATTTACAAATATATAAATTATTATTAAAGAATGTTTCTATAACCAAGAATTTTTAGTAACAATGCCTCCTAACAGATTGTATTTTTTGACGTGTTTTTAACATTTATTTTGTATAACTGAAACCAATCATTCTATTTATCTATACTGACAACGCAAAGAAAGCTCATGTAATATTGAAACAACTTGTGTTTGTCTGGGTTAATTGTCAATGTTATCTCATTAAAAAAATCCAGTTCCGTTATCTTGCAACAAATGATTGACACTTTTTTTTCCAACTGCTTATTAAATACGGACCCTGAATGTGTCGTTTGTCGTATATTAATTAGTTAATATTGATTTTGTACATTTTTGTCACTTATGATATCCAGTGAAACAGTACCGGTTGCAGAAAAAATCACTCGGAAATACAAATTAAATTTATCCTGAAGGTCCATTTTGGAGAAAAAAAAATATTTTGAAATTGGAGATTACCTCTTACATCCAAACTTTACCTCTTGATAATATTAGTATAGATTGAAATCTTTGATTAACGTCTGAATAGAACTCTTCAAATTAATAATTGGTTGACAATTTTATTTATTTGATTAGTATAGATTGGTTAATTTAATATGGAAAATATAATTCATTCTAAAATTGTCAAGTGCTCCTAACAGTTTGGTTGTTCTGCAGCCCTCATAAAGGAACCTCTACTGGTTCAAAGACTGACAATTTATAGATTCAAACAGAAATATTATTGTTGATCACTCCTATAGTTTTTGTAATTCTAATGGATGTCAAAGGCTTAAGTGTGATTTTTTACGCCGCCTCTGACATGAATTGCAATTTGTAACTGCAAACTGCTGTGTAGTATTTATAATTAGTTATATATTATGTATATTATTAAGTTTCCGTATCAATGATTGTCAAGGCTTAGAATATTTACTAAATTGTTTTAAGTAGTATGATAATATTATCGGAAACAAACAAATAAACAGATATTGGGAGCTATTCTGTCAATGTTTGGAAAGAGCATAATAAACGAATAACTTATTTCTCAAAGGAAGACTTAGGTCTGTAGGCCCGGTTTCACTCAAGTGCAAATAGGATCGATCGAGCGAAGCGAGTGGTGATATCATAAATTCTGGCGAAGGGACGAAAGTAGAATTAACGAGTAAGGCCAACGGCTCGATTTTTATAACGGGCGACGGGCCGACGCGCAGTGTTCAATAGGTTAGTGTGGGTGTTTGTTAACGCGACGGGCATGTAACCGTTGCAACAAAACTCAACGGATACGTTGCTCCTCGGCGCGATGGCGGTCGGTCCGATGCAGTGGATCACGTTTAATTTCATAGAAGTCTGTTGACGACGACAGATGTGCGCACACGTTTTTACCTATACTTACCTACCTACCTTGTGCTGCTCATTGTGAATATGGAGTTTAAAATTGATGTTGATATGGATTTATTAATTAGCTTTGTTCATTATAGGCTATAGTGTTGTGACAAAAAAATTACAAAAATAAACAAGCAAGACATAACGCACTTGCACTTCTTCGCCCTTCGAGTATAGAACTGATATCGATAACAACGGACGCGCTCACGTATATTAGCGGATCGTGTACAAAGGTAACCATTTCGCGTCGGACCGTTACCCGTTGACTAAAACGGTCGTTAACAAGAGCCCTAAAGCAATTAAATAAGTTATTTAAAGGGAGTTTTGAAATTGCATATGTATCTATATATCGAAATCTCCAAAACTATACGTCCGATTGACTTGAAATTTGGCATATTTACTCCTTTCTCGACGTAGACACTCACTAAGAACGGATTTTATGCAAATTCTATTCAAAACGTATTTTTCACCTATTCTATCACGTCATATACTATGGTGTGAGTTGTTACGTGGATGGTTGCAGTCAATATATTTTCAGAGAAAGAGAGGAGAGAGAGAGAGACTATATATATTAATAAATCTTACAGTTTTGCACACGGGCGAATCCGGGCCGCTAATATCTTCATAACCATAAACATTAGTAATAAATAATTTATGATATTTTAATAATTGTTTGATTTTTCAAACCAACATACTGAATACATTTTTTAATTTGCATCTCACTGGTTGCCAGTTAATAATAGGAAAATATTACGAAATAAGTTGTACATAATATTATATTTCGATTTGTTTTAACGTCATATATGATTACGTTACGGATAATTAAGCATTGAGGTTAAAAACAAGTAGATAGATTTTTTTATTTAATTCTTATTTTTATCAATGAATCAAGATTTTTACCATTCCAAATGGTACCAATTTAGATTAAAATTCACATTTCAAAATTTTACAATATTGGTAAAAAAATATTTTTGAAAATTGTCTGTTTGTCTGTAAGCACGATACAGAACAACCAGTCAAGCGGATCGAAATCATATTGTAATATAATAATTAACATATAAATAGGAAGAGTTCTTTTGTTTTTGAGGTAAATCGACGCAGGCGCAGAAGTAATGCACTATTAGGTTGTCCACGGGTGTCGTACTTTTAAAAATCGGGCGATGAATTTTTATCAAAATGTGTTATTTATAAAAAAAATATTTTTCAAATTTTGATTTAAATTAGTACTATTTTCCACTTGTGAAGTCAAAATTATAAAATTGAAAAAAAAAAAATAAATAAATATAGATGGAATATACAATAACTGAAAAAAAATTATGTCACCGCCAGCCGGGTGCGATCCTAGATCTTTACGTTAAGAGGCGAGGGCTGTACCACGTCGCCAGCTTAGCTTGATGTTCTACATTCGGTTCTTATAGTATACATGCTATACGCACATACGTAACAAGTTTTATTTCAAAGCGTTCAAAGCAAAAATTATCACAGTTGGAACGGATTCATTATTTAATTGTCGAGCGTTTATATTCATGAACCTTAAAAACTTATGTTTCTTTACATAACTTACCGCTGCATATTGTCTGTAATGTTTTCCTGTTTCATTTCATCACACTAGAATCTGCGTGAATGCGTTTTTCTGCACTTAAAAAACACACCGTGAACTTTCAAGGATGCTACTGTATTACAAAATGTTCAGAATCATGAGCATTGCTTGTCCTTATCATTGCATTTAACGAAAATAGACAATAAATATGTCACGGTTTTTGTTTATTGTTTGCGTCGTAATCCAAACCAGAGACGGATTTTCCCTGCGTAAAATTTTAGTTTTGAGTAGGTATAGATGGGACAGTCCGGCATTTTACCATTCCAACCCACTAGTGGGGAATGATACTTGTTTAGGTCAAAATTCACTTTTCAAAAATTTTACAATATTTTTTTCCAAGGCCAAACGGATGAGCTGATTGAAACCAAATTTTGGGAGGATGTTTGATATGCAAATATGAAGAACACTATTGTTTTTGGGAAAAATCGGCGCATGCGCAGAAGAGATATATGCTATAACGGTGTTTATTATATTATAATGCTATACTTTTCATGACGACTTATTCTATTTATTATTTCAAGAAAGTTTCGTTAAAAAATTTCTTTTCTAAACTTTATAGTTTCGGAAATATTTTGAAATTATAAAAAAAACAGCTGCTCTTTATCTACTTATTTTTTTTAATTTTTTAAAATTCCACACTGTATAAGTGTAATGTGTCGTCTGTAAGTATGTAAACATTTTAAAATCTGTTAGTTTCCACAAAATGTTCAAATGTTTGGTGATCTAGTGCTTCAACTATGTCGTCTACGCATTCGACATAATACGGGGTGTTCATTTAAAAATGTATCGGCTGCGACATTTTGAGAGTCAAAAAAATCGGACAAGCATCTTTTATTGACGTGATAACGTCTTATAAATTGATGAATCACCAATCTTATAAATTGATAAAACACCGGCTGCATGCACGAAAAAGTGTAACGGTCGTAACGTTCCTAACGTTCGTAACGCGTAACGTTCCGCCTGACCCTGTGCGTGCTTTTTGCTAATTTGTCGCTCAATTTAAATCAGATCGGTTTGAAACCAGTCTTAAACGAAAGAGGAGAACATTTTACATAGATTTCGTATAACAGAATTTGACTAAACAGTTTTTTTTATACAAATTTATATAGAAAAATAGCTGTATAAAATATAAATGCAATGTTGTCTAATGCATGGCGCGACGCGGTCGGTCGTCTTTGTTTGCCGTACATGGAAATTATAATATAACGTATGTCTTGTCTTAACATGAAAACGGCTGCATTTCTAATGTTTAATTCAATTTTTTGACATTAGTATTTTGTGAAATGCAACGCCTTCTAAGTTAAGTATTGGAATTTGGAATAACTAATTATTATTAGAACATAATACTTTGACAGTTGCAAACGTCACTTTTGACATTTCTTATCATTCCGACACCAAGGATAAGCGGATTGAAACCAAATTTTGGGAGGTTTAGGTTATGTATTACGGAATACGTTATCACGTAAAACTATCGTCCGTAAACCGACTTTACAGACAACCAATTTTTTTGAATAAAAAGAGGTCATTGTGTTATGTTCGTAAAAATCAATGACGGAGAACATGCAGTAATGGTGCTTTATTTTTTTATGGTTTTTAAATTTATAATTTTTTAAAGGAGAAATAAATATATGGATATCAAGGTTTTATGGTAGTTTGTTTTATTCAATAAACATTTACATAATTAATGATGTTGCAATGCTTTTACTACAGGCATAGGCTGTTTATAGTAATACACAGAGTGTCCTATTACAGAATTGAGAACATAAAAAAGTGTGTGTGTGTGTGTGTGTGTTAACTCCGACGCACGACTGGAGTTTACTCTTTAGATACGCTGTGTAATGTATTCCATCTCATTCTTTCGCACTTTAAATCCTACAGATATATGTGTTTGTCTCTTTTGAAGTGGACGAGCGTAATGCCTCACCAATTGATTTTACTACTCATAAAATTTCCGTACCGGGCCTTATAACTTAAAATCGTTTCTTAAGGAGTAAACTCCAAGAAAAATGATATGATTACGACAAGGAAGACATAAACAAAATGAGTAGAGAGATAGAGATAGAATGTCTACGGCTAAATGAACTTAATGATGGCTACAATTTTTTTTATTCGTCAGATGGCACTAGTGGCAAGTAAGGTAGGTGTCAAACGTTTAGATTTTTTGTCAAGCAAGTAACGAAAGTGTCAAATGTTAAATTTTTTTATTTGTTAGATGACGCTAGTAGCAAATAAGGTATGTGTCAAAAGTTTACATTTTTTATTTGTCAGATTGCGCTAGTGACAAATGAGGTATGTGTCAAACTTTTCATTTCGTAGCATGATTTAAAAGAATAAATAATTAAATAAATCAAACACAGTGATCAGGGCCCTCGCGCCCTATAGTGCGATGCGTGCGATGCACGCGGGCGGCACATTCAAGGGGCGGCAAATGGCCTAGTTGTGTGATGTTTTTTGTACTGTATAGAAAAAATATATAACTGATATTATGTCAATTTTATTTGCATACTCAAGCCTGCGTGAAAACTCTTACAAGTAGTTATTTATTTTTTAATGAAATTCGAATTCGAAATATTTCGCGCGCAGTTTTCGATTCGATAGTTAGCTCACATCAGCGCGTAGACAGGGCGCCCCTATCGGGAGACTCCCGCGTATGTTTATTGAATTTTCCTGCCGATTCCTGCAAGAGTGCGAGTGAAGTAAAGTATATTTTTCAATCAACAAATACCTTTTACTAATTGATAAACTAATGATTATTTTGACTTAATGAATTCTCTCAGCTCAGCGGTGAAACTAAATTTTTCTTTCATTCATAAGTACGACAGGAGAAGAACGCCGTGAAAAATCGCACGGAGTAAACTGTTTTTGTAGAGAACAGTTTATTCCGCGGAGTGATTTTTTTAACGTGAAGAGAGAATTTTTGAAGTTCACTTAGTACGGAGTGAATTTTCAAAATTCACTGTTTAATGTGTTTCATTTTAATTGAATATATTTCAGAATCAAATTTAGCTCCATGTTTCAATGATTGTGTTTCGTTTTTGTGCTCGACTTTTTTAAAATCATTTTTGCTTAAAAATTATTTCATCCCGCTTTTGTCCTGATTAAAAATTTGACTCGTTTTTACTTTTAGCCTATCATTTGTAAAGTATCTTTCACTGTTACATTTTTCACATTTTTATTTGTTTTCAAAAATTAATTATCTTATTAGTATTTTTACCTGTCCAAATCGTTTTGTAATGACGATGTGAAGTGAAGCATTGTTGCATTTCAGGAAAGTAATAAAAGAAAAAAACCTTCGGGTGCACAATTTCGGCAACTTAAGAAAATTAGGCAAGAAGAAAAAAACAAAATGTCTGATTCTATGAAGAAGTATTTGCAAAAAGACAACTAAACAAACTTTCTATTAATTGCACTTATACAGTATTAGTTATTTAGGATTTTTAACGTTTTTCAATTTGACATATCGTCTAGTGAGTTTATCCCCAATAAGGGGCGTCAATTATGAATCCGCACGCGGGCGGCGTGAGGCCTTACCAGGGCCCTGACAGTGATTTAGCCATCAAATGATGTACTGGCATTTGAATGACACATACCTCACTTACTAGTGACGTCATTAGATACTTGGTGAAAGAAACTCTCATAGCCCTCATTGTCATGGTTTTTAAGCATAAAAAGAGGGCAAAGCAATCACGATTCTAGTGTTTCTCAATCGCTTGATACACTCTGTATACAATATTGACGTGGTCGGATGGCAAAATTGAACATTTGTTTCAACAAAACTCAAATTCCTCAAGAACTTCCATCATAGCGGGGGCACTCATATCATCGTTAGGATCGTATTTGCGTTCTTGTATTCCGTCAGTTGCTGATGTTGGGTTTTTGGCCAATTCTGTTTTTAACTTTTTATCTCTTATTTTCTCATATTCCTTTACTAATTGCTGCAGTTGATTATCTCTGAAAAATAAAAAAAAAATATTTTAGTTAGAATGTGACTTTATTGCGTATTTTCCGTAAAAAAAAACATGAAAGCGTGGATGAAATAAAACTTCTTTTAATTTGTTTTTATCAAATTCACTTTTTAGGGAAATTTTCACTCACAAATTAAATCACTTCGGTTATACTTATTGGCTTGCGTCCGTAGCTATGTTTCACTTTTCGTTCCGCCATCTGTCAGTCGACGTCTTTAAATAGCGGAAACTGCGTGAATACGTAACTTCCGTCCGAAAAAAGATCTGAGTTACTTTCAAGTTTTACTTCAAAACAAATTTGGACGATAATAATAAATAATAAATGTCAAGGAATTTAAAAAAAAATTCCAGCTTACTTTCTCTGCGTATAACAACAGAAAACTACAGTCGACAATGTACAGAGGAGGCCACAAGAAAATACAAACAGTGCTGCCATCTGTGCGCCCGCAAAAATACGCTTGATGTCACGTTCCATTTTTTCTGTAAAACAAACAGAAAACAATTGTCTCATTGTTTATTAACATTATTATTAACTAGCGGCTCGGCTCGGTTTTATCCGGGTGCAAAACTGTTCTTTTTATATATATTTTGTTATCGGAAAATTCTGCAAAATGTATTTCATTAAGAACGTGTCTATGAAAACGATTACAGCGCAGAGAAATGTCTGAACTAATAGCTTTGAGCAAATTCTATCTGATGTCGCTAGTATATAAAAAAACGACTACAGCGCAGAAATGTCTGAACTACATAATAGCTTTGAGCAAATTCTACCTGATGTCGCTACATGGTATAAAAACAGTTTTTTTTTTGACAAAACACCGTCATTTTGTACTAAATATTTACAAATTATACACAAAAACCTTCCTCGTTTATCGCTCTTTCTATTAGTGAAAACTGTATGAAAATCCGAGCGGTAGTTTTTGAGTTTATCGCGTTCAAACAGACAGACAAACGCGGAGGAGTGACTTTGTTTTATATATACCTATATAGATAGATAATAACAATGGGGCAGTCATGCTATCAAATTTCACATTTCTGGTATAATCCAGTGAGGTGTCACTTGGCTGATATACAGTATCTAATATACGTGGTAAGTACACAAATAAATAGCTTTAGTTTGTTATTATATTATGAAGCAATAGAATGCAATAATAGAAAAAATGACTATCCAAACAATGTCACTTAAATGTGAAGAATAAAAAAACGCCAGTAAAAATACAAAACTATTTATTTACAGGAAGGTACAAAAAGGAACACAAAAAAATCGGTGAAAATACTAAAATATTTTTGGTTAAAAAAAATTAATCTAAAGGTCGCTGCACACGAGGCTAGTTTTGCCGCTAGAATCGCTGCTGGCACTTATGCTGGCTGCCGTACTGGCTGCGAAGATGGAAATGACGCCCCTGCAGGCTCGCTTGCGTGGTAAGAAGCTGGGTTCTGTTCAGAGACAGTAGACGTCCACTTTTGTTAACTTTCGAACTGTTGTTGCGCATGCACCAAAACCATCTAACAATCCAGCTTCAAAACAAGTACCGTGTGAAGCCAACACACAAAAACCATCACGAAATCAAGCACGACATCTAGCGGCATAATCAGCCTCGTATGCAGCAGCCTTAATTAAAAAATACAAATCGGGAAATTGGTCGAGTTTTGGAGTAGTTGAGTGTGTTCAGAGAAAGTTCGTCATTGGTTACGTTTTTCTTGAAGAAGAGACAAATGCTACTACAGTTGTCTTTTTTTATGTTGTAGATGTAAGCGGAATAAAAAGAGACGAAACAGTAATATCATTTGTCTTCGGTTTCACGCGAAACGTAGACAATGACAAACTTAGCGGAGGTAATTTCTTTGGTGTGTAACATTTTAGCTCATTTTTTTTTCATTAGCTACTACATAAACTACTACTTTGTAGTGAAAAATTTCAGTTTTGTGAGAGTGGCTTCCAAGTCTGGTCGTTTTGTTTTTTATTGTAAAATTTAAATATATCCGATAAACAGGTATTTATTAATATGTCAGTCTTTGTTTTAAAAACTAAAACACCAGGAAAATTTTGTAAATAGTTCAGATCACGATAGAAGCGTCTCTGTCAGGATTCAGCGTCCCGGGAAAAGAACTGTCATCATTGCTGGTAAACTCATATCATCGTTTGGGTCATTTACAGGCCTTTCTTCCTCATCCTCAGTAACAATTCTGATTTCAGGAGGTTGAGGTCTCGCGTTGGATGTCGTCACTGCACCTTCACTGCCTTTCGATTTTTTCTTAGCTTCGTCGCGTTTTTTCTTAAGTTGTTGATACTTCTTTAATTCCGCTTCGAGTTGTCTGTCCCTGCAAAAAGATGATTTTAAATTACAGGCATGTTTCAATACTATTGCCTTCAAAAATAATATCTTCCCATTCGAAGAGACATATTGGGTGAAATGAAATTTATTTTTGAGGAATCATTTTCAACTATGTCATTGCCACGAGGTCCTAGGAAACTGTTTTTGGATGAACTTCCGGATGTGCGCGTAGGCAGACTTTTGTCGTACTATATCTTTAGAACGAATCAATGCATTGAGATCGGGTTTGTGGCATTCGAAAGACAGATCTGATTAGATTTTGGAGTTACTCAAAGATTAAACATTCAAAATAACATTTTTATCACGTTTTTATCGCATAACTCTTATTCTACACGGTGATTAAAAAATCATTATTAAAATAATTAAAAATTCAACAATTTTTATATGGCAAAAAATTCATAACTATTTTTGTAAGCTACTTTAATGTATTATAGACGCCATTATTGTGACGTATTTAACACATAGCGGGAAGTTTTAGAGTTGGTTCATAGGTCAACCGTTTTCCACATTTTTAAAAATCTCTTTTAATGACGTACCTCGTCTGCATATGAATGCAGTAACCAAGAACAATTAAACCACAGATTCCAGCGACGGAAAAAACAAATATTCCAGCTGCCACGGCACCACCGAACACAAGATTCACATCTCGCTCTAATTTTTCTGAAAATACACAAAATATTCATTGTGACAATTTGATCTGAATTCAAACCAGGCTACAGAATATGCTGTCGCTTTTATATAAAGCGTGTTTTCCACTATGTACCAGAAGTTTTTTTTTGGGTTCGCAAAAAAAAACAGTTTTTTGTTATTTATAACATTTCAACCGTAATCATGGGGTTAACACCCTGTTGTTGAAATTAAATTAATGATAAGGAAGTATCATTAAAATTATTCAGATTAAAAGCTTTAAATGTTTTTTTTAATATGAAGTACGAGAGTAGCTTTAATATTAATAGGTTATGTATCAAGTGCTCAACGTGGAGCTCAATCTCCCGACCTCGCGATTATGAGTCTGGTGCTCTATCGGCAGAGCTACTCTAGCTTATTCATATTGCTCGATATTACTATATACACATTCATTTATTAATTAAATATAGTAAAATAAACTGATTAAATTGATTGCGCTTAAATTTTTCAATAGGTACCTAGGTGACTCAGAAATTAATATATCTCATAATCTTTCGACGATGCAAACAATACTAAGAAATCCAAATCTTCTTGTATGCCGTGGTCCATTGGTAGAAATACCCATGGACCACGGCATACAAGCCCGGAAACTACAAAGATTTGGATCAACACCGGCCGTGAAAGCCTACACACTTGGATAATACCAAGAAATAATTGTTTTTGAAGTTTTATTGATTGGGATTAACAAAAAATGAAAAATTATGCCCACAAACTGGTGAAATCATATAATTTCAATTGAATTCAATATTTTTAGATGACATTTTTATTCAGTTTCTTTAATTTGTGTCGGTACAGTTTTCTTATGTTTCTTTTTTACTTTATCGGCTGTATTCGGTTACACCTTAGACTATAGAAAAATATATCCATGGGCTACACCAACTATATTAATTATTTCCAGTTTTATAGTTGACTTCCACACCTACCTAGTACCTACTGTTTGAAAAACATATTGAAAAAAATTATTTCGCATATTTTACAAAACCAAATAAAGATTAAAAACAAATGATAGGTCAATTCTCACTTGACTTCGAAACACAAATAGATATTATAGATAATTCTATGATATTTGGTCTTTACTTTTTTTATGGCAATGTGCAGTTTTTACACGCTTTATATTAGTTTCACTTGTAAGTTTGTATGTATGTATGTTTGTTTGTAACATCGTTTGGACTACAGCAAGTGGTTTATTACTGTTAGTATGTTATGCCACTACTGTAAGAGTAATATACATTTTTCTAGAGAGAGCTCTGTGGTAGGCCAACGTCTGGCTACCGGGTTTTTTTAATTTAGTATTTCTGTTTTTCTTTTTTAAATTTTTGTTTTGGTTAAAATCGAATTTTAAAGATATAAGATAATTTCACGTCTGACAGAACAGATTTCACCACTTTGTAAATAGCTAAAAAATGTTATATTATTCAACTTTGAAATTCGGCTCGTTAAGCCAAAGTAAATATAATGATGTGATAATTATTAGTTCAAAGAAAAACGTTTTGGCATGATAGATTACGCATAGTTCAAAAAAAAAAAAAAAAAAACATTTGCGTGAAAAGAAATGTATAAAGGCACCGGTTCCCAACCAGCCTGTGAGATGTTGTAAAAATTAATTAGTAATTAATAACATTTTTGACGAGTAGGTAAGTGACATCTGAAAACGAGCATCAACGAGTTTTAACAGTCACACGAGTGGTATCATTATGTCCGAGTTACAGAGTATATTTTTTGCACTATCCGCTACAAATAGCTTATTTTTACAAGCTTTTATTTAGTTTCACCTGTCCCTGTGTCTGTCTGTATGTAATCGAATTTTGCAAGTTAAATTTGACCCACTTCCCGTTATCCGATTGAGCTGAAATTTTGCATACGTATGTAGTTCCGATGACAATACAATATTATAATAACAAACTGACCGTTCCGGCTTTCGCTCGGTTGCAAATCGCACTATTTTAAATTTATTTTCAGTAAGTTTTCAAAACGTTTGACTTTTTTAAATACAGCCTGACATAATAATTTACGTAGGTTATAATAAAGTTACTAATAGTAAATTACCATTAAATTTTATTTTATAATGTAATAATTTTTTCAGTGTCTCGCTTGATATAAATATAACAGTGTTCTACAGGTTAGTTGTTTGGAAATCGGTGTCTTTATTTTAGTAATATTTTGATGTCACTATCACTCCAACACAATAAAAATCAACAATTTAAAAGAAATATCAAAAATAAGCCATGCGCAGTTTTAACAAGGCTCTGTACTCACTAAAAACTGAATTTCAGAAAAGTTCGGAAAAAAAGACAAATTAACTTACCTATCAAAATAATTTAACAAAAATTTAACATTAAAAAGACACAAGAAACTAAATTTGTAAAAGTATTTTAAAAATCTCAATTTTGAACTCAGACTAGCAGATTTGATGATTTGATTGACTACAAGCATTGGTGGTGGAACGATTGGGGGGGGCTATACGATCACATATTATGAAAACGTTGCAAAGAGTATCAAACATGCTAATTTAAAATTTTCTGGAAACTGGATGCTATTTTAGGGTGGGTTTGGCACTCACCCTGTACCCCCGCTACAGGTGAGGCGACCCTGTTGCCATTTGTGAAAAACCAAAATCTTATGTTTTGTGTCAAAAATGCAATCCGTGTTGTGCTGAACGTGTAACAGTAGACTGCATAACTTGTTGCGTAATGATATATATTACGACGAGATGTAACATTATGGTAAAAACGAGAGCCGGTGAAGGTTTACGCTTGATATTTTGCTCTACTGATGAAAAAGTACACGAAAAAGACATAGTTATACACAACTAGCCGCTACCCGGAGGTTCGCACGCGATTGAGATGAAACACGAAAGTGAGAACAGTAGTAGAGCCTTCGGCTCCACCGCATTACAACCTCTAAATTTATAGAAGAAAGGGAAGCTGGGGAACAAACTCTTTAGCTTATAACCGAATACACCGATATTTTTAGCGTCGTAATTGAGTAATTATTAATGAAAAAAATAGGATAAATGTTTACCTTTTCTCTCAAGGCGTTCGGCCAAATAATTAAACATTTTGGAATGCGGCATGCACGCTCCCAATGATTCGCTCCATTCGTGAAATCTAAAACATTTAAGATAAATTAACGTTAAAAGTTTTTCTGTTTACACGAATAGAAGCACATTTCGTTTTCTGATGAAATCCGGAAACTTTGAAATCATCAAAGGACCCCGCATAAACCTCATGGGATTTGTGTCTCAGTTAAATTGATCGAAAATGGTCTTATTTTATATAGTTTAAAGGTCACTAAGAAAAAGTGTCCATGGGAGCATAGCCTAAAAACAAATAGATTTTTAGCTACAGATATGTTTAGCGAGATTTTGGATATAGGGAAATCCATTTAAATCACATTCCATGTTTAACTTTTGTGCTTTTTTTAGAAATAGAAAAATAGTAGAAAATTAGGTAATATTGGAAAGTGTCACCCCTTGTATAAAATAATAATGTCATATTCGGATTCAGCACACTCGAAAAAATATTTTTAGGTTTTTTTAAGATTGTGAATTCAATGGATATCCCAATATCTAAAATCTCGCTAAGCATATATTATATCTGTAGGTAAAAATCTATTGGTTTTTAGGCAATGCGCCCTTTAAACTATAAAAAAAATATAGTTTAAAAAAAACTAAAAAACACGCTTTATATCGGACTAAAAAGTAAAAAATAATTGTTTTAAAATAAGCTTAAAAAGCGTTGGGCGCTCGATGTACGAAAATGTGGAACAAAGCGCCCCACGCTTTTTAAGCTTATTTTAAAACAATTATTTTTTACTTTTTAGTCCGATATAAAGCGTGTTTTTTAGTTTTTTTTAAACTATATTTTATTTTTCACTTTTTAGTTTGAGGATCTATAAAAGAATTTATTAATCCTGGGGGTCCTAATAAGGATAATGGGAAACTGTTATCAAATTATTGCATTGTCATCGGTCCTTGATACGTATGCAAAGTTTCAAATTAATCAGACTTCGGGAAATTGGTGAAAATTATGCTCAAAGATTCCGTTACGGACATACATACTTAGTTACAACCCAAACTAATATAAAGCGTATAATAAAACCATTTTCCATCAATTTAACCATAAGATCCAAATCCCATAAGGTTTGTTGCGGGGTCCTTTATCCCGGTGTCATCTCTAATTTGTCTTTTGATAAAGTTGTACGTTTTGACTCAAATTTCAAAACTGGAACTCTCTCCGCACATTTTTCAAGGCATCTATACTTACTTGTCACAAATGCAGGCCTTCCTCTGAGTTTGATTATTTGGAGAGGCACAAACCATCGTCATCTCATTGCATTGTTCATTGTAGAAACAGTCCTCGCCGTGCTTGCTCACTAAGAAAATATCAACAAATATCTAATTATGATGCCATTTTCAGCTTTAAATCGAGATTTTGATTAAATGAAAACAGCATATACTTTTATTCTATACTGAGGCATATGAATAAAATCGCAATCGAACTATTAGGGTGCAAACATATACTTCTATCTTTTTTTACGCCGTAAGCACTGGCGTATCCAGGAGGGCAAAACAAGCACGGGGGACCCGGCTTAAGAAATTTCTAATTTGCCCCCTCCTGGGCCAAAAGCTGGATACGCCTATGTTAACGTCATAGAACAAGACAAAGTTTTTGAAACAGAGATATTTTATTCAGATTGAATGCAAGTACATCAACCAATCCTATCATCGGAGAAATCAAGGAATTACATCGAAGAAAGAGACGCAGATATATTTTTGATACGCTTTGTTGCGTTCACTCACCGCGCATTGAGTAGATAGGCAATGATTTATATAGTTAATTAATAGATATATGGAAAACAAGGACAGACCGTGAACATTTTAAATGGGTGTTCTGCAAGATCAACTGAAGGTATCTTCTAGCACGGGCTAGAATGAAGGGACATTGTGACATGTTTATGATTAATTTTTTTCAAACAACAAACTACAATATACACTGAAACACTACTGCCATAAACCGTGTATCATGTATGTATGCCATACATTTTTTTAAAGGGGTATGCCTTGAAAAAATTGCAAAAATCGAATACTTTAATATACTTTTGAAATTGAGAATGCTTACAGAAAAAATAACGCTGAGTTCAATAAGCGTAAGCAAACATCTCTACCTCTTTTAGTTTGGAAACTACGGCCATTCGAAGGATTTATATGATTTTCCGAAAACTATAAACGTAAATAACTTCTAAGCTAAAAGACACACAGACGTTTGCTTGTGCTCATTGGATTCAGCGTGTTTTTTTCTGTAAGCATGATGATTTTGTAAAAGTTTCGAGAAATTTCGATTTTCGTCAAAAATCGCATTTTTTAAAGGGGTATCCCTTGAAAAAATTGCAAAAATGGAATTGTTCTGTATAACTTTAGCGTTGGTTGTGTAACTATTACACTCTTTCCTAACATTAAATATTCTGCCGTCCAAGTCAAATGCCCTTTTCGCGGATCAAAATGTGCCCCTCTACGGGTGTAGACTCGGCTTTAATCTATTTTTTGTTATTCTAATTGTTTTTTAAATATAAAATATATTTAAGAGGTGACAGACAGGCACAAAAACTTCAAAGAAAAAAAGAAAATAATGGACTTATAAATTATATTCCAAGCTTCAAAATTTCTTGGAAATCATCCATCTCTAGACTCTTTCAACGTTATTTTATCTGTGAGTCGGTTTAAATAGTTACAGTTAAATTCCAGTTGAAGCATTCCAATAATCTATTTTCTACAGAGGTTTCTGTGACCACAGACAAAAACCCTGACTTATATACCACACACTAGTACAAGCAGACAATACATTTTTAAAATGGCTTATTCGGTTTAGGCAAACCTTTACATCTAATAAGGGCTAGGGTGGACGCACTAAAATTAAATAAAATTTCTTCAAGAGTCCGTTTGCCGATCTCAGAGGGGAAGCTGTATTTTGCGGCGTGTGGTGAGGAAACATTTTGAAACATTCCATTCATATAGTACAACTAATATATTGTAGTCTATGAGAATTGAATGCTCTCTCTCTATCTTTCACACATGTGAGAAGGATTGTCAAAGAGAACTGAATTATCATATGCTTATACTATAGTGACATAGTATTACATGGGTTGGTACACCAACACACACGCATAGTATACAGCAGGTATAAAATAGTGATGTGCCATATCGTAAACGATTTCCCTGATGTCAAAGATACGGTTCGCTGACCGCTTCCGGCCCTCAAGCCATCTCAATACGGCTCGCGACCTGAATCTATCCACTTAGGATTTTAGACACCTGACTTCAATGAGCTTATCAAAAACAAGAGACCTCAGGTGTCTGGATCCTCAAGCTCAAGATAATTTACTCCTTTTATTACCTTTATACGAAAATTGATTTAAACTAAATAAAGATTTTAATTGTGTGTTTTAGTTTTTAATTTAGAGGCTGGCCCGCTAACACACCCTAAATCTTATAAATGGCCCTTTAGAAAGATGTATAAATATGCATAGAGCTACTCTATATATTTTGCTGTACTGGCAAACATTTAGAATTTGAATTAGGTATTAAAATCTCAAAATGCGTCAAATATTTTTACTTTGCTAATAAAATTTTGCAAAGTAAAAGATTCAAGGCTTGGCTAGGCCTCACTACTACCCTTCAACCATGTCTGCAATTTTGTGTTCAGACATTACAAAAGAAGAAATTTTCAAATACCTATACCCAAAAATATTTGATAAGTCTCTTACTATAATATCAATAGGAAAACATACTCTAGAATTGTACTGTAATAACGCCATGAAATTATATCCGCCTTTTACAATAGTGTCAAACCATCGCAAAATTTGACAGTAACAACTAACAAGATTACATTTTTGTGTTTAATTAATTACTTAATCAAGGCCAACAGAAATTCGGTTTACGTTTTGAAGTCATAAATTTTATTGACAATTGCAAAATAAAACTGTTTGTAATTCCGTTTTCTTAAGGATTTTTCGAATATTATACTTTTCAGATTTTCTGTTTAGTTGTTTATATACGCAAAGTAAAGAATCTCTGACGCGCCATCTCGTGTTTGTTTTTTTTTAAATTCTGGTTCAGTCAAAACTTTAATAAAACCTTCATTGAAATGATTAAATATTTTATTTTTTATGTTAGTAATCAGAAAAGCATTTTGAAAAAAAAATTACTTTTTCCTATGGGCTATGTGCAGGAGGCGGAGTTACAAAATCGATGCGAGCGTTTGTGGTGAACACTTGGGGAAACTTCAAACTTAAATTTTCAATACGTCAGTGAGCAAGGTTTATTAAAAATGAAAATAGTTATAATTTTCTAAAATGTTTTAATTACAAAGAAAACATGGGCTTGTTGTTGCGCTGATGGCGATTTAAGTAAAATAAAGATCATTGGCGCCATAATTTGACGTTACGTTGTCAGTGTAAGCAAATTAATTATTTATATATTGTACGTCATAATTGATAAATAAATAATTCTCACGTACCTTTTATGTTATGCTATTTATATAATGGTTTACAATCCGAACTTTATTGTATATAAAACTAATATCAGTTTTCCTTATTACATTTTTTTTACACATCATGGCCAACTAAAGTTTTTGACTTATCACCATAAAACACGTCGCGATTTCCATAAAAAGTGAGTTAAATAATTCTCTATTAGCCACTAGCGGCGCTAGTAGGCTTTGTGCACCCAACCTATATTATTAATTTATCCTTTCATCTTTGGACCACCTACTGATCGACGCGATCTGTCTAACAGACCAATGAATTTGATTTATTTACAAAATTGCATAACTTAAAAATCTACATGTTTCATAATATTTTTATTTGTCAGACTACATCAATGTTAACTAATTGCTTTATTATTTTTGTTAATGGAGTGAAAATGATCTTCACACACGTTGTCTATTTTAAACATTGTCAGAAACAACCATAACAAATTATAACCTCACTTCTTCACTCATAATAATTCATTTTAAATTGGCGTGTGTTTTAAGCACTGAATTGTATATTTCAGTGGTTTTAAGACATATAAAAATACATCAACGTGTACCAACATATTTTTTTTTGTGTTTCGCAAAATCTATTTGTATTTATTATTTTAAGTATATATAAAAATTAAGAATAAATCACTGTAACTGACATTAAAAAGTGTACTTAGTTCGAAATAAATTACCACGAAAATAATTTATTTTTATTTCATAACTAGACGACGCACGTACCCAATATTGAGCATGCAAAAATTTGTAGACGGAGTGTCACAACATTTTACCCTGATCATAAGATTAAACATATTTCCTGTTTTATCAGACACTTTTATAGCCATTGAAGGACACCTTGTTCTCCTTGCATTCAGTAGCGAGGTCAAAATAACCAAAAAAAAAAAACCGCCAAGTGTAAGTCGGACTCGCGCACCGAGGGTTCCGTACAAACTTGCAGGAAATATATTTTTTAGTGATGTAACTACCTACAAATTCAAGGTTTTCGGATCTTTCCCTTTACTTGTGCTATTTGAATTTGAATTTATTAACTTACTTTTACATATTATTATTTTTACAAAATGTCATTATAAGTATGTAAGTTTTCCTACCCAACTTGGCAGAGCCAGTTCCAGGGTAGGTAACAAAACATTTTACAATTTAATATTTTCAAAATACTAATAAAAAAAATGGAAAGAAAATAAATGAAATGAATTAATAATGACTTACGAAGTTTTAGTAAATTCAGAGTGATTGAGGATGATATAAACAATTTTTGAGTTGTTTTCATGTAACAATCAGCCGAATATTTTTTTATTAAATGTTTGTAGGCGCTTTATTTTTTTGAATTTAACAAGTATGCTGTTGTATTAGCTTAGGAGCAAGGAGCACTTGTATGGGATTTTGGGACATCATTTTTGTTTCGTAATTATGATGATATGGGATATGGTTTTCTGGCTTTTTATGGAACAGGGATAGAGCAGCTTTAGCAAATAGTTGTGTAATAATCTATTTTATAAGGTGGTAGTAAAAATTAAATTTTTCTCAAGCCGTTTTAAAAAGTAAATAGCTTCTATCACTTCCAAAATAAGTAGATTTTGTTCTTTTCAATTAAATAATTTGTCACTCGACGCTCATTTTAAAACGTAATATGTAACGCGTTCCATTACCGCATGCATGTTGGTTGATATTTCGCAAGTGTGGTTCTCGTCACAATTTTATGCCAAAACATCCAACTACAGTTAATGAAATGGATACTTATTACTAATTACATTTCTCGATTACATACATCGCGTGTGTTTCATTAAATAATACTAGTGTGACCTGTGCGAATTATTCGCACTAAATAAGTATAATAATTATCACTTTACAAAATTATTTTTTAAATATGATTGCAGGTATTCAATTCGTTTCTAATTTTGCACACTGCTTATAACGTTCTTCTTTTTGTTGTATTACAATATGAAGCTCAGATGACAGATCGAAGAAATATTTTACTAAAATTGTCATATAGAGGCGCAAGTAGCAAAAGCGTTGAGCTAAGCCGTCAGATGGCATCATGCAGCATTGCTGTGACGTTGTTCAGCGTTGCTCGCTGTTTCAAAATTAAAGCCGTCAGATGGCAGTATGCAGTATTGTGTCTGTTGTATTACAATATGAAGGTCAGATGACAGATCGAAGTGTTGACGTTGTTTCAAAATTAAAGCCGTCGGATGGCAGACGTTGTTCAGCGTTGCTGTTAATTAATTAATTTACAAAAACAAAAGCAATAATAAATATTTTAGTTGTCGATGTCATGATATATAATTTATGTGGAGAAATTGTGAGGTTTTTTCTAAAGAAGGAGGCAAACATCTTTAACCTTATTAATATATATGATATATTTTTAGACTTAAAAGTTCTAAAGCACTAGTACCCTAAAGTTGAAAATGGCGGCGTTTATTCACTATCAAAGTTAAACGAATTGTGTACTAATTTAGGTAGATACATAATTATTTAAGACGGGTTAAAGAGGCCATCAAACATCTGTTCGTGTCAAATGCAAACAAATGGTTTTTAATTTTCATTGCTTATTGTCGTTTAAGCATGTATGAGGCATACAGTCATAGACAAAAGTATGTTCATTACAGCATATTATAAGATAGTAGAACGTCAAATTGTAGCAAAACTTCTATTTCAGTACATTTTGTTAGATAGCAATATGTACATATTATATTAGTGTATGTAAGAGTGAGTAACTAGCATGGAAGATATCGTGACAGTGATGAATTCTTTCAATATTGGTTAGTTGTCCAAAGTAAGCGGTAGTATTGTTGCCAAGTGTGAACACGCATTTTATAATAAGTAACCTGTTCGTTTGATACTTTTCAAGCAAGTTATTTTTTTGTCATGATTTTAATCGGCGACAAGTAGGCCTTCGAAGATATGTGAACAGCATATCTTATAGACCGCTCTGAAATGTTGGGTAGGTAGTTATTTCAGATATAATAAGAAATAAGTTGACAAATATTTATTCATTTCTTGATGAATTGAGATACTCCTCATATATTCTTAATTAGATACATAATTTAAAATTTTAAATCAATTTAAAAAAAGCGAGTGTGCTTTAGACCACACGACTGAAGTAAAACTTCTTCCTGCCATATATAATAGGTATATAATAATGATACAATAATATTCGACAATCTATCACCATATTTTGATTAGATATCCTGATTTAACGACACAATATAACCTCACTCTGTAGCACATATCTACAAAGACGAAATGTTTAAAATATAATTTTTGATTAATAGGCAAAATATGCATGTATATATATTTATTAGCATAATTTATACTACATTTAAAAGGATTTATTAACTAACCTACATTATTTCCCGTTACAAAATGCAGCAAAATTCGATAAAATGTATTTTTGATACAAAAACAATTGTTCTCATTTTAAACGTCAAATAGTTGTAAAAAAAATCGATTAATGCTCCGTCTTTGTCGCACTCACTAACTTATATCTCCCTCTCAACTTCCAATATACGAAACGTAACTCTCTCTCTTACTATCTTCACTAACTTATATCTCCCTCTTAACTACCGTTCGCCTCGAACGATCACGCACCGTTTGCCTCGTCCGATGATGCACTTCCGTAAACGCTTTCGTCAGACATTTACCATCTTACTCCCCAAGTCAAGCGTGCCTAAAGAAGTTTTACTTCAAAAATCTGTTTAACCATGGACCGACAAAAATGACAAAAACCAATAATTTTTTTTTATTCCATGCCAACGTGTGCGGTTTGATTTTAAAGCTGTCACTATTTTAAGAATTTTAATGCGTGTATTTTTTACCGACCTGCTACATCTGCCATAAAATTGACGTACAAATGTAACCATTTAACGGTCAATAATAATTTGATATTTATTAATGATCGTTTTCTGTCGACATGACAATCTGTTTAGAATAGATTATAAGTGATCTTAGCAGGGGCGTAGATATTTTATTTTTCTGGGGGGAATAAATATTTTTTTAAGTTTTATAAATATCACACAAGAAAACTCACAAAGAAAGGTGTCAAGCAAAATATTAATTTCCAAACCAATTTTACAAATTTTTTTCAAAAAGCTGTTTCTAAATTTTATTTTTTTAGCCAGGTATTCGTATTATTTTCAGTTTTATTTTTTTATTATTATGATCCTGGTGGGTAATTACCCCCTTTGGCCCCTCTTATCTACGCCCTTGGATCTTAGAAATACAATTTATGAAACTGAACTAATTCTAGAAATCTGTATAATGAAGTCTGTGTTATCCAAATTATGCCAATTGAATTGGTATAATGAAGCAGCGATCGTTATCTAAATATTTGTTGTTTTCAGGTGAAGCCAAAATTATGTAGACCGTAACATTTTTAAACGCTTTATATTAGCTTGGGTTGTAAGTAACTATGTATGTATGTATGTAACTAACTACCGTAACGGAATCTTTGAGCATAATTTTCACCAATTTCCCGAAGTCTGATTAATTTGAAACTTTGCATACGTATCAAGGACCGATGACAATGCAATAATTTGATAACAGTTTCCCATTATCCTTATTAGGACCCCCAGGATTAATAAATTCTTTTATAGATCCTCTGTAGTAAACGCTTTATTTTCACCAATTTCCCGAAGTCTGATTAATTTGAAACTTTGCATACGTATCAAGGACCGATGACAATGCAATAATTTGATAACAGTTTCCCATTATCCTTATTATTAAACGCTTTATATTAGTTTGGGTTGTAACTATGTATGTATGTCCGTAACGGAATCTTTGAGCATAATTTTCACCAATTTACCGAAGTCTGATTAATTTGAAACTTTGCATACGTATCAAGGACCGATGACAATGCAATAATTTGATAACAGTTTCCCATTATCCTTATTAGGACCCCCAGGATTAATAAATTCTTTTATAGATCCTCACTAAAAAGTGAAAAATAAAATATAGTTTAAAAAAAACTAAAAAACACGCTTTATATCGGACTAAAAAGTAAAAAATAATTTTTTTAAAATAAGCTTAAAAAGCGTTGGGCGCTTTGTTCCACATTTTCGTACATCGAGCGCCCAACGCTTTTTAAGCTTATTTTAAAAAAATTATTTTTTACTTTTTAGTCCGATATAAAGCGTGTTTTTTAGTTTTTTTTAAACTATATTTTATTTTTTTTATGAGAGATATTCAATTATATTTTAGTGTACCTAAATAGTTTTAGTCAAGCACAAAGAAACGCTCTCTCACTGCAGACGACCAAAAACATTGGTTTTGTTGTGCAAAGTTCGCTGCACATGAGGCTAGAAACGCCGCTAAGAGTTCTGCTAGCCGGTAGGCTGGGTACGAAGCTAGAAATGACGTCACTGCGGGCTGGCCTGCTAGCTCACAAGATAGGTTTTAAAATTATAACGGGGGCTATTTTCCCTGCTAGATTTGCTGCTAGGTATGAACAAGAACCAATCAGGAAGCAGCATCTTGTCACGTGGGCACTTAAACAAACACCCACAAACCAACATGGTGTCATTCTGCTCAGAGTGAGACAACAGACACGTTTTGCTCTGTGTTTACATTCGAACTGTCACTGCGCGCGCATCAGATCTATCCACAAAACAAGCTTGAAAAGCAGTCTCGTGTGAAGCGAGCACTTAACAGCAATCAAGAAAACCAGCACTAGAAAACTAGTAGGCAAATCTAGCAGTGTTTCTAGCCTCGTGTGCAGCGGCCTTAATAATTCTAAAATATAATCACTTCAAAACTTACTTCGGAAACAGAAATCGTCGATTTTAATATATGGATGTACGCAGACGCAGAAACTGAACTTGCAGTCGGCAAAATCGGGGCAGTCGTCATCTTTCTCGCAGGAACCTACAAACAAGAATATAAAGCTTTATACATTTGTGAAAATTTTGCGTTGGGATTTTAGACCACGCGCCGTCTACGCATTTTTTCAGTAAACTATCCTATGCGAAAGCGTCTCACATAGTAAAGCATTGCGCGTTACGTGTATTTATGTAAATTCTGAAAGTTACACGTCCACCCTAGCACTGGCTATGCTAAGTTGGGTGGATCAATTTCATACAGAAGATAGCAAATTATATATCATTTGTACTAAAATTATCGAAATAAATTTATTTATTATTATTATTGAAAAATCGAAGAAGAAGCAAGATATGTGTTATGCAGTAGGTACCTAATTATAATTATATACCCTTGATTTCGTGTACATAGTTTCTGGTCTATAAATATGCAGTGTAGTTTAGAATTAAAACCGTTTTTATGGGAAAGACCGCAAACGTATAAATTATTTAAATTAATATGTGAAAAATATGTTTTGACTAATCGATGTTTGTAAACATAATTAATTACGACTTTGTTATTATCTAAGACGTTGAATTCTTTGCATATTTGTTGTATAAAAACTTTATGTTTTTGTCAGATCATTTTTAATAACAGTGTTTTTTTAAGAGTCAAAAATAAATCATTTTTATTATGTGATTTAGTAGAATTTTTTTGCTGTACTTAATTAAGGTAGTTCACTCGTGCAATTGCTTTTCAGGAGAGTATCTGTATAATAAAGCTTAGATGTGTTGGGTACAGTCTCTTACAAAAATGCACGTCGAATCTCTAACTATTTGTGCGCTATACATTTTTATACGCTTGTCGCGAGTGAACTATATTAAGAAAATAAATATGTCTATAAAAGGCAGGTATAATACGCGCTACGAATCTAAAAGGCTCAGAAGTTAGATGCGAATGAGGGCTTGCGCTTGAAAAACTACAAACTCGCAACTCAACAGAACTAAAATAACAATAACAACTTGACAATAGCGTACTCGACTGTACTTTAAAGCAGGAAAGCGACAAGTGGGAAAGGCAACGAGCGATCACGGCCAATCACCGACGAGCGCACGTTCCGTGCAGGTAGCTGGGAGGTGGTGGGAGTATCAACGGCTCTAAAATGTGCCTTTGGGACGCTGTTTGTGACTAACTTCCGAACCTTTTAGATCCGTGGCGCGTATTATACAGCGTATTCTTGCGGATTTTGATGAAATCAGTGATGCCATCTTAATCGTTAAGAATGGTATCCTAAGTTCTAAAGTAAGTGAAATGAGAAGATAAAAGAATTTGTTTTTGTTGAGATTCTTTTTATAGCATCTCTGAAAAAACGCATAGTTTCAAGGATCGTGTTTCTCAAAAATTAGTCGCAATGTTTAAAATTTTGGGAATAGATAGAACCTGCAAAGTTCTACGAATTTAACGGTGTTAGGATTCCATTCTATACACATTTGGAAAATTGTTGTTGATGCGTTCCTACACAAATATTGCCGCTTCATTCTCTTCAAAAGCCACATATAACATTTATTTAGATTCATCAAGATAGTAGGGACTTATGAAACGCATTTATATTATAACATTATTTATACTATTCATACTATTTCTATCACTTATTTCAGCGTAGTGAGTTGATAACATAAAAAAAATTATTATTGTCCTTTTTTTAATGATCGCACGCTTGCCAACTTTACGATATTTAAACATGTGTTTGCATTATTTTTTGTTTCTTTGTTTTAATTTATTCCTGCAAAGATATCCAAGACTGACATCGAAAAAATGTGACAAAATGCGTCAAGCTCTCGCAAAACACTGAGCTCCATATTTACACGAACCATTTCGAGTCCTTTTCGACCCCCTTTATCTACGAAGCTAGTTACGTTACAGAACTGATGATTGTAATAAAATAAATCTCTTTCGAATAATTGATATATAGGTATTTATCCTTAATTTATTCCTCGTGTCAGGATGGTAACAAATTAAAATAACCAATATCGACTATGTACAACAGTACAGCTTTATTTACAATATCTACAAGTCCACTTCAAAATGTAAATTGAGAATATTTTCAACTCTCTACCCTCAACCTTTTCCGAGGGGGGGGGGGTAAGGTTATAACATATACTTTTATTCTATACTGAACATAGGAATAAAATCGCAATCAAACCATTAGGGTGCAAACATATACTTCTGTCTTTTTTTACGCCGTAAGCACACAAACAGCGTCGCAAAGGCACATTTTAGAGCCGTTGATACTCGTGCACCACCTCCCAGCTACCTGCACGGAACGTGCGGTTATGTGTGGTGTCATTACATAGCTCTCAAAAAAATATTTTTTACGTTTTTTCACGCTTTTTGATTCCATGCATCGTCTGCGAAATTTTTCTGGGTTCCGGGACTTTTCTAACACCTATAGATATATATACCCTATATTATGTACATGACATTTGTGAATAAGTGAAGTAGATTAATTTTAGCATAACTACTGGTAATATAAATCTATAAATATGCATTTATTTATTTACAATTAAGCATATTTCCCTTTGAATTTTCTATTAATAATTTTTGAGAGTAAGATATTTAAAATACTAACACGAGTGTCAAATGAAGATGTGAAAATATTTTTTTTCCGTATCACTCTTAGTGTTTTAATTCGATAACAATGCACTTATTAATTAATATTATAATAAAGAGGTGAAGTTTGTAAGTTTGGCTGTAGGAGGTAATCTCCGAAACTACTCATCCGATTTAAAAAAAAAATTTCACCAATATTTAGAATGAACCTTCGGGATAGACATAGGCTGTATATTATCGCTTTAAAAGAAAAACGCTTTTCGCGGAGATCAATTTTGCAACGTAAGTCGACGAAAAAACGGTGGCAATCTACAAATTCGGGCCGCTACCCAATAGAAAGTTATATAATCAATGCTGGCTGGTGGAGCTTTTTGTTTTAATTCCACAACACACGACTTCTGTGACATTTTTTGCTCCGTGTTGCGCTGATCGTGCTGGTCCGGGCTTGATAAATGTGCGCAGTTTTTAACAGTCTATACTCTATTGTATTTGTACCTAATAGATACGAAGTGTGTTTTTTTTTCCAAATATTGTTTCAGTTATGAAATTTATATTAAGTTTTTTATTCTTGACAGTATAGCAAAATATACTAACATTGAAAAACTAATAAAAATTCTTGTGATTTTATATTTCAGTTTGTTTTTGTAAATTCTTTTCATTTAAATTTCTTTTGTTTTATATATAAACTTTCAAAATAAACACAAAATATATTAAAAATACTTATGTAATCAAATTGTGATAGAGACGTTTTTATTGTATTTTTATTACTTTTGGAACAAAATCTTTTTTTAATAAAAATCAAATTTATATGCCATTAATTTTATACGGTTGTTCAATTGTAAAAACACATCATAAAAAATTGCTAGGCAGCTGCAGCAACGAGTCAAAGAAGGAAAATAGAAGAAGAAGCATTTACAATCTTCATTTGTATTTAATTTGTGGTAAAATTAGGGGCAAAGGAACACGTATCCCCTTTAAATCAGAACAAAAAAATGTCAGCCTGGAGATCCATACGTGACTTTTGTTTTAAAATAATTTCACAACTTTTTTTGAAAATTAAAATTTTTCATCTGAATTTGACAAAAAAAGCGCGCAGGGGTGGGGTCAAGAGTCATGAGAATAAATAAGGACATCTAGGTTAAAAATATTGCAATTAGGTCATAAACGATAATTCAATTACTCTAAAAAAGTGGGTACCCAACGAAGGGCAGCTGTTTCCCCCAGAAGAAAAGAAATAAAATACATTGTAGGTATAGTATAATAGTAGGTAGGTACCAGGGTACAGTCTTATTATATTTTAAGTGCTAAATGAAAATAGTTTTTTTCTAAGTGTAATTTGGGTCGAAATTTCAAAAACTGGAAATGCATACCTAATCGAGCTACAACAAACGGGAATGTAATGAACAATAAAACTACACTAGCACAAACTTTGCTTCCAACAATCACTTCCTTCATTATAAAAAATCACCCAACAATGTTAACACAACACAGAATTAGCTTGCGTCACTTTAGTTAGTACTTAAAACTCAATCAAAATCAATTTCATCATTTAGATACATTTTTTTTAATTTTTCGTTTAATTAATTAACATGTCAGTTTTGCAAAGACTGAACGGTCAGTTGAAATAACATAGTATACTAATTTAAAATTCATCGTCCGAGATCAAGGTAGACCGTGCCCCACTCCCGTTTATGCTTACAGGAATTACGGGATGTCACCGGCGTCAAAAGTGGGTGTGCAGTTTATGTGAGTATATTGTGTTTAACCACGGCGTCGAACTGCGTGACAGCTGCACGCTTTCTAAAGCGTTTCTCAAAGCGTTGTCAAAAATTTCTAATTACAATTTAAATCCAGACTTCTCTATCAGTTATGAATAATGTCAAAACATTTTTATGCAAACATAACCAATAATTGCTGTTTTAGAAGACATTTTTTCATGAAAGGAATTTACCTTTTAAGTCAAGTATATACGCGCCACGGATCTAAAATGTTCGGAAGTTAATCACAAACAGCGTCGCAAAGGCACATTTTAGAGCCGTTGAGGCTCCCACCACCTCCCAGCTACCTGCACGGAACGTGCGCTCGACGGTGATTGGCCGTGATTGCTCGTTGCCTTTGTCACTTGTCGCTTTCCTGCTTTAAATACAGTCGAGTACGCTATTGTCAAGTTGTTATTGTTATATTAGTTTTGTTGAGTTGCGAGTTTGTAGTTTTTCAACAGACTGTGCAAGCGCAAGCCCGCATTCGCATCTAACTTCCGAGCCTTTTAGATTCGTGGCGCGTATTATACCCGAGAAACTAAGTGACTTTACAATAATATAGGTAATAATAATGCGTTTAACGTCCGTTTCTCGACTTATGTCATAAAAGACGCCATTCGCGCCATTACTATTTTCCATCTATCACACTTCTCGTTGTTTTCGACAATTTTTTAACTTCCACTTAATAGCAATGGGCGAATGAAAGAATTTTACGACATTGGGATAAAATTTTGAGCACAGGAGTTTGACAGGTAATCGGCCATGGCCTTGAATAAGGGAACCATCTCGATATTTATCTGGAATTATTGAGGGAAACCATGGAAAACCTCAACAAGGTGGTCGGTTCAGGAATTACCGTTTCTTGGCGAGAGGCAGCAGTAAAAAGTCCCAGTCACATCTGCCCCCGCCGGGATTCGAGCCCGGTACCTCCTGAATGCGAGTCTAGTGTTCTTACCACTACGCCAACCCGCTCGGTGAGACTTTACAATATGGATTCGCCTAAAACTTAATCTGCCAGTGTTTGTACCAAATATTTTTTTAAGTTAAACTTTTTAGGCTCGTTAAGGGGGTAAACTTGCCTCGATCAAACGAAAAGTGAAACGCTTCCACTTTTCCGGACTTCAACCGGAAGTTGAGAAGAAAGAGTGAGACTCTAAACGCATGCGCAGTGAGTAGTCATCGGTAACTGGTACCTTTACCCTATTCCAGTTTTCTACAGAAGAAAAATCATTTCTCTCTGACTCATAATAAAGTTTTGTTTGTTGATGTACGAATGTTGAATATTGCTGCAAACTGTTATAAAAACGCAGCAAAGAAAACAAATTAAACACTCTGCTTTCGAAATAAGATAAAAATACCCACAGACGGAATTCAGAACAAATAAATATATACATTTTTTCATGACTTATAAACAAAAATTGCGTTAAATACATAAATATGTTGTTTTGCCATACTGGAAAATATTTGACTAATGACATTTTAGTTTCAAACGTTAATAAACATAACAAACATTCACAAAAAATATATAGCTCATTGGTTCATTGTTCAATACCTTCTATATATTATATAAAACAAAGGCACTCCGTTGCGTCTGTCTGTCTGTTTGAACGTGATAAACTCTAAAACTACCGAACGGAGTTTCATACGGTTTTCACTAATAGAAAGAGCGATAAACGAGGAAGGTTTCTGTATATACAGGGTGAGTCAGACCACCCGTATCGGTCGTTTTTTTCGAAAACGGTTAGTCGTAGAGAGTTGTGTCAAAAATCTGTATTATAAAAGCCCTAATGAAGAATCGAATGGTGATATTTTTTCCCCCCGGAAAGGTCGGCTTCCCTGTTAGTTTGCTCCGGAATGTTAAATGGCACGATAGGTCGAAAGTGGTATTGTTGAAAAGATCTTTAAAAAATAAGCGAGTTTTGTAGGACATTTTTTTTTTGTTACTGCCACCCCTGTTAAGTAATATTCGTTTGAAATTATTAAATTAACATGTCAGAATAACAAACTTAATTTTAAAAGTCGACATTTAAAATCTAGTTTCCTAATTAAACAATGTCATAATAAGTTTTCAATAATTGCAATTTTTTGTCGGAAAATACTTCCAGGTACTCATAACATATCTAGAAGAGCTCCGCGGTGTTTAGAAGTAAATTGAAGACAGTTTGAACATTTGTGATATTGTTTAATTAGGTAACTAGATTTTAATTAAATGCCACACTTGAAGCGGTGGGGCGTAACGCCTCACCAATTGATTTTACTACTCATAAAATTTCCGTACCGGGCCTCATAACTCAAAATTGTTTCTTAAGGAGTAAACTCCAATAAAGTCAAAACAAAATTCCGATTTGGTAAATACTGAAGAAATGAAATTTCTGACTGATTCAAATCGTGTAGGCCGGAACGTGCTAAATAATTAAACAAACGACTGACGCCACTTATTTTATAATTCATATATAAAAAATCTTGAAAATTATCAACATTGCTTATTTATAAACTGTTCACTCAGTTATTTCGCGGAGCTCTTGAAATCTCTGTAATCTGTAAATTTGCAGTAAATAAAAACGACCTTTTGTCTTTCAAAATATTAATGCTTTGATCTTTTCAAATTCTGTCTTTTTATTTTCGTGACATGCGCTGTTTCTTTATAAATTATGGCGAAGGTATCATAAAAGAAAATTTTAATACATCTGTGAGAGTAATAATCATTAATCAGTAATGTTGTCCCTCAGAAGAAATTAGTTGTATATATCTGTCTGTATGTTTTTAAAGTTCTATTCTTTTTCAGTTTTTCGTGACGCCCATTTCCCGTGACCAGAGTGCGGTTCGAATATAAACTGTGCCATCGCTGTCAGGTAAATAATTAACACATATCTAAAATTAATCATATGTCTACGGGTGAACGAAAAATTTGTTTCTATTTATCAAATTGGGTATTGTACCATTTTTCACTTATTGTTGAAAATAATTTCTCCGTTTTTTTTTTGTTTTTAAAAACATCTATAAATAGTACCTAAAGCTATTGGGTTCCTTTAAATGGACGGAGCTTTAAAAACATGGCAACGATGGGGTAAAATTTCCCATAGTTAAACCACTTCCCGCATCATCAGTTGTGTCGTCGTGTTATGTAAGTGAAATAAACAGATGACAGTCGACTATTATTTTAAGTCAAACACCAATTACTTATATTATTTTATGTGGATTTTAGATAACATTCAATTTCTGTCTTCTACAAAATTATTCCAGAATTATTTGACTTTGTGTCACTATTAATTACATACTATAGGGATCCGTTAAATGAGCGGAGCTTTAAAAACATGGCGACAATGGGGTAAAATTTACCATAGTCCCTATAGTATACAGTGCAATTGTGAATTTTTTGAAATGCAATATAATGATAAGTATCAGCACAATATGTGATTGGGCTGATTCAAATCATCGAAAAAGGAATTTTCTTGAAGGAAAACATGTATTTGATGCCGGTCATATAATAAAATTAGGAAAAAATTCATGTGAAACAGAACCTTTAAGTAAGGTGAATTTTAATGCTTTCTATTTACAAACTTCCGATTTAAAGAGTAATCCACATGAAATAAAAGTAGTAAAAATATAGATATTATTTATATCAACGCAGTGTTGATGAAACCTATTATTGAAACATTACTTTATTGCAACAGGTAAGTTCCTAACCTAAAAATAGTCATCTGACAAAATGTAAAATTACTTTATTTTTTTTTTCTTTTAAAAGTAGAGAGCCACTTTCTTATCAACCCGAATAAATTAGATTCGTATTTATAAAACACGACAGTCTAATTCATCAGGCGGAACTCGGGAGAGATGCCAGGGGCATGAAATAATGGTCAGCAGATTGCAATCTGTTAGTTCTAAAATGTAATTTAAATAATTTATATATTCGTACCTCCCCCCATTAAGTAGCTGCTTTTTATGCCTGTATAATAATAGATCCATTTAATACTAGTGCCGTAAAGTAAACCAAATAAATGTGATCTAACGATTTCAACAGTAATTTTCACAAACGACCTGCCAGTCACCGTTAAAAATATATGAGAAACAAAGAAACCAAAGTAGGCATAATTTTCACCAACAATTCAGGCTGCAGTAAACACAAATGTCAAAAATGTTTTAAAGAACTAAAATTTAAGTGAAAACCAGCTATCTTATAGGATATACCTAATACCTATACGTGCAAGAAATCACACGAACATCACGAACGCTGCGTCGAATGAAATTCATCAACCAAAACGTATAATTATTATATTTTTATGAATGTGATGCCATTACGCGTTATAACATGACCTTGAAATGATATCGTCTCAGATCTGGAATGAAGCTCTAAAATCTACATAGTGCCAACTTAAACAAAACAAATGGATTATTATTTTAAGTTCTATTTTGACTCCTTGTGTAAACACAGAAATAAATAAATGCGTGTGCCCACTGCTTTACCCTGTGACTTAAAATTAATTAAAATATATTAATACTGTAGTCTTCAAGACCTAAAAATTAGAAAATAGTTGTTTTTAACACTATTTTATTAATTCACCGGTACGATTGTACCTATCTAATCGAATATTTCAGTTTAATTTTCAGCCACATTCATGACAAAACAATTAAAAATATTTATAAATATACTAGCGGTTCGTCCCGGTTTCGCCCGAGTGCGGTAGATATAATTCTGCAAAATGTATTTCGTTTGCGGCCCGGCGTCTGAACTAATATAGCTTTGAGAAAATTCTGCCAGATTTGCTTCTGAACTAATATAGCTTTAAGCGAATTCTACTTGGTACTAGAACAGTTTACTTTTGCTTGCTTCTGAACTAGCAGCTTTGAGTGAATTCTATGAGATATCGCTACATGTTTCTAAAACAGTTTTTTTTCACAAAACACCGTAATTTTGTACAAAATATTATATAAAAACTATCCCATAGCGTAAGTTGGCCAAGCAAGACACATTTACAAAATTTCATTAAAGTCGGTTCAGTGGTTTCGCAGATTAGCACGGACAAAATTGTGACACGAGAATTTTATATACATATATAAATAGATAGAGATTTGAGGGTTGGTTTTTAGTGTTATTTAGTAAAAAAAACTCAAAAAAAAGGATGTAGACCAAAGTTTTTTTAAACTCTGATTTTATTAGGGTTCCGTACATCCGATGAAAAACCGGAACCCTCATAGGAGAACACCAAAAATTTTATATGTACGCCACTTTGCCTCGGGCCACATAAATATTTACGTAATCTATCATTTTAAATTTTCTGTACAATGTCTTGTTTATCATTTACACGCGCTCCGCGATCAACAAAATTGAACGATTTTTAATAAGTTACTGTGAACACAAGTGCAACATGTTTGTTGTCACATTTGATATTTGTTTGTCTGTTTGAACTAACGCTTAGTGCATAATTTGCCAATTAATTAACGCATTTTTGTGTAGTTAACAAATTCTGTGTGTGCACGAAGCCTACTAGCGCCGCTAGTGGGTAATAGAGAATTATTGAACTCACTTTTTATGGAAATCCCAACATGTTTGATAAGTCAAAAACTTTAGTTGACCATGATGTCTAAAAAAATGTAATAAGGAAAACTGCTGTTAATTTTATATACAATAAAATTCAGATTTATAAACCATTATATAAATAGCATAACATAAAAGGTACATGAGAATTATTTATTTTTCAGTTATGACGTACAATATATAAATAATTAATTTGTTTGCACTGATAACGTAACATCAATTATCTTTATTTTACTTAAATCGTCATCAGCGCAACACCCGGAATACAACAAACATTTCCAGATCGCCTAGTTTTGCCCATATTTTCTTTGTTATTAAAAAACTTTATAAAATTATAACTATTTAAAACGTTGCTCACTGACATCGGAAAATTTGAGTTTGAAGTTTCCCCTAGTGCTCACCATCGACGCTCGCATCGATAAATTTATAACTCCGCCTCCTTGCACATATTAGCCTATTTTGCGTCACTCGGATAACATATTTCCTTTATTTTAGAATTAATGCATTTAGAATTGTGCTGAATATCCGTGACATGAATTTAAAGTGCATCTTGATCTTTCAAGATAAATTGAAAAGTTTATGAATGCATTGTCTGTCTTCTAATTAAAATAAAATATAGCATTTCAGATCTTTTGACATTCGACATAAATAGAATTTTTTGAAAAATTATTTTAAATGTTTTGATATAAGTGCCAAAAAATAATGATAAAATTTATCGAAAGCTTTCTTTATTGAGGTGTTAAAATTCTACATATTTAATTTCAAACATATGCTTATAACATGTTTTTCTGTATCTAATTAATATATCACTTGTTGGCTATAAATTATTTTTATTCTATTAATTTTATAAATTCATTGCATATTTTATAAACAAATCTGTGTTTTATAGAATCGCGTATATAGAGATTGGACAGCAGATTGTCTAAAAAAGACAAAGTGTACCTGCAATAATAAATAAATGATACAGAGATCTATTCAACTAAACTTATACGAAGATTTATAATACGCGCCACGGATCTAAAAGGTTCGGAAGTTAGTCACAAACAGCGTCGCAAAGGCACATTTTAGAGCCGTTGATACTCCCACTACCTCCTAGCTACCTGCACGAAACGTGAGCTCGTCGGTGATTGGCCTTTGTCACTTGTCGCTTTCTTGCTTTAAAGTACAGTCGAGTACGCTATTGTCAAGTTGCTATTGCTATGTTAGTTTTGTTGAGTTGCGAGTTTGTAGTTTTTCAACAGACTGTACAAGCGCAAGCCCGCATTCGCATCGAACTTCCGCACCTTTTAGATTCGTGGCGCGTATTATAGTATTAAATTGTCAATTTTAAAGACGAACAAAAAACGAGGGCTGATAAAATAAATCGCAACTGAAATCAATTGATTGTTTGGTTGTCAAAATTGTGAGCAGTGTTTATATCAACTTGCTTTTCGTGTACCTATGTCGGGCGAAACTTTCTAATTGATTTTAAACTAACTTCCTGATAAGATAGACTTGAAATTTTTAACATAACTCAGAATTAGACAACAATACGAGAAAATACTAAAATAATGAAGAAAAGAAAATAATAAAAGAAATAAGGAAATTTTAATAAATACATATAATTAATTCTTACTTGTTTATTGTTATAAGGCACATAGCACTCACTGGTCTATGGCTCAGTTGGTTAGAGCGTTGTGCTAATAACGCAAAGGTCACGGGTTCGATCCCGCCATGTCACATAAAAAAAATTTATATTTTCACGATGTATTTTTTAAAAATAATAATAGAAATAAAACACATTTTTAATATTATATATTTTTAAAGCGAACTAAAAAGTAGGTATAAAATAATTTCTTTACTGACAGATTTTTAACGAAAAACGTGGGGCACATGCGACAATTATATGAGAAGTGTAGAGAGCAGCTATCAATGAAAAAATCTATTTTTTATCATATATAAGGATTTAATCCTAAACAAAAATATAAAATAGTTGAGGATAATAGTATTTAGCACACCTCGTATATTGTTCAAAAATATCACCGAGATCGGTATTTTTGAGCGCCTGCCAAGATTCCATCTGAAAGAGTGTGTAATGCGAACACTGCTTTTCTTGAGGTCTGATACGAAATGGATAGTGATCCATATATAATATGAGCCTGTAAACAATGTTATATCAACAATGTGTACGTCTTCTTGAGTTTTTCGTAAACAATTAATTTCATTTAAGACGCAATATATACATGAGTTTTGTTGATATGGTAGCTAAGGGAATCAATAACGCATTACAGAAAATCATTCCGCATAAAATGCATACGAATCTCCCCTGAGTGCCCGGTCTATTTTGCATTTTATGTGATTCCTATATATCAAAAAACATTATAAAAACGCGTCTAACTCCTAAACCAAAAGGGTGGTCTCATTGGATTCAGCGTGATTTTTTTCATAAGTATGGTTAATATTAACCGTATCGGAAGGCTCTTAGTGCCGCAAAAAGTCGCCGATTTGCGAAAACATTGGAAAACTACAATTTTTTCAAAATTTTGAAAAAAATAAAAGTGTCACGGATATGCCTGAATTTACTTGACCTTATACAAAAAAGTCCGCTGAATCAAATGAGTACAAGCGCAGTCCTGTATCTCTTCTGGTTTCGAAGTTATGACCATTTGAAAATTTCAAAAATTAAAAACTTGATTATCGAAACAATTATCAGTTAACAAATATGTAAGTAAATTTTTCGAGAAATATTTTTGTTACGCATATTCGAGGCAGCAAAATTCAAATTCGCCTCTGATCTCATTTTTAATAACATAACAACCACGGGATCTTGTCTTATGATACGGAACATGTTAATTTTTTTTAATTTTAACACAGATTCGAGAATTGTAATAATTAATTTAAAACACAGACCCCGTACTTTGTCCCAACAATCAGGTGTAAAAACAAACCTTGAATTTATGAACGGTATCCAGTCCTAATCAATATAGGTATTTGCTTATGCATGTAATTAAGTCACGCAAAATTATAATAAATTGGCTGGCTAGATAAAAGTGCCAGAAAGCAGTAAACTTCTGGATATCTTCTCTTACTTCTAAATAAGAAATAATTCAAATCTCCCAAGTGAATCCTTATCCTTTTTATTTCAGCGAATAGTGCCGGACAGCGTGCTTCATGACATCTGGTGGTTTCAGTGTTACCGATTGCACTGTTAAATTGAATTTTTTAGAGCTAGCTTCTCACATGGACAATTATATTCTGTGTGTTCTACAGTCGGCCAACCAGATAATCTCTATAATATATCTGCACAGACAATGGAACAACAAAACATAACGTATACCCACAAGCATTGTGGAATTAAACATATTAGAGACGTGTGCTTTCTCTTTTCGTTCTTTTCGATTCAACCAGACTGAGCCACAACAACGCGTGTCCGAGCAGAGCTGTTTTAAATAATAATTAAACGGGGTTTATTCCACTTTCAAATGACACCTCCTTATTTTTTACAAACTTACAACAATTTTGCCGATTTTAAATAATGGGAAGGTATTAGGAAAAAAAAATACATCCATACTTCTGTGTGGCATTTTGTGTAACGAATTTGTTTGCACTATTTGTTAAAAGAGGGTTTCTTATATTATAAACTTTTTCTACACTCAGGGTTGACAAACTTGCATTAGAAGTGCAACTGTCAGCAATTTAAAGTGTTTTTAAATACAGTTTTGAATAAGTTCAAAGTAATCAATGACATATTGTAGTACAATTATTGTAAAAAAAGCATGTATTGTAAACCCGTTAAAATATATTTCTTTAAAATTACATTCAAAGATTTTTTGATAGCCCTGAAGAAAGCTGAATATTGACGTTGATAGCTTGAGAGCAATTGTTTAACTACTACTGGTCAAGTTTGACGTCTGACAGTTTTCCTAAATTTTAAAAATTAATTTTCTTATAATTTGAATATTAGTTTATTTGAAACAAAATCTAGAACCAGTATTATTTTTTATTATATTATTTAATTTTATGTTTGTAGTGCTTTATTAAATGCCTTTCCCGATATGTGGCATAACCTTGAAATAGTGTTAATAGACTAATTCTGTGATTTTTTTTATTGTGGTGTAATTTTTAATTAACAATATGGATAGTTTAAATTCGCTATTAGAAGAAAAAATTGCAATTGGAGACGGCTTAATTAATAAATTAACTTTAATTGAAAACATAAATGGTGTTCCAAAATTGAAAAGAAAAATACAACAGGAATTAAAATTTTTAAAGAAAGTACGTACTTTTTGTTTCAGTCAGCTGTTTAGGTACGAAAAGTACTGTAATTTAATTAAAAACTTTTTTGTTGTAGAAACGATTAACCAACACCATCAAGAAAGAAAATTTGCAATGTACAAATTTAACCCATTTTACAGCTTTAGTAAATGTATTATTGCAAGTTAATCGATGCATAAGTGTTGAACGCGTCTTTATGTTCAACGACAAGAAACTCTCGGTGGATATCGTTTGCGATGATGGCTTGACATGGATTAAAGTGATCGCTCGCAATTCCCGTTCCTTGAGTCAAATTATTGCTGGGGATGCCAGTTATGGTGTACGAAGCATTGTTGATCATGCACTGGACTATAAAGACTGCGCGCAAGTCAATTTATGCTTTTATAAAGTCCCCAAGGTAAAAACACTCTTGACTCAACTATTTTTCTTTAAGGACGTAGTCTGGTGTTCGGGTTTCGGAAAATCGAATTTATTTTCTTTACATTTTTAGTAAGTATAAGAGAAAATACTGTAAAAATTTTAGACCGAAATATTAAATATCTACAAAGCTATAGCATTTACGGTAAGACTCTTACCTGCTCTTACCTCTTAATTGTTATCACGTTACCCTTATACTTTCGCAGAGTAAAGCAAAAAAATTAGCAGAAAACGATGCCTTTGAAGAAACGGAAGGTTTACTATACACCAGGCATAGCTGATTAGTGTAAATATTCATTTTTATTTTTTTGTAAGAAATCTGAAATCAAAACTTTAAACGCGTTTTTCTCAAAACTATGTTTTTGTAAGCGGCGCGGGTGATTGAAACAATTGTATTCAACCGATTGCTTTCAATTTTGCACAGGGCATTCTACACAACAATAACTCCGTCCGGTACTAGAATTACTTAATTATAAAAAATATCTCTATTTTTTTTAACCAATTTTCAACGACAAAATCACGATTTTCTCGTTGTTTTTTTTTTAACCCGCCATTTTGCTATTTATCAATAAAAATATTTATTTCTAGTACGGGATAGAGTCACAAGCCTACGAAACAATAACCAATTTAATTTTTATAATTCAGATGACTCCAAGTGACGTTATCACCCGCGCTACTCACCTACCTCCATTTTAAGTTGTCTACTTTAGGTTAAAAAAACAATTATAAAATGGCGTAAAATTAAGCAAAAAAAAATTTTTTCTTAGTTTACGATGTCAGTAAAAACATGTAACAAAATTGAAATGATTGTACATTATTTTGTTATTAAAAAAAAAAAAATTGGTTGTCTGTAAAGTCGGTTTACGGACGATAGTTTTACGTGATAACGTATTCCGTAATACATAACCTAAACCTCCCAAAATTTGGTTTCAATCCGCTTATCCTTGGTGTCGGAATGATAAGAAATGTCAAAAGTGACGTTTGCAACTGTCAAAATATTATGTTCTAATAATAATTAGTTATTCCAATAGTTAACTTAGAAGGCGTTGCATTTCACAAAATACTAATGTCAAAAAATTGAATTAAACATTAGAAATGCAGCCGTTTTCATGTTAAGACAAGACATACGTTCTCTTCTAATTTCCATGTACGGCAAACAAAGACGACCAACCGCGTCGCGTCATGCATTAGACAACTCACAACATTACATTTATACAACTATTTTTCTATATAAATTTGTATAAAAAAACTGTTTAGGCAAATTCTGTTATACGAAATCTATGTAAAATGTTCTCCTCTTTCGTTTAAGACTGGTTTCAAACCGATCTGATTTAAATTGAGCGAGAAATTAGCAAAAAGCACGCACAGGGTCAGGCGGAACGTTACGCGCTAGGAACGTTACGACCGTTAGGAACGTTACACTTTTTCGTACATGCAGCCGGTGTTTTATCAATTTATAAGATTGGTGATTCATCAATTTATAAGACGTTATCACGTCAAAAAATCTGAAATAGGGGTTGAAAACGAGCCTGAACATAGGACTACGTCCTTAAACGGGTTCTGACATACAGTCAACCTGGATGAGTGAGAACTGGATAAGCGAGAAAACTCTCTAAGTGAGAGTAATTGCCAAGAAACGTCTTTGTAATTCTCTAAAGCCTCTATAAGTGAGAAACAGAAACCTCTAAAAGAGAGAGATATTTTTCACTCATGGACGTCTATAAGTGAGACTACTACTTGCCTGTACCTCTAAAAGCGACAGTCGAACGTATTACTACGCTCTTTCTCACGCTGCAACCTACCCATAGCGTCTTACTAGCACTCACGTATAATAGACAGTTCTATAACCGCCTCAAGAACTTTTTTTACACATGCACCGTTTGGTTAAGGTTCTAGGCCCCACTACCCTTCAGCCAGGTTTTCGATTTTGTGTTTTGATATTACAAAAGAAGTGTTACACATATTTTCACGTTGCCTCAAATACCTATCCAAAAATAATTGATAGCTCTCGTACTATTAGCATTAGTTAAAATATTATTTAAATATGATATTCGTGATTACAAACAGTGCTTATAAATTTTGTAATCACTGTGGTTATCTAAGAACAGTTATTAGAACACAATTACTAGATTACGGCTAATTTTATCTAAATACAAAAATATATTTTAGGAAAATGTTCTAGGTGATTTTTTATTTCACCAATGAAATTGAAAATGATTTAAAATTAGAATTGTGCTCAATGGGAATTACCATAAAAACTGATTTGGACGTTATGGGATTAACAGAAGAGCTATCGGATACATCAATCAGTAATAATGATTTTAAAATTAATCTGAAGGAATTTGAACACATAAAAAAATTAAATTTAGATGTTTCGTGTATGATTGCGTATGTTAGTTCTTTAACGAATGGTGGTTTTAAATATATTTTTAAAGAACCACTGCTAACGGAACAAGCAAAGTGGGAAGCCCAAAGACCTGTGAAACCGATTCTAGATAATTTATTTCAAGGTTTGTTAATTTAAATTCATTATACAGATTATTTAGCAGGTTGGCCACATGTGATTGTTTATTTTTTTATTAACCAGTTTTCTTATTTTTTATTTATAAATGATAAATATATTTCAAAGGTAAAGGTCCTTTATTCTAAGGTGCCTAGTTCGCTTGCGTGATTACAAACTGAATTTCAAAATTAAAACCGGGGATATTTTTCCATGCTTGTTTTTGTGCTAGCTTTTAGCAAGACCCAACCAGAAAACGGTAACATGTGCGACATTGACAAATGTCATCAACAAGCATGGCTTCATAGTGTGTGTTCTGTTCAGAGACAATAAACGCTCACTTTTGCGCGCGCACCAAAACCATCCACAAATGCAGTTAAAAAAAAAATATGTGAAGCCAATACATACAAACCATTCCAAAAGCTTGTCACTTAAAAGCGAAATCAAGCAGCGATTTCAGCGGCAAAAACAACCTCGTGTGCTGCGGCATTAATATTCAACAAATGTTAAAATTTCAGTGAGCAAACTACCTTAAAACTACTTCCAAATTCGTTCCAGAAATCGAACATTCCTTTTGTTACATTTAGTTTAGTAACTATTAAAAAATGTTTTTTAAGAAAATTGTTATGTTTTAGAAAAGGAATTATATTGTTGTGAAACTTCTTACAACGATTTTCAAACAATTTTGAATATAGTTGGTGGTTCCCAAGAAAGATTACGGGCGCAAGATTTACTTTCCAAAGTAACCATTTTACCCGACAATACCACATTAACCGAAACGAGTAGTGTTGTTGCGACACAAAATAAAGTTTTAGAAATCGGCGGAAGAATTAAAGAAAGATCACGACTAATATTTGAATTTGGTGATCGAATCAAAGCGGTAACAGTTTCTGCAAATGAAGGTTTCATAAGGGCAGCTAAACAACAAGTAATAAGAATTATATATAAAATTTTGGACGGAGTATTTTTGAAGTAAAACTTCTTTAGGCGCGACTTGAGAGTAATTCGGCCGAAAGCTACGTATTTACGCAGTTTCTGCTATTTAAAGGCATTGACTGAAAGATGGCGGCATCGTAGAAACCATCTTGAACGAAAGATGAAATAGATACGGAAGCAAACCAAGTTTGTGGTCGGTTTCCCCTATTTAAAGGCATCGACTGACAGATGGCGGCATCAACACGCATCTGTAGGAAACAAAGCTACAGACACAACACAATAAGCGCACCAAACGTAATTTAATTAATGGCAAAAACAAATAAAAAGAAGTTTTACTTCAAGCGCGTTAAGGTTACACGCACTCATGTTTTTGTCAGCCATTGTTGTAATTTTTTTTTTTTAGGGTGTCGATTTTGCAGTATTTATACACGAGTCTCGTGCGTTAACTGAACAAAAAGAAGCAACGGCACAACCCATCTAGTATTTATTTTTTATGATTATTTTGTAAATAAGTAATTAAAAAATTTATTAAAAAAATACACTGTCTTGTTCATTCAAAATGATAGCAGCATATCGACAGCTACAAAATTTAAGGTTAGACTCAATAAAAAAATTGATCTTTAAAATGTAAAAATTAAAAAAATATGTGCAAATTTACGCTGAAGGAATTACACATTTTTTAAAACTGCTTTTCCCATTTTTGTTGTATGTGTTTTTCAAAATAGACGATAACTTATAATACTAACCAAACTCCTGTGCTGATAAAGTTGTCTATCTTACCCTATGATTCCTCCAAACGCACATTGCAATAAGTTGACGAACAGATATTGTAGATTATACACGCTCGACAACGGAGGTCATAAGCAGCGTATTGACCTAGTTTAGGCGTCGATTATTTTGTTTTTTTGAAGTGAAAACTTCTTTAGCGGCGTTGTACACTTTTTTTGTAATGGGTAAAAAATGTTAAACTCGCCTCAGGTCACGTGTCCTGATCGAAAATGCGTAAGACGGAAACTTTTATTTATACAACGTTAGACATCTAGCGTTGAAATATCGTACATAATAAAAATGCAATCTATGATACAAACCATTTTGATCGAAAATTTGTAAGATGTTAATATTCAAGTTTTCAATTCTGCAGGCACTCCCTGAGTGCAAACCGTCTTTTTTTTTTAAATAACACGTCATAAACGCAAAAAAAATTGAGAAAATCTCGTAGTTAAGGGAAGATGCGTGAAACAAGTTCAAGGTCAGGAAATTACAGAGGTTACCTCGTTCCGTTGGCTAATCGCGGGGAGATGACGTTCATCCTGCAAACATGTCGATTGATATTGTGCGGTTGTTAACAATAGGAACGGTTCCTCAGCTGACATTCAAGGCACGAGGTAGCCTCTATAATCTACTGACCTTGAAACAAAAACACATGTTTTCATAAATGGATTTTCAATAGTCATTATTCATCCAACACATTTCTACTATAAATATAATTAGAAGAAAGCATCTAAAATGATTTTGTTATTGATTATACATTATTTTAAACACTCAACGAAAATAAGCCAACTTAAATCGATATTTAATACGAAAAAACGGTTCTATTAGCTCTTAAATTAGGTCAGTTGCATTAAAAGATATTAATCTATTAATGTACTTTATCATGGATCGGCCATCAGAACGAAAACTTCAATTTTGTTCGCATTGTCAACAACAACAATAGAAAATGATGACATTCTCTTAATCAGTTTGCTTTTAGGAATTAGGGATTGATATTTCAACGCTTACCACCTGAATTGTCGAGCGTGTACAATCTCTCTATTTATATATTGATAGTGGATTTGGGGTTTAAAAAAATGTCGAAAGGCAGATATTGTTTAAATTATTTTAAAACATTTTGCGAAGAAACGACAATACATGGACTCAGATATATTACTGCAAATAATAGACATATAAATGAAAGGTTTGTTATTTTTTAGTACTAGCTACAGGTGGCACGACTTTAGGGGGCCCCGAATAATTAACGATAAGTGGATGTGCAACGCACCACTCAACAAAAATGTTTATTAATTTTGAATCCAGTGGATTTTAAAAATAATTCGGAAGCAAGGTCGTGTCAAAATTTTAAAGCAATCGACGAAGAACTTCCGGAGATTTGCGATTTTGAACAAACGAACATTAAATTTTTATTGAAGTAAAACTTCTTTACGCACGCTTGACTTGGGGAGTAAGCTGGCGAATGCCTGACGAGAGATTTACGGAAGTGTGATCGGGCGAGGCGAACGGAAGTTGAGAGGGAGATATAAGTTAGTGAAGATAGAAAGAGGATGAAAAATACTTCTCTAGCTAGTGGCGCCATCAGGTAGCTGAAACAAATACTTCACTGGCTAGTAGCGCCATCAGTTAGCCTAAAAATAAGCAGTACTAACAATAGGATGACACATACTTTATTTGCCAGTGGCGCTATCGGGTGACAGAAAAATGTTTTGTAAACCTACTTTAAGTAATATTTCATAAGAGTTAAGTAATTGTAATGAATTACTTTTGTTTTCATTATCTTTATATTTATATTTCTTTCTTCTTACATTAGACTGTTCATTTCGTTCTTGAACAATTTTATAAATTAATATTTTGTTCAATACATTAAATATTCTACGTTTAAAGTGAAAAAAATTGTAAAATCATTTTAAAGTTCGTTTTTGTGAATTTTCGGGTGAATAATAACAAATTATGACAGGAAGAAGTTTTACTTCAGTCGTGTGGTCGAAAGCACACTTGTTTTTTTATATAGATATGGATTTTTGTAGAATCGCTTGGATAATGGTAGTTTCGTTAGCCGTTTTCTTTTCAATATCTTTGTCAAAAAGTAATTGGCATCGTTATCAAACGGATACTAGTGTTGTATCTCTTCAGAAAGATTATCGTAGTTGGAAGAATACATTTCCGGGTTTTACAGCCTGCTTAATAAATAAAGCAGATCCGACCAAAACTGCAAAATACATTAAAAAGTTCGTAGAAAAAAAATATATATAAATTTCTTATTGTCTATGGAGTGATTTCACAATTTTATTAATTTTAGAACGTGGGATATTGATAAAGAAAATAATGAATATCAATATTATTCAGACTTTGTTTCTACTATCGCAAATCTGACATTTGAAAATTTACATACAGTTGCTCCTTATATTAATGATGAAAAAATGCAAACTATAAACATTTTGGAATTATTAGCAAAGGTTCGTAATATTCATCTAAATATTATTTTTCTGGTGCGGGCAGTTTCTGGTTTGGCAACGAAATTAAACAAACTCTCTATATTTTAATAAATAAAATTATCGACCAATTTTTCAGACAAATATACAGTGTAATCTCTTTATAACGAATCTCAAGGGACCGAGCATTTTTTTCGTTATAAAGAGTTTTCGTTATATAGAGGGAAGAAAGAAAAATAACCAAATTTCACCTAATTAATTTATTCAAAACACATATAGTCTGTTAACTTTGGCTGACGTTTTTTTACTATGTCAATATTTGTTTTGTATTTATTATCTTATGCATGTCTTAGAATGTGATGGAATCATCTTCATTAAACAATAGGAATTTTTCGATAAGTTTGGCGGCATCAAGTGCTTGTTGAATAGTAAGTTGGTGATGGTTCAGAATTGTCCTCTTTACGTCTGTAAATATTTGCTGACGCCTAAATATGAACATATTTCTTCGTAATAGAGAATGGCTGTTGCGCTATAAAGAGGGTATTGATGTATGGGCTTTAAGGTAAACCAACCAAATTGTAAAAATTTCTACGTTATAGGGAGTTTTTCGTTATAACGAAGGACGTTATAAAGAGGTTACACTGTAGTAACAAAAAATATAAAAATTAATACATTAACTTTTCGGTTCAGATTTGGACCTACTTCAGAACTGATCTAAAAAATTTAAAAATTTATAAATTGATCATTAGTTTCTAATTGGCTTTTGAAAAAATTTCGCTTTAAGTTTTTAATTATCAAATAGATAATTTTATTTATTGAAGAGTTCTAATCAGACGTTAATCAACGATCTTTATATTTTATATTACAATACTTATTGTTGCTTTTTAATAATTTATTGTTAATTATTATTATAGGTTCATCCAAAATTTAAAGTAACTGTGGTATCATCGAATGAGATACGAAACTGGACTAGAGTGATCACTGAATTTGGATTATGTCATTCATATAATTCTATATTTTCAAAATATCTATCATTTAAGTACTGTAAAAAATCTACATGGCGGTTATAATTATTGCATTATTTCTTGACTTTTAATTTTTTAAAGGTCGCTGTATACGAGGCTGGTTTTGCCGCTAGATTTAACTGCTAGGTTTCAACCGTGCTGTGGCGCTGAATTTCGTGATGGCTTTTATGTGTTCGCTTCACACGATGCGTGATTTGAAATTGACTTCATAGAATCGTAGATGAGTTTGATGAACGCGCAGTGACAGTTCGAATGTTAACAAAAGTGAACGTTTATTGTCTCTGAACAAAACACACGCTATGACCCCGTATTTGTTTGTGAGCGTCTGCCTATGTCGCCCACGTGACAAGATGCCGTTTTCTGATTGGATCTTGCTCAAAACAAGCGCGAAAAATAGCCTCGGTTCCAATTTTGAAATCCAGCTTGTAACCACGAACGCCAGTCTGCAGTGACCTCATCCTCGTGTCCCAGCAAACCAGTCTCGTATGGAGCGAAATATAAGTGATGAATCCTAATTTCAATTTAAAAAAATGCGATAGTTATGCCGGTTCAAGATATAGATAATTTGACAGAATTGCCTAAAACGCCATTTTGGATTTTATTTTTTAGAATAAATAATGAAACAGAGAAGGAAGCGCTTTTTGATAATAGTTCAGAACCAATAAAATGTCATTTTCTAAATAGACAATGTTATACCAGAGTCGATTCTAATCCTAAATGGAGAATACAAGTAAGAAATATATTATTCGGAACCCATAGGAATGGTGAGACCTCTGGTGAGAAGTGCGCCGAACTGTCCTAAGAGGGGTTTTTGACAGGTAAACTATGGAGGCATAAGGTAAACATTGACTTAGAAAAGCATGATGGAGGCTAGGTTAGCCTCCATCATGCTTTTCTAAATCAATGTTTACCTGTCAAAAACCCTCCTTAGGACAGTTCGGCGCATTTTCTCACCAGAGGTCTCACCATTCCTTTGGGTTCCGAATAGTTTGAATGAAGAATATTTGAAAGTCAGTATACTAAAAACGTGATATTATTTTAGTATTTTATCCATTCTCCGTTTGAAGTACTGGAAATTGGAAAATTGGGATCTCTTCCGGTGTACAAGGGTATTAACTCAGAAGAAAATTACGAATCTCTTGAAACTGAATATTCTGAAACATTGAAAAAATTAAGGCCATCACAAAGAAAATGCCGTTTTCTAAACGAACCTATCAACAAACAGTGGCTTGTATACAGTAGGGCGCTCTGTCGTATTAGTTGTCGTAGACGTTATGCTATTGAACAATGCGGATGTACTCCATTTTTTTATAATTTGCCTGGTAAATATCTTAAAAAATATCTGTAATAGGTAATAATAAATTTGATCCAGATATCCGGCAAGCATCAAATATTCAGTATTATTTGGTACAGATCAAAGAATAAATGGGTATAATACGCGCCACGAATCTAAAAGGCTCGGAAGTTAGATGCGAATGCGGGCTTGCGTTTGTACAGTCTGTTGAAAAACTACAAACTCGCAACTCAACGAAACTAAAATAACAACTTGACAATAGCGAACTCGACTGTACTTTAAAGCAGGAAAGAGACAAGTGACAAAGGCAACGAGCGATCACGGCCAATCACCGACGAGCGCACGTTCCGTGCAGGTAGCTGGGAGGTGGTGGAAGTATCAACGGCTCTAAAATGTGCCTTTGCGACGCTGTTTGTGATTAACTTCCGAACCTTTTAGATCTGTGGCGCGTATTATACTTGATGTACCGGGTCGAAAATCAAAATAATTTGTGACACAATTACTTCACAATATTCCCAAAAGATGTGCAAAGCTTTTATCAACATTTACGCTTGATCTACTAGTACAATTAGACACTTCACAACACACATCATGCGTCTTCTTCGATTTTTCAGTGGCGTGTGTAACTTCCATAATTGCAAACAATTATTTACAAAAATACGAAACGCACAATTATTTACTACATAGGTAAAGGTTAGTTCACTGAAAAGCTGCGGAGATGGCGCATACGGTCGAAAAAAATCCCACCCAATTACATTCCAGTTAGTGTCATATCTCGTTTTATTATGCAATGCTAAATGAATTATTTCAAGTTGAAATATATAATTTAAAATGCATTTTTCTAGGCATCGAAACATGCGATATGCAAGGTTTACTTTGTTTGGCCAAACAGTCTAAAGAATTGGTTCGTTTAAGATTCGACAAATTCAACTGCCCATGTCCACAAACATGCCTTGACATAAATTATTTCATAGAAAGTTTTAGATATGAAAAGCGGTAAGATTGTTTAGAATAGTTTTTTTCAGTTTTGGATTTTTGGAGTTTACTCCTTAAGAAACAATTTTGAGTTATAAGGCCCGGTACGAAAATTTTATGAGTAGTAAAATCAATTGGTGAGGCGTTACGCTCCACCGCTTCAAGTATGGCGTTACGCTCGTCCGCTTCAAAAGAGACAAACATATATATCTGTAGGATTTAACGTGCGAAAGAATGTGATGGAATACATTACACAGCGTATCTAAAGAGTAAACTCCAGTCGTGCGTCGGAGCTGACACACACACACACACACTTTTCTTTCAAAAAACAATTATTTTTATTAACGTTCCTTTTGGAAACCAAAATGCACATTCGAATAAAGGGTCCCACAGACGAACGCGGGGCTGCGGAACTTATTATATCACTTCATCTAACTCCTGCGGTGCTGTGATTTGTTTCATATTTGATATTTTAACATCTTGCAGAGATGGCTATTTCGCTAATACAGCATCTTTTCGATTGCGGTTGATACCTCCAACTATACGTTTACAAAGAAATATTTTATTCAGTTTCGAAGATTTAATCGGTGAGTAGCAATTGAAATATTGTTTGTAAATTTCAATGGCCGTGTACTTATATTGTTAATATTTTATTATTTACAGTGTCTTTTGGTGGAACAGCGGCTTTGTTTTTAGGAATAAGCTTTTTAAGTGCCATCGAGGTATTTTTTTACATCGCTAATATTGCTTTACTAAAGTTTAAATCTGGATATTATGACAAGAAAAAAAATCAAAACGCAAATATCTAAATGAAAACAATAATGCATATTTTTAAACGTTCTATGTTCTTATGAATATTTATTGTTACGTAAATTTGAACAATAATTAGAATATTAATTATCAGAAAATAAAAAAACAAACAACTGAAATATTACTCAGTACGAAAATGTTTAAGAAACTCTGATTTGAGAACTGTCATTATCTGATTTTGATATATTCTCAACAATAATAAAATAACTGTATGTTGTAGATTTTTTTGTTGATATCGATACTATTTCTGTTGATTGTGTTTTATGAATTTTATTTTAATTTTATAAATGAATTCAGCACTGACAAAGTTTTTCAAGAAACGTAAGTAATGACATTTTATTTTTTAAGTTTCTAAAGTTTTGAAACGCAAGTCAAAATCACTTTGCTTTAAAATCATAAAATCAATACGAATGCGTCTGCGCAAGTAGTGTAAAGTAAATAACCTTTATGTTTTGTGATAATTATTAACATGTCTGATAACGCCGATTTTTGATTAGATTAAAAACTAACAAATAACATGGAACCTCAAACCCAAGAAGTTATTAAATCTTGTGCTATTTTGTGGCTATCAATTTATGTATTGTGGCTTTTGAGCGGGACGATTTTCACTTGTCTTTGGCCGTCAGTTGTTATAGTCGGTGCTCTTTTGTTAGGAGTGTATATATTTCGTATACCGCGCCCCAGTAACGCTGTCTTGGAAGCAATTGTTGGTAAGGATCTCGCCCTCGAAGAAAATGGAAACGGACAATTCGTAATGAAAGTTGTAGGGCATAGGGGTGCCTGTTTAGATGCCCCCGAAAACAGTTTAGCTGCATTTAAATACGTAAGTTTATTTAGGTTATGATTGTGTAAACACTAAACACCTTTGACTGCTGGTTCATTAAACGCACTCTTAAGTGTATCTATCTTTATTTAATGCGTAGCATTAGCAAGCGATAGAGATATTGAAAATAAGCAAATGCATAAATTATCCCAAAGCAAACAAAGGCGCGTAAACGATGAATGGAATTTAAATTATTTCTAAAAATTGTGTAAATACTTTTTTCCAAGTTTGATTCCGTGACTTTGCATAAAAGTCAGGAGGTAGTGGAATGTTTTGGCAAATTACCAATTTACTGGCAAAGACAAAGTAACAAATAGTTGTCATTTTTTAGTATAGAGATGGACCTTTTTATAAAATTAATTCAGCCTCCTCCACCAATTCATATCAATTAGAAATCATTGATTAACGTCTGATTACTCTTCAATAAATAAAATTACAATATCTACATTGATTTTTCCCCTATAATATATTTCTCAGTCAATTTATTATTATGACATTGGTTATTTAGAAAAAAATTGGTTGTCTGTAAAGTCGGTTTACGGACGATAGTTTTACGTGATAACGTATTCCGCTCGAATATCATATTTAATAATACATTACTGCGCTCTCGCTTGCACGCACAGGGTCAGGCGGAACGGAACGTTACACTTTTTCGTGCGTGCAGCTGGTGTTTCATCAATTTATAAGACGTTATCACGTCAATAATTTAATATTGCTTAATGCTTATATTCCGAGTAAAAAACAATAAATAGTTGGATTATTTTGTAAATAGCAGAAATTATATGACTCATATAATTATAGCTATGGCCCCCTTTGGAAAATAATCATCGACTTTTTGTTAGTTCTTTAAGTTTATGTTAATACGAAACTGAATAACGATTTATCAAATATTTTTTCAGTGCGCAGATAAAGGATGCCACGCTGTAGAGTTTGATTTAGTTTTAACAAAAGACGAAGTTCCAGTAATTTATCATGACTCGACAATAGAAAGACTGACAGGCATACCAACAGCAATACGTGATATGACCTGGGAACAGTTATCTACCGTCGATATTGCTGTTAAACATCCATTAAGGTTTATAACAATTATTTTTATTTAATATAGTAGAATCTCACTAATCCGCTGCCAGTAATCCGGAATTATTCTCCAATGTCCTAAATCTACTCTATAATTCGTAATTTATGGAACTGTAGCACACGAGACTAGACTTATTTGGTTGCTAGATCCCAAGCGTGCTGTGGCAGATTTCGTGGTGGTTTTTATGCGTGCGCTTCACACGATGCGTGTTTTGAAGCTGACTTCAGATGGGTTTGGTGCGCAGTGATAGTTCGAATGTTACCAAAACTGAACGACCTTGATTTGGCTAGAAGTAGTAATTGTTGCGTTTGTATTGTATTGTGTATGAAAAAAAAAATAAATCAACTTTTTTTAGAGATCGATTTTTAGACACCCGTATCGCTAAGCTAGATGAAACTATAGATTTGTGCCTTAAATTAGGCCTTCATATGTTTATTGACTGCAAAGATGGCAACAAAAAGGTTGGTATAAGGAAAACAATGCAAACAAAACTCGGAAAACTAGAAAACCACATTACCTACATGTTGTTTGTTTCGTAGATCATCAAAACTCTTTTGGATTTGTTCGAAAAAAATGAAGAATTGTATTCGTGTGGAGTAGTTTCGTCCTTCGACCCATTTTTTCTATATAAGGTGACTATTTTAATGCATTTTTACTTTCCCGTATTACGAACTACAGTAGCTAGATGTAGTTATTAACTTCCCGCTTTAAAAAAAATAAAAAATTTTTTTTTTTTTTTCAAAAATCGGGAAGTTATTGGTTTCACCCCGATTTTCGAAAATCGAGTTTTCGCCAGATCTCGACGTTTTGAGGTCCTAGGAAGCTATTAAAACTATTTTGGCGATGATGTCCGTAGGGCTGTATGTATGTGTGTGTGTGTGTGTGTGTGTGTGTATGTATGTATGTAAACCTTTTATATCTTTTGAACGGAGTGTCCGACTGAAACGCGGTTTGCGGCATCTGACGTGATCTTGGTGAACTTAGACTTCCTGAAAATTTGAAACGATTCGGCCCAAAAAATTTTGAGAAATCTTAAAAAAACAAGTTTCAAAAATTTTTAAAAATTCGTTTTTGTAAAATATTTTCTAAACTACTAAACCGAATAATTCCAAAATCTAATCAGCTCTTCTCCTTAACAAACTGCGTCGATTTCCGCAAACCGCATCAAAATCGGTTCATTTGTTCACGAGATACCGTGAACGAAAAAATCGTAAAAAAGTGTTTTTTTAAAATGATTCTTAAAATTGTTATCAGATCGATTTTTTTGTAATAAATTACTTTCTTAGGCTAAAAAAACTGCGTCGATCGCCGCAAACCAGATCAAAATTGGTTCATTTGTTCATGAGATAACGTGAACGAAAAATTAGGAGAAAAGTAATTTTTTATAATTACTCGTAAAATTCTTATCAAATCGATTTTTTTGTAATAATTTACTTTCTTAGGTTAAAAAAACTGCGTCGATCGCCGCAAACCAGATCAAAATTGGTTCATTTGTTCATGAGATAACGTGAACGAAAAATTAGGAAAAAAGTAATTTTTTATAATTACTCGTAAAATTCTTATCAAATCGATTTTTTTGTAATAATTTACTTTTTTAAGTTAAAAAAACTGCGTCGATCGACGCAAACCGCATCAAAATCGGCTCATTTGTTCACGAGATATCGTGAACGAAAAATTTGTAAAAAAGTGTTTTTTTTAAATTGCTCGTAAAATTCCTATGAGATCGATTTTTCTGTAATAAATTACTTTCTAAGGATAAAAAATTGAGTCGACTGCCGCAAATCGCATCAAAATCGGTTCATTTGTTCATGAGATATAGAGAACGAAAATTTCGTAACAAATTGTTTTTTTTTTTGAGCTCGAAGAGCTAAAAAATAAACTTCTTGCTATATTTTATATATTTTTGAGCGTTTTGAACTCGAAAATAGCGGGAAGTTACAGGGATGGCCTGCAGGGTCAAACTTCTTTTCAAATTTTTTTTTAGTGAATTTACACTGTTCAAGTTTCCTGAATTCAAAAACCAGTTTTATAAATAACGTCTGTTTGCCTGTGGTCGCGGATCAATTTAACTCAAATTTGGTATGCATATTTACGATGATCACACATTGAGCGCGAAATCGCAGGATCAACCCTTACTCCAATATGAGACAAACTACTTTCTAAAATTCAAATTCAAATAGGTTAATTTTTTTCTCTAAATTTTTTTAAAATTTCGCATTATTACCAGTATGCTTAATAAAAAAATGCAACGTAGCGATATTGTATCATGTTGTCCTATATGAAAAATATACGCCGAATTGTTTCGAACCATTTATTTACGTAAATCCTATTTCGCAATGATATTTTAAGAACTCTTTGCAACTGTAAGTATTAATTCTTTTGTCATTAAATTTTAGTTACGCCGTGCAAATCCTCGGATCGTTTGTTCGATAGCATATCGATCCTATTTTTTTACGCACGAATCGTATAGCGCCGCGACTGGAGTTGGAAAGAAGAGAACAAACAATATTTTTATGCAGTTGTTTGGAGCACTTCTAGGAAAACTTTGGGAATGGGCTTTGCCTTCGATCGGTCATTATCTAGTTGGTGCTTCAATTGTTTTACTACATAAGGATTACATTAGTGGGTATGTTAAATTTTTTTAATGACAAAAACTAAATATTTTTGAAGTTATACTTATTTTGGCGCGTTATGAAAAAATTATGAGATTGATTTTTTACAATGTGACATCAAAATTAACAGGATGGTGTTGCTCGCAGAAAAAGGCTACCAACAGAATAGAGGTAGTGATAATTTACTTACACTAGTGGACATGCCTTCGCTAAGACACTAAAAGTATAGTGCTCTATGTTCGTTATATATTGTTGTAGAGAAGGGGATAGAGTATGATAGAGACAATCTTCGCATGCGCGGATTTATTATTTTGTTTCAATAAATTACTTGCAAGTAAATTAAAAATAAGTTTTTAATCTCGCCAAAAAAGTAACTTTTTAGCCTAAACCAAACTTCAATATGTTGTCTATCTTCGGCCAAAGCAGAAGGAACTGTATAAAGTAAAAAGTAAGGAAAAAAGCACTTTTAGTCCAAAACTTTTTTGTGAGTGAAATAATTTAAAACAATATCAAAGTAAAGTAAAAGAAGGCATCAAACAAACCTTCGGCAAAACCCGAGTTAATCATAAAATGTTTCCAAAATGTTTTTTTTTTTAATATTTCAGAGAGATAGTTCAAAAATGGAGAAGTCGCGGTGTTCGAGTTATTGCTTGGACTGTCAATCAGCCATTAGAAAAGCAACATTTACTAAAAAATTTGAAAATACCTTACATGACTGATACATTAATCGGTGAGCCATCTTCGCAAAATAGTTCAAAAAGTAGTATACCATAAAAATGAGTAACTAAAATCCAAAGAGTGTTATTTTAGTAAAATCCTATCCCACCAAAAATATATTTTGATTATAATAAACTGTACATAATATTAATTGTAATTTTAATATTATTGTATAATATTAGCTATTAAGGTAGTGGCAGGAACATTGTAGTGTGTTATTTTTTATTATTGATGATTATCGGACCTAATGCTTGTCGAATGTTTTTACGTATGAATTTTGTTATGTTTGTTACAACTCCCCCTTCCCAAATGTAGTGACTCCGTGAAATGTCACGAAAGTGTCTTTTATGTGCCGCGTAAGATAATATATAAGAAGGTATTCCAATCCTGCAATGTATCATGGGAAATGTGTCAAGCGGTCGCGCCACCACGAGTGTGTCAGATACACTAGCCATCCAATCCTGCAATGCATCATGGGAAATATACACTAGCCAGTAACTAAAGTATTTTCATCCTAACTCTTGAAATAATAATAAATATTGTTTATTAATTAATTAGCGCCTAAAAAATTTTTTAGGCGCTAATTAATTAATAAACAATATTTATCTTAGTGCCGCGGTGACGCAAAGTTCCACTTAGTCCACCATCAAATTTTTTTGAGGTTATGTTAAGCTGTTATATTCAAATCAGAATATTTACACATCTCTTGAGATTGTCGGGATCACTGGTTTTTGATTTTTTTAAAGGCTAATTGGAGAAATAATTTGTACGCAATATTTTAAAAGGTTATATTAACCATTAGACCCAATAAATGAAGTCCGATTAAAAAATAAATGTTCAATATGCCAAAAATCGCGAAATATGTGATTACAAGGCAAACTAAAAATGCTAGCTAAGTTATTTATTAGTCAGTGTTTCGGTAATTATCTTTTTACGGAAGAACCTTATCGTATTTATAAATAAATAAATAGTTGCAATAAACTCGAGTCATAGTATCGTAAGTAAAGATTATACTGCCTGTCTCTTTTAAGACCAAATTATTATTTATATTTTTTAGAGCAATATTTTTTATACAATCGAATCAAATAATTTATTAGTACATATCATTGAAATATTATTATGAATTGAAATATAAAAATGTTAGAATTAATTAATTATTTTAAATTTAATCTGATTACAAGCGCGTATCCAGACGTTTGAATTGTACGTACTTCTAAAGCTTCATTTAGAAGTAAAATTTTGCCGAAATCGTATCTGAACATAACCTATAAATATGCGTTATGATTAATGCAAAATGGCGGGACATCCATTTCAGACATCCAACTATTTTCTTAAAAAATAAATATGCAGACAGTTAACAACGGTGCTTTTTCTTATTAAAGAAATAATATCTCAAAATCAACCAGGATCTTCGGCGGAAGATTTGTGAAATACAAGGATGGAGAGAATGTCTTCTCTGGATGCGTGCTTGTTTTTGTGATACACGCTGCTTGCCATACAATTTTCAATTCATTATTATTAGTTTTAAGACCGGTGCTTAGAAATAAGTGGCTACCAATGGAGGCAGCTTTTGCAACTGTGTTACTGTACTAGCGTTCTTCACAGCTCCGTTATAAAACTGACTTTGTATACAAAAAGAAAAGATACAAAAACTTGTTTTATAACTGGACTTAAAATAAAAATGCATACAACGAAATTCGGACACTGGTCCAGAATGGGGAGTAATCCTTACTGAAGCCAAATTTGTATTTCATTGCAGACCCACTTCGTGGCGCTGCTCTCGATAAAGTAAATGTAAGACAAAGATAAAAATATGTGAACAACTTGACCTTGAGTAGTCGCGCGCACAAAACACACAGTCTGTTTTGTGGTTGCGCGTCTGTAGAAATCAGGAAAGATTCGCAAAAGACTTTCGATTTGCGCTTGCGCAGTATGTCGTCACGTGATTAGTCTTACATTTGCTTTCCCGATTGCAGCGCCGCTTATCATGAACTAAAATTTTGGCTTCAACAAGCGATTATTATGTCTGAGAAATAACATTGAATGCTCAAGTCAAGCATGATTAGATTTAACCGAAATTTTGTGAAATTGAAATGAGCGGAGATAATAAAGATAATCCGTTATTTAATCCAAAGACCTCAATGGAAACTAGACCGGTATTGTTGCGGATGGATGGATGGCGTTTTAATACAAAAAGCATTATTTTGAAAAATGAGCATTTATTTCTACAATATGTACATTTAAATTTATAAGCAATATAATAAATTATGTGAATTACATGTGGAAAGATATTTGTGTCCATTTTTTTGTAGTTTACCTACTAACACAGGATTTATTTGAAAGGAGGTTTTGTTTAAATATAACGGAGAGTGAGATACAGTTTTTTGACCAGGTTTTTCTTTCTTCGGTACTTGTTTTCCGCCATTAAAACTAAATACAATTTTATTTTTTACCGGTGGAAATTTTCTTTTTATATCAAAAGGAAATTCATTACTTTTGTTAGCTCTAAACGCATTAGTTTTCAAAGATCTAATACGTTTCCTTTGACGCCGGAAATTCTTATTTTTATCTGAAGTATAACCTATAAAATAATAAATGTTTAAAGCATGATAAGTTTAGAAATTTAAAAAAATCAACCTAAGGGCTTACGAATAGCCGAGTATGCAACAATACCATCTCCTCTATTACAAACCCCCAGGTTCCCAGATTCTAACCGAAGAACTATTAGTCCAAAAGCTATCAAACATTTTTGGGTAGGTATTTAAGGCAGCGTGAAAATTTGTGAGACACTTCTTTTTTAATGTCTGAACACAAAACCGAAGACCTGGCTGAAGGGTAGAAGGGGGCCTACAGTTTTGAAACTCAACTAAATAATCTGGCTTATTTATTTTATTAAATAATAAATTTGAAGATATTATAATTTTAAAATGCCACCACGACTTTTTTTGCAAATAAAATTTCGCAGTTAAAAATTCAAGGCTTGGCTAGGCCCCACTACCCTTCAGCCAGGTCTTCGATTTTGTATGCAGACACTACAAAAGAAGTGTTACACAAATTTTCACAGCCTCAAATATCTACCCAAAAATGTTTGATAGCTCTCCTATTGCATCAAAAGGGTCAATTTTAATGTTGAAAAATGTTAAAAGTTTAAATATATTACCATCTTTTTGCTCGATTAAATTCCACATTGGAATTAGGGAATCGCCAAACATAGAATAAAGAATCCGGTCTAAATCACTTTGTATATCCATTTCACGATACATGCTCGACGATGCAATCTAAAAAAAAAAATAGATATTTTAATAACACACTTTTCAATTTTTAATAGTTATTGGCGTAACTAGTAGTCTAAGTCATTCATCACGTTGACAGGTCATGACTTAGCCTACAAGTTGCGCCCATAATTTTATTCAACAATTGCGCGTTATTCATGTTTTATTTATTGTTATTAATGAGATGTTGTAAATATCTATTTATTTCTTTATAAAAAAACTGTCAATACTAACAGCACCAAACAGCACGATTCAATGTTTTGGTTTGAGGTTAGCCGGTTATGAATAAACTCCATGTCGAAAACATTCGGCCTCTCAATTTTAGCCTCAATGGGTAACAACAGGGAGTTGTTGTTACCTACTATTTCGTTACGACTCAGAAAATAGTTACGTTTATTTTCATTACTCCACAATGGCCGAGCTAGTAGGAATCTTCATTGAGTTATGACAAGTAATTGTCACCAGTCGGTAAATGGCTATTTAGGGTTCGGTTTTTAGGCATGATAAAACATGAATAACGCGCATGAGTTGAATAAATATTATTAACTTACCAAAATTGCTGAGGCAAGACTGTCATTCCAATTTTTTTCAAATTCTTTTTCCAACGTATGCAAATTTGGCCAAAATATTTCATTCATAACTTTCTGACCAAATGAGCATAATGTCAAAACAATTGATTTCCTAAACACGGTTTTCTGATCCGGTTGGGCTAGCTTGACGGAATATAGCATAATTGTTTCAGAAACATAACTCTCCATCATCGGCCAGCAATGAACTAATATCGGCACTACCTTACTTAGTTCTTCTTCGAATTCGACATCTGAATTTAAAAACATTTCTGATACCAACAGACATGCCAGAAGTTTCAGCTAGAATTAAAAATGCAAAAAAAATAAGCGGTCAAGTGCGAGCCGAACTCGCGCGGAGAGAGTTTTGTACCATTCCGTTTGGTGAAACATAGCTACGGACGCAAACCAATTTTAGGATGGCTCGAAGCGCTTACAATAATATTGTGCTTGTGATTGGGTCATCTAATTCTATACAGTATGTAAACACGTAAGGTGCACATTGGGAAAAAATGACTGGATCAGAGTGAGCCTTGAAATCTTGTTTTTCAATTTGACAGATAATATTCTTTTGCAAAATGAATGTGTATACAACCGAACAAAATATTCAAATGATTACAACATAATCGGAGTTTTTTTATTAATGGGACATTAAATTCCCAAAAATACTTAAATATGGTGCGAGATCAAATATCTCCGCCTATTCGTGTTGAACCTAAAGACATTGGGTCACTGATTTACCAACGCGCATACGTCATACCAGTCAGACAATTTTTGAATGAAATGTTTCCAAACAGATGGAGTTGTTTTTTTGTTTTATTTTTGTACAAAAAATTTAAAATAATGATTTATAAGAGCTTTTTATTATTAAAAAAAGCCAAGGAAAATAAAAATAAATCAAAATAAAATAGAAATCCTTAAGATTACCACGATAATTCAATAGAAATAACAATTAATGCAGTCATGGCTAACTCTGATCCAAGTATTTTTTCCCAATGCTAATTTCCCTATGTGCACCTTACGCGTTTACATACTGTATATGTGTAACACATTTCAATTTTTTTCATCCTGTAGATTCGGAGAAAATAAACTGTGGCAGAAGAACATACCTAACGATTTGGATGAAATTTACTGAAAAGGGATTTTGGGGGGCAAAAAATCGATTTAGCTAGGTCTCATCTCTCGAAAAAATCGTTTTCTTACAAATTTTATCATTATAAAAATCAATTTTTTAACGTATGAAAATACTTTATACTGTAAGTAGGTTTTGGAATTTTATACAAACAATGAGCATATCAGTATTTTATTTAACTTTTCGAGCAAAGCTCGGTCACCCAGGTACTGTATACCAAATACAGTAATTTCACCTAAACACTAGGGTTTTTGTTTATTTCGATTTATCACATTAAGATTGAGTAGTATATTTACAATACCTGCTTTTCTGGAAATATGTAAGAGCTGCATCTATTTTGTGCTATGCATTTTAATATCTGTGTGATTATAATTTTGTCACACCGGTTATCTTGCAATGCATAAAAGCAAAAATTCAGAAATGATGGAACGGCACTTCCTAGTTTTGTGTTGTTCCTTAAATTTTTTAGGGCCTTTTCTTGAAGAGTACAATTATTACTTAATACTGCTTTTATAATATTTTCAACATATCTGTTTTCGATTTTTGAATTAGCGCTAAGCCACTGAGTTTGAATTGTAGGCGGTCCACACTGCTGGTACGTACCGCTTGAAGTGGCCACGTCAGGTAAATTTACGATTGGATCCTAAAATTAATATAATATGTTTTTATATAACTCCGATCGAAACTAAAATCTACTAGCATATTTTTTTGACGTAGCACTTCTTTATAGTCAGAGTGCCCATCGGCAAAAATTTTATTGATACATACTCTCCCCAAACTTTGTATATGGCTTCATTAGGCCTAGTCTGACACCTATTTCCTCTATGACTTTTCTTGATTTTGGGGCGTTTTCCCTATAAAGTTTCCTAAACATGTCGTTTTGACGACATGTAAAAATTTATACATACTGTTTGTTTTTTTAATTGGATAGCTTAAAAACTTCAACCAAAACGCTAAAATAATGTTCTCTGACAAATAATAACATAAACCATTTAAAATGTCTGACACCTCGAATATGTCGAAAAAACGACTATAAAAAAAATTATGAATAACCAGCTGATTTTTTCAGTATCTTATATTTGAACACTGCAAAATCATATTGAAATCGACAACTTTGACGCGTCAGACTGGAAAATAGAAAAACTATCCCCGTCAGACAATATGAAAATTTGATTTTGCAGTGTTCAAATATAAGATACTGAGAAGATCAGCTGGTTATTGATATTTTTTTTAGAGTCATGAAATCAACAACTTAAACGCGTCAGACTGGAAAATAGAAAAACTATCCCCGTCAGACAATATGAAAATTTGATTTTGCAGTGTTCAAATATAAGATACTGAGAAGATCAGCTGGTTATTGATATTTTTTTTTAGTCATGAAATCAACAACTTAAACGCGTCAGACTGGAAAATAGAAAAACTATCCCCGTCAGACAATATGAAAATTTGATTTTGCAGTGTTCAAATATAAGATACTGAGAAAATCAGCTGGTTATTCATAAATTTTTTTATAGTCGTTTTTTCGACATATTCGAGGTGTCAGACATTTTAAATGGTTTATGTTATTATTTGTCAGAGAACATTATTTTAGCGTTTTGGTTGAAGTTTTTAAGCTATCCAATTAAAAAGCCAAAGAGTATGTATAAATTTTTACATGTCGTCAAAACGACATGTTTAGAGGAAACTTTATAGGGAAAACGCCCCAAAATCAAGAAAAGTCATAGAGGAAATAGGTGTCAGACTAGGCCCAATGAAGCCATATACAAAGTTTGGGGATAGTATGTATCAATAAAATTTTTGCCGACAGGCACTCTGACTATTAGCGAAGGCAGTGTGTTGTTGGAAACGGAGCTCAAAGTGAAATGTCGGTTGTTGCAAGGCAACAAAAAATGTAGTTTCACTTCAAAGCTGCATTTGTAATGTCACTGGAAAAAGTTGCGAGTCAAATAGTACAAAATCCCGATTTGGTTCGATCTTTGCCCATCGAGGTTTCTAAAGAAATTTGATAAAATAATGTATTAATAAAGAAAAGTTGATTTGGTTGCCATTCAATTTCCTGACACAGCTATTTTTAATAAAAAATTTAAGTTGTCAATTTTATTTCTATAGTTAGCGAGTTTTCAGATTTTATTACCAATCGAAAATAAAATCTTAATATATAAAAATTACGTGTCACATGTTTGTCCGCGATGAACTCCTAAACTACTGAACCGATTTTAAATTTGATTTGCACACCGTGTGCAATTCGACCCAACTTGAAAGATAGGATAGCTTACATTTCAATTTATAGTCGCAATATTATTTTATTGCAAATTATTTGTCTATTCCTTGACAGTCATAATACAACCATATAAGATGGCGAACCTGTTGACTGGATTGAGTGAATATTCAATAGATGGCGCAACGAACTTAACAACCATATAAGATGGCAATACCTGTTGACTGGATTGAGTGAATATTCAATAGATGGCGCAACGAACTTAACAACCATATTATATCTAGATCGAGGATGTAAAAAAACTGAATATCGTTTAAAACTGCTCGGCACGACGGCGCAGCCGGAGTGCTCGAAATAGAGCAAGTATTTTAAAGACCAGTTATCCACGAATACTTTACGCTATTCTTTTTCGAGCACGACGGCGCAGCCGGAGTGCTCGAAATAGAGCAAGTGTTTTAAAGACCAGTTATCCACGAATACTTTATGCTAATTTTTTTCGAGCACGACGGCGCAGCCGGAGTGCTCGACATACACACATATACGCCCAAATATTTTAAAATAGCTAGCAATTAATAAAATAGATAGATAGTAAGATAGATGTTCCAATTAAATTGTTTTATTATTTCACTTTATATGTAGCGAAGCACGTACAGGGCCGCTAGTATGTATATAAAATGCCAAAGTTTGGTCGTAAACACAATAAAATTAACAACTTTAATTTTTAATTGAAAATAGCTTTGCCAAGAAATTGAATTGCAACCAAATCAATTTTTCTTGATTAATACATTATATTATCAAATTTCATTAGAAAACACGATGGGTGAAGGACGAGCCAAATCGGGATCTTAGACTAAAATAGTATTTCTTGAATTATAATTGTAGACAGTGCCGGATTATACCAAGTGCCGCCTATACGCTAAAACAGGCTTGCCGCCCACTTAAGGCTAGCGTTTTCCCGAGTTTCTGTAGATTATCTTTTCTTTCATTGAAGTTACTTTCAAGTCATTCCATCATTCCGCATATATTTGCTTTAGTAGCCCGCAAATACACCAGATTTGAACTAGGTTCTCATTTATCCTACCAAGACTCATGTTCGAGGGAAAACGTTGCCTCCCGACCCTGATAACGTGCTGTGTATATTAATATTATATCAGTTAGTAATATCTGATTCCGATTGGAGGTTCAAGACAGACCGTCATTTCGTTAGTCAGAAATCATTTAATTTTTTTTGCGACCGTCCCTGCCGCCCCTCCGACGAGTGCCGCCCTACGCTTCAGCGTAGTTAGCATATAGGTTAATCTAGCACTAATCGTAGAAACACTTTTTTGACGTGATAACGTCTTATAAATTGATGAAACACCACCTGCACGCACGAAAAAGTGTAACGTTCCGCCTGACCCTGTGCGTGCAAGCGAGAGCGCAGTAGGCTTCGGCCCAAGTTTGACAGCTACTAAAATTTAGGTTATGTATTACGGAATACGTTATCACGTAAAACTATCGTCCGTAAACCGACTTTACAGACAACCAATTTTTTTGACAATTCGGCACTGCTTTTATATAAAGACTTTTTCTATGCCATAATAAATTTGACAGAGGCAGTTAAGCTGATAACTATACGAACATCGTACTTTAAACACTAATAAACCGTTAAATACACACAATGAAAAAAATTTATGAAACGTCTATCTATCAAAAATTAACTTCTGTATTTGTTCTGACAGTAAACCATATTTATTATTGACGAAATTAAGAACACTTACTTTAATTCGAGAGCAATTATCTGCGTCACCAATTGGCACCCACTCATCTATAGCTGGACCGTATATTCGTTCCGCATTGGCACTCTGCAACGCACTATCAATGTCTGTTACTTTAAGACATTTTCTTTTGCCCATTCGCATTCGTAAGCGAGCATTCTGTAAAAAAAATGTAAAATGTCATTGAACCAACTAACTGAGTGTTTAAAGAATAAACTTACATGGAGAAGTTCCCTGATTTTGTAAGAAACATCTTCCGCCAGTGATTCACGTACGGATTCCGACAACTGCTCTGGCAAATTTTGATCAATAATGCAAGATATCGAATCTGACCCAAACACAGTATAAAGTTTGGAACTATGATTATCCTACAACAAAAAAACGATTATGTACGCTAAAAATACGATGCAGTAACTCAGAAAAAAAGATTGATTACAAACACTTACTTTTGATGTCCTTTCTGACGACATGTTATCTCCATTGTCTCCTATTGATCGGGATTTTTTTCTTTCTTTATCTTTAGATTTTTTCGAAGATTTTGATGTACTATAGGACGAACTTTGTTTAGTAGCCTTCATGGCGATTTGTACAAAAACTCTTAAGTTAATTATAAAACAACATTTATAAACTTTGTTAGGTTAGGTACACTTGCCGTTTAACATTGATGTAGACCACAGAAGACAGCCAGCAGAAAAAGCACTCATCTGTCGATATAAAAATAGATCTATAATTATTAAACTTCGTATTTAATTAGTTTTATTACCTGGAAAACAGTACAATCGAGTACAGAAAAATGGTAAAAATATATAATTACTATATTAAAGTTATGTTTGGTTATGAATATTTGTAAGAAATATAGGTTATGTTATTTGTATCACGTAACGTGTTTACATTGGACTAACAAAGCGATTTATTTTTACAGTCTGTAACATTGCATACTGACGTGGGAGATTTAAAGATAGAACTGTTTTGTGAAGCCTGTCCGAATACATGTGAAAACTTTATGGCATTGTGTGCCAGTGATTATTATAATGGTTGTTCGTTTCATCGCAATATAAAAGGTTTCATTGTTCAAACTGGTGATCCTACAGGCACTGGGAAAGCTGGAACATCTATTTGGAACAGAAAATTTGAGGATGAAATTAAAGAAGATTTGAAGGTAATAATAAACCCTATCTTCCCCTGCCGAAATTCTAACCCAGTATCTTCTGAATAATTTAATTTCTTTTACAACCTTATAGCATAACTCTCGCGGTATGGTTTCAATGGCAAATAATGGTCCGAATACAAACGGTAGCCAGTTTTTTATTACGTATGGACCTCAGCCACATTTGGATCTAAAATACACATTATTTGGAAAGTGAGTATACATAGTATTTTGTCGTTGAAGTTGATATTTAACATATTTAGTAAGTTTATAAATATTTTTCAGAGTTATTGATGGATTTGATGCATTAGACGAACTTGAGAAATTACCAGTGAATCCAAAAAATTTTAAACCTCTTACGGAAACAAAAGTCAATAGTATTACAATTCATGCTAATCCTCTGGCTACATAAAAACGATATTAATAAAAAAAGTTTGAAATAGTTTGACACCAAATGATTTTTTTATAAAAAATTAAAATGTAGTTGTGGTAAAAAAATACAAAATAGATTATATGGTGTATTTACGAAAAATTCCGGGTTATGGACAACTAAAAAATATAAATAATTATGTAAAACAAAATACGTACCAAAATTCTAGCTCCAATCAGTACATTTTAAAATGAAAATACAGTCCTAAACATTTGTTAACGTTCTGTCTATAAAATGTTTAGTGACAGAATATGCTGGTGCTATATAACGAATTAAATATAAAATAAGGAACAGTGTGGTTACTCGGATGATAAATTAAAATAAAAGAACGTGCAAAAGAAAATTTGCTAAAATAAAAAAAACACTAATAAATTATGGAATAGGTCACATGCATGATTTTTTTTTATATTTTTAATAGATTATTTAGTCAACCATAATACGGAAAAAAATTGATAATCATTTAAAAATGTAATATTATCATAAGAAAAAAAATATTAAATTCCACATTCAAAAATAGACAGTTTAAACAATCGGCCATGTTCGCGGGCTTATGTGACGTCATGATATACGATGCATGTCAACCTTGATGTCAAATTATCAATGTTCTAAATGAAGTTTATTTGTTGTTTTCTCTAAATACTGACATAATCTTACTGTGAGACGACATCGTCGTCATGGAAACTGTTGTTGATATATACTCTGACGTCACGATGCGTTTTGAGAATTCGAAAATAGCGCTTATTTTCTACATTTCTTTTTTATTAGTTGTATTTTTTTCAGTGATTAGATTAATAAAATAACCATTACGTTATGATCAAGAACTAAAATATATTTCGAAATAAAAATTTTAACCAATTTGGAGTTTTATGCATATGACCTATTGATCAAATATATCGTTCCATAAAATAAAAATCTAACTGTATTGCCCATTTGTTTCATCCTACCGTTTACACACTGTATTTACAAACAAATAAAAAATACTTTTTTTATTATCTCATCTTTTCTTAAGTGCAAAATATGGAGGGTGCCTCCATAGTGCAAAGTAATTCTAAAGAAATAAACGACTTTTCAATAAATCGCTAGCAGTTTAAAAAATGTAAACAAAGTTGTGTCGGTTTGTTTGGTAGAACTACAGATACATCTGTCAATTGAATTTTTAGTGAAACTACAAAAGTAAGAAAATTGTATTTGTTTTGACAGGAGAGGACTTTAAACGGAAATTTTATCTAACTTTGGCAGGTGATGTCATTAAACGCAATATGTCTGGCAAAGATGATATTTTCGTAACTCAACCCGAAAAGAAAATACGCTTTAGAACAGCGTCAAAATTACATTACAATAATGAAAATAAAGTAGAAGATTTATTTTCAAATGTAGATTTTAGTTCTAAAATTGATGATCGTCCTACAGAAATGCCGGACACTAAGAGAAAAGGTAGAATAATTATTATATTTTCCCAATTTTTAAATTTAAGAAACACAAACTAACAATGGAGACGATGTGTTCTAGTTAATTGAGTGCCTGGTCTTAATTTTTTGGTTATGTTTTACACAGGTGTTTGTCATAAAGTAAATAATAGTTTATTTCAAAAACAATTTTAAATACATTAGAAATTCGTATTTCATGTTTAAAATACAGCTGTCCTACAGAAATGTCTTTAATTTTGAAAATGAAAATTGCTTTCCAAAAAGACCCGATAATCTAATTGCTTTAATTATACCTACACAACAGTCGAACAGAATTCGTTTATTTACAGATAATTCGCCATCACTTGTTTCATTCCTTCGAGTGGAATTAACGAGAGGATATTTGCTTGAAAATGACGAAGAACAGTATTCGGCTAGAAGAGAAAAAGTTTATTCATTTATGAAAATTCCGCGTGAAGTAGAAAAATTCATGGCGTATGGTTTTTTACAATGTGCCGATTCTTTTCTATTTGTATGTACATTCCTGCCTATCAGATTTTTTCTGGCATTTTATACCTTAATGAGTCATCTATTTCTCACATGCTTTGGGTAAGACCTCGATTAATTCTATAATTTACAATTATTAGTTAATAATTTGTTAGTAAACGAGATCAAACGCAATTATATTCCAAAAATACCAAATCTAAAAGATTTTCAGATTCTGGATTTCACAATAACTACACTAATCAAAAGCTTTGTTTCGACCTCTCTGCGAACGATAACAGAACCGCCACGATCATGCGCAATAGTTAAAACGTGTTCTAAAATTGATACAGTTTCGTTTTAGCTACTGCGCATGATTGTCACGGTTCTGTTACCGTTCACAGAGAGGTTGAAACAGAGCTAAAATTATCATTCGATTTTTTTTTCGAGCAATAGTAGTTAGTTATTGCAGTTTGAGATGAATTATAATACGCGCCATGGATCTAAAAGGTTCGGAAGTTAGTCACAAACAGCGTCGCAAAGGCACATTTTAGAGCCGTTGAGGCTCCCATCACCTCCCAGCTACCTGCACGGAACGTGCGCTCGTCGGTGATTGGCCGTGATCGCTCGTTGCCTTTGTCATTTGTCGCTTTCCTGCTTTAAAGTACAGTCGAGTACGCTATTGTCAAGTTGTTATTGTTATATTAGTTTTCTTGAGTTGCGAGTTTGTAGTTTTTCAACAGACTGTACAAGCGCAAGCCCGCATTCGCATCTAACTTCCGAGCTTTTTAGATTCGTGGCGCGTATTATACACGTACAAAAAAGTGTGATCTATTAAACTATGGCGCTTCAATGTGTATTTTAGTTCAACAAAAATGCGATTAAAAATTCCGTGCAAGCATCCTATTTAAATGTTATGTTTTAGTTTGAAAAAACAGACTGGAAAAAGATTCTTGAAGCCAGCTGAAATCTGCGATTTGTTGAAGGCTTGCATTATCGTTGTGTGTAGCATTTGCATGTTCTATTTGGATACGAACATGTTATATCACATGATTAAGAGTCAGTCTGTGATAAAATTGTACATTTTCTACAACATGCTAGAAGTCGGCGATCGGTTATTTTCAGCGTTTGGCCAAGACATTATCGATGCTTTGTTTTGGACCGCCACCGAACCTAGAGACAGACGCAGAGAGCACTGCGGAGTTATACCTCATTTATTTTTTGCAATCGCTTATGTATGTATCCTTTTCGCAACGAATAGCGGTTAAATTATTCCAAACATCCGACAGTCAATAATTTTGCGATGGCTTCGAATACATTAATTATTCGTGGAGCCGCGTTATTTCATGCAATAGGCACCGGTGAGCCTGTACCCTTCACGCGCACGCGATGCGTCAGTTGCTAGATCGAACAAAATTGAATGGAAATCTCCACGATGTTGCCAAATTGAGCGATTGAATTTCAAGTAGCTGAGTAATTCATCAAATCGTAATGCACTCGTAATAGCTAAATCGCGCGTTGTCGCTAAAAGAAAAATAGCATGTGTGCGTTGACTTTTTCCCTGCATGGTCGCCTTAGGACAGACGCCCTTGATATCTGCTGTCGAGCACGAGCGACTTAGCCTACAAGTTGCGCCCATAATTTTATTCAACAATTGCGCGTTATTCATGTTTTAATTATAATGAGATGTTGTAAATATCTATTTATTTCTTTATAAAAAAAACTGTCAATACTAACAGCACCAAACAGCACGATTCAATGTTTTGGTTTGAGGTTAGCCGGTTATGAATAAACTCCATGTCGAAAACATTCGGCCTCTCAATTTTAGTCTCAATGGGTAACAACAGGGAGTTGTTGTTACCTACTATTTCGTTACGACTCAGAAAATAGTTACGTTTATTTTCATTACTCCACAATGGCCGAGCTAGTAGGAATCTTCATTGAGTTATGACAAGTAATTGTCACCAGTCGGTAAATGGCTATTTAGGGTTCGGTTTTTAGGCATGATAAAACATGAATAACGCGCATGAGTTGAATAATATCTATTTATCGCTCGCATTCCGGTAAATTTAAAAGTTTTGTATTGATTAAATTCTCGTTTATTGACATGATAACGTCTTATAAATTGATGAAACACCGGCTGCATGCACGAAAAAGTGTAACGTTCCGAAAAGTGTCCGTTCCGCCTGAGCGTGCAAGCGAGATCGCGATATAAGCGATAGAGGCACGATCTGCCCAAGTTTGACAGCTACTAAAATTTATTTATTAAAGATCACAAGACACAAGCTTCCAATAGACTGTCACAGTTCGCTCGTATATATACTTACAGGGAGTGAACAATCCACACCACCCGACCGTCCGTTTATTAAAACTGCGTGTATTTTGAAAACGGTTCATTATATTTAAAAACCGTTTCTACAGTTGGTTAGAACTCTAATTTTACTATTTAAATATGTAAAAATAAATGTTTGGAAACGTATACGTATAATCTGAAAAATAAAAAAAGTTATTTTTCGACACTTTACGAGTATGGTGTGTATAGAAATTAGAAATACCTATAATAACTGTAACTGATTTCCTTAATAATTTTCAATGTTTCTTTATGACGTTATCACGTAAAACTATCGTCCATAAACCGACTTTACAGACAACCAATTTTTTTTTGCATTCGTTCAGTTTAGTCTTTAACAGGGCCGGATTAACCCTGTCCGGGCCCCTAGGCAATGCAATCGGGCCTTTTCAAGTTGATGAAGGGATGTGACTAACTTCCAGATGATCGGCTCCAGGCATCATGTTATTTCAATGTCTTATGTGATATTGTAATAACATGATTACTTTGACTAGATGCTGCAGCATCGCCTTACCTGACTCGTGGTCTTAATGAATAGGTTATAGATAATTGATGATCCAGGTTTCTTGATGGATCAGGAAAGAGAAATGAGACGTGACGTAGTTATTTTAAATTTTATATTTTGTTAGGTATGTATGAAGTATTTCATCAATTGACATGCGTCGAAAAAAATTATAATGTTGGGTAATGTCATACAAATTTTTAAATATAATTTTCGTTCAATGAAAAGTTTTTTCTTGGTGCGTGCACGGGCCCCTAGTCGATGCGGGGCCCCTAGGCAGTTGCCTATTCGGCCTAATGATTAATCAGGCACTGGTCTTTAATGTAAATAATTGCAATGTAAATTGTTGTTTTGTTTTTATACTTTTCTTAATATTTTAATCAGTTTTTCACAGTTTGTTGGTACTTTTTCAAGCAACCACTCTAAATGTCGCAATTAATTCAAATAATAAGGCATTATTGACAATTATGATATCAAATAATGTAAGTACATTCCTAAGATTTTTAACAAGTGTTTTTTTTCTTATCGGCCACCGTGTTGACTTGCTTCTAGACTTAAATGTTTATTTTCAAGTGTAATTAAAAAACCAGTTTTTTATACAAATAAATAGCTACAGTTTATTATATTATGACTAGTGATGTGCAGGATATCCATATCGGCGGATATCCGAGATAGAAGAAAAATCCGTATCCGTTAGTTTTTGGCGGATCTTTTACCTTATTAATTTTCAATACATAGATGTAATTTTATAATATAGGTGATTAGGTAATAATGAAAAACTGTTAAATTCCATTCATATTATTTTTTATTTCTTAAAATCGTATTTGGCACCTTTATATTGCAAAAATTTATCGTAGTGAGTACCATACCAATAGTACATAACTCAAAGGTACTAGAAAACTATCTTTATAATGAGATATTGCACATCGATCTTTGGAAAGAGACAATCCGTTATGAGAGTTAACTCTTAAAGAGGTCAATAATTTTTTTCCATAACAGATAGTCTCTTTCCAAAGGTCGATGTGCAATATTTACCGCCGCGTACTCTAAGAAAGTTAAGATCCGTATCCGCGGATCTTGAAACCAAATATCCGTATCCGCAGATATACATTTTTAACGATCCGGCACATCACTAATTATGACTCATCCATTGTTGACGTAATGCAATATTAAAAAACATTATTATTCAAACAATGTCATTAGCTATTTTGTATATTTATACCTTCTTACAAAACTATTAATTTATTGTTTTTTTTTTATCATTTTTCAGTTTGTAGAATTAAAGGGAAGCGTTTTCAAAAAATTCGATAAAAACAATTTATTTCAAGTGTCGTGCAGCGATGTCAGAGAGAGGTTTCATTTGTTCGTTTTGTTGTTTATCGTTATGCTTCAAACGATGAAAGAATACTCGTGGAAAGAAGAGAGATTTTGGGTTTTAATACCCGATTGTGTGATCGTTCTGTTTGCTGAAGTGCTAGTCGATTGGATAAAGCACGCTTTCATTACTCGCTTCAACGAATTGCCAGTCGACGTGTACCGAGATTACACTACGAGTCTCGCGTACGACATGGCACAAACGAGACAAAAGAATGCATTTTCAGATCATTCCGATTTAGTCGCTAGACGAATGGGCTTCATACCGTTACCGTTGGGTGTCGTGATGGTCCGAATTCTGGCTCACGCCATACATATCGAGGGCTCAGCCTCATACATTCTATTGATTCTAGGATACGTGTGTTTAGTGTTCTTCAGAATTTTGAATAGTCTTATTATTTTGGGTACGGCTTGCATACTTATCGATCAACACAAACAAGAAAAGATAAGCATCAGTTCACCTTCGTCTATCAGAGCGAACAGCCCTACGCAGAGTCCCCTGAACGGAAAACCTCCGACCGTGGTTACTCGAGAAACCATCAAAGATTCGACGACGAGCCCCACGAAGCCGTCGACAATTTCGACTTTCGTTCAGAAACCGCAGTTAGTGCCTGAAAAGAAGCCGTTGGAGAAAGACAAAAATCCAACAGATTACGTACTCGGTTCGACGGCGATATTTTCAAATAGTTCAGTAGACTTAAAAGACGTTTGCCTTAACGAGGAATTGCTCAGAGTAACCGAAAATGAAATAGAAATTCAACCGACCGAATCTGAAAAGGAGGGAATTGTTACGAGAAGCGTGCCGAACATTCAGTCGAAGTTTTCGGAAGAAGATTTGGAAAGTGTTTTGCCTGAAATGTCTTCAGGCGTCGGAGACAGTTTGATTAAAAAGCGGGCGGAATCCGAACCGCTGATAGCGGTGTTGAGTGAAGATGAACAAAATACGTAACGTTCAGAATATTAGTATCGTTGTAAAATAAAAGGGTGCTTTTTCAGATTGGTTTTTAAGGGGTTACAAACCTCCGGCGGGGATAAAAATTAATGTTTTTAGGGAATTTATTGTCAAAAATAAGACAAAATATTCATTACACATTATTTATTGGTACTTTAAAATTAAAAAAAAAAACAGTTGTGTGGTTTTAAGAAACCACGACGCAAGTGAAACTTTTATTGGATTGTAGGCGTTGGATTGTAGACACTTATCCATCACGATTAATTATAAACAACAATATTCACATGAATACACGAATAAAAACATGTAAACACTGTACAGCACTTGCCCGCATGACAGACTGACTATGTGTTATACATACTACACGGTCAGCTGATGCTAACCATGGGCGCCGCCATATTGGCCTTGGCTGCTCTACCGAGCGCCTACTCCGAACGCCTTTCACTTTACCCCTACTCCGCGGCCGCCTGTAATGCGACATGCAACTAAAAAGTAAAAAACATTTTTTTTTAAATAAGCTTAAAACAAAAAGCGTGTGGCGCATTGTTCCACATTTTCGTATATCAAGCGCCCCACGCTTTTTGTTTTAAGCTTATTTTAAAAAAAACTATTTTTTACTTTCTAGTTCGATATAAAGCGTTTTTTAGTTTTTTTTAAACTATATTTATTTTCCACTTTTTAGTTCGATTTATTGTCAAAAATTTGCCGAAAAAAAAAAAACAATCTTTTTTTCGGCGTGGACGGGATTAGAACCCACGACTCGTGATTCCGAGAGTTGACGTCAGTGAAGACCCGTGCCTTAGACAGCCCGGCTAACCACTGTAGTTACAGCGCTGGCATATTATAGTACAGTAATAAACCACTTGCTGTAGTCCAAACGAAGGTTACAAACAAACATACAAACTTACAAGTGAAGTTAATATAAAGCGTGTAAAAAAGTAATAAAATAATGTGTAAAGATTTTACTTTATTTTTATGGATACCCTCCCTAAAAAACAATAATTTTCATCTCCGCTAGACATATTATGTAGCGCCGTAAGTGCTCTCTTCTTAGAAAAATCAGTAATAAAAAGGCAAATATGCATCTTGTAAAATTTCAGATATTTATTTATTTTGTTAAAGCCAGATATATATAATGTTCTGATGTTTACTAAATGTGTTTTAACATTACGAATTTTTTTATTTATGATTTTTGTACTATTTTTGTAAATTGGTTGACATCTTGTTAATATAAATGAGTTTATTATTTTAAAATGTACGAAGAGTTCGTTTGCTTTGAAGTCTGCGGATTGCATTAAATGGGTGATATAATAAATTTTTTATTTTCCAGTTTTTGACGAGAGTTCAGACCCGGTTTTTTTTTAACTGCAATTTCGGATGTTGTTTTCTTCATAAAATCAAAGACTGTTGTTTATAATTCTATTAATATTTTTAATTTATTATTATCAAAACATGTATTTATAAATTTTATACCGTGTATAAAATCTTTGTTACTGGAAGTAGTAAGAAGTTGGGACTGTTAAAAATAAAATTGAACTTATTTTTTAATTAAAAATACTCTTTATTTTGTATCTTTACCTAAGATAATATATAAGAAGGTATTCCAATCCTGCAATGCATCATGGGAAATGTGTCAAGCGGTGGCGCTACCACGAGTGTGTCAGATACACTAGCCATCCAATCCTGCAATGCATCATGGGAAATATACACCAGCCAGTAACTAAAGTATTTTCATCCTAACTCTTGAAATAATAATAAATATTGTTTATTAATTAATTAGCGCCTAAAACATTTTTTAGGCGCTAATTAATTAATAAACAATATTTATTATTATTTCAAGAGTTAGGATGAAAATACTTTAGTTACTGGCTGGTGTATATTTCCCATGATGCATTGCAGGATTGGATGGCTAGTGTATCTGACACACTCGTGGTAGCGCCACCGCTTGACACATTTCCCATGATGCATTGCAGGATTGGAATACCTTCTTATATATTATCTTATCTTTACCTACAACTTCCCCCCACTTTAATATATAGTTTTTTTTTGACGTGATAACGTCTTATAAATTGATGAATCACCAATCTTATAAATTGATAAAACAACGGCTGCATGCACGAAAAAGTGTAACGTTCCTAAATCCTAACGTTCGTAACGCGTAACGTTCCGCCTGACCCTGTGCGTGCTTTTTGCTAATTTCTCGCTCAATTTAAATCAGATCGGTTTGAAACCAGTCTTAAACGAAAGAGGAGAACATTTTACATAGATTTCGTATAACAGAATTTGCCTAAACAGTTTTTTTATACAAATTTATATAGAAAAATAGCTGTATAAATGCAATGTTGTCTTATGCATGGCGCGACGCGGTCGGTCGTCTTTGTTTGCCGTACATGGAAATTAGAAGATAACGTATATGTCTTGTCTTAACATGAAAACGGCTGCATTTCTAATGTTTAATTCAATTTTTTGACATTAGTATTTTGTGAAATGCAACGCCTTCTAAGTTAAGTATTGGAATAACTAATTATTATTAGAACATAATACTTTGACAGTTGCAAACGTTACTTTTGACATTTCTTATCATTCCGACACCAAGGATAAGCGGATTGAAACCAAATTTTGGGAGGTTTAGGTTATGTATTACGGAATACGTTATCACGTAAAACTATCATCCGTAAACCGACTTTACAGACAACCAATTTTTTTTTTGGCTACTGACAAGCCCCCATATTATGATCGAAGCGTAATTATCCTATTCCCTGATGTATATCAAACACGAAGCACTATTGGAATTTGGCATATGGGCGGAGTTTATTTTTTGATTTTTTTTATAATTTACTATTTTCGAAATATTTAAGAAACTACGAGCAGTACCGGATCAACCTATAAGCAATTGCTAAGGCATCACGTCTCAGGGGACACCAAAAATCATAACTCAGAAATAAAAAGTATACCTCACCAGACCGTGTCAACAATTTTTTTTTGTCTTGTTCTCAAAAATTTGATCTACTGATTTAAAACTGTCGAACTTCAAAGGAGATGGCAAAAAAATCGAGTTATAGAGTTTTCTTATGAAGGATTTCGACTTAGGCGGATTTTGTAAGAAAATATTAGACTTGTAGAGGTTAAGATTCATTCTAACTAGTTTTGAGTTGCTATGTTTGAGATACAGAGGTCCAATTTATTTTTTAGGGTTATGGAGGGAAAATCATAATATATTAATACGCTAAGGTTAAAGATGTTTGCCTCCCTTTTTAGAAAAAAACTCACAAATTCACCACATAAATTATATATCATTTTACAGATGATTGCTTGCTCTAGTGACATCGACAACTAAAAAATTTATTATTGAATTTTGTTTTTGTAAATTAATTAAAATACAGCAACGCTGAACAACGTCTGCCATCTAACGGCTTTAATTTTGAAACAACGTCAACACTTCAATCTGTCAGCTGACCTTCATATTGTAATACTACAACAGACACAATACTGCCATCTGACGGCTTTAATTTTGAAACAACGTCAGCACTTCAATCTGTCATCTGACCTTCATATTGTAATACAACAGACACAATACTGTATACTGCCATCTGACGGCTTTAATTTTGAAACAGCGAGCAACGCTGAACAACGTCACAGCAATGCTGCATGATGCCATCTGACGGCTTAGCTCAACGCTTTTGCTACTTGCGCCTCTATATGACAATTTTAGTAAAATATTTCTTCGATCTGTCATCTGAGCTTCATATTGTAATACAACAAAAAGAAGAACGTTATAAGCAGTGTGCAAAATTAGAAACGAATTGAATACCTGCAATCATATTTAAAAAATAATTTTGTAAAGTGATAATTATTATTATACTTATTTAGTGCGAATAATTCGCACAGGTCACACTAGTATGTACCTATTGAACTCGCTTTTTATGGAAATCGCGACATGTTTCTATGGTGATAAGTCAAAAACTTTAGTTGACTATGATGTGTCAAAAAAAATGTAATAAAAAAAACTGATGCCAATTTTTATCCCATAAAATTCAGATTGTAAACCATTATATAAATAGCATAACATAAAAGGTACGTGAGATTTGTTTATTTATCAATTATTACGTACAATATCTACTAATTAATTTGTTCACACTGACAGCCGAACGTCAAATTAGCACAACAGCCCGGAACACAACAAGCATTTCCAAATCGCTTAGTTTTGCCCATGTTTTCTTTGTAATTAAAAAACTTCATAAAATTATAACTATTTTCACTTTTAATAAACATTGCTCACTGACATACGGAAAATTTGAGATTGAAGTTTCCCCTAGTGCTCACCACAAACGCTCGGGTCGAAAAATTTGTAACTCCGCCTTCTTGCACATAGCCCATAGAGGGTTCAGATGTCGAGTTATGGAGGTTTTGGGGCCTGAAGGGAAGGGAACAAAACATTTTTTCGAGTTTTGGGGGTTTTCGACTTATCGAGGTTCAACTTAAAGAGACTCTACTGTAATTTATTTTTGAAAATGAAAACTATTTTTTTTACTTTAAGGTTTTGTAACTTTTTTTCAATTAACTGTATAAAAATGTCGAAGGACCGATTTTATAGACAGTCAAATTTTCAATGAGAGCTTTGATTGTAAAATTCATTTTTTTCCTATAAAGTTCTATGCTTTTTAACTTTTTTCTATCAATTTTAAACTTATGACATTCACAATTTGAAAAACATTTTGTTTTTATAAACTTAGCATTACAAAGATTGATAATATTAGAAGTTTTTTAGACTTCTATTTTGGGGCCCATATAGGCAAGAAATGCTTAAGGAGGTTGAGCCGTTTTACGAAGATAATGAAAAAAATCTGAAATAAAGTTCTTTTAATAGATTTTTTTATGATAAAATTTTCTGTAAAAAATCCAAAAACATTAGGAGATTTATAAAGTTAAAAATTAAAAAAAACTTTTACATGTAGTCTTATGGAAAATATGTCAACCTAGCATGCAAACTGTTCATTTTAATTTTTTGCAAATAACCAAATAATGTCAGCAGCTCCGAAAACTATCTATGTAAAGTATAGACGTCTTACGCATATTTTAATATTTTTTCCAATTTAATTAGGAGACATTTAATCAATAAAAAAAATTATTAAACCTTGGCAATTTTCGATTATGGACTTTTATTCTTGACAGATTTACCAAATTTTAACTGAATTTTCAACTTTTTACTGATTTAATTTTAATTTTTATTACTTTTAATTTCTTTTTTTAATTATTTACTGCAAAAAATATGTAAAATACAGATATTTACATTTTATTTTTTTAACCTAACTTTGTACAAAAAATTCAAAAGTTAGTCCATGAAGTATAAAGTACTGAAATAATTAATTAATATTAATAAAAATTATTTATTTATGCCTTTATGACAATAATTTATCGGTATCAACGTCTTATAAACTATAAAAGTTCCCATTTAGAATTCTACTTACTTTTGATTGGGACTGTAACGGATCAACCTCCTTAAGGCATCAAGAAGTCTTAATCCGGAACTGACTACGAAGCTTAGGATAAAACGTTTTTACAAAATGTTCTCGTAAAAATGAGTAGAAATAAGTATATCGTTGTAATAGCAAAACATATTTATAATAATATTTACACAGAGTACAAACCGATACCCCCCAAAAATAATAGGCTCTGGCCGCTCTGCGTACGTTATTAACGTGTCGAACATCCCGTCAAAAATCGGTTTGAGCGGTACCGCGCTTTAATAGACGATCAAAAAACATATTTTTTACATTCCTAAGACTTCGAGTATGGAAAATAGTCTGAAAAGTATAAATTTTGACCTTTAGTACTTGATATTCGCTACTTATATGAAGCTGGAATGATGTTAATACAAATTCCCTATTGGTTTTTTAATCTGTGTGTTGATGGCAGTTTGCGAATGTGCTCGTCTGCCAGCTCTAGGGGATTCATTTGACATTTAACATTGCCTGTTTGTCGTGGGCACCGCTGATCTGCAATGCAGACAAAGTAATAGAACAAACACGTGGGTAATTATACAGTATGTAAACACGTAAGGTGCACATAGGGAAATTAACATTGGGAAAAAATGACTGGATCAGAGTGAGCCTTGAAATTTTGTTTTTCAATTTGGCAGATAATAATCTTTTGCAAAATGAATGTGTATACTACCGAAGAAAATATTCAAATGATTATAATTTATAACATAATCGGACTTTTTTTATTAATGGGACATTAAATTCCCAAAAATAATTAAATATGGTGCGAGATCAAATATCTCCGCCTATTCGTGTTGAACCTAAAGACATTGGGTCACTGATTTACCAACGCGCATACGTCATACCAGTCAGACAATTTTTGAATGAAATGTTTCCAAACAGATGGAGTTGTTTTTTTGTTTTATTTTTGTACAAAAAAAAATAAAATAATGATTTTTAAGAGCTTTTTATTATTAAAAAAGTCAAGTAAAATAAAAATAAATCAAAATAAAATAGAAATTCTCAAGATTACCACGATAATTCAATAGAAATAACAATTAATGCAGTCATGGCTAACTCTGATCCAAGTATTTTTTCCCAATGCTAATTTCCCTATGTGCACCTTACGCGTTTACATACTGTATTGTATTCATTGCAGATTAGTTATAGTCGACTGGCGTATTTCTAAATAGCATGAGAATCATATACAATGTCCAGTTTCATAAATTACTAAACTAGATACTATCGAAATTCGAGGAAATATCTTAGAAATAAAAGAAACTAGAGTGACCTGTGCGAATTATTCGCACTAAATAAGTATAATAATTATCGCTTTACAAAATTATTTTTTAAATATGATTGCAGGTATTCAATTCGTTTCTAATTTTGCACACTGCTTATATCGTTCTTCTTTTTGTTGTATTACAATATGAAGCTCAGATGACAGATCGAAGAAATATTTTACTAAAATTGTCATATAGAGGCGCAAGTAGCAAAAGCGTTGAGCTAAGCCGTCAGATGGCAGACGTTGTTCAGCGTTGCTGTTATAAGTTTAATAATTAATTAATTTACAAAAACAAAAGCAATAATAAATTTTTTAGTTGTCGATGTCAGTAGAGCAAGCAATTATCTGTAAAATGATATATAATTTATGTGGAGAAATTGTGAGGTTTTTCTAAAAAGGGAGGAAAACATCTTAAACCTTAGCGTATTAATACTTATACTATATGATTACTGTTTTTGATCTATACCTATAGGTACAGATGAGTCATTTTAATCTTCGGCGCGATTATCTTATCAGGTTAGTGTAAAATCGAAAAATGGTTCAGGGCAAAGTTGATTGATCCGAAGGGGGCATCGGATGCCATGGTCACTTTTGATCTTGCGCCGACGCTTCAAGATTATTCAAGGTCAACTTTTTTTTTAATGGGAACACTAATTTTTCACACCAGCATTCGATTGGCCGTGAAAAAACATGAAAGAGTTATCCCAAACATTTTTCTCCAAACCCCGTATTTTCCGGGATATCCACGGTCCAAAATTTGAATTTCCAAACTTTATTTTTTTTTTACTGCTGAATCGTAGATTTTTTGAAAAATCGCAAGAGACAAAAAGTTCTTGGAATTTTTCAAGGAAGCAATTCTAATTTTTAAAAAAAATTTTGCACACTTTCTGTTATTTCGATGTCTCAAATTTTCTTTCAGTTGCAAAACTTTTTTTAAAAAAATTGGAATTCATTCCTCAAAAAATTCCAAGAACTTTTTGTCTCTTGCAATTTTTAAATAGTATTTGGCTGGCAACTCATGATTTTGTACAACGCGCGCCGTACACAGCGACTATCTACTCATAATAATGAGTCCCGTTACCTCCACCAGCAATTTTCTCTTTATACAGAGTGTTCTACAAGCTCTATGACAAACTTTGACTGATGGTAGGTCACTTGATTTTAAACACATTTTTTTTAATAATAATAATAATAATTCGTTTTTGTTTATAAGTTACAAGCATTTAAAGAATCATAAACGTAGGCTGATAAATAGAAATAGTTGGCAAAACCAAAAGTGCACTTCCCGCAAGTTTTCCACTGTATGATAAAAAAATAACAATTAAAAAATATTTTTAATAAATTTAAAAAGATTTAAAAATTTAAAGAAATAAATAATTAAAAATTGAAAAAATATTTTTTTTAAGTTTGTAAAAATAAAAAAAATTAAGAACTATACATAATATAATATATAATTAATATCAAGTGGAATAAAATAAAACAAAATAAAAAGAAAAAAAAAGAAAAAAATCAATTATTTCGTAAGGAATCGAACCCAGGACCAGCAATTATTATATTGTTTTTTTAAACTATTAGCTGTCAAAAATAATAAAATAAAACTGTTTATAAAAATTAAACTACTGAACACATTTTAGTGAATTTAAATAGGGTTCTGGTCTGATAGTAAACAAAGTGAATAAAATATAACCCAAGGCAATCCGACCAAAATTGCGATCTGTAGAGTCGTGACGTACGTACATACGTACAGACCAACCGACAACTGCTGTTTGTGATTTTCAATTACAATTTTAATAGTATTTATGAACTCGAATTGATTTAAAAATGGTTCTGTTTTATAGATTAGAATCTCCTCTTTTTAAAAGCTTCAATTTGAATGGATTTTGTGTGAAATTAACTTAGATATAACTTCTTATATGAACGAAAGTCAGCTCTGACGCACAAAGCGATAATAAAGCACATACCGCTAGTTTAGCGGTATGTGCAATATCGGTTGTTATGACAATAATAATCATTCTTCAAGTGACCGAATCTTTAGTTCGTCGATGTGAGGCTTGCATTCAAGCTGAGGGTGGACATTTCGAACAATTTTTATAGTCTTAAGTTTTGTGATTATCATTTAAATTAAATTTTTATTGTTAATTGTTAATAAAGGTTAAATGCTTGTAACTTCTAAACATAAACGAATCGGACACATGTTTATTAAAAAAAAAAATATGTTTAAAATCAAGCAGCCTACCATCTGTCAAAGTTTGTCACAGAGCTTGTAGAACACCCTGTATTAGACGTTCCAGGCATCACGGAGGTCGTCGCCCTTTTCGTTAGACATCAAAGAGAAGGGATACGTTTTGTGGAAATGCGCGAGGATTTTCAAAATATACATATTTACAATTTGCATCAATAAATAAATATTGAATCATTATAAAACATTAGGGTATTATGATCAGAACGTCGGACTCCTTAAATATCAACAATGGGGGCACAAGAAAAACATTTATATCAATACGAGTACAGAGCATTTCCACTTCGCCGCTGAAAAAAAAACAATCTTGAACGATTAAGGAATATGGTTTCTTCTAGATCCTGACTGGTTTAAATATTTTAAAACATTTATTTTGATCGAATTTTCTCCAATTAATTTAATGGATGCCCCCCACGGATCCGACGCTACTGATTATAATAACCATTAAAAAATACAAACAGCTGCAAGAATTTTACATATTAAAGCCTTCTTGTTTTTCATCTTAAATGTTTCGCCTATGGGCGGAGTTACAAATTTATCAATGCGTGCGTTTGTGGTGAGCACTAGGGGAAATTTCAAACTCAAATTTTCCGTATGTCAGTGAGCAATGTTTATTAAAAGTGATAATAGTTATAGTTTTGTAATTTTTTTAATTACAAAGAAAACATGGGCAAAACTAGGCGATTTGGAAATGCTTGTTGTGTTCCGGGCTGTTCCGCTGATGGCGATTTAAGTAAAATAAAGATCATTGGCGTTACGCTGTCAGTGTAAACAAATTAATCATTTATATATTGTACGTTATAATTGATAAATAAATACATCTCGCGTACCTTTTATGTTATGCTATTTATATAATAGTTTACAATCTCAATTTTATTGTACATAAAATTAGCAGCAGTTTTCCTTAGTACATTTTTTTTACACATCATGGCCAACTAAAGTTTTTGACATTATCACCATAAAAACACGTCGCGATTTCCATAAAAAGTGAGTTAATAAATAAATATCGGTAAATACATTTTAATAAAAAAATTGCGGCGTTTCATTCTTCTGAAAGACAATATTTGGAATAAAATATAATGTTTACTGACTTATATATTATATTTCTCAGAAAAGCAATGAAATGTGTTTACAGTTGTTTTTCAATTCTAATTCGTGTTGAAATTCGCTACCCGGAGCGCAGCGGCGCTAGCATCGACATTCTAGAGATGTTAGCTAAATTCGGGTGGTGGCCGTGTTGAGCTTATCGGCGCATGCTCTGTGACCCTCGTGTATTTATGAATGAACTTGGATGTGCACATTACGACCTTCAATGTCATTTCCCCTTTGCATCCCTGCCCCACGTTTCCCCACCAATTTAAATGACAGATCGATATCTTTCCAGGTTCGGATGTCGTCAGGGGAAAAGTACAGAAGAAAATCACATACATGTAATATAACCCGACTTGTTAGTTGAATGGAAAAACCAACTGGGATTGTATATAATATTGTTACTATATATTATAAGCGAGTTTTGATTTATTTTATTTATCAAATATGGTCTTTTTAGGTGCATGTTGCATTTTAAGTGAAACGATTTTCAGTAATGCATTAATGATTTCTATATAGTTTAGAATTATTTTTAAAAACTATGTCTTGATTAGTGATGTGCCGGATCGTTAAAAATGCATATCCGCGGATACGGATCTGAATACGAATATTTGGTTTCAAGATCCGCGGATACGGATACGGAACTTAATTTTCTTAGAGTACGCGGCGGTAAATATTGTGCATCGACCTTTGGAAAGAGACTTATCTGTTATGGGAAAAAGTTATTGACTTCTTTAAGAGTTAACTCTCATTATCTCATAACAGATTGTCTCTTTCCAAAGATCGATGTGCAATATCTCATTATAAAGATAGTTTTTTATTAGTACATTTGAGTTATGTATACTATTGGTATGGTACTCACTACGATACATTTTTGCCATATAAAGGTGCCAAATACGATTTTAAAAAATAAAAAATAATCTGAATGGAATTTAACAGTTTTTCATTATTACCTAATCACCTATATATATATAAAATTTAATCTATTAATTGAAAATTAATAAGGTAAAAGATCTGTAAAAGATCCGCCATAAAACTAACGGATACGGATACGGATCTTTCTTCTCCCTCGGATATCCGCGGATACGGATACGGATATTCGGCACATCACTAGTCTTGATCACAATTGTATTTCTTTCGTAACCAATTCAAATAAGATTTTGTTCACGGAAAAATTACTTTTGAAATTAGTATTCAGTGAACATACTTCATTATTTCATATTTTACCGATAGAATACTTCTGTCGGAGCAAAACAAAGTTTATTTTCAAGTGACGTGCAGATCTACAGCTCGGCGTGGCTTATGGTTTAACATTTTATAATTTTTCTTGTCGGAAAAATATGAATCTATGAATTTAAAATAAAAACCATAAATATCTTTTTACTTTAAAACCTGTTTTTTTTTAAGAACTGTTACATTACTACTAAACAGTATAGTTTAGAGAACTGTTATTTTTAAAACCGATTCTTTTCCAACACCTTACACCAGTGCAAAATAATGCTTACTGTTATTCGGTTCCATCATTAAATTTGCGTAAAAAGCATCACGATAACTTTATCGATAACAATTAAAATTATCGATAGAGGCTCTTTTACAAGCTTTTGTTGATTAGTTGTTATTGTCAAATATTTTAACTCAATTTTCACCATCTTGAAACTTTTTTAACTATTTCGTTTCTTAGACTTCTGATTAAAATTTATAAACTGCACATCTGATCGTTTCATGAAAATGTAGATGACGTTTCTTCTGGATCAAATATTATGAAAAATAGTGGAGCTTTAAAAAGCGAAACGAACATATTAAGAATCCTATCAGCAAAACTGGTGTAGAATAAGTCATATGCATAATTTTTTTTATATTTTTAATATATTATTTAGTCAACCATAATACGGTTTTGGAGTCGGTGTAGTTCTCGGAATAGATTGCATTTTGGCTGACACCGACTCCAAAACATTTCAATACGCAATTATTTTTTACTTTTTAGTGTGAAGTCGGTTCAATTTTTTTGTTAAAAATATTTTATTTTCCGTATTATGGTTGACTAAATAATATATTAAAAATATAAAAAAAATTATGCATATGACTTATTCTACACCAGTTTTGCTGATAGGATATTTTGTCGGGGAATATTTTGTCCGTAGGATATTTTGTCGGGTGATGAAACGTCGCGGAATCGTTGAGAAAAGCTTTTTAACAAATAACTTATTTTCTACGAAACGCGCATAAAGACGACATTGTGTCTAGGTCAAGGATATTTTCAGCTACCCCATTTCTATTTTTGGCCATCGTTCAGAGCGGCTACATGTACCCTACATGTGTATGTATAATGCATCCCATTCACCAGTTCCCGGAAAGGGTGTCCGTCGCGATCGCCCACGCAATTCAAGTTCCAGCGCGTACCCGCGCCGACCACCGCTCTCGTCCTAGTGCGAAGCGATTGATACCCGCGTGACGTCAGAGCGCGCCGTGCTTACGTCAGCCGATGTACGTCAGAGGCAACGCGGATGACGATATAGCGTCAGAACATAACGCAAGTACGGCGTCGTCATGGCGACGCCTGTTGGACGGACGCTCTCGACGCCGCGGAGCGAGCTGCGTGTTTGAACTCTGTACTATACGTGTGTCTCTCAGAATTAACATTTAATCATTATTTCTATCTATTTCTAGCTGGAAAAAAACTTTTCTTGACGTTTAGATCGGCGGTTGGGGAGTAAAAACAAGCCTAATTCGTAATTAATTAGGGGAGCACTGGCAATGATTTCAATCCCTTCGGTTTATGTCTGAAATGAAGTTTCCCCTCCTGCCAGATGAGCTGCTGCGCGCAGATTTATACTAAAAAAAACACATGTTTTTTTATTAAAATAATATCTAAAAAATAACTTTTTGATAAAATTGTCTACACAAATGTTGTAAACTTGTAGAGGTTGAAATTCTGGCTAAAATGAGTACCCACACTTCATATTTTCGCTTGACGTTAAACCAGAACTCTATTTCAAAATTTGTGTTAGTCCTAAGTCAATTTGCTTCCGTTTTTCTTAGTTTTATCTAAATAACTCAATATCTAAGGGTTCTAGCAAAAAACGCTTTATATACAAAATTAAACTTTGACAATTTTCCAATAAAAAAGATCTAAGCCATATCCAACGTAGGTACCCCACAGAAGAAATTTTATCGAAATAATACTTTTTCATTAAAAATAGAAACAATTCACGCGAAGAACTCTAGCAGGAGGAATGTTCAATAGATAGTAAATTTCTATGTAAGGATTATAGACCTATCTATATTAGATAGCGATGTATGTCGAAAAATTTGGAAAATTTGTTCGCGGCCATTCTATACAGAAGTAATATTATCAGGATAGTGCTTTTTGATTAAAAATGGAAACACTTGACGTAAAGGACACTAGAAGGAGGTTCATTAAACAGTAAATTTCTATGTAAGGATTATTATAGACCTATCCCGTTGGTCTAGCTATGTCGAAAAATTTGGAAAATTCCGGGTTAAAACGGAAATACTTAATGCGGAGCGCTCTACGAACGGAACGACTAAGATTTTTTTTGGTTTGTTTGTTAGTCACTAACAATGAGTTCAATTGTTGCAAAAAACAATGCCTTACCCGTTAGCGTAAGTTTTGCATGGCGGTGGAAGCGACGGGTCTGTAACGTAAATTTCTCGCGAACATAGCTTATCTACAGATGGTGTCGAAGCGGATTTGAATACGAATTTTAAAATATTCCATTTCTTAACCTCAGCTTGTATTAAAGTTTTAATAAAGCTCTGCGCACTAAACTTTTGACAAGATAAAACGTTCTTCACCTTTGACCTTTAGTTATTTGGTTGTTAGTTGTTAATATGTTTTATTCGGTTTTCACGCTGCAATAGGCTTTTTTATAGGGCATTTCAAGTTCAACAAATAAAATTCGAAGTTTGAAGATAAACTCAATAGTTAAAACATTTTAGTAAGATAATATTCGCATATTTTTTGATATTTGCATTCGCACAATCATGCGAATAATAATTATCAGAAAAAAAATCATATTTTTTTCAATATGAAAACAATCTACCTATACTAATATATAAATCTAACGAGTTTGTTTGTTTGTTTGGTTGAACGGGCTAATTTCAGGAACTACTGGTTCGAATTGTTTTAGCCCATTTATCAAGGAAGGCTATAGGCTATATAATATCACGCTGCGACCAATAGGAGCGGAGCATCAATGAAAAATGTTGCAGAATGTATGTCAAAATTTTCCCTTCATATATTCTTCTATTCAGGTGATTCAGGCTACATAATATCACACTACGACCAATAGGAGCGGAGCATCATTGAAAAATGTTGCAAAATGTAACTCAAAATTTGTCCGTCCGACAAAAACTTTTGAACGGTAACTCCGATCATCATGAAATTTGGACACAACATTCATCTTGGTAAACTAAGATGAATGTGCGTACTCATGCCCCCCCTCCCATTCGTTCTTTTGCACCCGGGTGAAACCGGGCGAGATCGCTAGTATTAAATAAGACAAAAAATATTACTTAATTACTAAGCATTTTTATTAGAAATGTTTTTATCTTACCTATTTTTTCTCCCTTTTATCAGCCTTTAGAACATTAGGTGATAATAAAGCTTTAGACTTAGTATTAATTATAATCAACCTAGTACCCAGAACCATTAAAAATGTGCGTCAATCAGCTGTCAAATTTTAACCTTGGACAACTGAAGACATACTTGACTGAATATTCGCATTCGCGAATTTCGGCGACAGATTCGCGAATGTCAAAAAATTGACATTCGTTACATCACTATTATATACAGTGCCTGTAGGATAAGCTAACAACAGAATAAAGCAACCTTCTCACCTATGAACTTTAGGTTTTATAAATTGTGAAATATTCAGTCATCTCGGGGATTAGTTACGCCTGTATATTCTGCTCACCTACGTAATTTTTGCCGTTAATGCCGCAATATCTCTCAAAGGTAAAGAATTGATAATTTATAGTTTTTTTAAACTTCGACGCATCTGCTTGCAATTTTCTGTGACGTTAAAGTAGAAATGATTCGATTACAAATTGTCATTTACTGAACCATCCTTTTCATTCGTATTCCCACTTGCTTAGAGTTAAATATTTAACATGTAGGCTCAAGGGCGTCGATATTTTTTTCTGGGGGGGGGAAGCAAAAAAAATCAATATTTTTTAAGTTTTATTAATATCACACAAGAATACTCACGAAGCAAGGTGTCAAGCAAAATATTAATTCCCAAACCAATATTACAATTTTTTTCAAGAAGTATTTCTTAATTTTATTTTTAGTTTCCCCCCCCCTTGCCCCCCCCTTACGTCTTTGTAGGGTTAGGCATCTCGAACTCGCCAGACGCTTATGATTGCAGTTGTTTAGCATCTGCAATCTATCTATTTATCGAGCTCTGATGTGAAGCTACTCTTCAATAATTATTTACAAATTGTAATTTGTCATGAAACACAGCGTATATTTAAAATGTTGCAACTTTATTTATCGGCTGTGTGTAGCTTTAATGACCTTGACCGTGTAAACGTCACGAGCTTTTGTGTCAATGTGTGTGTGTGTGTGTGTATTATAATGGTATGGATGTATGGCTATAATGTGCCATAAAGGGCTGTACATTGCATAATCTATAAGGATTGTTTTATCTTCTGTTAGTAAGTATAGGATTGCACGCTTTATATTAACTTCACTTGTAAGTTTGTATGTATGTATGTTTGTAACATTCGTTTGGACTAAGCAAGTGGTTTATTACTGTTAGTATGTTATGCCACTACTGTAAGAGCAATCGTTGACCGAGCGGTCTAAGGCGCTAGTCTTCGCTGACGTCAACTCTCGGATTCACCGGTCGTGGGTTTTAATCCCGTCCACGCCGAAATAAAACATTTTTTTTTCGGCAAATTTTTGACAATAAATCGAACTAAAAAGTGGAAAATAAATATAGTTTTAAAAAAACTAAAAAACACGCTTTATATCGAACTAAAAAGTAAAAAATATTTTTTTTAAAATAAGCTTAAAGCAATAATGAATAAAAAATACCTACTAGTATTATTGTGAAAAAAGCGTGGGGCGCTCGATGTACGAAAATGTGGAACAGAGCCCCCCACGCTTTTTCACAATAATACTTGTATTTTTTATTCATTATTGTTTGAAGGTTATTTTAAAAAAATATTTTTTGCTTTTTAGTTCGATATAAAGCGTGTTTTTTAGTTTTTTTTAAACTATATTTATATTTAAAAAAAATATTATATACACTAGCGGCCCGTCCCGGTTCAAACTGTTTTAAAAATATTATATTAACTTTCCCATCTACACAGCAGAACTATCAAAGTACATTGTTTTGATGCATCTCTAAAGATTAGGCCAGCGTTAACCATGTAAGCGTAAGAACACAGCTTTTTTTTGACAAAACACCGTCATAGGTCAGCCAGTTTGTACAAATTATATACAGAAACCTTCCTCGTTTATCGCTCTTTCTACCAGTGAAAATCGTATGAAAATCCGTTCTATCGTTTTTGAGTTTATCGCGTTCAGACAGACAGATGCGGAGGAGGGACTTTGTTTTGTAAATGATTAGATTATTAGAATTTGAATCAAGAACTTGAGCTCGATCGTCGAAATCGGTCCAGTCGTTTAGGAGAAGAAAGCCGCATAAGAAAACTGCTTGCCTATTAATAAACAGATTTGTAAATTTCTGTTTTTGAGTCCGCAGAGGGCTACAATTGTGGGCACCGTTTGAGACGAAACCGCGGACACCTCAAAATTGACACCCTCCTGAATCAATAGTTTTTTTTTGTCTTATTAAATAAAAAAAAATACAGTCGAACCTGGATAAGCGTGAGTTCAAGGGACCGCGATCTCTTTTTCGCTTATGGAGGTTTTTCACTAACCCGATTTTCTAGCTTATAGAGGTACAAGAGTGGCCTTTCTCATTTATAGAGGTGTATAAAAACTATATAAAAACAATGTTAGTATAGTTCAGCTATTTATGACTCATTCTTAAATTTCGTGGAACTACTAACACGTTCGACTATCGCTTATAGAGGTACAGGCAAGTAGTAGTCTCAGTTATATAGAGGTCCATGAGTTTCAAAGACGGTATCTGGCAATTACTCTCACTGGGAGAGTTCTCTCGTTTACCCAGCTCTCACTCACTCAGGTTTGACTATCTATCTATCAAATTTGAATTGGGTAAATGTATGAGAAAAAAAACGACTCCAAAATATTTTTACCACTGCGCAATACCTCTTTAAATGGCGCTTCGAAGGAAAATGTTGTTCATAATATGATTTTCCAACATTTTAGTGATTTGGGCAGCCCTTGCAGACACACACACATACACAGAAGTTCGCTCATTCATCGTTTCATTAACCGTTTTCACGATGGCGTCCCACGCTATTTTCAGGTCGTATCCCGGACGAACGGGGTTCCGATTGCCGCAACCAGTTGCTGTAATCAGTTACCTGTAACCTTTAACGTACTATTGCTAATAAGTACACGTCGATTTTATGAATGAATTGTTTTTGCGATTCTTTAACCTCACTTGTCGAGCATCTAAAATTTCGCTCTTTCTACGTACAGGTCGCAAAATTGCTGATTTTCATATTTAAATATTGTTGTCGTTCCTCTTATGTTATTTTAAGATCTATAAAGAGAAAAAGGAGAACACAAGAGTGAAGCTGCCGTTTCTCCGCATGTAGGCAGCCATTTTCGTCCGGCTTTCCGAGCTCCCGATTGGTTCTCTTTTCTATCGTGAAGTTGCTTGCGATATCTCGAGCAATTCGATTAATATTCTGGCAGGATAGCTAGAATAGCTATTTGAATGGCGCTGCGTGTAACTTAAAGTTGAATTTAGCAAGCTTTAATTTATGTTTCACACATATTCTCACGACAACTTCTCTTTTCACTCGACTATGGCGAAGCCAAAAGAAAGGGTTATGAGTTTAGCAGTCTATGTAGTATGTATTTTTGTATTTACGGATATTCCACCGTAGCGCCTAAACTATTCATCCGATTTTGATAAATAAGGTGTCAATCGATTCGGTATTATAGCCCGGGTAACATAGGCTACATTTATTTTTGAATTTTGGTCACAGAGGGGAGCAAATTGAAAACCAATAGAAAATAAGTTCAAAAACTCAAACCCGATAACTGAAAAGTATGAAACAAGAAAATATTCTCATCTGGGGATAGCAGTGTATATGAGACCCCTCTAGATGTATAGCGTGATGCACTTTGCTCTAGAGCTGATACAATCGCTTACTACTGTTAAAATGTATTGTTTTGTTAGGGTAGGTGGCATCTTCAGATGAGAATGTTTTCTTGTTTCATATACTTTTCAGTAAACGGGTTTTAATTTTTGAACTTATTTTTTTTTCGTCTGTAATATTCGTGTGATATATTAATTCTCAATCGAAAACGAAATAGACAAGAACCATTGAATATCTACGATCTAATGTACAAAACAACAACAGGTATAAATAAATTAGTAGCTACCTTGTAATTTTATCAATAGAAGAAGTCTATTTATAAATCGAGGAAAAATAGACATTATAATGAAAATAGCCACAAAACACGTTAAATATTGATTAGGGAAACTTACCATATAGCCTTGAAATGATACATAAAGGCGATAATGGCGTGGATTATACAAAGGAAACACTATAATTCAGTGACGTATGTACAGGGAAGGGTGTTGACGCACGGTGACGTCACTACGGTTATAGCAACAGGTAATAGAATAGTACCTACCCTACCATGACAGTATAACGGTGTACCCAGTTTACGAGCTTTCACGTCATTACCATTGATTTACAAAACGGACAGCGAAGCAGGTCAGAAAATATTCCATCGAAAAAAAATTGATCCTCCTGCAAAAACGCAAAAAGAGTCCAAATTTTTTGGAGTTTACTCTTTAAGAAACGATTTTGAGTTTATAAGGCTCGGTACGGAAATTTTATGACTAGTAAAATCAATTGGTGAGGCGTTACGCTCCACCGCTTCAAGTGTAGCGTTACGCTCGTCCGCTTCAAAAGAGACAAACATATATATCTGTAGGATTTAAAGTGCGAAAGAATGAGATGGAATACATTACACAGCGTATCTAAGGAGTAAACTCCAGTCGTGCGTCGGAGCTGATACACACTTTTTTTATTATTACTTTTTAGTGGCTTTGAAATACATAGTTTTGGTGGGGGGGGGGGGAATCAGAAATTTCTTAAGTCTCCCCCCCGCTTGTTTTGCCCTACACACGTCACGAAGACACCTACACGAAACATTAGGTGTATGTAGTGTGTAGGGGAAACGCCCGCGAGAGATTCTGTTTTATAGTTAGTCAAAAAAATTTTAATTCAAATTAGATATTTATTTAAAAGTAATTTTCGAGGATCTTCAGCAAAACGGTTTATGACGTCTCCCAAAATTCAGGGGGGGCAGCTGCCCCCCTCTGCCCTCCCCTGGATACGCCCATGGATGTGGGGCAACATTTTAGCTTGTTAGTTATTTTAAAAAGAAAACACACCTGTCAGTGTTTATAATACTTTCCCATAAGAAACAAAGTGAACTTTTCCTAAGCTAGTCGAAAACAAGTGATAACAACCAATCGCGGTCTTCGAGAGAAAGACAAACAATAGTCGATATCGCCAGCGCTTAGTCTATCCTCTAAGTCAATGGTTATTGCGTCCTGGGATCATAATAATAATGCTTGTAATTTTTTATTTATAAATTGACGTACGGTTATTTTTAGTTCTCTATAAATAGTTCAAGCATAAAGTGGTTGTCCTACTAGCCCTTAGACGCAAATGATGTGAATTTCAACCTACAGTTATAAAAATAACCCTGTTCACATATTATACAATTATTCTTTGCATGAGTGAACACAGACCCATTCCGCACTAGTGCTGCATTTAAAATCAGCTACCACTAGAAGTATATGCAAAACAACAGCAGACGCGAATAATAATTTTCATAAACAATCTTACTAAAAGTGAAGTTTATTTCATAATTGAACTTTTAAAAATATACTAAATATTAAAATAAAAACCAGCTATTATACAGAGTGATTTTTAAGTTGATTCTTTTTTTTTTCAACAGCGTGTAGAAATCAAATAGATGAACAAATATTTCAAATAAGTTTTTATCAAAACTCAAAAATGAAAGAGGAACGGTCTTCAAAGTTTCATGAAATTTTATCAAATTTTGAGGTCGATCCTGGCGTTATGTCATGTCACTATGGAGATATGTTATGTCATTATCAAGTATTCATAGAAATTATTCGAAGTTGTCCCCGTTTTGTTGGACACAAAGATGCGTGCGTCGTAGCAGTGCTTCTGTACACGCTTGTAGTAGCAATAAGGGCCTTCCGCGAATTATTTGGGATGCACTTACGATTCGTGCTATCATTTCTTCGCGTGTGTTAAGCGGCCTTTTGAATTAATTAAATAGAATTTAAAAAAACTTTTTCTCTCATATTTTTGAGTTTTGATAAAAAAGTTACTTGAAATATTTGTTCGTCTATTTGATTTCTACACGCTGTTAAAAAATAAGAATCACCTTAAAAATGTACAGAGGGTACGTTACATAAAAATACCATATATCTATCTCGTGCTTAATATTATGCAACTAATTATAATCTACTATTACGTGTAATGTATTCCATCTCATTCTTTCGCACGTTAAATCCTACAGATATATATGTTTGTCTCTTTTGTATTTTAAATCCTACAGAATATGTTTGTCTCTTTTGAAGCGGACAAGCGTAACGCCTCACTTGAAGCGGTGGAGCCTAACGCCTCACTAACTGATTTTACTCTTATACTTTTATTCTATACTGAGCATAGAAATAAAATCGCAATCGAACCTTTAGGGTGCAAACATATACTTCTGTCTTTTTTACGCCGTAAGAACTGGCGTATCCAGGAGGGAAAAACAAGCACGGGTGATCAGGCTTAAGAAATTTCTAATTTGCCCCCTCCTGGGCCAAAAGCTGGATACGTCCATGTTAACGTCATAGAATTTTTGAAACAGAGATACTTTATTCAGATTGAATGCAATTACATCAACCAATCCTATCATCGGAGAAATCAGGGAATTACATCGAAGAAAGAGACACAGATATATTTTCGATACGCTTTGTTGCCTTCGCTCACCGCGCATTGAGTAGATAGACAATGATTCATATATAGTAAATTATTAAATATATATTAGATATCGTGTCCATCGAGATAATTATTAATAAAAATCTCAGGATTGTGGACAAAAAGTTATTTATTTAGTGTACGACGTTTCATAAAATAAATATATAGACGAAACGTCGTACACTAAATAAATAACTTTTTGTCCACAATCCTGTGATTTTTATTAATAGTAAATTATTCAATATATGATTTTACTACTCATAAAATTTCCGTACCGGGCCTTATAACTCAAAATCGTTTATTAAGGAGTAAACTCTAAAAATTAATCTATTTATTTCTGATTGGTAACGTTTATCAGATTTCATTTAAGGACGTAGTCCTATGTTCAGGCTCGTTTTCAACCGTTATTTCAGAATTTTTTTTTAATATCAAAATAATGTACGATGTTTTCAATTTTGTTACATGTTTTTACTGACATCGTAAACTAAGAAAAAAAATGTTTTTTGCTTAATTATAATTATAATTGTTTTTTTAACGTTTTAAAGTAGACAACTTTAAATGGAGGTGGGTGGGTAGCGCGGATGATAACGTCACTTGGAGTCATCTGAACTATAAAAATTAAACTGGTTATTGTTTCGTAGGCTTGCGGCTCTATCCCGTACTAGAAATAAACATTTTTATTGATAAATAACAAAATGACGGGTTTTAGAAAAAAAAAACAACGAGAAAATCGTGATTTTTTCGTTGAAAATCGGTTAAAAAAATAGAAATAATTTTTATAATTAAGTAATTCTAGTACCGGACGGAGCTATTGTTGTGTAGAATACCCTGTGCAAAACTGAAAGCAATCGGTTGTATACAATTGTTTCAATCACCCGCGCCGCTTAGAAAAACGTAGTTTTAAGAAAAACGCGTTTAAAATTTTAATTTAAGATTTCTTACAAAAAAAATAAAAATGAATATTTACACTAATCAGCTATGCCTGGTGTATAGTAAACCTTCCGTTTCTTCAAAGGCATCATTTTCTGCTAATTTGTTTGCTCTACTCTGCGAGAATATAAGGGTAACGTGATAACAATTGAGGTAAAAGTCTTACCGTAAGACCGTTGCTGCTCTCGACTATATGCTGTAGCTTTGTAAATATTTAATATTTCGGTCTAAAATTTTTACAGTATTTTCTCAATGTATTATACTTACTAAAAATGTAAAAAAAATAAATTCGTTTTTTCAAAACCCGAACACCAGACTACGTCCTTAAGAAATGGGTCAAGTTACGTTACGAATTGATTTTAATTTTTGGCACTACTTTCCAGTTCTATAAAGTAAAGTTTTCAAATAAAGCTGTACCGTATATAACATCGCAGCGTTCAGCCGAGTCGCGAGGATCGGCATCGGTGTAGATAAAGCTCCGATGTTGTTGTGTAGAGACTTCAACCGGCTCGCAATGACGTCATTGGGCGTCCGATCGATGCGGCAAACGTCGAGGTCGCGTCCTCCAACGATACACGGACTGTGTGGCGGAGCGCGGGTGCTGCGCGCTGAATGTGGCGTGGTGTGATATGGCGGCGATGGTGGTGGCGGCGACGGTCTCGAAGCCTCGCTCACTGTCACATCCTTGTGCATAGAGCTTGGTCAAGGCTTTGGCAAGGCTTTACCCTTGTGTTGCCTGCCTGCCTGCCTGTCTCTCTACCCGACCGTTGCCAATGTCTATGTCGAGGTGTTTTCATTCATAGAATCTGTGTTGTACATACACACACACACACACACATGCACAGAGGTGTGTATGTGTCCGACGCGCGTGTAGGGTAGAGGCAGGGCTTATCGACCACACGTACCTGTTGTCGATCTCTTTTATTATACCATATCATATATATTAATACGCTAAGGTTAAAGATGTTTGCCTCCCTTTTTAGAAAAAACCTCACAATTTCTCCACATAATTATATATCATTTTACAGATAATTGCTTGCTCTACTGACATCGACAACTAAAAAATTTATTAGTGCTTTTGTTTTTGTAAATTAATTAAAATACAGCAACGCTGAACAACGTCTGCCATCTGACGGCTTTAATTTTGAAACAACGTCAACACTTCGATCTGTCATCTGACCTTCATATTGTAATACAACAAAAAGAGGAACGTTATAAGCAGTGTGCAAAATTAGAAACGAATTGAATACCTGCAATCATGTTTAAAAAATAATTTTGTAAAGTGATAATTATTATTATACTTATTTATTGCGAATAATTCGCACAGGTCACTCTAGTATTTAATAATATCCTATATGAATCATTACCTATCTACTCAATGTGCGGTGAGTAACGCAACAAAGCGTATCGAGAATATATCTGCGTCTCTTTCTTAGATGTAATTCCCTGATTTCTCCGATGATAGGATTGATTGATACACTTGCATTCAATCTGAATAAAGTATCTCTGTTTCAAGAACTTTGTCTTTTTCTATGACGTTAACATGGGCGTTTTTTTATATATGGAAACGTGTTGTGTAGTTCAACTTAACTGATTTCGAAAATTGTTTAACATTTGCGCTAAGTATTCAATGTCAACGGTGTAACCATGGCAACCGTGGTGACGCAGTAATATATTAGAAAAACCCAGTTTTTCGCACGACCGAGTGTATGTGGCTTGCTCACGGGTATCGAATCCACAAGATCTTGGCGTTATTGCAAAAGATGACGAAACAAAAAATATTGTTTATATAAGTTCGTCTTGCTTGATATTATGATTTTTTTAATCAATTGTACACACTGATTCCACACGAACGAAGTCGCGGGTAAAAGCTAGTAATGTAATAAAGGGCAGGGCGTCAGAAACGGTAGTTAAGATTATAGTGTCACAGCTGACATAATAAACGTGGAAAATTCGCGGAAATCTTAACATGATAATGTAATTTCACATACCTATTATATAGGGTGTTAAGTATCGTTTCCCGGAAGAGGTGAATCGGGTAGTTAGCAGAAAACGATATATATATGTATGTTTATAGCACGGATATATACGGATATATGCTAACACTCACAGAACAGTGTGGCTAACACTAGTATAATATACTAACACTATCTATATGCCGCAGCTGTAATTTTAAATTTAGCCGATTTACAAAGCGGCCAGTAGTTTCATAAATAATTTCGGTTAGAGTACGGTAATACGATGTGCAAAATATCCATTGGAAATACACAATAATTTATTATTTTGTTTTTATTTATGTTTAAAGAATAATGTGTACTGTTCAGAATTACCAAATTTTCATAGGCGGGACGATTCCAATAATTATTTTATTAACTGACGAAAAACAAAAACGGAGGAGGTTCTCAATTCGACGCGTATATTTTTTTTTGTTTTTTTTTTTTATTTATGTATGACCACGCATAACTTTTTACAGAGTAGTCCGATTTTGATAATTATTTTTTTGTTTAAAAGGGTATACCCCGAAGCTGGTCCCATATAAATTTGGTAAAAAAATTCCAACCCTAAGGGTAGGAAAACAGGGGATGATTGATTGTTCACTCACTGATTGTAATGTATGACCACACATAACTTTTTACAGAGTGGTCCAATTTTGATAATTATTTTTTTATTGGATAGGGTATACATCGAGGTTCGTCTCATATAAATTTGAAAAAAAAACTCCTACCCTAAGGGTGGGAAAATAGGGGTGATTTATTGTTCACTCACAGATTTTCATGCTGAGTTGTGTATTACAATTGTAAATTATATAGCCACAAAAAATTATAAAATAAAAACTTTTTAACAAAAAAATTAAACCGCCGAAAAACTGAAAAGCAAAAAATAATAAATCTTTTTATTTAACTAAGTTCTATGTAAGTAGTTGAACGTATGTGACAGTCTAGTATATCTAAGTAATTTTGAGTCGGCGTCAAACCATCAATGAACAAAGATCACTAAAAGAAATAACCAAATCAAATTAACAATGATACGTGACATCTCCAGCGATAAACATTAACATTCCAAACATGCGCTCTCCACACGACCACTCGCAAAGACGTGTGCCCTCAGTGTGCCCGTTCGGGCTGCTCTGTCGCTGACATTAACTTCGTGAATGCTCAGAGATTTCCGGCGAAGGATTGTTGACACCGACTCAAAATTACTTAGATGTACTAGACTGTCACATACGTTCAACTACTTAGATAGAACTTAGTTAAATAAAAAGCTATATTATTTTTTGCTTTTCAGTTTTTCGGTGGTTTAATTTTTTTGTAAAAAAGTTTTTATTTCTGACACGACGCGGACGTGGCAGCAGCACGACGCAATAAGATTCAACACCTCGGGCTCAATTCATCTCTGTGAGGACATATAAAGGTATATTATTAAACGGCAATGAACCTGCATTTGCTTCTTACTGTATTTGTAAAGTTATTACGCAACTAAACCATATTTATTTATTTTATTATTCAAGTTTCCTTCTTGACAATTACCTATACTTATATAAAATGAAAAAGAAGTGTTCTAAATGGTACACCGTGCGCCTCATTCAGGCTAATTTATAAAAAGGCAAAGCGAGTAGTGATGGGAATAAATCGAGACATGATAATCGATTCATTCGATTATTAACATATCTCGATTATAAAAACCCCTTTGCACTCGGGGAGTGCCGGCGAAAGTGAAAACTTGAATATTAACGTCTTACGAATTTTCGATCAAAATGGTTTGTATCATAGATTGCATTTTTATGTACGATATTTCAACGCTAGATGTCTAACGTTGTATAAAAAGTATCTGGCAATTACTATCATTTAGAGAGTCTCACCCAGTTCTTACTAACCTGACGCGAGTTTAACATTTTTTACCGATTACAAAAAAAGTGTACAACGCCGCTAAAGAAGTTTTCACTTCAATAATATACAATTAGTAATTCATTAATCGAATGAATGCATGTATCGGAACGGAACACTACGAACACTACCAATGATCGAGAGAGAACAGAGTAGTCAATCAACAGCTAGCAGCTACACTACACGCAAGTTGTGTGTGACTTGTGAAATAGATACTACTAATTTAGTAGTATCTACTATACTACTAATTTAGTAGTATTTATTTTGCTCGGTTCCCTGCAGTAGCGGAGAGAGAGAGCAATATAATTCAATAATTTCGAATCGGTTTTACCTTCTAATGCGCAAACTACTAAATTAGTAAAATGTTTCGATTATGGCATTCATTCGATTATAATTGAAATCATTCGATTACTAATGTCTCGATTATTCCCATCATTAAATGCGACACGAAGTCAATGGCAGATTCAACAGTAATAACCCAGTTCAAAGAGACATCTAGTATCAGAACGACTGAATTAACTGACCGTGCCATGTGTTAATAAAAATATATGAAGTCCAATAAAAATATGCAAATTCGCGATTTCTCCCACTCGATAAAACTCCAAACTTAATTGGTTAGATGTTGCTTATCTAGAATCTAAATAATGTTATTCGAAAATCTAAACTATAGCGCTTATCTTTTTAAGCACAAATCATTGGTTTGTTGTGAAAACAACACGGATCCCTCAATTATCAGTTTGCGCAAATTGTTTTCCATTAGGATACTTTTAATGCGTCAAAAAAACGGAAATTAGCCTTGTTTTAATTGTAATTGTGTCAGCTCTGATGCACGACTGTAGTTTTACTCCTTAGATACCATCCATCTCATTGTTTCGCATGTTAAATCCTACAGATATATATGTTTGTCTCTTTTGAACAGGACGAGCGTAACGCCACACTTGAAGCGGTGGAGCGTAACGCCCCACCAAATTGATTTTACTACTCATAAGAGTAGAAAGACAATGATTGATATAGTTAATTAAAGATATATGGTCGTATATAATTTTTTGCATCTAGTTGTAATAACTAGATGCAAAAAAATTATAGAGGTTATATATTTAATAAAAACACGTACTTTTGCGCAGAAGCGCATTGAAAATCCTCTCCATCGACTAATAATAACGAGGGCTAGCAATATAACGAATTCGCTATTATAACGAAGAAAATCTGAAAAATGCAGGATTGAAGTCCATAATATACCGTGTCTTGCAGACGGCAAGCATAACACAAAGTCGTTACATTATTTGCATGTATCTTTTACACAAAACATGCATATTATTATGGCTGCATTAATGCTTCAATTCCCCTACCGTGGTCCATTCCGTTCTCCAAGCTTGGTTACACAAGCGCTGCTGTGGACTGTCACTACGTCACAGAGTAGTTCTGATTCTAGGTGCTATTTTTAGATATCATGTCAGAGTGAAGGAATCGCTGTATACAATATACTTTTGAACCATTGACGTGATGAATTGACTGCGCAACACAGTAGAAAAAGTCTGACGGGAGGGGTATCTGGGGAAGTGGGTTAGCTAAGCTCATATAATATATATAATATTAATCTATATATATATAAATTATAAATCTCGTGTCACAGTGTTTGTTATCGAATTCCTCCGAAACGGCTTGACCGATTTTTATGAAATTTTTTATGTAGGTCTGAGAATAGGTCGTAGGTTATTTTTTATACCCCTAGGAGATAACGGTGGCCCTCTCCAGAATATTTTTTTTTATTTTTTAGACCGCTTTTTTTTGTGTATGATTTGCCATTAAAAAATACTTTAAATCCTAAATTTTCACCGTTCTACCACCAACCCCTATTTTTTAATAGCGATATTAGTATTTTTGCTTTCATTCACAGATGCGCAATAGGGTTTCAAGATGGCAATATAACTGTAAAATACCGATAAATTTTTATGTATTTAACCCAGTGACAACAAAGTGCGATTGTTATAATGTGGTCGATAACTTATCAATTATCAATCGATCAGTTATCCCCGATCTCCTGTCTCTCTCACACAATAAGCTCAGAAGCAAACGATCTAAAACTGTTTTAGTACCAAATAGCGACATCTATTAGAACTTGCTCAAAGCTATTTAGTTCACACGCCGGGACGCAATCGAAATACATTTTGCAGAATTATATCTATTGCATCCAGGTGAAACCGGGACGGACCGCTATATTATTATAAAGAGGTAAAGTTTGTAAGTTTGAATATAGGAGGCAATCTCCGAAACTACTCATCCGAGTTCGAAATTTTTTTTACCAATATTTAGAATGGACCTTCAGAATTGATACAGGCTATATATAATCGCATTTAAATAAAAGCGCTTTTCGTGGATACCAATTTAGCAACGCAAGTCGACTAAAAAACGGCGACAATCTACAAATTCGGTCGCCTTTTTTCCTCTGTCATAAAACAGTGGAATGTGGCTAATTGCGCAGTCCTTGGTTTATGTCAATTGCAATTTGCAACAGTCTGGAAGTACGCAACTTAGTATATGTAAATGTGTATGAGTGGTTGTCATAAAATGCATAACGGTCGTTTTTGAAAATAAATCATTTTGAAGTCGATTTGTCGTTTTGATTTGACCAGATCCATATTTTGTGGTGTTGTTATAAATAACTAGTAGGCATAGCATCGAGATAAAAATTCTTGGAAGGTATATATTGATCGAGTTGCTCGAGATATCGCAAGCAACTTCACGATAGAAAAGAGAACCAATCGGGAGCTCGGAAATCCGGATGGAAAACGGCTGCCTACATGGAGAGAAACGCCAATTTCACTCTTATTTTTATCTTTGGATTATCAAATAGAGATGGCATTTACATATATTTTTCATTTAAACACAGTATATGAGTTAAGATTACGGTCAAATTTTTTAAAATTATATGTATAAAACGTGCCTTTAGTACTGCGGGTCTGAAATAATAGAGACTGGTAACTGATAAAAATTAAATCATATCGACTATTTCATTGGGAATGAAACGTAAGTGTATTTTGATAGAAAATTTTGTTTTTCCTCATGTCATTGGGTTTTACCTTAAATCAGCAATGTTGTAAGAAATGTTAAATGATATTTACATAAAATCATTAAAAATAAATTTTAACTTCTCACTTCAATAATTGTTTATAATGAATCTCCTGGAAAGAGAAAAATATTTTTTTCTCGACGCACAAATCAAAAAAGCGCAATGCTGAATTGCTGCCCCCCGGGGGATACGAGTAATATTGTTTTGGGGCTTTTCTGACAACAACAGATACTAGTCGCGTCCTGAGGAAGGAAAACCAACACAAAATGTAAAAAAACCTAAGCATGTTGAAAAGAGTCACTTTCTTTTGGATACAACAAAATATTACAAATTTTCATTTTGCAACAAAGTGAAATATGTGTACATTTTAAGGTTAAATTAAATATATTTCTTCTTCGGGGAGCTTGTTTTAAATTGACATTATTTTTAATTTAAAAATGAAACAATGAATGTTACTATTTTGGTATGGAATTCATCAGTTAATGAATCAACACCTAAAACAAAACAGAAAGATTAACTTAAAAAAAAATTGGTTGTCTGTAAAGTCGGTTTACGGACGATAGTTTTACGTGATAACGTATTCCGTAATACATAACCTAAATTCTACATATAATAATTATAATAATTCGAATCTTTGATATTGCATCTTTCGCTTCAAATTTAGGTTAATTTTATGTATTAAAATACTCACCACCTAAAATAATAATTGTTTTTTTTAACTTTCTTTCTTTCGTATTTATTTTAAGTCTCAAAGATTAATTGTCATAATATTTTGAAAACAATTGTTTCACTGTTTATATAAAATTCCAAAACCTACTTACAATATTTAAGTATTTTCATACGTCAAAAAATTGATTTTTATAATGATAAAATTTGTATGAAAACGATTTTTTCGAGAGATGAGACCTAGCTAAAACGATTTTTTGCCCCCCAAAATCCCTTTTCAGTAAATTTCATCCAAATCGTTAGGGCCGTTTTCGAGAAAAGCACGCACAGGGTCAGGCGGAACGTTAGGAACGTTACACTTTTTCGTGCATGCAGCCGGTGTTTCATCAATTTATAAGATTGGTGATTCATCAATTTATAAGACGTTATCACGTCAATAAAAAACTTAAAGTTAAGAATAATTTAAGCGTCGACACTTACTTATCAAAGTCCAAAGAGCCCAATAACAAAAGCTCATCAACTTGTTCACATTCAAGAAGTCTCAGTGAATCAAAATACTCATAATTTGGAAGGGCATTATTTCCTTTTTAAACTTTTTTGACACCTAGCGTCTATTTATTTTTTACTGCAACAAAATATTGCCGTTGGGAACACTTCGAAGTGAAGCGAACCCCCGGTACCGATCTCCATAAGATGCTTCCATTCTGATACGATCGCATGACGTGCACAGCCCCTCGTACCAGCCTTGCCTCTCCAAAAAAAGTGCCAAAAAAAGCCAAAAATCGAAGAAGAAGCATGCGTTGTGCAGTAGATACTACCTTATTGTGTTAGTAGATCAAATCTAAATGTTGATATCAAATTGTTGAATTGAAAAGAGACAGCTGTCAACTTTTTTTTTAATTTAGGAAAACAAATAACAAAGATGTGCTTCGACTTCTGAGGCTGTAAACTGATTGTACACCATTGATTTCATGCGGTATCAATGATTCTGCCACATTTTACGGTGTGCCCAATACTCGCGATTTTTTCCCTTCAATATATTTATTCAACTCATGCGCGTTATTCATGTTTTATCATGCCTAAAAACCGAACCCTAAATAGCCATTTACCGACTGGTGACAATTACTTGTCATAACTCAATGAAGATTCCTACTAGCTCGGCCATTGTGGAGTAATGAAAATAAACGTAACTATTTTCTGAGTCGTAACGAAATAGTCGGTAACAACAACTCCGTTGTTAGTGTTGTTACCCATTGAGACTAAAATTGAGAGGCCGAATGTTTTCGACATGGAGTTTATTCATAACCGGCTAACCTTAAAAAAAACATTGAATCGTGCTGTTTGGTGCTGTTAGATTGACAGTTTTTTTTATAAAGAAATAAATAGATATTTACAACATCTCATTAATAACCATAAATAAAACATGAATAACGCGCAATTGTTGAATAAAATTATGGGCGTAGCTTGTAGGCTAAGTCATGACCTGTCAGCGCGATGAATGACTTAGACTACTAGTTACGCCAATAACTATTACGTTTTAAAGGATTAATATCACCCCGATGACAATTTTCTTCCCCGGAAACATACATTTCAAATAAAACACCGTCTTTCGACGTACAGAGAAAAGAGCTTTGTATTATTGCAAGGGATCAGAATATTACTTACCTTGACCCGATCATGTATTATATTTACACAGTGGCGGCGCGTGAATATTTTCCATTCTGCAGGATCAATTGGAGATACGTCCTAATGGGAGGAGGGAGGAGTTTTATTAAATTTTATTAAATTTTTAGGTCGGTCGACCGTTCTGGCGTTATGTTATGTCACTGTGGAAATATGTTATGTCATTATCAAGTATTCACAGAAATTGTTCGAAGTTGTCCCCGTTTTGTTGGACACAAAGATGCGTGCGTCGTAGCCATGCTTGTAGTAGCGATAAGGGCCTTCCGCGAATTATTTGGGATGCATTTCCGATTTGTGCGCTATCATTTCTTCGCGTGTTAACCGGGCTTTTGAATTATATAAAATTTAATTAAACTTTGAACGGCTGTTTCTGTCTTATTTTTGAGTTTTGATAAAAATTTTACTTGAAATATTTGTTCGTTTTTTTGATTTCTACACTCTGTTAAAAAAGAAAAATCATCCTGTGTTAGTTAAATATGAAAAATATAATTTATTCCAAAAATTATGAAGTACCTAAAATGTTGGTTGTTCTGCAGCTCTATGCAGCGCTCGTAGAGGAACCGCCACTGTATTTACAATAAGAAATACCGGAACCACACTAGATAAGTTTGCAGAATCAAAACTCATATTTATAAACCATGTCATTGGTCCCTTTGATGGTCTAATTATTTCCTAAAGTCATATTTGTCTTCTGTCATAAATCTTATAGTAAACTACTTGTACTGCCTATTGTTATAATACATATACAGGGCGTTTTCGTATTAAAGAACGTGATTTTTCCAGAGTGTAGCCAAAAAAGTACCCCCGGAACATACAATAATCTTCTTTCAGCATGATAGGGTTAAATTGATTAATCAGATTGAGAAATGTAACGAACGTGTCGCAATGATCTTGAATAAACGAACATTAACATTTTTATTTATATAGATTGGTTGCTTTTAATACTTCAAAATACTGTGGATTTGGTGGAACAGAAAGCAAAACACATGAAAGCTTGCAGAGATGCCGGGACGGATGAGCACACAGGAATTTTGGCTGGGTCCGTCGAGGCCGGTGGGCCGATTGTTTATATTTGTTTATATATTTTTGAAGTAAAACTTCTTTAGGCACGCTTGACTTGGGGAGTAAGCTGGTAAATGCCTGACGAAAGCGTTTACGGAAGTGCATCATCGGACGAGGCGAACGGTGCGTGATCGTTCGAGGCGAACGGTAGTTGAGAGGGAGATATAAGCTAGTGAAGATAGTAAGAGAGACAGTTATGTTTCGTATATTGGAAGTTGAGAGAGAGATATATATAAGTTAGTGAGTACGATAAAGACGGAGCATTAATCGAAATTCTTTTTTTGACTTTTAAAATGAAAACAATTTTTTTTTTTGTATAGCAAAAAAAAATACATTTCATCGAATTTTGCTGCATTTTATAACGGTAAACAATGTAGGTTAGTTGATAAATCCTTTTAAATGTAGTATAAATTATGCTAATAAGTATATATACATATTTTGCCTATTAATTAATCAAAAATTATATTTTAAACATTTCATCTTTGTAGATATGTGCTACAGAGTGAGGTTATATTGTGTCGTTAAATCAGGATGTCTAATCAAAATATGGTGATAGATTATCGAATATTATTGTATCATTATTATCTTCTATACTAATATATAAAGCTGAAGAGTTTGTTTGTTTGTTAGTTTGTTTGAACGCGCTAATCTCAGGAACTACTGGTTCAAATTGAATAAATTTTTTTTTGTTGGATAGCCCATTTACCGAGGAAGGCTATAGGCTATATAATATTACGCTACGACCATTAGGAGCGGAACTTTAATGAAAAAAAGTATCTCAAGTATCTATTCATGTGAAATGCACTAACTAGATATACTCATATTAGTGATGAAATAACACAACCTCAGGTAGATCAATCGGTAGCGCATGCGACTGTCAATATCAGCGTCGTGGGTTCGAGCCCCACGTTGGGTGAATATATTTTTATTTATTTTTTTTATTTTTTACATTGCTTTCTTCTAAGGCTTACATTTAAATTTATTTTAATTCATTTAAAAAAAATTATTCGTTAAAATAAGTTTAAATACTGCTCTTTATCGACAAAAACTTTTGAACGGTAACTCCGATCATCATGAAATTTGGACACAACATTCATCTCGGTAAACTAAGATGAATGTGTGTACTCATGTCCTTTCCTTTCCCATTCGTTCTTTTGCACCCGGGTGAAACCGGGCGGGACCGCTATATATTATATATGGCAGGAAGAAGTTTTACTTCAGTCGTGTGGTCTAAAGCATACTCGCTTTTTTATTGATATAATTCAACGGTGGATACAGTTACGGTTGCGGTGGATACAACGCAAAAATTAAATTATGCTTAAAAAATATTTGGAGAGGAATTCTAGGCGTCAGTAAAAATGTTTATACATAAAAAATTCCAGTGGCTGTTCGTTTATTGCAATTAAAGTAAACAGCATAAAATTATTAAAAAGTAGAATCTTTAAATAGATTCGGTGTATATTATGATTGGCTGAAAATAGAAATGCTGCAGTGTATATACCTATACTCGTATTTGCAATGTTTATGAAAATTCCTTTCCAGTTTCCCGCGAGATTATTTTTAGAGCAAAACACAATCATGCCCGCGCAATACGCATTCTTTGTTAATTATAGAAAATGAGTGGTTTTCGTAAAATATACATGTTGGTAATAACTTATATAAGTCGTCATAACTTTGATCGGTTGCTTCCTGAAATAGTACTCTATGACTGCAAATTGCAGCTAGGGTTTTCAACTGGGGCTGTCCAGTTAAATTGCAATTCACAAAATAAAACAATTTTTTCTTCATACCTCGATCGAAAGTACATACTTTCGGCATCAATTGTAAGGCAGAAAGTCTCACATTTACGCATTGGTGGAATTACACGCACTGATGCCGGAAGTACGTACGTTCGGGCGGCAGTAAAGTGAAAACAACCTATCAACTGTTGTTTAGACATCGTTTCCATAGCAACCCTATTACATTTTAGCTAATAGTCGCGACCAGTTGTCATTCGTGTTTTTACGTATAACGTCAAAGCTGCTTGGTTGGAATTTATCTGAGTTTTTATGAATTTAATAAGTAATTATAAAAAAAGACAATCTGGCAAAAATTCATAGAAATATATTTATATATCTTTGCAAAAATCTGGCGTTATGCCGTGTATGTTATAGCACCCTCAGGCGGCCGAGGGCATCAAACTTTCGGCCTTGTGGTGTAATATATTATTTTTTGCGACTATAAACTTTAATGCAGGACAACAGTTTTCGAATGGCAAAGCAGGAAAAAATCCGTGATGCACGAACTATTAACAAACCTACAACTGTTAGTACGGAGCCCTTGGTGCGCGAGTTCGACTCGCACTTGACCGGTTTTTGTAAAAAAACATTTCGTTTTCTTATGAGTTAGAAACCCTGGCCGCTGCACGAACAGTTTAACATGCAAACGTTTCGTTGGCGCGCGGTTAATATTGTTCTTGATCGATTGCCAGACCATGGAACCACCTGTTTGCTTCTCCGACGATCTTTCCGATGACTACGGCGTCTGCTGAACTTCCACTTCGTATTTTCCGCTACAAGTCCGGCGCTTACAGTCTATTCACCATCAAGAAGCAGCGGTCAGACTCGGGAGTAATCGAATTATCTTAAAATCGAATGATTCATTCGAAATGATTCCTTCGCATGATGTGCCATAATATTGTGTTGGTACTATGCGTTAACGATTGAATGTTTCAACACTCGAATGAATTTTGCTCTCGGTTTCGATTGCCAGTCTTGAGTGAGTCACCTTGCATACAGCGCTCCATAGAACAGACGCAGATGAAAGACATAAGCAATCGTTTTCAAAACTGCCATGCATTACTGGTTGGGTACTATCATGCGTTTGAAAACACAATTCATTCGATCTATCTATGCATTCGATATGATTCTTATAACGAATTAGCTGTAACCCGCGACTTCGTCCGCGTGGAATTTATTTTTTTTTGCGCGGAGTCTTAATTCTTTTTGTGAAAGATAACTCTAATAATTTAGAGAGATGATGATCCTGTTCAAATGTTGGAAGATTAAAAAGGAAGAATCCTGGTGGCATAGGATCGATGAACAAAGCAAATACTGAAGGTTTTTATTGCATTTTATTGTCTGACGTTTCTCCGAAGATGGCATAAAGAGTGCCGAAACGTCAGACAATAAAATGCAATAAAAACCTTCAGTATTTGCTTTGTTCATCGATCCTATGCCACCAGGATTCTTCCTTCTTAATCTTCTAATTCTTTTTCTAAAATAAAAGTCGTCTAAGCTACTCCTTATGACATCAGTTATCTGCCAATGCAAGTTCCGTCAAAATCGGTCTAATCGTTTAGGAGATTGGCCGGAACAAACAGATAGACATTTATATTTATATGTATAGATAGGTACAAAAACATAAACAGAAAAAAGTGATGAAAACTGAAAATTCGCTCTAGGAATCTTTAAAACTATTCAATTACAGACTAAGTTACGATTTTGTTTAATTGAATTAATTGAGCTAACGTCTGTATAATTCATTAAAAAACAACTCTCGCAGTATGTGGATTTTGTAATCCGTTACTATATATAAGGACATATCAGAATCCTACTATATTATATGTAATATATTACAGACACTTCAGTTTTATTTATTTATATAGACGATAGACGAATTTAGGTGTCTGGTCTTCGATTATAATAAGATATGAGAGAGTCATCTGCATGCAGTGCTTCATTGAACAGAGGCAGATAAAAGACTAGTAATCATAATCAATAGTGTGAAATTGAATCTGAGAGAGACAAGTAAGTCTAGCGTTCCAAAAGGTAAAGAAGAAGCGTAGAATAATAATAATAATAATAAGTCTTTCTGCAAGTAGTGCTTCATTGAACAGAGGCAGATAAAAGACTAGTAATCATATTCAATACTGTGAAATTGAATCTGAGAGAGACAAGTAAATCTAGCGTTCCAAAAGGTAAAGAGGAAGCGTAGTATAATAATAATAATAAATCTTTATTTTTTGGACATTAACATGTATAAATAGCGTCATTTTAATTATAATAATTTATTACTGGAGATTTTAAAGTTATAGCTCGTAGATATAACATTAATTCGAATGATTTTGAATGACACCTCAAGACATTATAATGATCGTATAGTTCGACAATTTTCATTCGAAATATCCCATCTCTAGTGCATTGTTGTTCTGTTCTGTACATGTGTGTGTGTGTAAGTGAGTGAGAGAGTATGAATGTGGGCAGGTTGCGTGCCAGTACCATGGTGACGTAACCGAGAGAGCCAAGCGTTTTATTGCTTGTTCAGTACACGTGCTCTATTTCCTTGTTTGGATATCCTCTCTTTTGATCGTTCGAAGTATCGAACCCGTTATTATTTTTCGTTGCTTAATGCCCAACAATCTCCATTATTAATAGTTCTGCAGCCAACGCTTTATTATGCTGGTTTTTCGAAACGCATTGTCACAAAATTTCGTTTTATATTTTTGATTGTGACCGGACATATTTCTTAATTTTCATATACTTTCATTATATACCGAGCGTAGGAATAAAATCACAATCGAACCATTAGGGTGTAAACATATACTTCTGTCTTTTATTAATTCGTAAGAGCTCGTTGGTTCTGATTGATTAACGCCATAGATAAAGACATAGAACTTTTGATAAAGAGAGATATACTCCATGCTAATATCTTGTCGGAATAACCAAGGAATTACTTCGAAGAAAGAGACGAAGATATATTTTCCGCACGCTTTGTTGCCTTCACTCACCGCACATTGAGTAAATAGACAATACTTCATATAGTAGTTATTATATAATTATGTATATGAAAATTTTAATCAAATCCTAGAAAGATACACTGTAATTTATAGACACTTTGAGGTTATACGTAAAAACACGAATGACAGCTGTTCGCGACTAGCTAAAATGTAATAGGGTTGCTATGGAAACGACATCTAAATTACAGTTGGTTGGTTGTTCACGTATCAGTGCATATAATTCCACCAATGCATAAATGTTAGACTTTCTGCCTTACAATTGATGCCGAAAGTATGCACTTCCGATCGAGGTATGAGGAAAAAGTTTTATGAATATTAACGTGTTTATATTTCAATAATTTATATCAAAACAGATTTCAACGTTTTCGTTTGTAAACAAACTATTATAATTGACGAGAATTTATTCTTATGCAAATGTTCTCACATATAAGTAATGTAGAAAATAAATAAAGAAATTAATTGGTAAAATTGACAGAAAAAACTTGGCTGACATATCGAGCTCGTTCTTCCTAATTGCAATATTGAAAGTATTATTGCAACAATAAACTGCATTATCCTTGAATTAATTATTATTGGCATTTCTTGTCAATCTACTGAAACAATTTTTCTATATTAGGTATACATAAAATTGATTATTGGATAGAAAATTACGAGTATTTTGCATGATTTGAAGACTTATGTGTAACCATATATAGAATGATTTTACTTCGAAATTGATTTATAATTATTATTAAAGTTTATGGTAGAAGTAACCTTGCGGGTTAATTAATAATGTAGGTTGTCAAGTTAAAAATAGTTCGAGCTTTCAAATGAAGATGCAGCTATCATCCACTACTTTTTTCCGAAATTCCGAGTGGCATTCAAAAAGGTTTAGACTTTGATTTGATTAGATTTTTCAGTCAATCGATCAAAAAAAAAAAAAAATTGGTTGTCTGTAAAGTCGGTTTACGGACGATAGTTTTACGTGATAACGTATTCCGTAATACATAGCCTAAATTTTAGTAGCTGTCAAACTTGGGCCGAAGCCTACTGCGCTCTCGCTTGCACGCACAGGGTCAGGCGGAACGTTACACTTTTTCGTGCGTGCAGCTGGTGTTTCATCAATTTATAAGACGTTATCACGTCAAAAAATAAATAAAAAAGTCAAACTTTATTTCTATTTTTCTTCTTTTTTTCGGACGGAAATAACATGACAGATGACGACAGCAAAACGCGTGGACGCAAAGTGAAGCATAACTACGGACGCAAACCAATTTTCTGATCGGTTTCCGCTATTTGAAGACAGACGGCGGCATCAAAACGCATCTGTAGAAACCATCTTGAACTAAACGGGAAACATAGCTACGGACGCTAACCAATAAGCATAACCAACGTTATTAAAACGAGCGATTTGATTTGTGAGTGAATACTTTCCAAAAATTAAGGGAGGTAAAAATAAATCAAAAGACGTTTTACTTCAATGGCGCGTAAAGATTACACGCACTCATTTTTTTCGCTTTTAACTTTAGCACAATAATATTAATTATTGTAACGTATTCAACGCGTAGCGAACGCTGATGACCTGAACTGTTGAGCGTCTATAATCTACAAAATATCTAATAACACATAGCGGGAAGTTTTAGGGTTGATCCACAGGTCAACGGTTTCCACATTATTCTGTAGCATTCTGTATAATAATAATAATAATATAGCGTTGACACTTATTTCTTTCCTGTGTAGATATATGCAAACAAATGAATGAAACAGTTATGAAACAAATTGTTGAGTGGGCTTGTTCGTTTATGCATCTGTTTGTTATTGAATCAGGGTTGATGCGAAATTCAACTGAGGAACTTCAGTAAGAACTCAACAACTGTTTTTTTGAAAACTAGTGATATGGAGTCGAATAACGAAATTTTGGTTTCGATCCCTGCATTAACACAGTAGTACCAACTGTACAATCATGGAATTTCAAGCCGAGACGTTACCACTCGTCGTCCTGTAATGAAAAAATTGTTGATGTCAGATGACATTTAATGGTCACTTATATAATTAGTGAATTTTTATATTCACTTATTTAATTAGTAAATTTTTATATTCACTTATATAATTAGTGAATTTTTATATTCACTTATATAATTAGTGAATTTTTATATTCACTTATATAATTAGTGAATTTTTATGTTCACTTATATAATTAGTGAATTTTTATATTCACTTATATAATTAGTGAATTTTTATGTTTGTTGTATTCGTAAGGAGTATTGCAATTGAATTTATACATGCTTACAGTTAAACTGATTTATTTCAACTCATATAAAATTGTACAAATAAATATAATTCTTTGAGACGTTACATAACATTAATTATTCTCATTATACAACAATGTTCACTTATATAATTAATGAATTTTTATATTCACTTATATAATTAGTGAAATCTTATATTCACTTATACAATTAGTGAATTTTTATATTCACTTATTCATATTGTGAATATTCACTAATTCTGCGTGGTACGATTTTAGCATTGACAAATAGTGAATATGATTTCAGTTGTCGTGCGTCTATAATTTACAGTCTATACAGAGACACACTGTTATATGTGTTTTGTCCTTGTCGGTTGCATTGAAACGCCGTAAGCTGGCTTGATTTAGAGTCATTTTATTATCGGAATATTATGCGCGGTGTTTATAGGAAGGATTTTTTTGGTCATCAGTGAGAGAAGCAGAGCTCTCTTAATAACTTTGAGAACAATGGGAGTTTAAAAACAACAACAAAAAAAAAACAATGTGAGATAAAAGTATAAAACCTCTTTTCATCTTCTTTAGTACATATTTGGTAAGTTGGGAAACCGCAATATTATGTTATATTTTTATACTCTGACGAATGTTTTAAGATTAATAATAATATTATGATGCATTTTATTCTCGTAAATTTGTGGTTACAAACTATTAATTTCTCATATTTATATTATTTTTTCATTAGACATGTACCTGGTTCAACAAAAAGTTTTTATATAAGTACAGTTATATGTTATTAATGATATAGACAAAACAGTCTCTCACTCTAAAAGCATATACCTTCTCCGTTCCGTCGTATAGGTAAAAATAAAATAAAATTTGAAATGAGCAGAGCCAATTTGCACCCGACACTATATTACTTTCTTTCTCTTCTGAGCTGCCATTTCACCGGTAAGTAAATACTACGTTTTATCTTAGGTGTATAATCTTTTACAAAGTTTTTAATAAGATTTATAAACCTCATTAATTGTCTTTTTTATATCCTTCAAAACTGCATACCTATTAGATATGAGCGCCGATGGGTAAAGGAGCGGCGGCGGCGCGCCGACTTTTTGAGGTCGGCGGCGGCGGCGTAGTGTGCGGCGTGACCTTATGAGCATTTTTTAATGATGGGCAGGATACAATAAAACAAAACATGTAGTTTAACAATCAGAATTATTATTTCTTTAACACAAATTATTTTTATAAGGAAATGGTTTCTAGCCTAGAGCTAAAATATTTTTGTCACTTCGATTGGCAAAAAAAAATCAACGTTGTCATAAAGTTCTAATAACAATTAACAAGAAAATAAATCTTAGAGAAAACAAAGATGTTTCTTTTAAGTCATAAAAAATATAAAGTAGTCTTTAAAAATATGTTTTCAACATTTTCTGATCGTTTAAACATATGCCTTTTCGCTCGGCGCGCCGTTACATTTTCACGGCGGCGGCGGCGAAAGGGAGGCGTCGGCGGCGACGGCGCGCCGGCGCGGCGCTCATATCTAATACCTATACGTTATCGGTATTTAGAAAAAGATAAAGCGCTTCTCTCTCATATTGAATGTTGTCATCACTACATCATATTAATTAATATAGGAAACGTTAGGTCCCTTTACATACTACTAGCGGTCCCACCCGATTTCAGCCGGGTGCAAAAGAACGAATGGGTGAGGGGCATGAGTACGCACATTCATCTTAGTTTATCGAGATGAATGTTGTCGGGCGGACAAATTTTGAGTTACACTTTGCAACATTTTTCATTGATGCTCCGCTCCTATTCATCGTAACGTGATATTATATAGCCTGTCGCCTTCCTCGATAAATGGGCTATATCCAACAAAAAAAAATTCAATTCGAACCAGTAGTTCCTGAGATTAGCGCGTTCAACCATACAAACAAACTCTTCAGCTTTATATGTTAGTATAGATAACGTCTAAAATAATTGTGCTTGGCGCCTTACCAACGTCGGATTAACATAACGACCAGAAAATACAGCAGCTAACGGATTTAGGAAGCTAGAAAAAAAACGCCGGATTACCGGCAATGTCGAGCTATCGACTAATAAGATTCTATGTACTTAACTTTCTGTTATGTCCGTATAGGTACTAATCATTAAATAGTGATAACGTTAAAAAATTGTTTGTATCGCATCGCGACAATTGGAGGAAGTGTAACTTCTATGCAATATTCAAGGTTTATACAGTAAAAATCAGTGTATTTATAAGACATAAAATCTAGAACTTTGGTAAGTAAGTATATAGATAAAGTTATGTACGCCATCAGGCAAAACAATATTCTAGTAACTAATCAGTGATTCGGAAAGTAAGTTTGTAAGTGAAAAAAATCATACAGCTCGGTCGGACAAAATATATCAACGCCGTCCGGCAAGCAGTTGTTTTGGTCACTCTAATCTCCGAAACCACTGAGCTGATTTTTTATGAAATTTTGTAAATGTGTCTTGCTTTGTGCAACTTATTACGCTATAGGATAGTTTTATTAAATAGTATAGTATTATTAAATATTTTGTACAAAATTACGGCGTTTTCTCAAAAAAACTGTTTTAGTAACATGTAACGACATCTGATAGAATTTACTCAAAGCTATTAGTTCAGAAGTGAACAGAAAAAACCGTTTTAGTACCAAGTAGCGACATCTTTTAGCATTCGCCCAAAGCTATTAGTTCAGAAGCAAATCTAGTAGAATTTTTTCAAAGTTATTAGTTCAGACGCCGGGCCGCAAACGAAATACATCTATCGCATCCGGGTGAAACCGGGACGGATCGCTAGTAAAAAATTAATAAATCACGACCAGACTTTTTTGTTTCGTGCTGGGCTGGTCGTGCAGGCCTATGCTTGATAAGTGAGCGCGGGCTTTAAAGCGTTAAACACAAATAATAAGTTACACTTCAATGATAAGCATTGCTATTATAATGTTCGAGCTAAACATCTCATAACCACAAAATTATTAAGAACAATTTTTGTTATAATATCTAAAAATAAACTACACATAAACAATGTCTAGAGAAAGCATGGCTAATTAATTACAGGATATACAATATTTTCTCGATGATAAAATGCTGTGAATTATTAAATTCAACTTTATGGCGATAAAAAAAAGTAACTGTAAACATCGATTAAAAAAAATACAAACATCTAATTTGCTTAACATTTTCGTGACATACTTGTTCATTATTTTTATGTATAAAATCTATTCAATATACTATTTTATAACATTTTACCTGTTAGTTTGTAATTATTTAGTTGTTTTTTTACTCCCCGCCACTCCTATGGTAGAAAAGACCCGAAAACATACATACATACATGCACACATTCACAAAAAATTGCTTTGAAACTCATAGAGCAAGATCCCAGACCCGCCAGACCTACGTTATTTCAGTACTATACTAAGATTTTTTCAGTAAATGTACAATATTTAGTTAAAAACGTACGCAAATTTGCTATAGCTTGAAAGCGGAGGGCTTTTAAGAGATAACAGGTATTTAAAACACGTGCTTACCTACGTACGCAATGGTATTACGCATGCATATGAGTGCGAGTGAGTGCATTAGATGATTGTTTTGACAGCTTCATGAAATTTAGGTTGTTTATTTGTTTCCATGGAGTTTTTCTCCTTTAAACTCATGGACTACTCTGTGTAGTATGTGTGTAAACAAATAAAAAACCTAAATTGAAGCTGTCAAAACAGTCATCTAATGCTCTCACTCGCACTCATATGCATGCATAATACCATTGCGTACGTAGGTCAGCACGTGTTTTATGTACTTACCGTTAGAACCTGTTATCTCTAAAAGTCCTCCGTTTCAAGCTATAGCAAATTGGCATAAATATTGTACATTTACTGATAAAATATTGAAATGACGTAGGCCTGGCGGGTCTGGGATCTTGATATATGAGACGAACATCTCTATAAAATTTTAACAAATTTTGAATTTTGGACACAACCTCCTAGATTCCTAATCTTACAGAAAATGGGACCTCACTAGACTTCAACAAAGATTTCGCGTGTTTTCATCCCCTGACAAAATATCCTATCAGCAAAACTGGTGTAGAATTACTGTTTACTATCTCACTTTGTATATACGACCCCATTATTGTTTTTTAACTCCCCCCAAACGTCCTCCCTTTTCACTGCGCAAAAAAACGCCATCGCATCGACACGACTCCGTAATTGTTTTTTTAATGAACTCTCCCCAAACGCCTTCTCATTTTCACTGCGCAATAAAAAACGCCATCGCATCGACACGACTCCGTTATTGTTTTTTTAACGAACTCCCCCCAAACGTCCTCCCTTTTCACTGCGCAATAAAAAACGCCATCGTATCGACACGACTCCGTAATTGTTTTTTAATGAATTCCCCTCAAACGCCTTCCCATTTTCACTGCGCAAAAACAACGCCATCGCATCGACACGGCTCTGTAATTGTTTTTTTAATGAACTCTCCCCAAACGCCTTCCACTGGTGACTGCGCAAAAAACGCCATCGCATCGACACGATCCCGTAATTGTTTTTATGTCGGGGTATATTTTGCCCGTAGGATATTCAATCAAGATATTTTGTCGGAGGAGAAAGGCGCGCATTGCACAAGCACAAGCTCTATATAGGCCCCGAAAAATCTAAATCCGCCGCTGGAGTATACTTTTTCCTGGTCATGCATTATTAGTGAGTACAGCTAACTGAGTTGGGACACAAGGTTGTTACTTTGTGACGTATCAATGCGTGGACGTGCAAAGGCGCCAACACTATTTTACCTATAAGGAGTGCCCGCCTCTCTCTTTGCGTTCATTCATCGATGTTTATTGAATGAATTTTCAAATCAAAATTGTATTTATTTCAAGTCCTGACAAATTTCGTAACCCGTTTCCTATGGCACGTTTTAAATATTTAAAAAAACTGATGGATGGTTAAAAAATCACAATTAGATTTGTTTGAATAATTTAAGAAACTTGAACGCGACTGACTGAGATGATGATGTTTTATTTTGTGAATGGGATTTGTTGAGTCGCACTTCTTGGATCACCTGTTGTTGGATAAAAAGTTGTTTTTATTATGTAGTAGATATATTTAATATACTTTTTCGCATCTGAAATCTGAATTGTATAAACACATAAGTCCAATAAAGGTGATGTCGCGTAGGCGACGCCAGTTCGTCATTTTAGTTCTTTACAGTTTAAGGTAGAAAAATTATTATTACTTACCCATTTCAGTCCAAATTTTTGCCAGATGTATCGACACTCTGATATTTAAGTCAAGAAAATAATAAAACAGCCAGGCGCGGTCCGAAGGGGGAGGTCACAGGGGACATGACCCCCCCAAAATCTAAAGTCAAATTGAAAAATCTCAAAAATTTGCCAAATAATAAAAGGAAATTTTTAGCTACAATACAAAAAGACGACTTCCATTTGTTTTATAGGTATTAGGTAATGTATAAAATAAAATTGTGTCTTGTGCAATAATGTTTATTTTATTCCAGATACGTATTTTTTATTAGTGTAATTTCAGGCTGCGACCGCGCCTGAAAACAGCTTTATTATTCGTCAAGTTGATTCGAGTACTGAAAAACCAATAACGGAATCAGACGTGGTGGTCAGGCTTCTGGCTTTAGCCGGACCAGGGCCGTCTTTGGAAGCCTTGGGCACATCAGGATAATGGGGCCCCTATGACCTTGACAGAACACTATTTTGTTAGAATAGACAAAGAAAGTAAATAAACAAGGTTCTAAATTTATTTTTATTCCTTTATTGTCATATTAAATGAATAGATAATATAATCTACAAAAGTAAATCTTTTAGCATTCACAGATTAATGCTTAAAAATCTAATATGTTGATTGAAGAGATAACCTTCTATAGATTTGAGATGAGCAAAATCGTTAATCACTTCTTCAAAATCTATGTTTTTGAGCATATCACATGCTATGGATATCATCGACAAACGGGTTAATCTCTCTTGAAGCATTGTACTTAAATTGTATTTTTATATAATTAAATTTATCTAAATATGCTGAAATCGGAAAGCCTGATTTTCGGGCGAGAGTAGAGTAGCTTGGTGCATCCAAAAGCTATATAAGCAAGTAGGTGTTGTAACTTGTAATTCAGTCATTATTGTTTGATTTTTTCGATATAGGTAAATATGTTTTTCGGTAATAAATATCGGTCATCATTTGGTGATCTGGCAGGAACTAGGGCGCCCCTATCGATCGCGGGGCACTGGACATGTTTGGCTTTTTACGGTTGTGTCCGGCCAAATATCTACAAGTTTGGCTTTTGTAAAGTGTTTTGTCAATGAAATTTCAAGGAAAATGACGTTAGTGATAAAGTGGCTTAAAATGTTTAAATTCCCAATATTCGTCCCTACTTAGGGAATTTTGTTATTTTTTTAAATGTTTAAATATTTTTTAATTTCCCTAATAAAAATTCCAAAACCAAATAGTAGCATGTAGCTATTATTTTATTTTTTTAATTTTAATGAAGATCTTTTCATATTTCCTACCAGAAAAATGAGAAGATGACAATTTGTGTTTGTTATCTTGGATATATAGAATTTCGGTGTTAATTGGTAGTTTTTAATTATAACATCCGGTTAATTTTGTAACAATAAAATATTTTTAACAAAAAAATTGAACCGACTTCACACTAAAAAGTAAAAAATAATTGCGTATTGAAATGTTTTGGAGTCGGTGTCAGCCAAAATGAAATCTATTCCGAGAACTACACCGACTCCAAAACATTTCAATACGCAATTATTTTTTACTTTTTAGTGTGAAGTCGGTTCAATTTTTTTGTTAAAAATATTTTATTTTTCTCTTTTTAGTGTTAATCTAACACTAAAAATCGGTGAACATACATAAAAAACATTATGCGTTTCTTTGAAATTTGAGAGTTTGAGACTTGGTTCCGATGGGACCACCTCTGAGATGCACTCTTTCGAATAAAAAAAATAATTCAAAATCGGTCCATAATTGATGGAGAAATCGGTGAACATACATAAAAAAAAAATATACAGACGAACATAGAACCTCCTCCTTTTTGTTGAAGTCGGTTAAAAACAGTGATTGATTAGTATAAAACAATTGCCCGGCTTTTATAGGGCTAAATGTAATACCGAGTCTATTTTTGGATTTGGCAATTTGAATGGGACGACCGCAATATGGTTTTGTTTAGAATTTAATTCATGTTTATTCAATCATTAAACTGTGGATATGAATGGGTTTATGTTTAAATAAAATTATAATTAATATCTTACAGGTACTTTGATTTCGCTGAGCGCTATTTAAGTCACAGTTTTTTGGATCATGTCGGGTCATTCAAAAGTACATTGACATGACTTTGGCCATTATAAATAAATGAGAGGCGGGTAAATTTTTATTTGGAATTATACCCATACAAAATGAAATGGCCATATTCACCGACCGTAAGTAGTTATTTACTCGGTTTATTTGTTCATCAGGTAGCTATTCCTCCGAATAAATAGGGATAATTCAATTCACCAAACATAATTATGTTTACTGGGTATAAATCTATTCTGTCTTCAATAAATTTTGAAATAATTTTTTTGTTTTTAATGAATTTTTGACGTGATAACGTCTTATAAATTGATGAAACACCAGCTGCACGCACGAAAAAGTGTAACGTTCCTAACGTTCCGCCTGACCCTGTGCGTGCAAGCGAGAACGCAGTATGCTTCGGCCCAAGTTTGACAGCTACTAAAATTTAGACTATGTATTACGGAATACGTTATCACGTAAAACTATCGTCCGTAAACCGACTTTACAGACAACCAATTTTTTCTTTCTTTTTTGGTACCTACTTACAAATATATCCATGACTAGATACTTATTAAAAACTGTTTGTTACTATTTTTTTCAATATTTCAATATTAAAAAACTTCAGCGAATTTTATTAAAAACTAATTAGGAACTGATTATTAATGAATTTTTATATTTTTTAGATCAGTTCTGAAAAAGGTCCAAATCCGGACCGAAACGTTATGTATTGAATTTATATATATTTTTGTTAATATATATTTGTCTGAAAAATTGATCGATAATTTTATTTATTGAAGAGTTCTAATCAGACGTTAATCAAAGATTTGTCTATTCTGTCTTATTTTGAGGGTATAAATATTTATTCGCCTGATAAAATAATAATGGGCGCCACATAGATCATAATACCTAACCTATAAACGTGGAGTATTATATCTACAGTTGCTCTTGTGAATTTATTTATTTGATGTTTATTAACCTTTTATGAAGTGTATAGTTGTAAAACACTAAAATTAGTGGAAGTTTTGTGTGCAATTGGGTTAGGATAAAACATTATTTTTGTGTGAAACTTTTTTTTGACGTTACACTAACGCCATCGGTCGGATTTTTGGGTGAACGTCAAAATATTCAACAAAAAAAGAAAGGAGTATAGTGCAGTGTATATTTATTCTTCAACTAACTTTTCTACCTCATATTTTCCTTGGTGAATTGAAAGTAAATTTTATTCTAACGAATAAATTTGTTCCAAGATTAGTATCTTCCATCTTTAATAGTGAATATATAAGTAACTTATTAGTATGTTCTCTATATATACTATTATACAAAAGAACAAGTTTACCTACATCGAAATTCAAGAACCGCTGAGCCGATTTTTGATTATTTCACTCTTTCATAGTCTACCACATGACGAAAAACAGGTTTTTCTTGCTTAGTCCAAAAGATACGACGAATAGTTTGAAAACTATTGTATTGTGAAGACTGTAGAGGGATCTTTAGTGGTTCAACGGTTTGAGATATTAAAGGCTTGGTCACAATTCACATCGCATCAAGCATCAAGGTGGGGCACGCGCGTTAACTGAATCTGTGACGTCACGGATACAATGTTGGGCGGGGAAGATGCACTCCTAATATGTCTATGCGAAGGAGTCGCCGTATAGGTACTCTCGAAGCACTCTTTTCTCTCTTCTGTGGTCTGCAGACTCACTGATGTTTAGAAACGACACTGAGTATTGTGAATATCGCCTCACCTGGGTTTCTTGTTTTGAACTGCGTTCGTAACGGTGCTCAACAGCAAGGCCGAGAGATTTTTTCCCAAAACAGGTACTCCTCGATTTACGAACACATTGCGTTCCCGGGACTCATTCGTAAGTCGGGGTCCAGTACGATAACTCGATGTGCCCAAATTTTTAGTTTTTGAAGTGAATACTTCTTTAAAAACGGGGCAAACTCGTTTCCCTATGTAACGAAATTTGTCACGAAATTGTACTATTAGTAACCCTATATAAACAATGATTCTTTGTAAGCATTGGTAGCTCAGTGGTAGAATGCTGGCATACCACTCGGCCGGCATGGGTTCGATTACCGTCAGGTGCGCGTAACAATTTCTTTTTTTTAAATTTATTTTAAGTATACCGTATATAAAATTTTTGACTAATTTATAAGAATAATGCTTGAGCTAAAAAAACAATATTTTCAGTAAACCTGCGAAAATAAAAAAAACAATATTTGCAGTAAATCTGTGAAAATTTTGTTGTCTGCTTGTATTTTCTTATTTATTATTTGCAGTAAACCTGCGAAAAAATTAAAAATGTGCTACGAGAACGCATTACAGAAGTGAAACTTCTAGTTGCAAATCATACGATTGCATTTGGACAAGTGGAAAAAATTCGTTACGAGATAGTTTCAAAGTTCAGATATTTCGCCTGGACAAGTTAATCTGAACGTGAAATTGTCTCGTAACACATTTTTTCCACTTGTAGAAATGCAATCGTATGATTTGCAACTAGAAGTTTCACTTCTGTAATGCGTTCTCGTAACACATTTTTTAAGGGACCTTTCAAGTATTACGTAAGCAGAATTTTAGTAGCCCCCCCCCCGCGCAGGCTAGATCAAAGTTCTTCCGACCTAAATGTAAACTAGATCAGATAGTTCGTTCATAAAATTTGAAAGAAATGAAATAGACAAATTCGAGAATGGTTGAACCTGAGCAGACCATCCCTGTTCCCTGAAATTAGTTTTGAAAATTTTTGAACGGCGATAACTTTAAATCGAATCAACTTATTTAGACGTGTTATTGGAACTGTACTTAGATACTTAATAATACTAGAGTGACCTGTGCGAATTATTCGCACTAAATAAGTATAATAATTATCACTTTACAAAATTATTTTTTAAATACGATTGCAGGTATTCAATTCGTTTCTAATTTTGCACACTGCTTATAACGTTCTTCTTTTTGTTGTATTACAATATGAAGCTCAGATGACAGATCGAAGAAATATTTTACTAAAATTGTCATATAGAGGCGCAAGTAGCAAAAGCGTTGAGCTAAGCTGTCAGATGGCATCATGCAGCATTGCTGTGACGTTGTTCAGCATTGCTCGCTGTTTCAAAATTAAAACCGTCAGATGGCAGTATGCAGTATTGTGTCTTAATGTATATATTATGTAAATTATTCAACTCAATTTAATGAATCAAAATTTATTGCAGGTATTCAATTCGTTTCTAATTTTGCACACAGCTTATAACGTTTTTCTTTTTGTTGTATTACAATATGAAGGTTAGATGACAGATCGAAGTGTTGACGTTGTTTAAAAATTACAGCCGTCAGATGGCAGACGTTGTTAAGCGTTGCTGTATTGTGTCTTAATGTATATTTATATATATAAGTTTAATAATTAATTAATTTACAAAAACAAAAGCACTAATAAATTTTTTAGTTGTCGATGTCAGTAGAGCAAGCAATTATCTGTAAAATGATATATAACTTATGTGGAGAAATTGTGTGGTTTTTTCTAAAAAGGGAGGCAAACATCTTAACTTTAACGTATTAATATATATGATGATATATCGTTGGTAAATAATAACTTGTATATTTCATTATTTTGAGATAGTATCCCATCTACCGTTATCCAGTCGCGGGCCCTCTGGCTTGTGGGGAGCCACAGGTGCCCTTCCGGCCCAGTCCGATCCTGGGAACGTGGTAGTGGTGTGCCTAATATATTCATAATAGGTAGACGTAACCTAATATGAGCAAGTTTATTGGTATTGGAATATGATTACCATGATATTGTGGATTAGGTTATCGGATATTCGTATTATTTTTCTACTCAACGTTTGAACGTACATACTACCATGCAAGCAACGTTGTCATTTTACCGTCGCTTTGTATTAATATATTAGTAATAATAGTATAATATTATCTTCTCTTCTCTTTCGCACGTTTAAGTTGCACTTTGCAGATCTCGCCGAGCTGCCGCACTCGCACTGCAAGCGTGTAATACCGAATACGTACTTGCCATGCCTCTATCTGTCCTGTTCTCTCACCTAGCTTCTTTAGTGCAGTAATATGCACGTCTCCTTTTCTAAAGCTATCCTATTATTTTAGACGAAAACAACACAAACCAATATCTTGGTATGCATAGCGTATTAGGTACCACATGAAACGAATATCAGAATATTAGTATTAACACAGTTACGCATGTAACTACCATGTTGATCGGTAACGCTATTATATTATATTAATACGATCTGATGAAACGGACGGTGAACTTCGTTACTATTACTTGACTAATACCAGGTAATAGGTAAGCTACCTAATATCAGTAAACCGATATATTCAATATTAGGATTACTACAAAGTGACCATAATATAACATCTCTAGAACGTGGTCCAAGTAGAAATCTCAATTGCTCAAAACGCTCTACAGTCCGATGCGTCAACGAACGCAGGTTATATTTAATACATAATGTTAAAATCTTTGACACTGCTTCTTGGTAGCGTGGGCTGGTCGATAACAAGTGAGGATTTTTTGAGATGTGATTTTAATAAATTGTAGTAGAACTCGCAACATCTGTTTACTCTTTGACACTTTGTTATTGTTTCTTGTCTTTTTATGGAACTCTCCAAATATGCGTTGTGTTGTTTAGAAAGAAAGTAGTGTAATATTGAATTGGTAGTTGAGTATTTTTTATCTATAAACACTTTGATGTCATAGTTGTCATTTCTGTACTTATTTTTTACTAGCGGTCCCGTCCGGTTTCACCCGGGTGTAAAAGAACGAATGGGGAAGGGAGGAACATGCGTATTGAGTACACACATTCACCTTAGTTTACTGAGAGGAATGTTGTGTCCAAATTTCATGATGATCGGAGTTACCGTTCAAAAGTTTTTGTCGATAATAAGAAGTATTTAAACTTTTTTTAACTAATTTTTTTTTAAATCAATTAAATAAAATTTAAATAAATTTAAATGTAAGTCTTACAAGAAAGCAATGTAGAAAATAAAAAAATAAAAAAATATTCGCCCAACGTGGGGCTCGACCCCACGACCCTGATATTGACAGTCGCATGCTCTACCGATTGAGCCATACGAAGTTGTGTTCTGACAACGCTAATATTAGTATTTAGTTAGTGCATTTCACCTGAATAAAAGCTTATTTTTGAGATACATTTTGCAACATTTTTCATTAATGCTCCGCTCCTAATAGTCGTAGCGTAATATTATATAGCCTATAGCCTTCCTCGATAAATGGGCTATCCATCAAAATTTTTTTTATCAATTTGAACCAGTAGTTTCTGAGATTAGCGCGTTCAAACAAACAAACAAGCTCTTCAGCTTTATATATTAGTATAGATGAACACCTTTTTTCAAGCTATCGATACGGTGGAATAAAAGTTAGCGTTCCGGTTTCACCCGAGTGCGATAGATACCTATAATTCAGCAAAATGTATTTCGTTTGCGGCCCGGCGTTCGAACTAATAGCTTTGAGCAAATTCTATCAGATTTGTTTCGGAACTAATGCTTTGAGCGAATTCTATCAGATGTCGCCACTCGGTACTAAAACAGTTTTTTTATGTTTGCTTCTGAATTAATAGTCTTGAGTAATTTCTAAGAGATGTCGCTACATGTTACTAAAACAGTTTATTATCGCAAAACACCGTAATTTTGTACAAACTATTTAATAAAAACTATCCTATTAATACGGAATAGATTTCACTTCGGAAAAATTAGGGGAATGCTAGATTTTTGCATGAACCTTCCTTTCGTGGATCTAGACAATATACCAAAAGTCCCCACGGATCAGTGGCGGATCCACGGGGAAGGTTTTCGGGTCCAAACCCCCCCTTCCAGAGAATCAAAAATCCCAAATTAAAATCTTACTGCGCGATAAAAAAAAAGCTTTTCATGTTTTTCATGAAATCTCCGCAAAAGGAGTAAACATTTTTCAAGACCCCCCCCTTGCCGTAATCCTGGATCCGCCACTGCCACGGATACATGTGCCGCTAAAAATGTTACGCGGGATGAAAGGTCACAAAAAACGGATTTTCGCGAAAATCTCGTTAAAGGTGACTTTTGCAAAAAAATAGTAGTCATCAAAATTGCCTACAAAAACAGTAGGTAGGTATTACTTTTTTTCGTAAGACTAACGGTTTTGGATAAGATTTGAATTAAAAAGTTGTAACGTGTATGTTTCTTATGATACGTGTACTCCTTTCCAGATCATCTTTGAGATAGAGTACTCCAGTCTCCAGTTAAAGAAGGTTTGTATATAAAATTTGTAATTATTTTTTAGAAAATGGCTGAACTACGATGGTGTTTTGTCAAAGACTACATATAAAAAAACAGAGTCGCTGTCTGCTCTTGTCTTTTTCGCTGCTTAACATTTTTTGACTTATTTTTTGGATTTATTCCTTGGAATATAGCGTAAGTTGCACCAAACAAAACACATTTACAAAATTTCATTAAAATCGGTTCAGTGGTTTCGGAGATTAGCGCGGTCAAAAGATTAGGATAATATGAGGATATGGAACATGGGTAAAATTAAATAAAATACAGTTATTTAAATTCAGAATGTTATATTTTTCATCTGGTCAAGTAAAATATTTCTTAACGTAAAGTAAACATTTTTTATAAACAATATTTTCAATATAACATCTACTTGAACAGTTTTTTATTTTTTATTAATGCGAGAAATTTGTAGGATTTTTTGACACATGTACAAATAAATACAGATGTATAATGTTTTGTAACTTTTTTTTAATTATGTTTAAAAAATAATATTAACAATGTCCATATACGCGTTATCTATATCACATTCATAAGACGACAGCCTAGAAAGAATTCATTTATACTTTATAATACATGTCGAATTAATTTCAAAATTTTATATAAAAATAGTGCGTTAAATAGAAAAATGTTTGAGACAGAAGAATAATATTGAATGACGAACGGTGGGCTAAGCCGGACCTGTCACTCATTATACACATACATATAAACGCTTGCATTTTTAAAACAACACCAAGGAAATATTCCCAGGAATTTCCCTGTAACAATTTATGGTAAATATGATTACTATTTTCTCAAAAATACGTTTTAAATAAATAAATAATAATTCGAAATAAATATTTTGAAAATTTAAACGTTTTTTAACAAACAATATATCAAATGTATGGCCGTTTTCTGTAATAATACCGCCAAGTTATTATGCAAGGATTACAGCAAAAAAAACATTTTTGAGAGAACCGACAAATTTCACATAACTTTCGCAAAATTATCGAAAGTATAAGGCAGACGCGGCTACAGAATTTCATTTAGGGAAGACGGGGTCAATTTTGTGTGATTTTATCTATCTTCCCGAAAATCCGTTCTAAACAGACATTTTGATAAAACTTCTGTTTGTAATAGTGCGTCAGTCGTAAGTCACAAGCGGGGGGACGAAACTTACCAAAACTCACCGAAATGTCGTTTTTAAAAATGTATTTTTCCAGATTTCACTTTAAACGCTTCGAGAACCATCTAAACTGAATAATTCTACAAAAAAAAGTCCAAAATCAATTCTGTCAAAACGTATGGTTTTTTTTGCTGCACCTACGCTACCTGGCTTTTTGGGTCCTTGCTGTTATCACTTATCGATCAGATTAAAATTGCAAGGTAAATAATAATAAGAGTCTTGAATTGCAAATCGTGAGAAACACGTGACATAAGGTTAATTAAAAATGCATGATTACAATACAATATGTATAACAATCAGTGGCTCCCAACATTTTCGTGGGTCGCAACGCGGAGATTGCGACCCCAAGGTTGGGAACCAATTGTTCGAGATCGTATGACAGTGACGGTTCCACTATGAGCGCTGCAGAGCTTGCAGAACAACCGAAATCTTAGATACTTCATAATCTTAGAATGAATTATATATTTTCTGTATTGAACCAATATTTAATGTAATAGTTGCACAATCACCGCTAAAGTTTAACAGCCACTGGCAGACCACAAAAGTCGTGTTTGTTCTGTGTGTGAGACTTTCTTGCGTTCGGGCGCTGTTCTGCGCTCCGAAGCAGCACATGAAACGTCATCATGAGATACCTCCGGTGTACACCGTGCTACTCGTGACTCACAAGTAACAGCGTGTTATTTGAGCTGCATTTACCGTCAGCACATTTCTACAAATAAGCATCTATCACTGTCATATCATTGAATCTATCCCAATTCAGTCAACACCTTGGCGGTACCTATGTCGTACATATACGACACTCGGCTTATGGCAGTAGTGACTAGTGTTACAGTGTATCCGGTAGTTTGTTGTCAGCAGTGTTAATAATTAAAACATCGTAAAAAAGGATGTGATTCATAATTCAACTACTTCTCCCCCTCATTCTTAGCCCGTGTTATGGAGGTACCTCCGGTTGACCTTGCAGGACACCCATTTTGAAATAATCACGAGCCGTCACTGTCGTATGACCAAAAAAAAAAACAGTAATTGCAAGAAAACAGTAAGCGTCTACTTAATAAATCACATTCGGTGCCACAAATGATATGAAATATAGGGGCTGGACTCGCCCACCGTAGTGTGCGTGGATTAGGGACGGCTAAAGAGGATTTGTTGGGGCCCTTTTAAAGGGCCATTCACATTTATAACAACCAAACAGCCGGGTAGTTAACAATATAGAATATTTTATTTGTAAGTTAAATAACTTTCATATTAACCTATATATACACAATTCAAAAAAAGGTTATATATATTTACAATATTTAATATTTTTGCATGTTCGCATATATAAGTTTCTCATTTGGCTATTTACGGCTTTTAGGCCCTAAAACATTTGTACGCTTATTTTTAATGTGGCAAGCTCCACCAAACAAGTAACTGTCACACATTTAGCAATTAAAATAAACAGTGATGGATTCAGAAAATGTTTCATTAACTTTGAGAACTTTTTTTTTCGATATTATTTCATTAGTGCTTGCCGGCATAAATTTGCATTCAGTATACAAGTTAGTAATAGGCGACTACAGATCATTAATAGGTGCAATATCATCATAGCTGTAGCGTCTATATGCACTCGCTTTGTCAGTTATGTTGTTGCGTCACGCCTAAAATCTAAATAAGTGACCGAATTATAAAATCAATATTTGTATTGTTCGTTCAAAACATGACGCTAAAGAAGTTTCACTTCAAAAAACGTTGTTTTTTCACAGCAACGAAAAAGACATATTTTTATTACCTAAGTTAACTTTTTATTAATTTAAAATATCTTAACGGAAAATTTCAATGGAAGTTGGAAAAATGCTTGTATTTTTGATATTGGGAGCAATTTTACGCAAGCAAACACTAAACAGAAAATACATAAATGCAATCAATGTAAAAACCGTTTGATACAAACGAATTGATATCTGATTAAACCATATTAATCTATAAAGTTCCATATGACGCTTTCTGATTCGATAAAACCAGTAGATTTTAGAGCCTTTTGAGATCAATTTGCGGCCAATATTCACGCCTATTCTACTAACAATAGGCATGATGAATACCAAGTGCTTAGCAACCCACTTTGGGTAATCACTTTTTATTCTGCTAAGCAAAGTGACTACCCGAACAGCATGTTGAACATTACTAATTACAAGCAAGTAATTAGAACAAAAATAGTAAAATACGACTGAATATCTCCATCCCAAAATGGTTGTTCGCAGATTCAATGCAATTGTGTCCAGAATGAAGCCATACAGGAACTTTATTGTAGATTATAATATGGATGAAACAGAGTTCTACCATTAAAATTTATATTCGAAATAATCATATATATTCAATATTTATGTTCCTTATGCATCGTAAATTTGATTGTAAACTTTAGAAAACATTTTTTCTAAACCCATCTCAGTCATCAGCTGAAGGACTGAACATTGATTATATTATTATAAATATAGATTGTTCATTTCAAAACGACTGCCATTTATTATGAGTTTCTTCTATCCTTTGAAGTAGACAACCGGGCTTACAGTCTTATATTCTTCGACTACCCCGTAGAAATATAATTATGTTAAATTTTTGTATGGTATAGTAATTTAATAACAGTAAGAAACAGCTATTATTTGCTTCGATTGTTAAGAATTTAAGAAACACCCATTATTACAAACGCTGTATTAAAAAAACTTATTTTTCAAACACGGTCAGGCCATGAGCCCAAATCGTTCCACCTTCGCAATAGCGAGAGCTGTGGATGAATCAGACGAAATATATTTTTTCCTGCATTGGCATAGTTGATTTAAATAACGAGACAATAATAATTATGAAGTTGAACAATCTATTATATAATATATATCAATGGACTGGGTGGTGAACGGTCGATAAAATATAATCAATACACACAACAATATTTTGTGATGTATAAATCACTGTATCAATATGGCAAACAATACTGAAATATTTAATAATTTCTGCAATATCACAGTTTTCTCTTGAAGTGTGCAAGATTCTATCAGGTAACATTTTTCAGACTTGAATGTACAAAATAACTTTTAATATCAATGAGGCCATCTTCCTTTTATTACAGATTCTGAAATAGGCAATACTCTATTTTATGCCATTGCAAAAACGCTGAAACACGTAATTCTTGATTTCTAACCAAAAGTCTAAATATGAATTTTCACAAACTCTTACTTGAGAAATGATGGGTTTCCCATATAAACTTTTTGATACCCTATTTCACCCACTTCAGTTTTTTTTATGAGAGAAGAAGGTAGCCTATGATCTTCCTCAGGATGCAATCTATCTCCTTGCTAAATTTGATCGAAATCTGTTCAGCGGTTTAGGCGTGAAAAGGTAACAAACATAGTTACTTTCGCATTTATAATATTAGTATGAGTTTTGACTTTGATTTTACAGTTCGGAAGATTTTTTTGTGAAATATACATTTTAAACAATCTATTACAATTTTTTATTGTGATTTTTTTTAAATTCAAAAGGAAAAATGGTCTCGTTAACATTTTTAGCAAATATACATTTTTGAGATGTCTTGTAAAATAGTTATATGGCAAAAATGTCGACTGTTCACCACTGAGATCATGACGGTATTTGCTACAAATATACCTAAAAATATGACACACTATGAATATGAGTGAAAAAACTAACAAATTCAACTTTGTTTTTTTTTTTGAAAAGGATAATGTTTGGTAAAGACACTTAATTTTTAAGGCAATTTCCCGGCAAAACAACAGACTATCTTATTGAAAAAAAATAACATTTTAACATTTACATATTTTGAAAAATTGTACATACAACTTCAATGTAAATATTACCGTACTTATTTCTTTTTTTTACATAAATTTTAAGGGGTTCATTAATATTTATTCAAATTAGTATTAAATCCCGAATATTTAGATCTTGATACGTTTTAATATATTATTCCTTTAATGTCGTCATATTGATTACGTCACAGGTAGGGAAAGATTGCGATCATTGGACCAAATAAATATATCAAAAACTTCGGAAGTGGTCCAATCATACCAACCTTCCCCTAAACTCCTTCAATGTCAGATCTCAAACACTTAAAAAAAATGGCGAATTAAATAATTTTTTTTTGTATGTAAGCGTATTCTTCAAAATAATATATGAATTTAAAAAGTTACTTCTTTCATAACAGACGCCGAATATTTAAGAATCAGATCATAAATTTGATTTTTACAAAAAATAAAAAAAAATGTGCGTTATGTTTTTGTCTCAACAGTAAAAATATACAGTTTGCTTGTTTAGAAACAAGTAAAAACAATAAAAAGCAGTGCCAAACCGTTGTTATGGGTAACAGGTATAGCCAAAAATACATTACACAACAATATAAAAAATCTTCTACTATAGTCGGAATGTTTAATGAAGTTCGTACATTAAGTTAGTGTTATTTGGCAAAAAAAAAAACAACATACATAATCTAAAGCTTAAAAAAACACTTCTGTCTATTTTAGTATAGGTAATTAAAGCCATTTTGTTAAATTCCTTCCACTAAACCTAGTTAGGCCGTCAAAAAGTGCGGCTGTTTGTTATATTATGTATATTATTAGATAATATTACGAGCATGCGCAGTACTTAGTACTGCGCGCGATTTTTGTTTTAAATAAAATAATGAGATACAAATCAACAAATTAAAATTTATAAAAATAGGATTCCGCGTAATAATATAACAAAAAAAATACTATTAGGATTTCTTTTTTTAAAATACTGCAAAATGCAATAGCAATTAAAATAGGAAGCGTTTAAAACGCAACACATAAAAAACAATTGAAAAAGTTTGTATGGATAAATCCGGAATCCCGTCGTCGAGTACTTACTATTTTAATAATTCGTCGTTGGTTCTGTAATAGCTCTTATGTGCATAGTTGGCAGATTTTACGTTTTTTAGATGAAAAGGTTTAGGAAACGGAGCTCTATACACTAGTAATACCTCCAAATTAATTTTACGGTAACCAACAAGGGGAAGTAATTCTTCCCATATGCCAATAAATCCGAAATTAACGTTAAATATTTTTTAAGAAAATACTTCGTCTTAATTAAACACGTATAGTAAAGATAAGTATGAATTAGTTAATATACCTCTGAAATTACTAGTCCATTGCTGAAATAACCACTTTTTGGCCTTTCCTGCAAATTTTACTTTTTGCACATAAGAGGTATTACAGAACCAACGACGAATTGTCAAATAACGATTATCTTTCTCTTCCGATCACTGGTCAGTCGTAGGATTCCGGCTTTATAATTGACAAGCAATATGTGTTTACGATTGAAGAGAGCGACTGATAAATAGCGGAACATCACACAAGTAACACATTGGACAGGCACAACCAAGTCACTGTATTACATCATATTATTTAATAATACTATGTATATTTTATACAAAAAGTCACAGTCAACGAGCGAGCGATTTATAGTTTGATAAAAGGGTACACACGGCACACACGTTCACCGTACGGCAAGTACAATCACAGTTAGGGAGTTAATAACAGTACACATTCACCGCCAAGCGGAGAAACCAGTAGCAATCCTCACAGAGACGTCGTTACCGTCGGTGGCATCGACATGCTTTCGTCCTGATGGTGCTGTTGTTGCCCAAGCGACGTCGCAGTCGTATGAGGATGCAGGTGGTGCTGCTGATGATGATGCTGCTGCTGCTGCTGATGCTGTTGCTGATGATGCTGCTGCTGTTGTTGTTGTTGTTGTGATCCGCCCGCCTGCGCCGCTTGTTGCGCCGCCGCTTGCTGTGCCGCTTTACTCTCCTTCTTCATGCGCTGCTTCAGGTGCACCTTGCCGTGCCGTTTCTTCTCGTCGCTCCGTGCGAACTTTCTGGCGCACACGTCGCACGAAAACGGTTTTTCCCCGGTATGCGTTCTTATGTGCGTCGTCAGGTGATCGGAGCGCGAAAACGATCGCATGCAGATGCGACACTGGAACGGTTTCTGCCCGGTGTGGATGCGAATGTGTCGCGTCAACTCGTCGGAGCGCGAGAAACGTCTGTCGCAATTTTCGACGGGGCAAGCGTACGGTCGTTCGTGGACCGGCGTCTTACTCGGTCTGTTCGGATACTTTCGCGGCTTCACCGGAACGAGTTTGAGCGGCATCGGCGACTGTTGGTACACCTGCGACAGGATCTCGTGTCCTTTACTCGTGGACGGATTGTACTCGGCGAGTTGTACGGCCGCGTTGTAGCCCTGTTGTCCGGCGGACGAACCCGATGACGACGTCTGTTGTTGCACGTCGCCTCCGCACGATCCTCCCGTGTAAGGTTCTTGTTTCGGTATGAGACTAGACGGCCCGGCGACAACCAGGGAACCGCTCGAACTCTGCGGACTGCCGTAATCTGGCGCGACTTGAGTGTCGAGCCACTGGTATTTGGCCCCGCTCGACGCGACGAGCGGCTGCCCGACTCGCGAGTAGACGAGTTCTTGCTGCTGTTGCATATCGACGCCGGCACAGCTCGCGTAAGCTGGCGGCTGCTTGAGGGCTCCGCCGCACTCCATGCCGAGTCCGAGCATTTCAGCCTGTTGTTGAGATCGTTCGTCGGCACCGTAGCCGGCGGTCGCGTGATGACCGGGACTCGGCGTCGCCGCCGGATACTGTTGCGGCGATGGCGCTGACTGTTGACTCGACTGTTGACCGAGCAGGCTGAACATTGGCTGGAACAGGGTCTTGTCGGGACTTGGCAAGAGCCAATGATTGATCGGCGGCGATACCGATCCCAACGAGCCGAGTTGACCCATCGGACCTCCGCCGCCCATATTTGTTGCCGGGCTGCCCGACGTTGTGAACGTGCCGCGGTAACTGATTTTGTTTCCGGCGCTCGGGCCGCTCGTTGAACTCGCGTGCGACGGATACATACTGCTGAGGCTACTCGCGTTGCTGCAGGCCTCGTCTTCGCCGGTTGGGGCGGCGCCAGGGCTGCCGCGATCGGGAGGCGGTGCCGCGCTACTGCGACCAGGGCTGCTCGCACTGTGACACGGGCTGCTGCCCGCCGGCTCCAAAGATAGCTCGTCTGGTTCGAGCGAACCTGAAACAAAAAGACACGCTTTAAGTATTCGCTCAATTGTTTCAATGCCGAAGAACTGTTTGTTTAAAAAATTAAGAAATTGGAATCTGTGTTAACAATCACGAGCTTTATTTCAAGATCTGGTACAAGAAGAAGAACTTAAACACTAAGTCGTTATCGGCAAGTTATCATCTTCACATCGCGGCCACCAGGAGTTCCAAGTAGGTTATGATTTACACTGTAATGATCCTGATTATTGTTCGAGATTCTTTAGATGTCACTGCTTCAGAAGGAAACATGCAACAACTTTATGTTACTGGAAGCCTGAAGAAATATGCAACTTGCTGAAACATTGATAATCATTTCTCATTGTTTCTTCGGTGGATACAAACGTTAAAGATTAATTCTTTTTTTTAATATCACGTGATATACTAAGAAAACAATTGTGTTAAATAACAGAGATAAAAATATTTTATAAACCTTTATAAAACTTTAATTATTATTAGCCAGCTTATGACTGCGAGCCAATTACTAAAAACACAATAAATCTCCAATTTAGATGGATATCCAATTTCATTTCAGATATGAAATTAATGAAAAATGTTTTGTTTTTACGTAAAACAATCAATATATTAATTTCTCGCTTGATCAGAATTACTCGTGTCTAATACGCTCAACAATTATTACCGTGTATATTTTACAATGCATGCTTCATAACATCAGAAAAAGAAAAAGTAATACTGAATAACATCTGTTTGTATCATTTTTCCTGCATATTAGTAATGGTACCAGTGAACAATGACATTGTAGATATTTGCTTTCATTGTATTGAAATTACTTTTAGAAGTTGAAAATAAGCATTTTTGCTTATTTCATAAACATATATGATTTATCTATCTATCTAAATAAAAATGTAAATGTTCGTTTGTTTAAAACCTTAAATATCCGAAAGTTCCTCGATAGCTTTGACGTAAAAGCAACACACGCTATACTATATTTTTTCGACAACGGGAGCGCCATCTGTTGGACGTTAAAGCAACACGCGCTATACTAAATATTTTACGGCAACGCGAGTGCCATCTGTTGAACGTAACAGCAACACACGCAAATCAGACTGAGTCGCCACGCGTTACTATCTATACTAATAATATATAAAGCTGAAGAGTTTGTTTGTTGTTTTGGTTGAAGGCGCTAATCTCAGGAACTACTGGTTCGAATTGAATTTTATTTTGTTGGATAGTTCATTTATCGAGGAAGGCTATAAGCTATATAATATCACGCTACGTCCAATAGGAGCGGAGCATCAATGAAAAATGTAACTCAAAATTTGTCCGTCCGACAAAAACTTTTGAACGGTAACTCCGATCATCATGAAATTTGGGCTCAACATTCATCTCGGTAAACTAAGATGAACGTCCGCACTAATGTCCCTCCCCCTATTCGTTCTTTTGCACCCGGGTGAAACCGGGTGGAAGCAGTAGTTATTAATAAATGCTCAAGAAAAATATCTGTCTATTGCATTATGCTACGACATTACACACATGAATGGAAAAGTCATTAAGCACATATTTAATATTTTATTTCAATGCATATTGATGCTGCTAAATATAAACAGATGCATATAATATAATAAAAATAATGTATTGCTTGAGCACAATATCTATTAAACACATATCTGATCATATAACCAGCGTTGGATATTTGTTACGAAAATTAATTACAATTTTCGAAAGATAAACCATTTCACGAAATTAATCCGAAATCTTTACATATTAAAAACCGCTCACACTTGTAAGGCATAAACCTGTGAATTTATTAACCTTTTGCGAAGTGTATAGTTGTAAAACATTAAAGTGGAAGTTTTGTGTGCAATTGGGTTAGGATAAAACATTATTTTGTGAAACTTTTTTAATGACGTTTACACTAACGCCATCGATCGGATTTTTGGGTGAACGTCAAAATATTCAACAAAAAGAGCAAGGAGTATACTGCAGTGTATATTTATACTTTAACTAACTTATCTACTTGATATTTTGCTTTGTGAATTGAAAGTAAATTTTATTGTAACGAACAAAGTTCCACGATTAGTAATTTCTATTTTTAGTACTTAGTAGTGTTCGGTGAATATGGGCATAAACCTAATTAAAAGCGTACAAAATTGTTTTCAGCCATAGAGGTGGAAATGGCGCGAAAAAGGTCGTCTTAAAAAAAACAATATATATACGTATTTTATCACTTTTTATGTTTTTATATATATTTTTACGGTAATATTTACTGAATGAAGATCGTATACAGTGAAAACTAAACATTTGTATTACGTGTGCAGGTAAGTAAACTTCCTCTTTTTAATAGCAAGTAAATTATATTATTTGGTAAAATTATTCACACCTGATCTATGGATGGGGAAAATGTAATAATAATAAAATTTTATTGTCAAAGAATAGTAAAAAAGCAGAAAATTACAATATTTATTACAGTGTACCAAAAGAACCAACTGTAATAATGCTTAGTAAATCCACTAGTAAACACGTTTACATAATTAAGTTGTTCCTATGGAAAAAAAAGGTGTAAAAAAAACCAAATCATGTAGATGTTCTGGATTCACTGATGCACTAATTTTGGAACAGTATATGTTTAATCCGCTATGTTTACATCCTGTAAGGTCGCTGGGGTTATAGTTACCGATTGCATTTATAATTTCAGAATCACTGAAACTGCATTTTAAAAAGAATTTTGCAGTTGTGGTATGCACAAAATCTTTGACTCAATAGGGTAATCGGAGTGTATTTAATGTTGCTATTCTGAGGGACTTGTTTTGTAGGATTCGCAAATTTTGATAGTTTGGGAAAAAGTTTGTATGTACTATACTATAATGCGGCATCCGGTGAAGATTTTAAATGCCATTCGATGCCACTACGTATTTTTAAAATTGCTGGATCCTCAAGGTCAAGATAATTTACCCTTTTTATTACCTTTGTATGAAAATTGATTTAAACTAAATAAAGATTTTAATTTAATATGTGTTTTAGTTTTAAGCTATTGCATAGCTTCTATCGCGGGCTTTGAGCGCGGCGACCGAATCAAGAAATTCCGTAACGAAAAAAAACCTAACACCCATTCCGTAACGAAAAAAACCTAACACCCCCCACTCCGACCGGCACAGCGGTGCGGCGTTGACAGCCGTACATCGTCAAACGTCGTTTCAGTTCGGCAGACTTCGGCACGGTGTTTGTGTGCTCATAACTGCATAACTGCTCATAACTGATTGTATCTTTATTTGTGTATAAATGAATTTATATATAATACTGCTATAAAAATAACCTAAATTATTTAGGTTATGTGCAGAGAAAGTATATAATATGATATTATATCTATATAAATGTACATCGCGCGAAATTCTATGATCAAACTCTTAATATCGTTCTTTTTGTTCAAATTTTTTGAATGAATAATTGTTTTGGTGTGTAATTACACTATTTATACCTTATTATTTATACCTAGCTATTTTCGTTTCATAGAGAAGAAAAACTTAAAGACCTAAAAAGAATATGCCGCGGCAGTCCCCGAGTGCCACACGTATTTTTTTTAATTTAGGGTCTGGCCCGTTAACACACCCTAAATCTCATAAATGGACCTTTAAAAAAATCAATCTGAGTTAGACCAATCTAAAAGAGACAACCGGCCAAGAGCGAGTCGGACTCGCAGACCGAGGGTTCCGTACAAATTTGTAGATATGTAAATAGTTCGTAGTTATCGAGTCTCGAAGATTTTTCCCGCTTAGCCGTTGGAAAACTGTTGTCTCCATACGTCGACAAACGTCGCGGTCAGTTTGCCAACTAAGTGTATAGTTGCAATGAGTTCAGATGAACTACCCGATCTGTACTCTATATACCGTGGTTATATCTGATAGTCTAGCGGTCGTACCGTGCTGTATGCGAGAGTTCTCTTAGCAGACACATTTTTGAGGTCTCCCCGATGAGAATAATCAATAAATTAGCTATTTAAGCAGTCAGCTAATTCCTAACGGTTCCGTCGCTTATCATAGGTGCTATTGTCTGACATTTTGTACACGCATAGTTATTTTATAGTTTTGTTTGCTCTACTTGTTATCACTTCTCGGCTTGCAGTTTGGCGAATGAATCATTCTATTATAACGTACCTTACAATATTAAAAGTTCACTTTAGTGTGTGTATTTATAAACTTGTGGTTTTTGTGTTTCTTTATCGTTTGCATTGTGTGTGAAAACATAACGTTTGCATGTTTACGTTGGCACTGCTTTAAATTGCATTGATAAACAGATAACTAGTGTCCGATTGGAGCTTCGGCTTTGGCCAGTTGCAGAGACATTTCTGAGCACAAGCGAGATTCAAGTCGGACGGTCTATGTTTTCTAAACAAGGGGTGGTTCTGAGAATATGTGGTTATTTAATTGTTGAGACGCACCGTTGAAATTACAAATCAATCCGCTACTGAATCGCTTGTCCCACTCTTCTTTTTATGCGGATAACCTTCTCTAAGAGTTAACGCTGAAATGCCTTACACTTTGGTATGACAAATGCAAGTGTCAAAAGTGTTATCATTTTTATGATATTAAATACATCTAATATTATCTTTCTAACTTTTTGGAGAGCTCTATTAATGACAAAAAATATCAATTAATTTATAAAGAGATAACAAAAAGACAAATTGAAAAACGATAATAAAAACAATTATTGAATAAATAAAATTATCGACCAATTTTTCAGACAATATATTAACAAAAAATATAAAATTAATACATTAACGTTTAATCCGGATTGAAACGTTAATGTATTAATTTTATATTTTTTGTTAATATATTGTCTGAAAAATTGGTCGATAATTTAATTTATTGAAGAGTTCTAATCAGACGTTAATCAAAGATTTGAAAACAATTATTGATTATGATTCGCCAAATAAAGAATTGTTTATAAAACACTTCTGGATTCGTAAATAATTATTAAAAAAATTAACTGTTCGTTACTAATAAGGTGCCAAATGATTTATTTAGGTATATTTTATTATCTAAATGTGCGAATTATTTCTAGAAGAGCCATTACGTATCATTTTTAGGAATTTGTTGTCATTATTATCAGTGTAATTTTTTAAAATTAAATAATCACTTTATGAATGGATGAGTGCAAAAGCACTGATAATATTATTTTGTTGATAATTTACTTATTCATGGGACAGAACATGTGTAGGTATACTGTTTTAAACTTTATAGTAAAATGTCTTATTGAATTTTTTTCCCCACACAGTTATCAATAATTAAGAAGTTATTATATTATAGCCTATACCTATAGCCTTCCTCGATAAATGGACTATCTAACAAAAAAAATTTCAATTTGAACCAGTAGTTTCTGAGATTAGCGCGTTCAACCAAACAAACAAACAAACTCTTCAGCTTTATATATTAGTATAGATTAAAAAAATATTTCATATTTGTCGCAAAGAAAGGCTATATAATTAATATCTTATACAGACATTTCATTTTGCTGGTCAGCGGTAGTCTGTTATACAAGATATTAAATACATTAATTAATATATAAGTATTTCCGGAATAGTCCGGGTCATTCTCAGCATGAGAGAGGTTGTCTACTACATAGCGAAACGCCTCTAACAACTGTATTTAGAAATACACGGGTGTTTCAGAAAACTTTCAGGGGAGTTTCAGTCATTTAATAATGAAATTTCCTCTCAGGCGCGGATCTAGGTTTTTCAGAGCCTAGGGCTTATTGATGGGGTCCCATCTTTTGTTAGATCAAAAACCTTTAGATTGGGGTTTAAATTAATTTTTAATAACAAACAAATAAACTATTAATTGACCCAGAAAACTGCCAAATTTCATCCAAATTAAAAAAATTTCATAATTTACTCGAAAAATTGTCAAAATTCACCCATGTTATTGATAATCTTTAAAATCAACTATTTATTACTGTACGATAAGTCGTTTATTATTAAAATTATTCCATTTTTGTGGACCCTTGATACTTGGGGACCCAGGGTTTAAGCCTCATTAGTCCCTATATATATCGCGCCTGTTTCCGCTTCAATATTATTAACCAACTTAAAAAACGAGCTTATCAATTCGACATGACGTATACTATATATATCTTTTGAGGTTATATTTCTTGATGAGAGTGAATTTTTGCGATACAAGATTAAAGTCAACAGGATTAAGTTGTTCGCCAAACCATACGCCGTGGATTTTTTCTAAATATACTAATTTTAAGCACGTTTTTCAAAAAAATCTACCGATGGCGCAGCAATCGAAAATGTAAAATAGCGAATATGGCAGATGTCAGGTGATGTTTTGTTTCAATACGAAATAAAAATTAGTTTTTAATCACGCCAAAGAAGTATAACTTGCATTCTTCCATTCCCATATTTCTTATGGCATAATTGCTTGGGGGAATGCTTCTGAAGTGTGCAGGGTTTTTAAGTTACAAAAAAGAGCCATTCGTGCCATGTTTGGTGTTAACAGCAGAACGAGCTGTAAAGATATTTTTAAAAAATTAGAAATTATGACCGTTCCTAGTTTGTACATATTTCAGTTGCTTTTATATGCGCGCAAAAATATTAATGAATTTTCTACAGTACAACAATTTCATAATTATAACACTAGAAATGACACAGTAATATTTTATCCTAGGCATAAGTCCACTTTTTATGAAAAAGGCATTAAATACTCAGCTATAAAAGCTTTTAATAAAATACCTAAAGATATAAAGCTCTTAAATTTTAAAGATTTTTCATTTTTAATAAAAAATATGTTACTTGGATTGCATATTATTGTTTTAATGATTTTTTAAATTAATTTTAATTTGTTATGTACATTTTATTTTGTTTTATTTGTTATTTATATATTATTCGTCATTTTATCTCATTTTGATTGTTATTTATTTATAATTATTTATTATTATTTGTTTATTATTGTTTTCGTTAGTAATTGAAAATTCTAACGTGATATAATATTTTATATATGTATATATATATTGATCTTACGATCTACTGGATTAATAAAATTATTATTATATTATTATTATATAACGTATTGAGTCTTACGGTTTATGAAACACCCGGTATATTATCATTTTAAAATTAAATGTAATTAAGACGAGATATAGTGTCTGTGTGCGACGCTCGATCTTAAAAGAACGAAGCAGCGCATTCTTTCTCTAGGTTTGTTAATTTATTGACTTCTCGTGGCTACACGCGGGATACCGCTAAGACAGCATGGTCCTTTGACGCAGGCGGCTCGTTTCAAAAACCAGTTAGGGAGTTTTACCTATTTTTTAACCGACTTCAAAAAAGAGGAGGTTCTACGCGTGTTTTTTCCTTAAGAAACGATTTCGAGTTATAAGGCCCGGTACGGAAATTTTATGAGTAGTGAAAACAATTGGTGAGGCGTTACGCTCCACCGCTTCAAGTGTGGCGGTACGCTTGTCCGCTTCAAAAGAGACAAACATATCTGTAGGATTTAACGTGCGAAAGAATGAGATGGAATACAAAAGAGACAAACATATATATATCTGTAGGATTTAAAGTGCGAAAGAATGAGATTAAATACATTACACAGCGTATCTAAAGAGTAAACTCCAATCGTGCATCGGAGCTGACACACATACACACTTCTTTATGCATGCTCAACCGTAACTTTTCGAGGGGATAACCGATTTGAATAATATCGACGCCATTTTGTTCAGAATGTTTACAGATTGGTACCATCAAATTTTTATACAAATCGGTTCAGTTGTTTTTAACGGAATCCAAGAAAGGATTTTTTTATATATATGTCACATATCTCCAGCGTTTGTGAAACGGTTTTGAGGAATATTTTTCAGTTTAATAGGGCGTAGCTACCTTCAGGGCGGTGTTCTCACATAATTTTTATTTTAGTTAGTTTTTTTAGCGGAAAAGTAATCAGTTTTTAATTCTCGGCCGTAACACTCCGTTTTATTTTCGGATAACAATTTTTGAATACGTGTTCTCATTTAATGACGTTTACATAATTGGTTTTTGTACGAATAATTTACGGATATTAAAGACACCCGTAACCCGTCACTCGGACCTTTTATTGTGTTTGAACCAAACACCGACAATTAACATAATATTATGACTGATCGCGATTCGTCTTGGCAATAAAACAATACTTTTTCGATTTATATTTCGACTTATTTCAACAATCAATAAAAGAATGCTTAAGACGCTCGGGCGTTAGAAGTGAAATTTCTTACGATTTAATTGTTTCGAGATTAAGAAATAGTCTAAGATCCGTTATTTGATGATGACAAAGATTATATTATGTTAGATAATTGATAAATCGTACATGGATTGCCTAGCTAAATTGCGTACCGATGCTGTTAGGGCTTCACACGAGACGAGAGTAGACGAGACTATCAAAAATCTCGTCTCGGTCTCGTCAATCCCTAGAAAATTCAGTCTCGTTCAAGTCTCGGTCTCGTCTCGTTACCAGATGTCTCGTCTCGTCTCGCTTAATTTTAAATAATGATAATATATATTATATAAACTAAATAATAAATAATAATAAGTAGTTTTTTAAAGCTATATTTATTACGTTATTATATAGAAATATTTGAACATATACATACATTTTTTTATTTTACACACTCAGATTTTATATTTTGTAAAATATATTGTTTTTTATTTCGACCTTTTCTAATTTTTCCAATAAAAACTTTATAAAAAAAAATTTAACGAGACCATAAACGAGACTCTCGGGTTGCACTGTATGTGGTCTCGGTATCGTCCAAAATATTTACCAAAACGTATCGTCTCGTCTCGTCTCGCTTTTCCGAGACGAGAACGAGACGAGACGAGAAAAATCTCGCTCTCGTGTGAAGCCCTAGATGCTGTTAAATTAAATAAATTCTAATTAACTTTTATGGATCAACTTCCCCGATTTGTTAATCATAAAAACCGAGTCTAAGATGAGAGAATATGACACAAAGAATTGAAATACACCATTGATTCTATACATAAATATAGATCATCCACATAAACATATCTTGTAAATAGTTGTGTACTTTGAGTTTATTTGTTTTGTTAACATTGTATTTGTGTCATATTCTCTCATCTTAGGCTCGATTTTTATGATTAACAAATCGGGGAAGTTGATCCAAAAAAGTCAATTAGAATTTATTTAATTTAACAGCATTTAGCTAGGCAATCCATGTACGATTTATCAATACATATATTATATAACATATAATCTTTGTCATCATCAAATAACACATGAGGGTATATATTTCTAATACCGGATCTCGCACTAAAATGGTCGTGTGGAATTTGTAACCATGGTTAGAGAAAATGCTACGTATATACTTGCAGTACACAGTGCGCATGCGTGTAGAGTGCGTATGCCGCTTTGACAGAGAGCAGAAACGATTCTCCATGCACTCTTTCCTTTCAACTGCCGCGGCCGGCTCAAGTCTGGGAAGCGTTTCACTTTTCGTCTGAACTATAGGCCAATTTACTCTCCTGTAGAGAAAAGATTATCCCACTCTTTTTTCTCTGTCATAATTGTTATTATTTTCGTAATATAGCAGAAACATCTGTAACTTTAATCATAACTAATGATGTGCCGGATATCCATATCCGTATCCGCGGATATCCGAGGAAGAAGAAAGATCCGTATCCGTTAGTTTTTGGCGGATCTTTTACGGATCTTTTATACCTTATTAATTTTCAATTCATAGATGAAATTTTATATATATAGGTGATTAGGTAATAATGAAAAACTGTTAAATTCCATTCAAATTATTTTTTATTTTTTAAAATCGTATTTGGCACCGTTATATTGCAAACATTTATCGTAGTGAGTACCATACTAATAGTACAAAGTTAGTACCTTTAATATCTTTATAATGAGATATTGCACATCGATCTTTGGAAAGAGACAATCTGTTATGAGAGTTTACTCTTAAAGAGGTCAATAACTTTTTCCCATAACAGATAGTCTCTTTCCAAAGGTCGATGTGCAATATTTACCGCCGCGTACTCTAAGAAAGTTAAGATTCGTATCCGTATCCGCGGATCTTGACACCAATGTTCCGTATTCAGATTCGTATCCGCGGATATACATTTTTAACGATCCGGCACATCACTAATCATAACTGATTGTATTTTGTTTTTGGAAGTGTCAGTTGCCAACCTTAAAGAATGACATTTTACCAATTCTTCCATAAAATCATTTCTGTTTTCTTTTCTAAACAAAGGACAAATAAAGGTCATCTATTTCCGAAAAACAAATAGCAGAAACACCTGTAAATACAACTGATTCTGTTTTGATAGTATACAATAGATATCGATTTGAGAGGATGACACGGCATATTTTCGGTGATGAGACAGCTTCACCCGACGATCGGACGAGTCCATGCGACGCCACATAATATGTCAGGGCGTCGTCGGGCGTCTTGTGCGCGTGTCATCTTAACACAATATATACCTATACAACAGCTGACTTCTGGCGTTGTCTATACGAAACACAAATATATATAACATATGTTGTGTTTACATGTATACCAACATTATTGTACATATTCTTCGTCTCTTATATTATCTGGAGTTGATACGCATGTACGCTTATAACTTGTTAAAACACTTGTTGACGCATTGGTTGCCATTAGTCAGCGCACTGAACAATGTGCGTTTATAAACAATCAATAATGCAAAATTGAAAATTCATTGTTTGATTCCCGTCTCCAGCAACACAACGTAGAGGAAACAATATGGCGAATTTCCCGAATTATGGAAAGAAATCCTTTCAATATATTCGTTGCCACACAACGCAAGTTCTATGAGCTCTACAACATCAAAACTCGAGATTAAGCCTGGAGCACGGTCAGACATACAAATTGCAGGTTAGAATTGCACTTCGACCGAGACGATTAGCTCTGACGGCCGAAGCGAGTTGCAGGTGCCGGTCTACTGCAGTCAGGTGCCGGTCTACTGCAGTGATTTTCTTCATATAATACTATAAAAAGAGGTAACGTTTGGATGTAGGAGGTAATCCCCGAAATTATAATCATAATAAAGTGTATATACGAAATCGGCACGCGCAATGTTGGATTTGTCAGTCAGATATAATTATACTACTTATAGAATTATTATTTACAATACTCAGTTCAATGTAAAAAACGCTTATCTGTTATTAATAAGTGTGTTGATATTAAATATAAAAACATTATCTTTTGACAAATAATACGTAAGTACAGATAAGATTTATTTCCGAATTAACTTAATTAATTTCCTTGACGATTTATTACATTATACATATAAATATATAGTAAATGAGGTGAACTATTTTTAAAATTATTTTATCGTTGCAACGACGCCATAGGACTGATTAATTTCTAATGAATAGGTACGTGACACATAATGCGTTGAGGATTTATCTGTGACTTTTCCTTCTAAACACATACCTACTAGTGACGTCACGAATGCGAATAATCAGTTTTCAAATTTGGCGCCAATTGTCTAAGGTTAAAATTTTGACAGCTGATTGGCACACGTATGTAGTGGTTCTAGGTACTAGGTTGATCATTAATACCAAGCCTAAAAGCTTTATTCGCTTAATGTAAAAGTAAAGAAAAGATACAATTGCAAGCTTACCTTAGCGAAAAAACTTATTTTTTAACAGTAATAAAAAAACTTTTCTAATAAAAATGCTACGAAATTAATATTTTTTTGTCTCATTGAATATTTATAAAAAAAATATGATTTTTTTCGCAATATATTCGAATGAATTTTGCGAATGCGAATGACAAAAAATATACGAATATTTCCGAATTGGAACATTTGTTACATCAGTAGTACCTAAATAAATTATTGTATTTTTATTATACATGTCTATGACTAATGATTTTCACTAAGTGTAATTCGCAGCTATTGTTCTAAAAAAAAAAATAGGTTTCATGCAAGTTCAAAATTAGGCCAGAAAAAGAGTGTATAGAAATATTAAGTAAATGTTTAATATTACTTTTCCACAAGAAAGTTTGATCATAGATTTTTTCACAATTTTGCCGATATTTTTCGAAACTTTCCCCTCGTCTTGGCGAGATTTCGTCTCGGATCGAGACAGATTATTATTACTCGTCTCATTCGCAACATTTGATATCAAAACGAACAGTAAATTGTAAACGTAATAGGTACTTGTGGATTGATTAAAACGGGGATGTACAGACTTACGGGGCACCAAGAGCTACTCGGACAGATTGTGAACTAAATGCGGGCCCCGATCCAAATAAAAACAACTGCATAAAAGTTAAAAAAAATTTTATGGCATTGTAATTTTGAATTGCACCGCGATAATTGTTTTGATATTTGGTTCGAAATTACTTGCCGCTGTAAAATTTCTTCCAAATTTTTGTTTGTTAGGCGGTCTCAATTTTTGGAGTTTACTCCTTAAGAAACGAGTTTGAGTTATATAAGGCCCGGTACGGACATTTTATGAGTAGTAAAATCAATTGGTGAGGCGTTACGCTCCACCGCTTCAAGTGTGGCGTTACGCTCGTCCGCTTCAAAAGAGACAAACATATATATCTGTATAGGATTTAACGTGTGAAAGAATGAGACGGAATACTTTACACAGCGTATCTAAGGAGTAAACTCAAGTCGTGCGTCAGAGCTGACACACACTTACTTTTTTCATTTTATTTTTTTTCATAATCGAAAACGTTTGTCTAAAGCAAGCTTACGCATTTTGTTCGCAATATTTTATAGCGCAAATTATACCTTCAATAAATTTGTTGAGTATTCGACTATTAGCAGCCCATTTTCGCGTTTGTTGACGGGTCATAAGCGACCCGCAGGCCGCGCAATTTGCGCATCCCTGTATCAAAGTATATGAGATCAACAAGAATTAATTGTTTTTCAGTTATTAATAGATCGCGGCTAATTGGCGAGAAATTGATTTATAATTATTATTACATTTATAATGCGTCAGCTACGACCACAATGGGATATTGGATTTACTAGTACAGCTACCTGGAAATTACACATGTTTTTTCTTTGTATTTTATTTTATTATAAATCGATCAAGCTCTACTTTCTTGCATAGGAATTGTTATCGACAATATCGGTCGCAAATCTATACTTAGAGGTAAAGTTTGTAAGTTTGGATGTAGGAGGTACGAAACTACTCATCCGATTTCAAAAATGTTTCCACCAATATTTAGAATGGACCTTCAGGATGAACATAGGCTATATATTATCGCGTTAAAATAAAAGCGCTTTCGTGGAAACCAATTTTGCATCGCAAGTCGACAAAAAAACGGCGACAAGCTACAAATTCGGGCGAAGCCGGATCGGGCCGCTAGAAGTAAAACTTCTTTAAGTGCGTTTTGTGAATATCGCGAAGGGGCTACTAAATGTGACATTTTTCTGCGGCCACATAGCGAAAGATGTTTTTTTAATGAATTAGGTATACAGAAGTTAGTTGAATAAATTTATACAAACTAGTGTGACCTGTGCGAATTATTCACACTAAATAAGTATAATAATTATCACTTTACAAAATTATTTTTTAAATATCATTTCAGGTATTCAATTCGTTTCTAATTTTGCACACTGCTTATAACGTTCTTCTTTTTGTCGTATTACAATATGAAGCTCAGATGACAAATCGAAGAAATACTTTACTAAAATTGTCATATAGAGGCGCAAGTAGCAAAAGCGTTGAGCTAAGCCGTCAGATGGCATCATGCAGCATTGCTGTGACGTTGTTCAGCGTTGCTCGCTGTTTAGCCGTCAGATGGCAGATGTTGTTCAGCGTTGCTAATAATTAATTAATTTACAAAAACAAAAGCACTAATAAATTTTTTAGTTGTCGATGTCAGTAGAGCAAGCAATTATCTGTAAAATGATATATAATTTATGTGGAGAAATTGTGAGGTTTTTTCTAAAAAGGGAGGCAAACATCTTAAACCTTAGCGTATTAATATAATATAATATGATATGATAAAAAAATCTTAACTTAGTAATTGTACAGTTTTAAAGATTCCTAGAGCGAATTTTCAGTTTTAGCCATTTTTTCCTTGTTTATTTATCTGTGCCCATACCTACAGTATACATGTATATAAAAAAAACCTTATCGACATAATATCTATTGTTTACATGTTTTATTTCAATTGTGCGTAAAGAAATTTCTGTTCTATCTTGGATTAATTTAAAGTCGTTTCATAGTTTTAATGTTCTTTATTATAATGACAAAAACCAAGTGAAGTATATTTTATTCAATTTACAAAACAGCGTACTTCTATAATAATAAAAAGACTATGCAATTAATCGACAATACATCGTAAATATTAATTAAAGTCACACAATGCAATAATTTCGTCGGAAAAACGTACAGAAAAATAGTTTTTCGCATGACGGCTGTTAACTTCTACAAAAATGCACCGATTTGCATTTTTCTTATTGCAAAATGTCTGCCTCTATAGAATAACTCTCGAATTATCATCCTGGTTTTAGAAAAATATAGGTACCTACGTCTTTTGCAATGATAATCTATTTTTTTCTACATTGCCAAAATAATTTTTCGCACTGACTCAAGTTTGTCACGTTGACGTGGAAGGAATGAAAGCACATATCAACATTTATACTTGTTACACTTGATCTACTAATTATGTACTGCACAACATATTATATCATGCTTCTTCTTCGATTTTTTAATGACACGTGTAACTTTCATAACTGTATAAAGAATAAATATTTACAAAAATACGTAGCGCACAATGTTTTACTACATGAGACGCTTCGCATAGGATAGTTCACTGGAATACTGAACAGATAGCGCATAGTCAACGTAAACTTCCAGTAGGGATGAAAGTAATCTACTTTTCAGAAAAAAAAATTTGAAAAGAAGTTTGACCCTGCAGGCCATCCCTGTAACTTCCCGCTATTTTCGAGTTCAAAACGCTCAAAAATATATAAAATATAGCAAGAAGTTTATTTTTTAGCTCTTCGAGCTCAAAAAAAAAACACTGTTACGAAATTTTCGTTCACGATATCTCATGAACAAATGAACCGATTTTGATGCGATTTGCGGCAGTCGATGCAATTTTTTAACCTAAAAAAGTAATTTATTACAGAAAAATCGATCTCATAGGAATTTTACGAGCAATTTAAAAAAAAACACTTTTTTACAAATTTTTCGTTCACGATATCTCGTGAACAAATAAGCCGATTTTGATGCGGTTTGCGGCGATCGACGCAGTTTTTTTAACCTAAGAAAGTAAATCCTTACAAAACAATCGGTTTGATAAGAATTTTACGAGTAATTATAAAAAATTACTTTTTTCCTAATTTTTCGTTCACGTTATCTCATGAACAAATGAACCAATTTTGATCTGGTTTGCGGCGATCGACGCAGTTTTTTTAGCCTAAGAAAGTAATTTATTACAAAAAATCGATCTGACAATTTTAAGTCATTTTAAAAAAACACTTTTTTACGATTTTTTCGTTCACGGTATCTCGTGAACAAATGAACCGATTTTGATGCGGTTTGCGGAAATCGAACAGTTTGTTAAGGAGAAGAGCTGATTAGATTTTGGAATTAATCGGGTTAGCAGTTTAGAAAATATTTTACAAAAACAAATTTTTAAAAATTTTTGAAACTTGTTTTTTTAAGATTTCTCAAAATTTTTTGGGCCGAATCGTTTCAAATTTTCAGGAAGTCTAAGTTCACCAAGATCACGTCAGATGCCGCAAACCGCGTTTCAGTCGGACACTCCGTTCAAAAGATATGAAAGGTTTACATGCATACACACACACACATACAGCCCCACGGACATCATCGCCAAAATAGTTTCAATAGCTTCCTAGGACCTCAAAACGTCGAGATCTGGCGAAAACTCGATTTTCGAAAATCGGGGTGAAACCAATATCTTCCCGATTTTTGACAAAAAAAAAAATTTTTTTTTTTTTTTAAAGCGGGAAGTTAAAAATGTAGATAAATAGATGAAGCGTATTTAAAACATATAAATCAGTCTTATTAATTACTTAACAAAATGTAAATATTTTACGCCTATCTATACCTACCTATAATATATAAAATTCTCGTGTCACAATTTTGGCCGCTCTAATCTCCGAAACCGCGGAATCGATTTTAATTAAATTTTGTAAATGTGTCTTGCTTGGTGTCACTTCCGCTATAGGGTAGTTTTTATTAAATATTTTGTACAAAATTACGGCGTTTTCTCAAAAAAACTATTTTAGTAACATGTAACGACATCTGATAGAATTTACTCAAAGCTACTAGTTCAGAAGCAAACAAAAAAAAACTGTTTTAGTACCAAGTAGCGACATCTGATAGAATTCGTTCAAAGCTACTAGTTTAGAAGCAAATCTGGTAGAATTTGCTCAAAGCCATTAGTTCAGACGCCGGGCCGCAAACGAAGTACATTTTGCAGAATTATATCTATCGCACCCGGGTGAAACGGACCGCTAGTAGATACTATAAAATAGCGACGGTTGAATACAGCATTTAAAACATTTTGAATAATTTAGTATCTCTGTAAATAAGTTAATGCATTTCAGCTTATTGCAGAAATGTAATATTTTGTGCCAATATAATTTTTCGCCGTTAAACGCCGATAAAACGAATTTGCGCGAGAAAATCGCATGAAGTGTCTATATTCTTCGGATGAGGAAATCTAACAGTTGGCATGCTGGCATAAGAAACAACGTTGTTGCTCAATAATTTTATTATCAATTGCTTGGCTCTCTTAGTATAAATGTCATATAATAAATTTAAATTTTACAGGTCGATAAAAAAGGAATATCTTGAACGAGTTTCGATGTCGTAAATTATTAACATGTTGTACAAATACTGTTTTATTGTTACAGTTGCGAATTTTCGATATATTGTCAGAGAAACAAATTTAAAATTTTAATATTTTCAATGTAATATCTATTATATCACAATTTCGATAAATTGTTTTATTTTTTACCTGAGAATTATTAATAATTATTTTTTTTTCTTTTTAGTAGATATCTATATTTCAATAAAAGCTTGTCTTTAAAAAGTTCTTTTTGTTAAATATTAGTGGTCACCGGTCGCCCAGTGGTCGAAATTCGACGGTAATTCATTAAATTTTTAAATTTGGGCGTTATTGAGATTCTTAAATATGAAATAAATAATAAAACACTTGAAAATTATTTATTTAATATTAATCATGTTCTACCAAGTGTCGAGTGAAAAATCAGTGCAAATTATCTTAAATATGAATTTCTCCTAAAACGATTCTACCTGTGTTATTTCGTACACATCGTGATGATACATATATTGTGCACTTCCCGTCATTAAAACTTATGTTTCATAACAATGTGTGCGAATTAGCACACTCAAATCGAGTTCCACACGTTTTTTTCCTTCCTGTATTTATATATAGGTTTATTGAGAAAATTATTTAGTTTAATATTCAAATATTGTAAAAAACGTCTCATTAAAATGTACTTTTTTAATTTAATAAAAAGGCTACCAACTTGCTAGGGCAATTTAGAATCAATTAATATATTTTCAATTTTTTACTATTTTCAAGAGTAGTCTGAAAGCGAATATTTTCACCAGTTTTCAGGCTGCATGCCATAATATTTGCAACAGCTGCAGCTCAAATATTTTAGAGTATAGGTATTCACGGCATAAAAAATCAGCCCAGCTGTTTGGGCTTCTGGTTCATTTCAAACAAGCATATCTATACAAGAATTAATGTCTATTTTTATTTACGCATTGAACAGTTTGATGTTTTGCAAAACAATTAACTAATACTAGATGCACATTTTTAAAAGCCATTAAATTAATCCAATATTAATATAATTTTGTAAAAATAATTTTTATTATTTTGAGAAATTTACAAATGTTTCGTTTTTTAAGCAAGATTATTAAATAAACTACCCAAATGGTAAATGCGGACATTTAAATTTAAAAAATCTTAATATTATTTTTTTAATTAAAATAATTTTGGAATTCAAAAAAAATCAGTAATATTATTATTATAAAACGAGACATCAAAAAACAGAACCATTTCAAACTGTTTAAAGTTGATCACCCACCGAGGTGCCGTATATGCAATTCTGAAATGACCGTTTGACAGGAGAGCAGTAAGCGATAAGAGAGAGCACTCACCTGTAATAGGGGGTGGTTCAACAACGGTTGACGGGCCAAAGAACGAGGGCACATCACCGGAAGTGGTGACCGGCGTATTAAGATCGCCCGTTTGCGGTTCCGATACGGGGGGTTCACTCTGATCGGAAGACGGTGCCGCCGGACTACCTCCACTGATATCGACCGACGTTTCGACCGTATCAAAACTCAACACGTTGAAGTGATGGGCAGCGGTAGCGGCGGCCGCCGCCGCCGTCGCGTTTTGGGTAATGAAAAAAGCGGCGGGATGACGAAGGTGTCGGGAATATAGATGCTGGGGATGCAGCGTATCCAAGCCGTCCATGATCATGGTTGTGGTTGTGCTGACGCTTCCGGTCGCTTCTTCGGAAGATTCCGATTGATCACCACCGTCTCCTACCGACGGCGGCGGTGGAGGACGAGAAGGAGATCGCACGGACGATGCAGAAACGCGCTCGCTACTGCTCGCTTCAGGTGCAGCGGCGGCGACGTCGACGACGTCGCTATGATCCGAAACGGTCGGAGCGATGGTCGACACGATCGCGACCAGGGTTTCGTCGAGATTCGACCCGGAGCTCGTCGCCGACTCTGTTGCAGAGTTCGATGGCGCAGCGGCCCCGCTGCTCTCTGGGGCGAATTGGAAGTGGTACGGCCAGGGTTGTTGGGTGGAGACAAGGGGAAGCAAAAACACACACCCGGTCGCCGTCAGGATTGTTAAACTTTTTTAAACAGTTCACACTCGGAAAATAAAAAACGAAAATCAGTTAACTAAATTGTTCCGTCGGCAAACGATTGTCGCTTCGGATAAACAGCGCGGCAATGCGATGATGAACTAACACAACAATATAATACTGAACATCAACAACAACAACAACCACCGAACTGATGGGGAGCAACACACTGCGTAGGTACATATATTGTAACAACTTCTTATACGTATACAAGAGCTCACTGGAGAGACGGTGAGGTCAAGGTCTAGCGAACCAAATATATAGACTCAACCTTACGCGTCGGCGGTTACTCGTGGACTGCTTGCGACGCGTCAACTACAACAGTTTTATGAATGGAGCATCTGTCCCATATTTGGAAGTCGAAATCAGGGGACACCGGCCAATCGCGGTGTCGCTCGTCCCCACCACGACCCGCCGGCCGCCCCACCACTTTCGACTGTCTTCTAGCTCTTTTCACTCCGCCGCGCTCGCCAGCAGTGGCGCGGCGTCGGTCGTGACGTCGGGCGTGACGTAACACACGCGCGCGCTGCCGACTGCATGTTGTCGTGCGAGCGGCATAAGGCGCAGTCATGTCTGAGGCTTCTTGAGTGGCCGTGCCGCTGAAGGCACGCGAGACTATCGAAACAATATGTGCGCATCGTCTCTGATAACTCGCCACACGAGCGACGAACACTGATAACGCGTGCCAATAAGCGACTGTAGTAAGGAAAATTAACATTTTTGTCTATTTTTTATGCGCTGCGTTTATTACTTACGCAATAAATCATACTTTTATATAATTCAGATTATATTAGTACACGTATTTAAGACGCACCTCTTTATAAGATGATTTTTAGAAATAGTATATTACATCACACTGGCTGAAAGATACTTGCCCTGCGCGCCGTGATGCCCTCGGCTCACCTCGGGCAATCATGACGCGCAGTGCAAGGATATCAAACTATCGGCCAGTGTGGTGTATACTATTTTTCTTCTTACCTCGGTCGTAAATACGCTTATTAAATACATCAATTCATTAATTACATAAAAACACAGATAAATTCCAAGCGCGAATGACATCTGGTCGCAACTATTAACTGAAACGCTTATTAAATACATTAATTAATTAATTACTTATTAATCAATAAAAAGACAGATAAATTCCAAGCAAGCAGCTTTGAGTGTACCTATACGTAATAACACGAATGACAGTTGTTCGCGACTATTAGCAAAAAAGTAATAGGGTCAGAGCCCTCGCGCCCCAGAGTGCGATGTGTGCGATGCACGCGGGCGGCACATTCAAGGGCCGGCAAATGGTCTAGTTGTGTTATGTTTTTTGTACAGTATAGAAAAAAAAATATATAACTGATATTATATCAATTTTATTTGCATACTCAAGCCTGCATGAAAACTCTTACGAATAGTTATTTATTTTTTAATGAAATTAGAATTCGAAATATTTCGCGCGCAGTTTTCGATTCGACAGTTAATTCACATCAGCGCGTACACAAGGCGCCCCTATCGGGAGACTCCCGCGTATGTTTATATCTTGAATTTTCCTGTCGATTCCTGCAAGAGTGCGAGTGAAGTAAAGTATTTTTCAATCAACAAATACTTTTTTACGTTTTTTTTTGACATATTATCGTCTAGTGAGTTTATCCCCAATAAGGGGCGTCAATTATGAATCCGCACGCGGGCGGCGTGAGGCCTTAGGCCCTGAATAGGATTGCTATGGAAACGAGATCTAAATAACAATTGATAGGTGATTTTTTTCTGTACTGTCGCCCGAACGTAAGTATTTCCTGCATCAGTGCCTGTAATCCCACCAATGCGTAAATGTTAGACTTTCTGTCGAAAGTTTGATATACTATAGTGCCCGCGGTGAGAGTTGAAGTCAGGCACGTCATCAATAATACGGTAGTGAACGCCTACTTGCCCGCAGACAGTGGCGTGTGGAATAAATTCGACATATCCATTTATAGCGGTAGAATACAAATAAACACTCGACGCACATGAATCTCCGAAACAGCCAATAGCAAGCTAGAAGGCGGGCGTAATGTGTATGACGCGGTGGCTTCATCTTTCGCCGCAGCTGGTAGTCCCGACTTCCACTAATCCGACACCAATTTGGTGTTAGTGCTGGCGGACTAACGAGGGAGTATAGATACTCGTGTACAGAAAAGAAAAAATTCTACATGGATGAGAAAACAATTTCCAATCGCGTAATTTTGTTTCAGTTATATTTAGCGTGTGACAAAACAAATGCTGTAGCATCAATTATTGAAATTTAATGAGATTCGATTTCCTAAATTACTGACGTAGATAATGACCTACCTTTACCTTTGTGTTTGAAGTCGCACAAAGGTAAAAATAAAGTATATATTAATAGCTAGTTCTAAAATAAAACACATAATAAATTCATTAGGTACTATTTTTGTCAATGTAATAATTTGAAAGCCTTTATTTATAAAGTAACTTCTATACAACTGTTTCTACTGTTTTTTGTATGAAAAAACAATTCCGTTTATTATTCTCAAATTACTCAAAAATAAAATGGGATCTAAAAATAAATTCTCTAAAATATAGGTAATAGATACACATTTAAAAAATTGTAATGGCTATTTTTATGGTCCACAGAAAAAGATTGTATTTTATAATTTTACACTACACACAACGGAAGTATGGTATGATTGTAAAAAAAAAGTATAGCACCACTATACCGGGAGCGAACCTATAATCACCTTTAGGTTACGTGGCAAGTATTCTACCTAGCTGACTAAGCTTGATGTTCTACACCCAGTTTTTATAGTAGGTACCGTGCTAAAATAAGTTTTACTTCAAAAACGGAATCTTTTATAGGGTCACTTTATTGTTCATTTGTACCGAGCGGGGTGGCGTAGTGGTGAGAGCACTAGACCCACGTTCGGGAGGTAACAGGTTCGAAACCTGGCGGGGGCAGATGTGGCTGGGCCTTTTCCTGCTGCCGAGAAACGGTAATTCCTGTACCGGCCATCTTGTTGAGATTTTCCATGGTTTCCCTCAATAATTCCAGATATAAATATCGAGATGGTTCCTTATTCAAAGCCATGACCTATGCTCAAAATGTGCCTACCTTATCCTAATATTCTAAAATTCCTTTATTCGCCCATTGTTATTAATTCATTGGAAGTTTAAAAAATACAATAACGGAAGTGTGATTGATGGAAAATAGTAATGGTACGAATGGCGTCTGTTACGACATAAAGTCGAGAAACGGACGTTAAACGCATTATCATTATTATTATTGTTCATTTGTCTGTCTGTTCGTCAAAATACTTTTTTTTTTCAGGAATATCAAATATTAACGTCTATACGACTTCTCTCTCATATTGGATGTTGTCATCATTAGGTACTAACTAATATAGGGAATGCGCTAGGTTCATTTATATATTTAACGTCTTTGATTTTATGACCGGTACCGTCGCATAGTTACGTGTGTCTGTCCTTTCAAAAGACGGTCATCAGTTTAAAAGAACTTCTTGAATAATACACTTTACTGTATTATTTTATCTAAAGCGTGATTATGTTATACAGAAATTACACGCATTTCGTATTTGTGTCCAACAGCTGCAAATAAGCACAGATGACATTTTATATTCGGAGCACACTTAATTAAATAATTAACACATTCCAACTCGTGTAATAATTAATTGGAACATAAGATTCGAGTGGATTACATATATTGCAGTACGTGCAAATGTCGCTCGTTTTCACTTTAATACATAGACGTAACCAAGGGCGTAGATATTTTTTTTCTGGGGGGGGGGGGTAAAGCAAAAAAAAAACACAAGAATATTCACGAAGGAAGGTGTCAAGCAAAATATTAATTCCCAAACTAATTTTATAAATTCTTTTTCGATAAGTATTTCTAAATTTTATTTTATTGCCATGCGGTATTCGTATTATTTTCAGTTTTTTTTTCATTATTATGATCTTGGGAGGGTAAAAAATATCTACTCAGTACTCTCTTGCACCCGGGTGCAAAACTGTTCTGGAAATATTATATTGACCTTCCCATCTACTTAGCAGAGTTATCAAAGTACTATTATTTTGATGTATCTCTAAAGATTTGGCTAGCGTTAGTCATGTAAGCGTACCAAAACAGTTTTTTTTTTGACAAAACACCGTAACAGTTCAGCCATTTTGTACACAAAATATTTACAAATTATATATAGAAACCTTCCTCGTTTATCGCTCTTTTTATTAGTGAAAACCGGATGAAAATCCGTTTGGCAGTTTTTAGTTTACCGCGTTCAGACAGACAGACGCGGCGGAGGGACTTTGTTTTTTATATATACAGTGTAAACTCTATTTAACGTCCCTCGATATAACGACAAACTCCTAAAAACGTCGAAATTACTTAACTCTAGTTGGTTTACCTTGTTGCTCATACAATGATACACTCTAAATAACGATACACACGCGCTCTAAATAACGACAACAATACGTCATAGTTAAGCAATAAACAGTACTTGTTTGTTATTTTGCTGCTTTGTTGTCGGCATCATGCGTACCGAAGGTTCTAAGAAAGTCGTTCTTTTGTTTGTTGGGATTATCTTCCATATATGTTTAGTATGATATAGTATGAATGTTTGTTGGCCAGTTGTAAATTTTATATATTATGAGTAAATACATATTATAGTATAAAAACATATTAATGGATTATTTTTCCTCTCCGTTTAACGACAACTCTCAATAACGCCACAAAGTGCACAGTCCCTTGAGTGTCGCTATATAGAGTTTACACTGTGTATATAGATATTTGTTAACTTTAGAAAGATTTATTATTTTTTCCAACAGCACCGTTGGGAATCGTGGCCCACAAAGAAATGTTTTATGAAATCCTATTAAATGTCGATAAACAATTAATATATGTGTTGTACAATGGACATGCCTGTTCAATTAATAAACACCTATTATTAATTAAGAAAAAAACAAAATATAAAACACTTGCTAAAAGGTTATTTTCAGTGTAAGTAGAAGACATCTGTTGCGATTCATTAAATATATAAATGATATGTTGTATTCAGAGTTATTTATAACCGTCGCGATGCTGCTTACGTAGCAACGACGCCATGCGTCGCTACAGACTGAGTCACAACGCCGTTTAAACCACTTCTCATCATCAGTTGTGACGTCGTGTTATGTAAGTTAAATAAACAGATGACAGTCGACTATTAGATCGACTAATTCGCTATTTTAAGTCAAACACCAATTATATTATTTTATGTGGATTTTAGATAACATTCTGTTTTTGTCTTCTACAAAATTATTCCAGAATTATTTGACTTTGTGTCACTATTAATTACATACTATAGGGATCCGTTAAATGGGCGGAGCTTTAAAAACATGGCGACGATGGGGTATAATTTCCCATAGTCCCTCTATAATATACAGTGCAATTGTGAATTTTTTGAAATGCAATAAAATGATAAATATCAGCACAATATGTGATTGGGCTGATACAAATCATCGAAAAAGGAATTTTTTTGAAGGGGGACGTGTATTTAAAGCCGATCATATCATAAAAAAACTCGGGTCGCAGTGCGAAACCCTGCCGACAATATAGTGTATTTGCTTTTATAAGCAGTGTGGCTCTATTGTATGAACTTAACTTTGTTTTTGGACAAAATAAAAAAAATTACCTTCTAATACACCCCTTAAAACAACATTTTTTTACTTAATTTCAATACTACATACCAATTCAACATCTGTACCAAATTATATACACCCTTCAGTATGTAAATCCATATCAGTAAACTTGCGTTTTCATAAAATTTGTAAGTCCGGTCCTGTCGGGCCGATTTTATTTTAGCAGCACATTTCAATAATTACTAAAGGGTTAAATTTCAAATTTGAAGTGATTCTGAGAATTTTTTCCGTATTTTTGGGCCCAAAAACATTTTTCAACCCCTAAATGCCCCCCTTAAAATGGCCCGATCGGGCCCATTTTCAATAGGCTTCTTGCGATGATGGATTCCAACATGTGGACCAAATTTCGTTTAAATCGATTAAGTCTGTCGAGAGTTATCGTGGTCACACATATATATATATATATATATATAAATATATATATATATATATATATATATATATATATATATATATATATATATATACATATATATATAAACATTTCCAAAAATGGTGCCAAACTTCTTAGAAACTTATGAAACGTCGAGAAATTTTGGTCCGACCCCTAGGTCCCGCCATCCGACCGACGCCAATAGTGTAAGTGCCTTATGGCAAATACACTAATTAGGCAAAAATTCAATTGAAACAGAATCTTCAAGTAAGGTGAATTTTAATGCTTTCTGCTTACAACCTTCCGATTTAAAGAGTAATCCACAAGAAATAAAAGTGGTAAATAGAGATATTATATTATATCAATGCAAGTGTTGATGAAAATTGCAAACATATTATTGAAACATTATTTCATTGCAGCAGGTAAGTTCCAAACCTAAAAATAGCCATCTGTCAAAATGTATTTTCAGTTGGAAGTTAACTTTATTTTTTGTTCTATCAAAATTCTGAATGATATTTAATAATATTTGTAACAGTTCCTTCAATTTCGTCGACGCTAACAGATCAACTTCGGCCAAAACTTCGACCCATTTTGGCCGAAGCCGAAGGTCTCGCCGAAGGTTCGTTCGGACACTAATTATAAATTATGCCATTTCCATGCCGAAATCGGCTTCCAAAAAGTTGAGTATAGCTCTTGGACTACAAGAAGTACAGTAAAGTGATACTTTCGCATGACTAAGGTCTACCTGGACGAAGCCGGGTTGAAAAGTTGAATAAAACTAAATTAAAGCTTTGCAGGCAGATCATTCCGCGTATTTGATGTACAGTTATTAAGAAACGGGATTAAGCTATTTAAATATGTATTTTGTGACTTATTTCACACTCGGTTCATGAAGAATCTGTCGTCCACGCAAATTGAAACCCAACGCTAAAATTAACACGGCCTGATCTATTTCTGAACTCGGCATGTCGGTCGGTTCCCATCTTCGTAATAAAACACAGTTACAGTGGCGTACGTTGTCTATGCGATATCTGCCGATTTTAATTGAGGAGCAAACATTGCCAAACCCGATAAATTCAGCTTTACTAGTTTCGATTAAATCGAAAAAATCACTAATTATTTATCAGTGACAAACGGCCCGGCCCGGTTTACCCGGGTGCAAAACTGTTCTGGAAAACTTTGACATCTACACATAGCCCAAGAGCTGATGACACGATTTTGGGTACGTGTTTTAGGCAGGTTGAAATAATGAAAAAACAGTAATTTATCAATGGCTGAATCTGGATTGGCGAGTCTGCCTGAGCGTTTGCGGTTATTTCGCGCCTGCGCAGCATATGAAATCTGCAAAAAAATATCCCCAAAAAACATGTTTTAGGCAACTTGAAACTTTTATAATCTTTGAGTTCAGCATTTATATAATCCAGAAATGAAAATGCCAGAACATTTTGTCGGTTATAAAGTAGGGGCAGAACCCCCCGAAGATATTTTATTAATATACGCAATGAGCACGATACAGGTCAAACGGATGAACGGATTGAAACCAAATTTTGGGAGGATGTTTGGTATGCAGATATGAAAAGCTCTATTGTTTTTGGGGAAAATCGGCGCATGCGCAAAAGAGATATATACTATAACGTTGCTTTTTATATAATAATGATATACTTTTCATAACAGTTTATTATTCTATTTATTTTTTCAAGAAAGTTTTGTGAACTATTTTTTTTCTGGCAGATTTTCAAAACAAAACAGCAGTTGGTTCTTGTCTTATTTTCAAAATATTTCCGAAATTATTAAGTTTAGATTTTTTTTCACAAAACTTTCTTGAAAAAATAAATAGAATAATAAACTGTTATGAAAAGTACCTATATCATTATTATATAAAAAACAACGTTATAGCATATATGTCTTTTGCGCATGCGCCGATTTTCCCCAAAAACAATAGAGCTTTTCATATCTGCATACCAAACATCCTCCCAAAATTTGGTTTCAATCCGTTCATCCGTTTGACCTGTATCGTGCTCATTGCGTATATTAATAAAATATCTTCGGGGGGTTCTGCCCCTACTTTATAACCGACAAAATGTTCTGGCATTTTCATTTCTGGATTATATAAATGCTGAACTCAAAGATTATAAAAGTTTCAAGTTGCCTAAAACATGTTTTTTGGGGATATTTTTTTGCAGATTTCATATGCTGCGCAGGCGCGAAATAACCGCAAACGCTCAGGCAGACTCGCCAATCCAGATTCAGCCATTGATAAATTACTGTTTTTTCATTATTTCAACCTGCCTAAAATACGTACCCAAAATTGTGTCATCAGCTCTCCGGCTAACAACAGAACTATCAAAGTACATTGTTTTGATGTATCTCATAGGTCTCTAAAGCTTGATTTTGAACCTTAAGGCCCTTCTGTAAGGTCCCTAAATTTGAATTCGGTTACTTATTATTATCATAAATACTTTTTTCGGGATGAAATTTTACAAATTTGTACTTCATACTTTGTATAATTTCATCCCGAAAAAAAATATAATTATTAAGTAACCGAATTCAAATGAACATTTATTCAACTCTAAACCCTTTTAGACCTTTGTAGAGGCCTTAAGGTTAAAAATCGAGCTTTAGAGCTATAAAGTATCGATTACATAGGACCCGAGGATCAAAAAAATACTAAGACGTACCTATTCGTATGTAAAATTTTCCGCAAAATCGGAATATGAAATAAAAAGTATAGTTCCCATTTAAAATTTCAAATTTGGGCCCTACAGAACCCTTTTAGGGTCCTCGGGCCCAAAATCTAATTTTGCCATTCGATAGACAGGAAAAAGTTATTAAAAAAAAACATTTTAACATTTTTAGTCCGGCTTACCCGATCAGAAATATTAAGCTTTTCCGGGGCTTTTGAACTATTATAGATGAACAAAATCAATCTTGGTTTTTGTCCGCAAACTTAAATTGCAAAAAGATCGATAATTATGATTAATAAACAATCGCGTGAGTATGTTGATACAAATAATTGATTAACTTTTAACGATCGATAAAAATCAGAACGAAAGAAGATATCAAGTCGTTGGCTTCTAGAATATCTTCGAGTCACCCTCAGTGGGTAAATATTTTATGTAATGACATAAAGATCTAACAAAGAACAATGATTTAAATTAAAAACTGTAAAGATATATATTCTAATAAATTGTTTAACGATCGATTTATCAGCGCCAGCAAATCGAATTGAAATTATTTTGATTACAATTTTAAAGCGAATCTCAATTAAAATGCAGAATAAAGACAAATAGCAACGGTTATCAAAGAATGATTAATGAATGCAGATTATAGTGCGATCATATTTCATAACCTCACAAAAAACTCACAGATTTCGCAATGCTTGCAACCAGTGGAGACATTGGAAATGATTGAATCATATATAGAACATAATTTTATTATTAATTATTTTTAATCCTTAATTTTATTCAAGTAAGTATATAAAAAGACAGGCGTTTCTAAACAAATGTATATTTTAATTGTATCAGTCTCAAAGTGAAAAAATTGGTTGTCTGTAAAGTCGGTTTACGGACGATAGTTTACGTGATAACGTATTCCGTAATACATAACCTAAATTTATATAATAATTATAATAATTCGAATCTATGATATTGCATCTTTTGCTTCAAATTTAGGTTAATTTTATTTATTAAAATGACTTACCACCTATAATATACTTAATTATTTTTTTTAACTTTCTTTCTTTCGTATTTATTTTAAGTCTCAAAGATTAATTGTCATAATATTTTGAAAACAATTGTTTCACTGTTTATATAAAATTCCAAAACCTACTTACAATATTTAAGTATTTTCATACGTCAAAAAATTGATTTTTATAATGATAAAATTTGTATGAAAACGATTTTTTCGAGAGATGAGACCTAGCTAAAACGATTTTTTGCCCCCCAAAATCCCTTTTCAGTAAATTTCATCCAAATCGTTAGGGCCGTTTTCGAGAAAAGCACGCACAGTGTCAGGCGGAACGTTAGGAACGCTAGGAACGTTAGGAACGTTACACTTTTTCGTGCATGCAGCCGGTGTTTTATCAATTTATAAGATTGGTGATTCATCAATTTATAAGGCGTTATCACGTCAAAAATAAAAAGTGGAAATAAAAAACATTCCGGTACCGGGAATCGAACCCGAGTCTCCTAGGTGAGATCCAGGTATCCTAGCAATTAGACCACACCTGATATATCAGCACGCTTCGTATTGCGACATAGAAACACACAAAGCGCGCGACATAAATTGTCTTTTGACCTAGAACGAAAAACTTGTAACTTGGTCCCCATATACGATATAAGAACATAAACATGTCCGATGTTAAAATTATGGTGGTATATAAAAACAAAGTAAAAGAAGTTTTACTTAACCTGTAGACCAATATCCCAGACCCTCCAGACCTACGTCATTTCAGTACTAAGATTTTATCAGTAAATGTACAATATTTAGTTAAAAAAATCGAACTAACCATTCAAGCATTAAAAAAAATGGTTGTCTGTAAAGTCGGTTTACGGACGATAGTTTTACGTGATAACGTATTCCGTAATACATAACCTAAACCTCCCAAAATTTGGTTTCAATCCGCTTATCCTTGGTGTCGGAATGATAAGAAATGTCAAAAGTGACGTTTGCAACTTACAAAGTATTATGTTCTAATAATAATTAGTTATTCCAATACTTAACTTAGCAGGCTTTGCATTTCACAATATACTAATGTCAAAAAATTGAATTAAACATTAGAAATGCAGCTGTTTTCATGTTAAGACAAGACATACGTTTGCTTCTAATTTCCATGTACGGCAAACAAAGACAACCAACCGCGTCGCGTCATGCATTACACAACATTGCATTTATACAGCTATTTTTCTATATAAATTTGTATAAAATATTTTTCTATATAAATTTGTATAAAAAAACTGTTTAGGCAAATTCTGTTATACGAAATCTATGTAAAATGTTCTCCTCTTTCGTTTAAGACTGGTTTCAAACCGATCTGATTTAAATTGAGCGAGAAATTAGCAAAAAGCACGCACAGGGTCAGGCGGAACGTTAGTAACGTTACGTTACACTTTTTCGAACATGCAGCCGGTGTTTTATCAATTTATAATATTGGTGATTCATCAATTTATAAGACGTTATCACGTCAAAACGTATGCCAATTGGCTAGTTTGAAAGCGAAGGGCATTTTAGAGATAACAGGTTCTAAAGGTACATAAAACACGTGCTTACCTACGTACGTAATAATATTATGATACATATGAGTGCGAGTGAGAGAATTAGATTATTTTTATTAATTGTTTGACAGCACTGACACATTTTTACATACGTTTTGAACATTTTTGTTCCCATATAGTTTTGAACCGCGTAGCCAGCGAAAAAAATAGAGGGAACATTGGATACAATAAATAATTTATTTCGAAGAAATTTGAGCATCGAAAATATCTACAAAACATTAACAATGTTATTGACCGTACTAAAACAATTTTGTATTGAATGATAATGCACTTTTAAAAATTATTTTGTGACGAAATAAATCATTTTAATTTTATTGAGAGATATAGTTTTTATTAAACATTAATTTGGTTATAATAGTTAATGTGACTTTAACATACTTATTTTAAACGCCCTATTAAAACAAAATTCATCAAATAATATAATAGGTACTCAAATTATAAATCCCACGCGTTTTAACCTGTGACGCAATAACAATTTGAGGCGACTCCTCTGCGATAATGAAAATGAATTGTTTGACAAAGAAAAGAAAATGTATAAGCGTTGGAAGCATTACTTATTTATTTTTATACTCGTGTTCCGATAAGTTTCTTTGCGTTAAATTGTTCGTATACTAATAAAATCTACATATATACATATACTAGCGGACCCGGCGAACTTCGTACCGCCTAACAGTATAATATATATATATATATATATATATATAATTGGAACATCTATCTATCTATTTTATTAATTGCTAGCTATTTTATTAAAATATACATGGGCGTATATGTGTGTATGTCGAGCACTCCGGCTGCGCCGTCGTGCCCGGTGCAAAAGAACGAATGGGGAAGGAAGAAAAAAAATTTAGGGGGGGATGAAAAATAGATGTTGGCGAAGTGACACCTGTAGACATCTGGCGGGGATAACTAATTAAATGACGATTGATCAGTTTTCGACCGGAGAGGAAAAATGATTAAATTACTAAAATGGCTATTAAAAAATAAGGGTTGATCGTAGAAGGGTGAAAATTGAGGATTGTATGTATTTTTGTATGTTGTATCATAAAAAAATAGAAATTAAAAATTTTGTCTAAAAAATAAAAAAAAAATTTAGGGGTGGACTACCCCTAACATTTAGGGGGATGAAAAATAGATGTTGGCCGATTCTCATAGATACCGGATAAGCACAAAAAATTTCATCAAAATCGGTCAAGCCGTTTCGGAGGAGTTCGGCAACGAAAACTGTGACACGAGAATTTTATATACCTATTAGATACTAGTGATGTGCCAGATCGTTAAAAATGTATATCCGCGGATACGGATCTGAATACGGATTTTTGGTTTCAAGATCCGCGGATACGGATACGGACCTTAACTTTCTTATTGCACATCGACCTTTGGAAAGAGACTATCTGTTATGGGAAAAAGTTATTGACCTCTTTAAGAGTTAACTCTCATAACAGATTGTCTCTTTCCAAAGATCGATGTGCAATATCTCATTATAAAGATAGATGATTTAGTACCTTTCAGTTATGTACTATTAGTATGGTACTCACTACGATAAAATATGTTTGCAATATAAAGGTGCCAAATACGATATATTAGTATATATTATATACTAACGATTCCGCCCGGTTTCCCCCGGGCGCAAAAGAACGAATGGGGGAGGGAAGGACATGAGTACGCACATTCATCTTCGTTTACCGAGATGAATGTTGTGTCCAAATTTCATGATGATCGGAGTTACCGTTCAAAAGTTTTTGTAGAACGGACAAATTTTGAGTTACATTTTTCATTGATGCTCCTCTCCTATTGGTCGTAGCGTGATATTATACAGCCTATAGCCTTCCTCGAAAAATGGGCTATCCAACAATTTTTTTTTTCAATTCGAACCAGTAGTTCCTGAGATTAGCGCGTTCAACCAAACAAACAAACAAACTCTTCAGATTTATATATTAGTATAGATAGAAGATAAGTATCTACAAAAAAATATAAACAGAAAAAAGTAATGAAAATTGAAAATTCGCTCTAGGAATCTTTTAAAACTGTTCAATTACAAACTAAGTTACGATTTTATTTATTTGAATTAATTGAGCTAACGCCTGTATAATTCATTAAAAAAAGAACTCTCACAGTATGTGGATTTTGTTATCCGTTACTACTTATATATACAGATACACCGGACAACCATACCATATTATAATATGTAAAATATATCATAAACAATCACTTCAGCTTTATGTTATTACATTAGTATTAGTATAGACTATAGATATACAGATTGTATCAAATCAAAACGGTCCATAGAACATTCTGTGTGTAAGACAGAGACGATATTATATAAAGCGCTAAAGCAGTAAGTAAGAATGAGATAAATGATCGCTAATAGTTACTGTGGTTATACAATCTGATAGTATCGTCTTTGCTTTCTACAGTAAAAATCACAATTTTATCAAATGTCAGTATTCACTAGTGAAATTATTGATAAAATGGCTATTTATTATAATCGATTAGGATATTGTTTGGCAGAACGTGGAGGTCTTTTGAGCATTTAGTAAATTAATTATTAAAAGTATTGTTAAAACTTTTGTACCAGATATAAATGATAATACCAATTAATATTACGGTTTAGTTGTTTTAATTGATAAATTGGTAAAAAGATTTACAGTAATTATTTATTTACGTAACCACAGTAACTATTAGCGATAATTTATCTCATTCTTACTTACTGCTTTAGATCTTTATATATCGTCTCTGTCTTACACACAGAACGTCCTATGGACCGTTTTGATTTGATACAATCTGTATATAGATATACTTATTATATAATACGGGAAGAAGAAAAAAAGTGCGGTACCGATTTGAGTATGTCAATTCGCACACACTGCATAAACAACACGTAACTCGCCTGCAATGTCGCCAGGTAGTTTTTTTAATCGTTTTAAACGTTGATTCGACATCGCGACAACTCGCATGAGACTGGGCAGCTACTCAAATTGTGTGGACAGAACAGGCGAGCCGAGCTACTGGCGTGCGAGTACACAATGCGAGCAGCTGTCTACTGTCAGGTCAGCAGTTCGCAACATGTAAACCAGCCATTACTTTCAAGTCGAGAAGTTTTACTACATTTTTTTGGCAATCAATATCAGTCTTTTACTAACGATTTGTAATTTTTTATTAGTATTCTCTTGTTTAATTGACTTATTCCACAGCTTTTAAGTAATCCATCAAATAAATAAAATTATTTTTGTAATTAATATTCATAATTTCCTACTTATCTGTGCTACCGTCATTTGTTCTTATCATTTATCTACAAATCGATTTGACGTCATAACAATTAACGCAATTTGTATTATCTATTATACGAGTAAAAAATACGTATAGACCAGTTAATTGTCAAGTATGGTTTATTTATACATACTTATAAATAAAATCGACGTGTCTGTCTGTCAAATTTCAAAACGGCTAAACCGATTGTGATGGCACGTCACAGACAGGTAAAGTGCTATGTCAGGAGTGATCCAGGCTACATTTTACCCCGAAAAAAATCCTTAAGGGAATGGAAAAGGAGGGTGGAAACAGTCATAAAGAATATCTGAAACTAGTTTAGCTAAAAACGCAAACTCGGAAAAAAATACTCTTCTTAGAAAATAATAAAATACATGTTCGACAGCTTGACTTTTTCTATAAGTTTGGTTAATATAAAACGGGCCAAAAATCGTTTAGTGTCTTAAAAAGTTGCAGATTTGCAAAACGCATGAAAACATGAAATGATTTACGATATTTGGGAAAAATATATAAATGTCCCCGATATGATTAATAGTCACGTGTCTTATAGAAAAAAGTACGCTGAATCGATTAGGCCTAGGCGCAAATTCGTATCTCGATTTTATAACGTTTAAATTTTTTGGAATAGTAACTATAGACTTTGTTAGGCTATTAGTTTTAGTGTAATCGGTAGTCAGTGTTATTTCCGCAAAATTATTAGTTTATTAAAACTTTTATCTGTTGTTAGTTATACAGTCTATAGGCAAAAAAACTGTCAAATTCTAGTCGAATTGGTGAATGAATTATAAATTATAGACGCACATCAGCTTCTATAGTGTTCCGTCGTATCCGGAAACACCGCACCCATGTAACAAGTGATTTTCTTTCAGTTTTTACACGCTTTATATTAGTTTCACTTGTAAGTTTGTATGTATCTTTGTTTGTAACCTCGTTTGGACTACAGCAAGTGGTTTATTACTGTTAGTATGTTATGCCACTACTGTAAGAGCAATCGTCGACCGAGCGGTCTAAGGCGCTAGTCTTCGCTGACGTCAACTCTCGGATTCACCGGTCGTGGGTTCTAATCCCGTTCACACAAAATAAAAAAATTGATTTTTTTCGGCAAATTTTTGACAATAAATCGAACTAAAAAGAGGAAAATAAATATAGTTTTAAAAAAACTAAAAAACACGCTTTATATCGAACTAAAAACTGAAAAATAAATATAGTTTAAAAAAAACTAAAAAACACGCTTTATATCGAACTAAAAAGTAAAAAAATTTTTTTTAAAATAAGCTTAAAACAATAATGAATAAAAAATACTAGTATTATTGTGAAAAAAGCGTGGGGCGCTCGATGTACGAAAATGTGGAACAAAGCGCCCCACGCTTTTTTCACAATAATACTAGTGTTTTTTATTAATTATTGTTTTAAGCTTATTTAAAAAAATATATTTTTTACTTTTTAGTTCGATATAAAGCGTGTTTTTTAGTTTTTTTTAAACTATATTTATTTTGTAGAAATATGTTCAGGATAAACACTCATAATAAAAATGCATGTTGCCGGTCAATATTTTTCTTTCCTGTCGGCCGTTTCTCAAAGCCTTTTAATTTATATCTTTCTTTTTTAATTTATAAACATTGTCGTATAAAGTGGATCATTTTTCGCATTAAATTTATACGCGTTTCTTTGTTTTCATATTTTAATAACTCTCTGATTATTTTATTATCTTATCGAGTCTTTCCTTCCGTTTAAATTCTCATTAAAAACGATATTTTATGTTACAGTAGTTAGTCATAATATATTTCAGTTATTTTTTTTATTATTAATCATTCAAAACAATTATTGTTAAACAACATTTTTTGAAAAATTTGTGAAAAAATAACTTGTTTATTGTCTTTTATTTTTACCATTCCAACCCACAAGTGGGGAATTTAGGTCAAAAATCACTTTTCAAAAATTTTACAATATCTTTCCGTTTTGAGGTCCAAAAAACATATTTTTGCGTCTGTTAGTCTGTGAACACGATACAGGTCAAACGGATGAGCGGATTGAAACCAAATTTTGATAGGATGTTTGGTATGCATATATGAAGAGCCCTATTGTTTTTGGGGAAAATCGGCGCATGAGCAGAAGAGATATATGCTTTAACGGTATTTTTTATACAATAATGATATACTTTTCATGACGGCGCATTATTCTATTTATTTTTTCAAGAAAGTTTCGTTAACATTTTTTTTCTAAACTTTACAGTTTCGGAAATATTTTGAAAATAAAAAAACCAGCCGCTCTTTTTTTATGGATCTGTCAGATATAAACTAGTTCGGCATGCTTCGATTAATTTTTACATGACGTGGAAAATATTATGTAGGTAACCATGGCAACGAATAACAAATATCATATTGAATACTAGCCATAAACGATTAGGTAAAAACTAAATTTATTTTTGTCTGTATATGTTCATTTAATAAGACGGCTTTAGTCTGTCGTTCGTGGGTGTCGGACAGTAGTTTCGTTAAGAAATATTCTTCAGTACCTAACGAAGAAATCATTAAGTGGGTACATAAAACTATTACATCTTCCACTGCTCAGACAACGTTTTTTTATATTGGTTAAGAGAACTGAGCACATCGTATACATATTTTATTTTATACAATACTAGCGGCCCGGCCCGGTTTCACCCGGGTGCGATAGATATAATTCTGCAAAACGTATTTCGTTTGCGACCCGGCGTCTGAACTAATAGCTTTGAGCAAATGCTATACTAGATTTGCTTCTGAACTATAATAGCGTTGAGCGAATTCTAACAGATTGCGCTACTTGGTACTAAAAAAGTTTTTTTGTTTGCTTCTGAACTAATAGCTTTGAGCAAATTCTAACAGATGTCACTACTTGGTACTAAGACAGTTTTTTTGAGAAAACAACGTAATTTTGTACTTACAAAATATTTAATAAAAATTACGCTATAGCGTAAGCTGCACCAAGCAAGACACATATTTTACAAAATTTCATTCAATGGTTGCGTAGATTAGCGCGGTCAAAATTATGGCACGAGAATTTTATATATATAGATAGATAGATAAATATATTTTATGTTATCGGAAAATTCGGCAAAATGTATTTCATTAAGGACGTGTCTATGAAAACGACTACAGCGCAGAAATGTCTGAACTAATAGCTTTGAGCAAATTCTACCTGATGTCGCTACATGGTACGAAAACAGTTTTTTGTTTAGAAAAAACAAAATATTTACAAATTATATACAGAAATCTTTCTCGTTGATCGCTCTTTCTATTAGTGAAAACCGTATATGAAAACCCGCTCGGTAGTTTTTGAGTTTATCGCGTTCAGACAAAGAGCGTCGGGGGGAAATTATATTGTTTTTGAGATGTATTTTACAAACGTTTGTTACTCTCTTAACGCAGTCCTTGTGATACGTTCGTATTACTTAGGAGCTAAGTTAAAAACAGAGAAGATGTAGAAGAGAGATGTTATTATAAGAGGCACTGACCTGTGGAACTCGAACGCGACAGCTATACAGACCAACACACTCTCTATAGACACAAGCCAGCACCCGCTACTTAACGCGCGTTGACACTCTTTTATTAACTTCACTTGTATATATCTACCTAACGGAATCTTTCGATTCAATTTTCATCCACTTCCAGACGTTCGAATACTTAAAATTTAGCACACGTACTAAGAACCCATGAACATAGTCTTTTGTGTGCTGGTTTTCAGGGTTATATTAAAATTAGAGTTTAAAAACACTCTTTTGTAGCAATGTTGACAAAAAAGTTAATTTTTAGTCCACATTGTTATAAAAGAGTGTTTTTTTTAAACAGACGCTGTTCTGCGCTCCGGAGCAGCACACGAAACGTCGTCATCAGATAGTGCTATTTAGCTTTGAGCTGCATTTACCGCCAGCACATTAGTACAAAGTAAGCATCTATCGCTGTTAGGTATATCTCATACATTCAACACCTTTGACGGCTCAGACTCAGCGTTACGTTTGCCGTACATCCACATACGTGATACACGACACACGGCTCATGGCAGTAGTGACTAGTGTTACTAGTATTGCAGTGTTTGAAAAAAGTTAACAATTGACACATCATAAACACGGATGTGATTCATAATTTTATTACCTAATCCGTTATTCCTTGGCCGTGTTTGGAGGTACCTCGCTCCAGAAAACACCCATTTAAAATGTTCATCAGGCGCCGGTGTTGTTCTTATAGCGGTTGGGTTAACTGTGGTCAGATATCTGGTTACTAATTACTCGTGATGCATAAGTTCATACGCGCAGTTGAAAAGATAAAGTGAGCTTCATATTCGGTATGTTACTATATTATAATAAAACTTATGAATGAAATAAAATGAAAGTCGGCCATCATGGTGTACACGCCGCGCTTGAAATTATCAATGAGCCTCCGCAAATATACGTGCCACAGTCGTTACAACGCACGGTTTATATAAATGTGTGTATCACAGACAAAGATAAACAACACAATATTCTCATATACTTATACATATAACGTTTCACACCCACACTCCTTCGTGTCTCTCGAAGGATGTGAAAAATAATATAAAATAATCCGTGTTGTTTAAAAAATATAGTTTAAAAAAAACTAAAAAACACGCTTTATATCGAACTAAAAAGTAAAAAATAATTTTTTTTAAAATAAGCTTAAAACAATAATGATTAAAAAATACAAGTATTATTGTGAAAAAAGCGTGGGGCGCTTTGTTCCACATTTTCGTACATCGAGCGCCCCACGCTTTTTTCACAATAATACTTGTATTTTTTATTCATTATTGTTTTAAGCTTATTTAAAAAAAATATTTTTTACTTTTTAGTTCGATATAAAGCGTGTTTATTAAACTATATTTATTTTCCACTTTTTAGTTCGATTTATTGTCAAAAATTTGCCGAAAAAAATTTTTTTTTTTTCGGCTTGGACGGGATTAGAACCTACGACCCGTGATTCCGAGACTTGACGTCAGCGAAGAGCCGTGCCTTAGACCGCACGGCTAGCCAGTGTCCTTAGAGTGCTGGCATATTATACCACTATATAAACCACTTTCTGTAGTCCAAACGAGTTTACAAACATACATACATACTTATATACATACGAACTTACAAGTGAAACTAATATAAAGCGTGTTAAAAAGGAAATTTTACAGCTTTATTCTAGTGTGTAGGCTTTCATGGCCGGCGCTGTCTCAAATATTCTTGGTTTCCGGCCTTGTAGGCTGTGGTTCGTTGGTATTTCTACATAGAATAGAATGGTTTTATTGCTAAGGCAAGCGGATCAGATTCAATCCTTTAAGGATTGATCGTCCATTTGTCCTTGTAATTACATAAAAATAACAGAAAACCAATTAAATTTAAAAAAAATACGTGTGGCACTCGGGGACTGCCGCGGTAAAGCTATTGCATATTCTTTTTAGGTCTTTAAATTTTTCTTTTCTATAAAACGAAAATAGCTAGGTATAAATAATAAGGTATAAATAGTGTAATTACACACCAAAACAATTATTCATTCAAAAAATTTGAACAAAAAGAACGATATTAAGAGTTTGATCATAGAATTTCGCGCGATGTACATTTATATAGATATAATATCATACCGGGTGAGGCAAAAGTCCCGGAACGGTTGAATATCTCGCATACTACGCATCATATCAAAAAAAAAAAAAAATACGTGTCAAATATTTTTCGCAAAACTATTTTTTGATACCACACATGACTCCCCACCCCCCACCCAGTTGGTGGGGGGAGGGGAAACTTTAAAATTTTAAATAGGAACCCCTATTTTTTATTGCAGATTCGGATTCTACGGGAAAAATTACATCAATTGTATGTAATTTTTTTTTCTTTTAATATTACTATCAATACAACAAATTAAATTCACCCTTCACTAAATAAATCTATATCTACAAACTAACGTTTTCATAAAATTTTTAAGTCTGGTCCTGTCGGGCCAATTTTAATAAAATTTTGGTAGCACATTTTAATCATTACTAAAGGGTTAAATTTCAATTTTGAAACGATTCGGAGAAATTTTTTGGTATTTTCGGGCCCAAAAATATTTTTCAACCCCTAAAACCCACGGGAAAAATTACATCAATTGTATGTAATTTTTCCCGTAGAATCCAAATCTGCAATAAAAAATAGGGGTTCCTATTTAAAATTTTAAAGTTGCCCCTCCCCCCACCAACTGGGTGGGGGTGGGGAGTCATGTGTGGTATCAAAAAATAGTTTTGCGAAAAATATTTGACACGTATTTTTTTTTTTTTGATATGATGCGTAGTATGCGAGATATTCAACCGTTCCGGAACTTTTGCCTCACCTGGTATATACTTTCTCTGCACATAACCTAAATAATTTAGGTCATTTTTATAGCAGTATTATATATAAATTCATTTATACACAAATAAAGATAGAATCAGTTATGAGCAGTTATGCAGTTATGAGCACACAAACATCGTGCCGAAGTCTGCCGAACTGAAACGACGTTAGACGATGCACGGCTTTCAACGCCGCACCGCTGTGCCGGTCGGAGTGGGGGGTGTTAGGTTTTTTCGTTACGGAATTTCTTTATTCGGTCGCCGCGCTCAAAGCCCGCGATAGAAGCTATGCAATAGCTTAAAAAACAAAAAAATTATATGTTGTCCTAATAAGAAGGTTCGTTTAACTCCTTCGGATCTGAATTTTATATTTATAAGAAATTATTTTCGTCACAGCTATATCCATCGCGTTTTTAAGTCTTTATCACGCAAACCAACTGGTTTGTTGTTTGAGAATTGTCCTGTCGAAATAGAATCTACTGGTATATATGAACCGCAGTTGCTGAATTTGTAATTCAGTGCACTGTCGAGCGTCTACAATGTCCAATCTAATCAATTTCAAATTCAAATCTAGCTTCTGACGAATAATAAACAGCTACTCATGACGATGCAAATTATTCTGATTGCGATAAGGCGTTGCAATCGGATTGAAAGAACGGTTTCAGGTTTGTCATTGCGTTTCTTACACCTGTCATCTCTTATTATAATTACACTATGGCAGCCCGCTCCGGCTTCGCCCGGATTTGCAGCTCCCTGTTATAAAAGCATCATGAGATAATAAAACCAACTCACATATTTTATTTCGGAATTCGTGGAAGTCAAAAAAAATCTCCGGCTATGAGACTAATTAATGTGTTAACAACGGGCAGAACATGTCTTTACGAGTTCGTCGTGCACGATTTGTTTTGCCTGTGACGTAAACGCACGAGTGTAGGCGCATGCGCGTGATAGTCAGGAATTATCTTCGTGTAAAGTTTTAAGTCAATGTAGCGTCGAAACGTTGATTCGGGTGTCGTTCTGAAGAGCTCACGGAGCAGTAGGTACTTACTGGAAGCTATAGTGCGACAATAAAAATAGTCGCTGGAATGCAAGTATAAAAATTGGTATTAAATTGGAAATCACAAAATTTCTCTATACCCTTATCCTCACGTCCGTTGCTAATCCCGTGATGCTTTTTCGATATATGATCGGAATCGCTCCTGCCTACCGCGCCTAAAAGAAGTACCACTTAAAAAACGTTCAACTAGTTTGCAACTTAGCGAGAGTGCCTTTTGATAAGTTGGTTTTCAGGCAACAGGGAAAAAATGTTTTTATAAGTCCGCTGTCAGTGTTCTTGTATAGCCTAAAGCAGATAGCACATGTTCAGTAAAATATCTTGTCTTCATTTGCAATAGTTGAACTGTTATCATGCGACATTATAACCGCCAATATTGAGATCTTGCATTCTGCAAGACGTACATATATCTTTTTAATGACAGTATATGTAGAATAATTAATTATTTATGTAAAACCAATTAAAATTGCGATGGTGTAGCGATTTTTATCTACGCAGTATCTATCCTCATTTTACAAAACTTTCATTAACTTCACCTGTTAGTTACTTATATTCACGGAACGTAAGTAGTTATTTATTCGGTTCATTTGTTCTTCGAATAAATAGCGATAATTCACTTCACCAACCATAATTATGTTTACTGCAGGTATTTTATATTCTGTCTTACTTCAAAGGTATAAATATTTATTCGCCTGTTAAAATAATAATGGCCGCTACATAAATAATAATACCTAACCTATAAACGTGGAGTAGGTATTACAGTTTGCTCTTGTGAATTAATTTATGTGTTGTTTATTAACCTTTTGTGAAGTGTATATAGTTGTAAAACATTACAGTTAGTGAAAGTTTTGTGGCAATTGGGTTAGATTTACACTAACGCCATCGGTCGGATTTTTGGGTGAACAAAAAGAGCAAGGAGCATAGTGCAGTGTATATTTATTCTTTAACTAACTTTTCTACCTGATAATTTGCTTGGTAAATTGAATATAAATTTTATTCTAACGAATAAATTCGTTCCAAGATAAGTAACTTCTATCTTTAATAGTGTTCGGTGAATATGGGCATTAGTCAAATATTTTGTCTAATCTAATTTGGTACGTTTCCATGTATCTATATATTCGATTGACGTGAAATTTTACGCTGTGTATTATATTGCTTCAACAACCCAAATAGATTGATAAAAACTATGAATTTATAGAGTTAATGGGTAGAGTGCCAAAAAATGCATGATTATAAGTTGTCTAACATTTAAGTCGTCAGTGAGTTAATAAGAAATAACTTTTAAATAACCAATATTAATATTAAACGAACAAAAATTACCGCTTTACTAGTTGTACGACTGGTTTTATGAAATCGATTTTATATATGTGAAAAATGATTTTAAAAGAAAGTTCATTAGCTTTGCAAACCTGCACTACTTTGCTCACTGAGTTAATTATCGCAGTGACATATTATGCAAACATAATGGCTAAGAGCTGGCTACGGAGAAAATGGGTGACTCGGTGCAAAGCTGAAAATTTGCAGAATAATAGGAGATAGTACAAGTAAGTGGGGAAAAAATTGCCAGAAGGCTAGGCGGAAGATAAAGAGCCGCCAGAAGGCGCTAATGTTGCGAAACATCAATGCACTTCTGGCAATTTCTATACTTATTCTGTAATTCAAAACTAGATTAAATATTATAAATATTATACATTATATAGTTATAAGGGCATACTGAAAATTCAAACATGATATAATAATTACATTCGACAAATATTCAAAATTATGAATTTCATTTTGATAGAAATAAAATTAAATAAATTTATAAAACTACGAATTGTTATAACAACGTAATTTTATTAAGTAATGAAAATATATGACGATTAATTTTATTTCTATCAAAATGACATTAATAATTTTTAATATTTGTCGAATGTATTTATTATATCATGTTGGAATTTTCAGTATGCCCTTATAATATATAATCTAGTTTTGAATTACAGAATAAGTATAGAAATTGCCAGAAGTGCACTGATTTTTCGCAACATTAGCGCCTTCTGGCGGCTCTTTATCTTCCGCCTAGCCTTCTGGCAATTTTTTCCCTACTTACTTGTACTATCTCCTATTATTCTGCAAATTTTCAGCTCTGCACCGAGTCACCCATTTTCTCCGTAGCCAGCTCTCCGTCTATAACGTTTGTCTGTATTATTTAAAGAAAAGGTCCCTAAGGTGACTGCTAAATTGTTTTCTAGTTTTTAGTACATTATCGATTGTACAATAAAACCATTTAACTTAAAAAGCTTTTTTTTTATTTTTTAGTATGCTTTATTAAAAGTACGATTTATCATCCGGACGAAGCCGGACCGGTCAGTCAGTTATTATAATATTGTATTGTCATCGGAACTACATACGTATGCAAAATGTTAACTCAATCGGACAACGGGAAGTACAGTGTTAACCCATTTAACGTCACGCGATATATAACGACAAACTCCTTAAAACGTCGAAATTACTTAACTCTAGTTGGTTTACTTTGTTGTTCATACAATGATACGCTCTTTACTAACAACACACCTTCTCTAAATAACGACAGCAATACGTCATCATTACGCAATAAACAGTGCTTGTTTGTTGTTTTGTTGCTTTGTTGTCGGCATCATGCGTACCGAAGATTCGAAGAAAATTCGTTCTTTTGTTTGTTGGGATTATGTTTCAGATGTTTAGCTCAGCTGCTATATCGATAAGTTATAACACAAACTTGCAAACTGTGGACATGGCGAGTAAAAGAAAATGTTTGTGTATTGAGGAAAAAACTGAATTATTTCTTCTCTCCGTTTAACGACAACTCGCAATAACGCCACGAAGTGCACAGTCCCTTGAGTGTCGCTATATAGTATGTTTACACTGTAGTTGAAAAAGCTGTAGCAAGATTTGGAACAAAGTATAATTTATCAGAAAACATACTTTCTTTTAAAAAATATAGTTTAAAAAAAACTAAAAAACACGCTTTATATCGCACTAAAAAGTAAAAAATAATTGTTTTAAAATAAGCTTAAAAAGCGTGGGGCGCTTTGTTCCACATTTTCGTACATCGAGCGCCCAACGCTTTTTAAGCTTATTTTAAAACAATTATTTTTTACTTTTTAGTGCGATATAAAGCGTGTTTTTTAGTTTTTTTTAAACTATATTTTATTTTTCACTTTTTAGTTTGAGGATCTATAAAAGAATTTATTAATCCTGGGGGTCCTAATAAGGATAATGGGAAACTGTTATCAAATTATTGCATTGTCATCGGTCCTTGATACGTATGCAAAGTTTCAAATTAATCTGAGGATCTATAAAAGAATTTATTAATCCTGGGGGTCCTAATAAGGATAATGGGAAACTGTTATCAAATTATTGCATTGTCATCGGTCCTTGATACGTATGCAAAGTTTCAAATTAATCAGACTTCGGGAAATTGGTGAAAATAAAGCGTTTACTACACAGGATCTATAAAAGAATTTATTAATCCTGGGGGTCCTAATAAGGATAATGGGAAACTGTTATCAAATTATTGCATTGTCATCGGTCCTTGATACGTATGCAAAGTTTCAAATTAATCAGACTTCGGGAAATTGGTGAAAATTATGCTCAAAGATTCCGTTACGGAGTTAGTTACATACATACATACATATTTACAACCCAAACTAATATAAAGCGTTTAAAAAACATCGACCTGTTCGAATATTTTTCTTAAAAAATTACAGCGAAAATTATTCCACGGTGCAATACTTTATACGTTGACTGTATAGGACATAGGTACTATATAAAACTATACCCCTTGGTTCGCGTGTCCTATTATTACAGCGTTGACGTCATACATATTATGTTCGTTCATTCATTCATTCATGATCCGCCTCCCCTACACGCGCGCTCTCGTTTACATTTACCCCGTTTTCCCCTACGAAACTTTGCAACTCCGTGTGGCATGGCGCTCGTCTTCAGCCACTCCGTGTTGGGATAGCATTGCTCCTTGATATAGCGTCTGTGTTTGCTATACTTACGAAATACGAGGTATGCCTGAATCAATCCGACGCATGAACGACTTTAACAGATACAAGCACATTTAAAAAAAAATAATTGAGCAATGTTTTTATTCCCTAGACGATTTTTATAACTCATAAGTTGTATTTATTGGTACGTTTTTACTATTCTATTTTCTATGTTTTAAATCTTGCATTTTGTATACAGTATGTAAACACGTAAGGTGCACACAGGGAAATTAACATTGGGAAAAAATGACTGGATCAGAGTGAGCCTTGAAATCCTGTTTTCCAATTTGACAGATAATATTCTTTTGCAAAATGAATGTGTATTATACTACCGAAGAAAATATTCAAATGATTACAACATAATCGGACTTTTTTTATTAATGGGACATTAAATTCCCAAAAATACTTAAATATGGTGCGATATTAAACATCTCCGCCTATTCGTGTTGAACCTAAAGATATTGGGTCACTGATTTACCAACGCGCATACGTCAGACAATTTTTGAATGAAATGTTTCCAAACAGATGGAGTTGTTTTTTTGTTTTATTTTTGTACAAAACAATTAAAATAATAATTTATAAGAGCTTTTTATTATTAAAAAAGCCAAGTAAAATAAAAATAAATCAAAATAAAATAGAAATCCTCAAGATTAGCACGATAATTCAATAGAAATAACAATTAATGCAGTCATGGCTAACTCTGATCCAAGTATTTTTTCCCAATGCTAATTTACCTATGTGCACCTTACGCGTTTACATACTGTATGTATTGTAAGAAGGGTGCAGCGCACATACTTGTACAGCGTGCACGATTCCTCGTGTCCAATTCGGGAAAGACGTGGACATAGACGGTAGATGGATGCCAAGTAGAGCCGTAAAAGTAACGAGAAATTGTGTACCCGTATGTATTCGTTACTTAAAGAACCAGTACCCGTTACTTCCGTATTGTTACGTTACTCGTTACTTTTCATACGACACAATCGTGTACTAACAGTATCAAGCATGTATAAGCATCACATCGAGGCGCGTCGCATACGTGATACGATATAACTTCGTTCGTATAACCGCATCAAACGAGTCGAAATGACATGGATGCGAAAGATGCGAGTAACGAAATGAATTTGTAAGTAACGATTCGTTATTTTGAGTCAGAAGATGTACCAGTTACTCAGTAACGAATACTTACGGTTTGTTACAGCTCTAATGCCAAGAGACGATTAAAAAATGCAACAAAGTTGAAAGATAATAATGACAAGGAAGCTGAAGATTTCGAATGAATAAAATTTGTAAAAGAAATATTTAAACAGCCCTCGTTTTCTTCAAACTTTGTTTATGTATTTGTATGATATAACAACCCCTATTGTCTGTGGTGTTATATATCTGCTTGTTACGTCAGCTACCCCTACCGCTGTTAACATAGGACCTTTCTACCCCTTATTTCGCTATACTATACTGTCCCCATTCATATCATCTCCCCACTGTCCCGTTCCGTTGACGTTAATTCTGGCTGAGGCTAGTCAATCGCAGAGGTTACCTCGTTTCATCTGAACAATCAAGCGCCACAATGTTGTTCATATTTTTATCAACCAATTATAGTGGACAATGTCAAAAAAGCACGAAAAAACACCCGGTACAAATTTTGAAATCCAGCTTATAACCAAGCACGCGAGCCCGCGGAGACGTTATTTCCATCCTCGTGGCCAACGCGGCAGACAGCGCAAGACCCAGCAACGATTCCAGCGGCAAAAACAGCCTCGTGTGCAGCGGCCTTTAGTTTAAATAAAAAGAATTAAATAAAATAAAATCCCCCAACTTAACGCAGGTAAGTAACCAAAGAAAATCCGTCGGGGGCTGGCATTTCAATCAGCCACATACTCTAAACAATATTTTAGTTCATTTCAGGGCAGCGAATGGCAGCCCCCGACGAATTTTCTTTGGTTACTGACCTGTGTTAAGTCTAGGGATTTTAGAATTTTATTTAATTCTTTTTCTGTTACAACATTTACATTCGTCGTGGGTTTACTCAAAATTTTTAATCATATATGTTAATACGCTAAGGCTAAGATGTTTGCCTCCCTTTTTAGAAAAAACCACACAATTTCTCCACATAAATTATATAGGTATCATTTTACAAATAATTACTTGCTCTACTGACATCGACAACTAAAAAATTTATTATTGCTTTTGTTTTTATAAATTAATTAAAATACAGCAACGCTGATTAACGTCTGCCATCTGACGGCTTTAATTTTGAAACAACGTCAACACTTCGATCTGTCATCTGACCTTCATATTGTAAATACTGCATACTGCCATCTGACGGGCAACGCTGAACAACGTCACAGCAATGCTGCATGATGCCATCTGACGGCTTAGCTCAACGCTTTTGCTACTTGTGCCTCTATATGACAATTTTAGTAAAATATTTCTTCGATCTGTCGTCTGAGCTTCATATTGTAATACAACAAAAAGAAGAACGTTATAAGCAGTGTGCAAAATTAGAAACAAATTGAATAGGTACCTGCAATCATATTTAAAAAATAATTTTATAAAGTGATAATTATTATACTTACTTAGTGCGAATAATTCGCACAGGTCACTCTAGTTTTGTTTTACTTTAAACTTTTTAGAGGTTTTGTAAAAATGTGTTCTATTGGTCTAGCCGAACTAGCGTACACAGTGTAGCTATATCTGATAGCCTAGCTGTCGAATCGCGTTATGTGCGAGAGTGCGCATAATTGTGTTTTAATAAATGTTCAAGTGTATTGTTGTAAAAAGCACTAGTAACGGACGCTTGTTAGATCTGTTCGTGCGTAGCACGTTTGTTATGGTTTTTGAGATTAATTTTTTGTGCAGTGCAGCGCCCCCTGGGGCGTTACCATCGTAATATCTATATAAGAACCATCGCAGATGAATTACAAACCCTTTACAGAAAACCGCATCTGAATTGATCAAACCGTTTTCCAGATAAATGGCGACATTCGAGTGCACAAACAAACAAACAAACAATCTCTCAGGCTAAACGCATATACCTTCGTCGTTCCGTCGTTGGTAAAAATGACAGTTTGGCGAGTATGTAACTTTTGTAGGTTGAACATAACCTCCTATTTATTGTTAATATAAAATGAATTATTTCGAATTTGATTTAAATAAATTCGTTTTGGATAGTCTGAATAACCAAAAATTTCTTCTAAAATTACTGAAAATATTAAAATAATGATAATTTTATTCAACTATAAATCACATTTTATATAGATATTTAGAAATTGACTATTAAAATGTTTTAGACGAACATAAATAATTTCTTTTTTTAATGTCAGGTATGAGTGTAAAGTCTAATGAACTTGTAAACATAGGTAATATTTAAGACGAATGTTACTTCAGAGCATTCTAGATGGCGTTCGTGTGTGCCTGTTCAAACTGTACATTAAATTATTAAATTCGAACTTTTGTAGATGAATAACTTACCATATGGGCCAAAATAAACAAAATATATTTTCGTATATTTATAATTTATGAACACTATTCGGTTATATTTAATATCGTGTATAAATCTAGCAGGTATATAAATTTTGACCGGTATTTTATTATATCGTACTCACAAGCTTTTCTGTAGATCTTTTAGGGTTGTGTTTTTTTAATCTCAATGGAAATCTATGTAAAATACAGTCATACTTCTTTAAGCGCGACTTGCCAGTAGCTCAGAACAGAAATATTCGGACGGAAGTTACGCGTTTACGCAGTTTCCGTAATTTAAGGCAACAGATGGCGGAACTAGAAACATAAGTATATGGACGCAAACCAATTCAGTGATCGATTTCCGCTATTTAAAGGCACCGGCTGGCAGATGGCGACATCAGAACGCATCTGTAAAAACCATCTTGAACGAAAGGTGAAACGTAGCTATGAACGCAAACCAATTCAGTGATCGCCCGAAGCGTTGGCCCAAGTGGTTAAATAGCGGTATTTTAAGGCTTGTTTATTTTGGTAATATTTGCCACAACCGTCAAAAAAGTTTTACTTCAAGCGAGCGTTGAGGCTACACACACTCATTTTTTTTAAATTTATATATTTTAGAAGCTTTGTTTGAAATTGTTTACATAAATTAAGGGTTAGCCCTCTTTTGGCCATTATAATTTTAAACAGGTAATAATCAAAGGCTTGCAAGAATATTTTCCATCCATTATTATAGTATAATGTGCAACATCATGAGGACAGCATATTATATGTTAGGTACCTATATGCTTTGGTTGCTTCCTTGACGTCGCGTTCAAAAAATCTTACGAGCAAAACTATCTCATAAATTTGTGACAGACAGAACCTGGCCCTATATGAACTTACTTAATAAAAAAAATATTATCCTCTTTAAGATATTATTGTCGAATTGAATTAATAAATTTAATAATTTTGAAATAAAATTTCTTTAGTCGCGTAACTCGGAATTTTTGAAGTGAAAACTTCTTTAGCGGCGCTGTACACTTTTTTTGTAATGGGTAAAAAATGTTAAACTCGCGTCAGGACACGTGACCTGATCGAAAATTCGTAAGACGTTAATATTCAAGTTTTCACTTCTGCCGGCACTCCCGGAGTGCAATTTTCTTTTTTTTTTTCGGGCGGCAGTATTGTGACGAGTGAGAATGCAACGATTTCTTTTCTTTGCCATAGACGCTGATAGCCTCAGCTCTTTAGCGTCTATAATCTGTCTCTCTCTCGTCTTTGTTCTCAAACTTTATTGTCTTGACGTAATGTAGATGTCATTGTTAGCATTTTTTTGTGGTGACAAATTAGACAGACGGATAACGCGAAGAGTTCCAATATTTACTATTTTGGGACAGAACCCAAAAAAGGTGGACTACAGTAAATCATTTATGACGATCAAGTACGCAAAATTCTAGCCAATTGGGCAACGGGATCATTCCAACTTCAAAAATATTAGAGTTGTAACAAACCGTATGTATTCGTTACTGAGTAACGGATTCATCGTCTGACTCGAAGTAACGAATCGTTACTTACAAATTCATTTCGTTACTCGCATCTTTCGCATCCATGTCAGTTCGACTCGTTTGATGCGGTTATACGAACGAAGTTATATCGTATCACGTATGCGACGCGCCTCGATGCGATGCTTATACATGCTTGATACTGTTAGTACACGATCGTATGTCGTATGAAAAGTAACGAGTAACGTAACGATACGAAAGTAACGAGTACTGGTTCTTTAAGTAACGAATACATAGGGTACACAATTTCTCGTTACTTTTACAGCTCTAAAAAATATTGACATTTGTTATATTATTATAATAAGGAAAATTTTTGTTAACGCTTGCAGTGACACGGGTAATGGCTAGTATTAAATATTACGATAATATGCATGGTTATCTACACAATATGTTATCACGGCATGGAAAAATTAACCGAAGCATGGTTGTCAGCTGTCTTAAGTAATTTGTTTTTGATAAATCTGAAGGACAAAAGAACAGCTGATTTTTTTATTTTCAAAATATTTCCGAAACTATAAAGCTGGGACAAAAAAAATTTCTACAAAACTTGCTTACAAAAATAAATAGATTTATAAACCGTTATGCAAATTATACCATTACTTTATAAAAAAAAAACACGTTATAGCATATATTATCTCATATTAACACTTTAAAGAGCCGCCCAAAATTTGGTTTCAATCCGCTCATCCATGACCTGTATCGTGTTCAGAGACGCACAGACTTGTTCCAAAAATATGTTTTGTACAGTCGGGCGACCTTCAAATTTTAAAAAGTGAATTTTGACCTAAATTAGTATCATGTGATGTTGAAATGGTAAAAAGAATGTTATAAATGCTAAATATTTCTTTCGAGTATTTTACGCCACAGCACGGGAAATGAGCTGCACCGAGCTTGGTAAGTTTGGCGCCGGCCGCAAGAAGACAGAACGGGAGGTCTACCAGTCCACTCTTCATCGCTTCACAACCTGCTGTGCTCCACGAGCCGAAAATCGTGATTTAATTACGATCGATATGAAATACGAGCATATTATAGTATAATGTTGTGTTTGTTTTAATTCAACCTGTGTGATTAAGTACAAACTTAGCCAGTGTTTCCTTTGATGTTTTCACCTGACATCTATCGTACGTTGATTTTATTATGGCAGTCAAAAATGTCTCCGCTCCATGCGAATAATACGAAAATCGCGTTTGTCTGTTTGTCTGTGAACACGATGAGCGAATTGAAATCAAATTTTGGGCGGATGTTTGATATATGATAATATGAGATATTGTATGCTATAACGCTGTTTTTTATATAATAATGGTATACTTTTCATAACGATTTATGATGAAATCAAATTTTGTGAGGATGTTTGATATGCAAATATGAAGAGCCCTATTGTTTTGGGGGGAAAATCGGCGCAGGCGCAGAAGAGACGTATGCTATAACGTTGTTTTTTTATATAATAATAGTATACTTTTTATAAAGGTTCATTCATCCATTTATTTTTACAAGAAAGTTTTGTTACACATTTTATGGCTTTATGGCTTCGAAAATATTTTGAAACTAAAAAAAAACTGTTCTTTTGTTTTGTAGATCTGTGAAAAAGAAATTAGTTAGGTAGTTGTCAAGCTTGCTTCGGTTAATTTTAACATGACGTTATGTGGTAACCATGCATGTCATAATATTTAATACTAGCCGTTACCCGCGTCACCGCACGAGTTAACAGAAATTTTATTTTCTTTTTTACAATAACCAAATGTTTTTTTTTAAGTTGGAATGGTCCCGTCGCCCAATTAACTGGAATTTTTTGTTTGTCTTTTATATATAAAATTCCCGTGTCACAATTTTGGCCACGCTAATCTCCGAAACCACTGAACAGATTTTAATGAAATTTTGTAAATGTGTCTTGCTTGGTGCAACTTAGGCTACAAGATAGTTTTTATTATATATTTTGTACAAAATTACGGCGTTTTCTCAAAAAAACAGTTTTAGTAATATGTAACCACATTTGATAGCATTTACTCAAAGCTATTAGTTCAGAAGCAAACAAAAAAAAAACTGTTTCAGTACCAAGTAGCGACATCTGTTATAATTCGCTCAAAGCTATTAGTTCAGAAGCAAATCTGGTGGAATTTGCTCAAAGCTATTAGTTCAGACGTCGGACCGCAAACGAAATACATTTTGCAGAATTATATCTATCACACCCGGGTGAAACCGGACGATTCGCTATCTGTCTATAATATATTCCAAGTATCCAGTGCGCTTTGACAATTCAATGCAAATGCAAGCTGTTTGTTGCAAGTGTTGTCGCTGTTAATAAACAGGCTAAAAAATGTTGATCGACTTTAAATCATACTCGGTTATACTTGACTTAAGTCTATTTTTTACAGCTAAGATGGTTTGATATGTATCTAATTGCAACTTACGGACATTTTCTAACTAAAGCAATATCTCTGCTAGCTGTGTGTGTGTGTGTGTGTGTGTGTGTGTGTGTGTGTGTTTGACGTTATACGAGAATAATTCAAATATTTACCGTTATTTTGTCAACCCGTCTTTTTACCCGACTACGGAGAAGCCAAAAGGAAGGGTTATGAGTTTAGCAGTCTATGTATGTATGTTTGTATTTACGGATGTTCCACCGTAGCGCCTAAATTATTCACCCGATTTTGATAAATAAGGTGTCAATCGATTCATTATTATGTCCCGGGTAACTTACTACTGTTAAAATGTAATGTTTTGTTAGGGTAGATGGCATATGACCACGGCTACTTTTCAGTAGTCGGGTTTTAGTTTTAAAACTTACTTTTTGTTATTTTTTTATAAAGTAACTTTTGTGCTTTTTTTTAGAAATAGAAAAACATCGAAAACTAGGTAATGTTGGAAAGTGTCATATTATGTCATATTCGGATTCAGCTCAATAGAAAACATATTTCTAGAGCTTAGGATTTTTTAAGATTATGAATTCAATGGATATCCCTATAGGTATCTAAAATCTCGCTAAACATATCTGTAGCTAAAAATCTATTGGTTTTTAGGCTATGTGTCCATGGAGTCTTTTTCTTAGTGACCTTTAAACTATAAAATAAAACCATTTTCGATCAATTTAACCGAAAAACAAATCCCATAAGGTTGGTGCGGGATCCTTTGTCACAAAAAATTGACTCTTAAGTAGCTGTTTTTGTTGTATCACATCTCGTATATATGTTTACCACCGGATCACTGTTCATGTTGACCCGAAGGCATTATCAAGAAATTATGCTTGCTCCAATAAACTACATACCGTATGCGTTTTGCATACACTTTATTGCAATCCGTGGCTGTTTTGATGCAAGTGTGCGCTGCACCGGTCTATTTTAAGCAATTTTCACGTACTTACACTCAAATTTATGTTGCAAGAAACTCAACTACTGGTTATTAACTTTATTGCTACAATAAATTCGCCTTATTAATTGTCCGTTTTCTATATAGCTCTACATTATTTACTGACTTTGATCTGAATTAGTTATTCTTTTGAATGAAGGACTATTATTTCCGAGAACTTTGCAAAGTGCAATTTTCAGTTTAAATTTAACAGTTCTTAGAACTATATTTGTGCAAAGTGTACCCCGAAATATAGAGAATTACAGTATCGTCTATTCTATAACAACGTAAGTCTATCCAGAGAGATCAGGCGAAGGGGCTTTGTTACACATAATATATACAGGACACAGGTGACCGGTAATTGCTCGTATTCCTCTCGGGAGAAGAAACTATGACTAATTTTGAAAGATTTAACCTCTATGAATTGGGGGTCGGAAATGTGTCATTTTCGAGAAAATCTACTTCGGTTTTCTTTTTATAAAAATCCGAATTTTGGAGGTTAAAATATTCTCACTTTTTGGCTTGAATTTTTCCATGATCTGATAGCTTACTAATTGGCCAACCTTCATAAAGCTAAAAACCACGGAATTTACTATTAGATTTTATAACTAACCCAATACTTATCGACTGTGAGTCTAGTGCACTACACTGGAGCGACCTAAACGACGGAATATTTTATTAAAAATCCGATGCTAATCTCATTGTCCAGCGTATAGCGACAACAGAAACTTCTAAATACAGTTAAATGCGAGATGCTGGGTGTGTTTTATATAAGTGATATTGTGACGTAGCAAAAAAGCGTTGGTGCATTTTTGAATAAATTATGTGGGCATATCACCAGCTGGCTGTTCGACCGACCTATGCCGTGTAAAATAAATTATATATCTTCGCATCTATGTATACATTTAAATACATAATATTACAGCAAACATTACCGATTCAAAAATGTAGGTACCTAACATATGCATAATGCTAATATTGTATCAGTTATGATATCTATTTATGAGATTGATTTAATTATATGGGTACAGTAAAAAAAATTGTACAATCAAACTGCGGGTGAGAGAGATTCTAAAGAAACTTTTCTCGGATAAAAAAAAATCAAAAACATTTCATGCAAAAATGATAGTTCACAAAAAATATAAATGTGAAAAAAGGTACCATGCTATATACAATCGAAAAGGATGCCAAGTTCTCACTTGGCAAGTTATCGTATTTTTTCCCCGGGTGCAAAACTGTTTTGGAAATATTATAGTGATCTACCCAGCAGAACTATCAAAGTACATTGTTTTGATGTATCTCTAAAGATTTGGCCACCGTTAGTCATGTAAGCGTATCGAAAACAGTTTTTTTTTAACAAAACACTGTCATAGTTCAGCCATTTTGTATACAAAATATTTACAAACTGTGTACAGAAACCTTCCTTGTTTATCGCTCTTTCTATTAGTGAAAACCGTATGAAAATCCGTTCGGTAGTTTTTGAGTTTATCGCGTTCAGACAGACAGACAGATGCGACGGAGGGACTTTGTGTTTTATATATAGACTAGCGGCCCGGCCCGGTTTCACCCGGGTGCAATAGATATAATTCTGCAAAATTTATTTCGCTTGTGGCCCGGCGTCTAAACTAATAGCTTTGAGCGAATTCTACCAGATTTGCTTCGGAACTAATAGCTTTGAGCAAATTCTAACATCTATCGCTACTTGGTACTAAAACAGTTCTTATTTTGTGCAATAAAAAATAAAAAAAAAAATAAAAATCGTGACACGAGAATTTTATATACTTACATAATATATACTTAGATAGATTTCATACCTATATACTTTATGTTTTTATGTGAGAAAATATGCAAAGTGAAAACCAAAAAGAAAATTAGGACCCATCGTAGGTCGCCTGGCAGATATGAAACATAAAAAGCTTGCTAAATACAAAGCCCTATGGACACTACGAACACTTCCTAAAGCCCTATGGAACTACACTAAAATTGGCTGGTTTGTGCGGGTTCTTACTGGTCTATTGAGCGACAGCTTGCAAATTTGTGTTGTGCTGGTCGTCCAGGTACATGCTTGACAAGTATGCGCCGTCTTTGAAAACTTACAATCGCGCCAAAGTTACGATTTCATATCTTTGCAATGCTTTTTAGAATATTTCTTTGAACTTCGTTTCCGTACTTATAATTCAACTGGTTAAAACCATTCAAATACTGATAAAATAAGCTTTTATAAAATATTATTAATTGTAAATTTATTATTTCACAGACTATAATTTGTCGTATGTAGCGCCCACGCTTATAAACATTGCGAGTTGTAAAATATTCATTAATTTAAAATTCATTCATAACTTTGGTGTTGAACGCAAAAAATAATTGTTGTTGTTGAAGGTCATTTTTTTAACAAGAATATGAATGAAGTAGGTACAAATAGGTATTACTCAAGTCAAAACTACTTCCTGCTAAATTTTATAAAAATAACATTTTTATTATTTCCATAAATTTTATTTTTTTTTTTTTTAGTAATAAATCACACTTCCAACACTATTTTGTAGGTTTACGTTGCATTAATAAAAAAAAAAATGATTCTTCTTCATACTTTTCGATGGGTGTGGGTATTTTTTTTAGTGTTAGAAATAATATTTTAGACGTGTCAATTTTATATTTTGAACAAAACGCCCTAGAGAATTGCAAAAGTGAAAAAGATAAATTTCAAAGTTGCCACCACGCTTCTTAATTCACAATGTTTATTGTAACAATTTATTTTATTAGCATATTGTTTACACAATATTATATACAGGTGTCTCAACTCCCCTCTCCAAACCTTATGGGATTTGGTTCTCGGTTAAATTAATCGACAATGGTTTTATTTTATAGTTTAAAGCTCACTAAGAAAAAGTGTCCATTGGCGCATAGCCTAAAAATCAATAGATTTTTAGCTGCAGATATGTTTTGCGAGATTTTAGATATACGAATATCCACTGAATTTACAAACATATTCCATGTTCAACTTTTGTGCTTTTTTTAATAATAGAAAAATAGTCGAAAACTAGGTAATGTTGGAAGGTGTCACCCTGTATAAAATAATAATGTCATATTCGGATTCAGTGCACTCGAAAACATATTTCGAGAGCTTAGAATTTTTTAAGATTGTGAATTCAATGGATATCCCTATATCTAAAATCTCGCTAAACATATATGTAGCTAAAAATCTATTGGTTTTTAGGCTATGCTCCCATTTTCTTAGTGACCTTTAAACTATAAAATACAACCATTTTCAATCAATGTAACCGAGAACCAAACCCCATAAGGTTTGTGCGGGGTTCTTTGTGAGTGAATATTTCCCAAAAAGTGAGAGTGGTAAAAGCAAATTAAAAGTAGTTTTACTTCAACCACGCGTAATGGTTATATACATTAACTTATAGAAAGAATACGTTCAAGCTGTTTTCAAGGTTATGTTTTTGATTTTATTTTTTTATAGTCGTATGGGCTATGTGCAAGGAGGTGGAGTTATTAATTTTTCGATGCGAGCGTTTGTGGTGAGCACTAGGGGAAACTTCAAACTCAAATTTTCCGTATGTCAGTGAGCAATGTTTATTAAAAGTGAAATTTTATGAAGTTTTTTAATTACAAAGAAAACATAGAGATCTGGAAATGCTTTTTGTGTTCCGGGCTGTTGCGCTGATGGCGATTTAAGTAAAATAAAGACCATTGGCGCCATAATTTGACGTTCCGCTGTCAGTGTAAACAAATTAATTATTTATATATTGTACGTCATAATTGATAAATAAATAATTCTCAAATACCTTTTATGTTATGTTATTTATATAATGGTTTACAATCTTAATTTGATGGATATAAAATTAATATCAGTTTTCCTTATTACACATTTTTTTGACACATCATGGTCAAGTAAAGTTTCTGACATATTACTACAGAAACATGTCGCTATTTCCATAAAAAGTGAGTTAAATAATTCTCTATTGCCCACTAGCGGCGCTAGTAGGCTTCGTGGACATTACCTACCTATAAATGTAAACTACTTACATCAAAAAACAGAAAATAGATATTTGTGTTTAATGCAGAAAAAAAGTTTCATATATCTCCCGGTTTTTTCTGGGAGGTGGGTTATTTTGACGTGATAACGTCTTACAAATTGATGAAACACCGCCAGCACTGAGCACACACGAAAAAGAGTAACGTTCCGCAAGCGAGAGCGCGATATAAGCGATAGAGATGCACGATCGGCCCAAGCCGCATTTCTCCCTCTTCTCGCGTGACGTCAGAGAGTAGTGTACGTTCAACATTTTTTTCGGCTGTTCCAGCGAAAGCTACATCTGACAGATGGCCTAGATAAATTATACGGTTTGTTAACAAATATATAATATACAGGATGTCCCAATAAGAATGGGACATAGAACAACCGCAGATTCTCCAATTCAAAATAAAACGATTAAGCGAAATATGCTTAGATAAAATGTTACTCGCTCTACCAGTGGCGTACGGCAGGAGTAAGTAATGCTTGTACCCCTTCTAAATGTTACGCCGCTGTCTAAATTTTAATTTTGACTATAATTTTAATTTTTTTGATATTTTCTAAGTCAATAATGTACACTTGCTAGTTTGTTGTAAAGTCATTGGTTTTCGAGATATTTGCAGTTAAAGATAGATAGACATGTACTTTTTATTTGTATTATTATTAATAATATTCATTTTTACAATTTTGTCTTAAAAAAACTGCGAATATCTCGAAAACCAATGACTTTACAAGAAACTAACAAGTGTACATTATTGACTTAGAAAATATCAAAAAAATTAAAATTATAGTCAAAATTAAAATTTAGACAGCGGCGTAACATTTAGAAGGGGTACAAGCATTACTTACTCCTGCCGTACGCCACTGGTATAGCGTACTGAACTATTTTTTTTATTGTTAGGTGCATTTTATGATATTTAACAACTGTGCCGATTTGACTAAAATTATACGGTGTATTAAAAAAATTATGGACATTAATAATTTTTCAGTTTTCAACTTCAACACCCCGTATTTCGGAAACGAGTAACATTTTATCTAAGCATATTTCGCTTAATCGTTTTATTTTGAATTGAAGAATCTGCGGTTGTTCTATGTCCCATTCTTAATGGGACACCCTGTATATACATTCTTTTAAATGTCTTTTATAATTGCTTAAAAATATGTATTTTGCTTTGGTTGATCAAATTATTAGTCGGTAAAAATATAGTTTGACAGCTACTAAAATTTAGATTATGTATTATTATAAATATGATATTCGAGCGGAATACGTTATCACGTAAAACTATCGTCCGTAAAACGACTTTACAGACAACCAATTTTTTTTAATTCAATATTAAACGATGGAGGCGATGGCCTCAACATCCTGAGCTCATCTGTCCAGTCTTTCATCTACCTTGGACCGTGGGCGGGATGTTGTGATATTTAATTTATGTAAATCTTTCTAATAACAATAATTTTACCACCATCTAAATTATAACCTCTTCTGCACAGATGAAAGTCTGTTATCAAATTTGTCTTGGACCCTTCAGGTATTATAAAACTCGGGATACATTACTGCGAAGCTGTATATATTCAAAACAAGAATTTACATTATATGACATACACGCTGTTCTATGGCTAACTTTATTAATATTGATATCTGATTCGTCAATATTTTAAAAATATAAATAAGTTCTACATGACAAAATATGAATAAAATTTTAATTTTTTTTGTCCCTCATAAAATAGCTGCTTTGTATGTCGATATAAGAGATATACAGATTGTATCAAATCAAAACAGTCCATAGAACATTCAAACAGAGACGATATTATATAAAGCACTAAAGCAGTAAGTAAGAATGAGATAAATGATCGCTAATAGTTACTGTGGTTATACAATCTGATAGTATCGTCTTTGTTTTCTACAGTAAAAATCACAATTTTATCAAATGTCAGTATTCACTAGTGAAATATTGATAAAATGGCTATTTATACTCTTCGGGAAAAAATCCAAATAGTTAAATGGTTTTATGGTGGTAAATCAACCGCCGACATGATAAATTTATTTGTAGTTGTTTTAATTGATAAATTGGTAAAAAGATTTACAGTGTACGTAATTATTTATTTACGTAACCACAGTAACTATATTAGCGATCATTTATCTCATTCTTACTTACTGCTTTAGATCTTTATATATCGTCTCTGTCTTACACACAGAATGTCCTATGGACCGTTTTGATTTGATACAATCTGTATATATTTGAGTACATTTTTGCATAATCATACGTAAAATTTATAAAAAAATGTTTCTCAAACTTTAAATCCTTACTCAGTAAATTTATAAATATAATGCGTTCATAATAGGAAAAGTTTGGTAAGTACGCATTAGAATATTTTTATAGTTAACTAGCTTTCACCCGCGACTTCGTCCGTGTGAAATCAATGTGTACAATTGATAAAAAATAATATCTCCACCTATTCGTGTTGAACCTTAAGACATTGGGTCACTGATTTACCAACGCGCATACGTCACACCAGTCAGACAATTTTTGAATGAAATGTTTTCAAACAGATGGAGTTGTTTTTTCGTTTTTTTTTTTTGACAAAAAAATTAAAATAATGATTTATAAGAGCTTTATATTCTTAAAAAAGCTAAGTAAAATAAAAATAAATCAAAATAAAATAGAAATCCTCAAGATTACCACGATAATTCAATAGAAATAACAATTAATGCAGTGAAAAATTGGTCGATAATTTTATGTATTGAAACTGTTTTATTATTTAATTTTGATCATCTTCTAAGCTTCATTATCTTAACGGGGTTCTCGATCCTATAAATTATATCATAAACAAGTCAGCAATTTAACAGCTAACATTATCGAATGTTTTCTGTTCGTATTAGCGTTGCCAGACGTCCCGATTTTTTAATCAAAATTAAATGTCCCGCGCGGGACAGGCTTAGTCCCGCTTTTCGGGGATAACTCGGGGATAACTTTAAAAGAAGTTAATTCTTCACAGAAATATCATGAATAAGTAATTCTTATAAATAATTATTCTCGTATTGTAAGCTGCAATTTGTAGCACTCACTCTGCAGACTATTGTTTGAAGCGCCATATTTTTCTAATGAATAAAACTTTTTTGATTTTGATTTCTGTTTTTTTTTTTTTTTATTCTGAAGACGAATAAGACTCCACTATTTAACGATAGGGTAAATCTGATTTAAATATTATATTTTTATTAAAATACATTTTCTATGGCTATTTTGCTATCTATTGTCACGTAAACGTAATTTTAATTCAAATGAAAAGTTAATAGGTATTTGAAAACTTCTGATTATATACGTTTTTTTACTATGTCCCGCTTTCGACGAAAGAATCCCGCTGTTTTCACTCCAAAATCCCGACTTGGCAAAAAAAAAAACTGGCAGCGCTGGTTCGTATAGCTTAATTGGCCGCTAAATCGACGATTTTAAAACCCACATTTTACAAGGGTTACTAATCGTAAACGAGCTATAGAGATACCCGATACATAATAGATGTTTGCAGGTAAGTAAAAGCTATATTGACGTGTCGATGATGTATGCCCAATAATAATTATATAAAATGATCACTTTTAATAAACCGATAAAATTGTGTACCGTATTGTCATCGATTCGGAACGCTGTTTATCTTGTTCTTATGAACTGGTGATGCCTCTTCGACATGGATGATACACACCTTGTGTACTAACTGAACACGAGGTACCCGTTTATTCAGTCATTAGTGTACCTATATTTTGCTTTTATACATTGTGGCACGTACACTATTGACGTTTGTCGGATGATGACAACTTCAGATCAGACTATTATATTATTAAGTACAAATTGGCATCATTTTTGAAAGTATTTTTATATATATTTTTTTTTTTTTATTTATTTTATTTCCTCAAAACATGTTACAATAAGTTCCAAATTTTACAAATTAATAAGGATTTCCTGGCTCAGCGAATTGATGTATTTGAATTTCCGCACGGAAATTTATTATTATGGACCTATAACTTTATATACAGGATGACCGGTAATTGCTCGTATTCCTCTCAGGAGAAGAAACTATGACCAATTTGGAATGATTTAACCTCTATCACACCGAGGTGGAAAATGCGTAATTTTTGAGAAAATCTACTTCGGTGTTCTTTTTACAAAGATCCGAATTTTGGGAGTTAAAAATTAAAAAAAAATCGTCACTTTTTGGCCTGAATTTTTCCATGATCTGATAGCTTACTAATTGGCCAACCTTCCTAAAGTTAAAAACCACGAAATTGACAGTTAGATTTTATGTTGTTTGTTAAAATTTACAACAAATAAAATAATACAATAATATAATTATCACAAAAAAAATTACGCATTTCCGACCCCCAAGTGATAAGCCTAAATCATTCCAAATTAGTCATAGTTTGTTCTCCCGAGAGGAATACGAGCAAATACCAGTCACCTGTATACATAAAATCAGGCCAACTATAGATATGGATTACTGAAATAATCAAAATTTGCGTAGATGACGGTAATTAACATAAAATCATAATGCACACCATAGCAAATATATTATTTTGCTGGAATAAGGTTGGGCACTGCGACCAATGTTTTTATTATATGGTTTGATTTTTTTAATAACATGATTTGTCATAATTTTATAAATATATGTAATCTTTGTATCATGTACGATATATAATCAATATTGAAACATATGATTACTCCTTTCGTTTTTTATATATATCCGAATATTTTTTTGTCTGCGTATTTTAATAGCAACGATATTAGTAAAAAGTGTTATTTAACAGTTGATCGGGCGACGGGACCCAAAAGTTAAACCAAAAATCTCAACGTTTCCCGTCTTTTCATTGACTTGACACTACTTTTGGAAATATATCGCGCCTAATATTTTGGTAAACGAACTATTTTAACGACTGTATTTAAGAATTAAAAAAGCCACCAAAAAGTAGAAAATAAGAAACTTTTTTGAAAAAAAATTTACTTCCTTCAAAAACAATTTAATATACCTAAATATTCCTCCGAATAAAAACGGAAAATTCAATTTACCAACTATAATTATGTTTACTGCAGGTATAAATCTATTCTGTCTTACTTCCAGAGTATAAATATTTATTCGCCTGATAAAATAGAAATGGCCATCACAAAAATCATAATACCTAACCTATAAACGCGAAGTATTGTATCTACAGTTTGCATTTGTGAATTTATTTATGTGTTGTTTACTCACAGTTTTGCGAAGTGTATAGTTGTAAAACATTAAAGTTAGTGGAAGTTTTGTGTGCAATTAGGTTAGGACAAAACATGATTATTTTGTGAAACTTTTTTTTGACGTTTACACTAACGCCATCGGTCGGATTTTTGAGTGAACGTTAAAATATCCAACAAAAAGAGCAAGGAGTATAGTGCAGTGTATATTTATTCTTTGACTAACTTTTCTACCTGATAATTTGCTTGGTGAATTGAAAGTTCTAACGAATAAATTTGTTCCAAGATTAGTAACTTCTATTTTTAATAGTGCTCGATTAATATGGGCATTTATGCGATAAATGTAAATACGTACTAAATCCAATTATAAAATACATGTCATGAAACATTCGTAATTTAATTTCCATCATTTGATTACAAGCTTGAAGAATAATAGAGGGACGCTCCTAGTTTTTTTTTAATAACTATCTGGTATTAATTCGTCTTTCCCATACATATCTTGAAATTACAAGAGCTCAACAGGAAATCTGCTTTTAACATTATATTATCTTCAATTATTTACTGAGTAATATGCGTTTTGAACAGACAAATAAGAACTAAATATTTAATGACTGTTGCAATCAGGCCTGTGCCACGAATCAACGAATGCCCATTGTTATAAATTGTTCATAAATAATATAAAACTTCTTCTTCATTAAGGTCATTCGTTGAGTCGCATGTTTAGACACTCAAGCTCGGCAATTCCATGTTTACATGACCCATTTCAAGCCCTTTTCGACCCTCCTTTACCTCCGAGACTGGTTGCGTACAGAACTTAATCTTTCCCGGGAAGATAAGGTTACCTTTCACATTTCAATCGTCTGGGTGGAATAGTTTCCAAGATTCGAGTATCCAAAAGTCACGATTTTGGGTATTTAATGACTTATACATCATAAAGTAAATTATTTTGACTGGTTCTGAGTTCTCCAACGCTAAACAAAATGTCCAATGACGAAAACCTATAGTTGATGACTAGGGGTTGAATCTAGGTTGAAGAGTAGGGTTGAAGCTAGGGTTTGAAAGTCCAAGGTTGAAGCTCGAGGTCTTTTGGCTATCAAAGTCACGTGTCACGTCAAAGGTGAAAATTTTCCAACCACGCGAATAAAAAATCTTTCAATTCAGTATTTTTATATGGCTGTCATATTTCTATTATAATATATCGGACAAAAGAACTCTATCAGCTTTTGAAAAAATGCTGTTCGATGTCGCTAGTGTATAATATGTCAGGCTCCAAAGTAGTTTTAATAGTGCAAATAATGTCTCTTTAAAATAAATATTTTACAAAACGGCATCAACCTATTAAAATGGCGCATTTCTGGGTTAGAGTATGATATCTGTCAAGCAACGATTGAGACCTGTATTTGTGATAGAAGTTTTTTTAGTAGATGCCTATTCTATATTTCCTGATGTATTAGAATAACTTATCCGATTAAAATTGGTTCAGAAGTTTCTGAATGAACCTGGAATCTCTTTGAAAATAATAAAACTGTATGAACATATTGTAATGACGCATTTCTAGGTTAGAGTATGATATCTGTCAGGCAATGATTGCAACCCGTATTTGTATGATAGAAGCTTTTTAGTAGATGCCTATTCTATTCCCGAACTAATAGAGTAACTTGTCCGATTAAAGTCGGTTCAGAAGTTTCTGAATAAACCTGGAAGTCGAACAAAGAGTCACACAAAATGGCTACTTTGTTACTTACGCCCTTTGCAGCGAACACGTTGATATATATTGTCCGTAAAAAAACAATTCAAACGTCAGTTTTCAGGAAGCATACTTCAACTGTTTAATGTTGATTATGCTAATTCATATGTAATTATGCATGATAAAATAATGATAATAATAATATTATTAGGTATTTATAAAACCTGTTGCCCTGTAGTACACCAAAGTATTTACGCATGTTTTGACAGGAGACAATTTGATGAGGCAATCATCTTGATGATCGGCGACCACCTAAATGCATGTGCCTCGTTAAAAAAAAAACAATTTGTAAGTCATCCATTATAGTCCAAAAGCTATCAAACATTTTTGAGTAGGTATTTGAGACAGCGTGAAAATTTGTGTAACACTTATTTTGTAATGTCAAGCTTTGAATTTTTAAATTACAGCCAATTGGGCGACGAGATCATATTTGTTATTCGTTGCCATGGTTACCTACATAATATGCTCCACGTCATGTAAAAATTAATCAAGGCATGCTTAACTAGTTCATTTCTGACAGATCTACGAAAAGGACAGCTGATTTTTTTTTCAAAATATTTCCGAACTATAAAGTTTATAAAATTTTTTTTAACGAAACTTTCTTGAAAAAATAAATAGAATAATAAGTTGTTATAAAAAGTATATCATTATTATATAAAAAAAACCGTTAAAGCATATATCTCTTTTGCGCATGCGCCGATTTCCCCAAAAACAATAGGGCTCTTCATATTTACATAGGTACCAAACATCTTCCCAAAATTTGCTTTCAATCCGCTCATCCGTTTGACCTGTATCGTGCTCACAGACAAATAGACGCACAGTTTTTCTCCAAAAATATGTTTTTTGAATTCGGGGGACCTCAAAACGAAAAGATATTGTAACATTTTTGAAAAGTGATTTTTGACCTAAACTAGTACCATCCCCACTTGTGGGTTGGAATGGTAAAATATATACTTTATATGCATTTTTTTTAGTACCAACCATACCGATAAGTAATTAACTTCGATTAATTCGATTAACTATAGTTAATTGATTCAGATTATGTAGTGACACAGAATTTGAATAAAATTATTCAAAACTTGAAGAATCATTCATCATCGTTACAACGCATTTTCAACACAAATTAGCTCGTTTATAAAATCAAATTTTCATAAATTATAGATGTCGTTTGTTAGATTATATATTGTGATATAATTGGTTGTTAAAATTCGAATTTTAGTAAATTATAAAATTAACTCTTTATTTATAGCACTTCATTCTCATTAAAATAAATTAGTGACAATTTTCTTAACAACAGTGTAAAAGATGTAGCAGTAGCCATATAGAGGCTGGATTATCGCGAATATTTGCATAAATTGTGTCAGATCGATAAATTCACAAAGATTACATTTTTTTTATGTTATACTAGATGGTCCGGTCCGGCTTCGCCTAAATTTGTAGATCGCCGCCGTTTTTTCGTCGACTTACGTTGCAAAATTGGTCTCCACGAAAAGCGTTTTTATTTTAAACGCGATAATTATTATAGCCTATGTCCATCCAGAAAGTCCATTCTAAATATTGGTGCAAAAATTTTTGAAATCGGATGAGTAGTTTCGGAGATTACCTCCTACATCCAAACTTACAAACTTTATCTACCTGTGACTTGACATATTATTATGGGCGGAGTTTAAACCAAATGCAATGTCTAATCGGTCATTTGTCATATATACATATATAGTATAATACTAACAGCATGTAAAACGCAATGTGTTTATGCTTTAAATTTCTGTCACCAGATGTCTTATCGTTTTATGTCAAATCCCAATAGAATTGACTTGTCAGTGTGCGGAACAACCGCGAAATAATATGTTTCGGACGTTGCTTATAAACAATCCTAGGAGAGGCTAAGGCCCTGGTTTTCTAAGGTAGCGGTATACCGTAATATAGCGGCGAACGAGGTCACATGTCTCGATCGAAAGTACATACTTTCGGTATTAATTGTAAGGCAGAAAGTCTAACATTTATGCATTGGTGGGATTACACGCACTGATGCGGGAAGTACGTACCTACGTTCGGGCGGTACTAAAGAAAAAAAAACAACCTATCAAATGTTGTTTAGATGTCGTTTCCACAGCAACCCTATTACATTTTAGCTAATAGTCGCGAACAGTTGTCATTCGTGTTTTTACGTGTAACCTCAAAGCTGCTTGTTTGGAATTTATCTGTGTTTTTATGTAATTAATAAGTAATTAATTAATTAATGTATTTAATAAGCGTACTTACGACCGAGGTATAAATAGTATACACCACACTGCTCGAAAGTTTGATATATCTTGCAGTGCGCGTCATGATGCCGTCAGCTAGCCTCGGGCATCATGGCGCGCATGGCAAGATATCAAACTTTCGGCCCTTGTGGTGCATACTATTTTCTTCATACTTCGGTTGTAAGCATGCTTATTAAATACATTAATTACTTATTAATTACATAAAAACACAGATAAATTCCAAGCAAGCAGCTTTGAGGTTACACGTAAAAACACGAATGACAACTGTTCGCGACTATTAGCTAAAATGTAATAGGGTTGCTATGGAAACGACATCTAAACAACATTTGATAGGTTGTTCTTATTCTTTACTGCCGCCCGAACGTACGTACTTTCCGCATCAGTGCGTGTAATCCCATCAATGCGTAAATATTAGACTTTCTGCCTTACAATTGATGCCGAAAGTATGTACTTTCGATCGAGGTATGATGAAAAGAGAATAAATCACGATTTCCTACCTGGTACGGTAGGTCCGCCAGCAAACCACGCAGCGACAAGATCTTCAACACTAGTGGCCGTTGTGGTCGAATGTTGCGGATGTCCGTATCCATAATAGTACGGCGCTGCTGCCGAATATCCTTCGAGAAGCGGCGGGGGCGGGGGCATCGCTCTGCCTTGATGCGGATGATGCTGCGGATAGTGATAGTGAGTCGAGGCGGCTCGTCTTCCTACCGGCGCTTGCAGGCCGCCAACGACGCTCGCTGACGCCGCCGCGGACGACGATGTTTCCAACAACAATTGTTGCACTTGCAGGATGTCGACGAATTCGTCACAGGACGCGCCGCCGGCACCTGTTGCTCCGGCACTTGTTGCGGCGGAACTCGCGTGCTGGTCACGTGACCGACGACGCGCTACCAAATACGACGCAACGGCTGTCTCTGTCTTTCCGCAGTTGGCAGCCGTGCTGCTATCACTGTGGACACTGTTTGACGAGTCTTCTTCGTGTTCTCTTCGCATAGTTAATGTTAACATGTTGGCAGTTCTGGCACTGGGGTGCAAGTAACGGGGTGAACAAAGTTGTCGGGGATGATAACTGCGAGGTTGATGTGTGAAACGTTGAATGCAACAGTAATTCCATTCCGATCAATCGCGACTGTTGAATTGATCTTGACTTTGACAACCGGTTTTATTGCTCCTGGAGTGCGGAACAGATGAAAGAATCCCATGCGGCTGAGGGTTTGCTTAATCACAATCAATTATTACCGCAATTAACTAATTCGTGGTTTAGTCAATTCGAATTGTACATATTTTGTTTCACCACTAAACCATGACAACTTAACACTGAAGTTTTTAATTAAACTATTACATAACGCTTTCTTATGTTTCTCGTTATTTGAAAGTATTTAAGTAATTGACTTATGCAATTGGATAAAAAGTAACACAAAAACACAGTATAATTTAACGGTTTTATTTCAAAATTAAAAAAAATACAAGCACACACAAAAATCTAATTATACTCGTCACATTGTGGCAGTATCACAAATTGGCAACACTGTACAACATTTTCAAATTAAAATTGCAATTCACTTTTGGCAACACTGTCCGAACGTCTACGATAAATAAATAAATTGCGTATCGGATATGTGAGAAGTTTCGACAGCAACGTGATCCACCACCGTCGACCAGCGTCGATTACTGAGAAACGTTTTGCAAAATGCAACAACATTAAGCGAACAATCGGACGGAAGTATTCGGAATATAGAAAGATACCACTTGGAGAGAGATAGCCGGTCGAGAAGTTAGGCGCGCGAGGAGGTACCGCTCTTGGAGCGTGTGGCGCGATCGTCGACGTTCAGCGACGACGTTCAACACTCGAACTGCATGAATGGACGAAGCGATATGAGCGGTGGTGGTCGCCGCGCGCGCCATGTGCTGCGAAGACGCCAACGCATACACACACACATACACACACGGTATACCGTGTTTGAACTCTCCGTACGCCTTCGCGATTCACAACGCCTCCTCGTCTTCTCTTGCTTATCGCAGCCGTCGTCGTCGACAACACACTGCACGACGCGGCGACGGAGCAGCTGGTGGTCACGATGCGTGTGACGACGGCGACGTTGCCGTAGCTACCGCGAAAGCTTGACAGCCCTGGCGGCTTCTTTTCGATACGCGCAGGGATGCGCGGCGTCGACCGAACCGTTCAGCGCATAGATAGATAGATTATTCATCATAGCGTCAAAACATAGTTTGAATATGACAAGTCACAATATACAAAATGCAAGAATTAGAACATAGAAAATAAAAATAGTAAGAAAGTGCCAATATAAGGTATAACTTATGAGGTATAAAAATCGTCTAGTGAATAAAAACATTGCTCAATTAAAATTTTTTTTACGCTTGAAGCTATTAAAGTCGTTGATGCGTCGAATTGATTCAGGCAATTTATTATAAATAACACGCCAGCACACACAGGACTTTTTTTATAAAAACTGAGCCAGTAATTGCCTATATAAACATTATTATTTTGCCGCGTGTTATACTTATGTACTTCATTATTATGAGCGAAGGAAGCAATGTTCTGTTTTACATATTTAGCCACTTCTAAAATATATAGTTTCTCAACCTTTTTACATCCGCGGACCACCGAAAAATCCAAAAAAATTTGGCGGACCATCGCAACATTGTAATAAAATAATAAATATATATTTATATGATTGTTTTTTTATTCTAAACAATTAATTTTGCAACATCGTATCCTGATGTAACAATATTTAAGTATATTAAAACAGTCACTAAAAAAAAAATTGGTTGTCTGTAAAGTCGGTTTACGGACGATAGTTTTACGTGATAACGTATTCCGTAATACATAACCTAAACCTCCCAAAATTTGGTTTCAATCCGCTTATCTACTCAACTCAATATTGCATTACTTTGCACTTACGTCATTGTAATTCTAAAGGTGCGATTTGTCGAGCGTCTATAATCTGTAATCTTTATTGCATCGTCAGAGAGTTCACACACAATTTAGAATATTGTAAAAAAAAGCCCTAGTACTGGTATATACCAAGTTGACCAGGAAATCGTCAACAATTGTAATGTACTTATTTATGAAAGTGAATTTAAAGAATTTTGTATAGGCATCGACCGATGGCAGCATAAAAACGCATCCGTAGAAACCCTCTTGAACGAAATGTGAAACGTAGCTACGGGCGCAAACCGATTTCGTGATCGGTTTCCACTATGTTTTAAAGACATCGACTGACAGATGACCGCATCAAAACGCATCTGTATAGAAATCATCTTGAACGAACGATGAAACATAGCTACGGAAGCAAATGAATAAACACAGCCGACGTAATTTACGGGTGATTTTAATTTGCGAGTTAACATTTTTCGAAAAGTGAGTGCGGTAAGAACAATTTAAAACCGAAAGTAAAACAAGTTCTGCTGTTTTTGTCTCATCCCTAATTCCGACATATCGTTATACGAGATATGACGTCACAATCGACGTCGTTGTCATAATACAAAGAGTGGCGTCCCACGCACCTCGTGCCCGGACCGTGCCTATAAGTATATAATATGCCTATTCAATATTACGTTAATACTAGTAGGTATATTTCGTTGTATTATGTTTTTCTACACGACAACTACCTGCTGAATGCAGAGGTGTTTTATAATATAGTACATCACGCACGTCGATATTTTGTAGCCCGCTTAAGAAAACGACGAACCGCTAATTCTGCATCATACACATTTCAATGGCGGTTCGTCTACGAGCGCTGCAGAGCTGCAGAACAACCAAAATCTTGAATTACATTTTCCCATATATCTATTTATTAACTATATGAATCATTTGTCTATCTACTCAATGTGTGGTGAGTGAGCGCAACAAAGCTTATCGAAAATATATCTGCGTCTCTTTCTTCAATGTGATTTCTCCGATGATAGGATTGGTTGATGTACTTGCATTCAATCTGAAAAAAGTATCTCTGTTTCAAAAAATTTGTCTTTTTCTATGACGTTAACATGGACGTACCCAGCTTTTGGCCCAGGAGGGGGCAAATTAGAAATTTCTTAAGCCAGGTTCCTCGTGCTTCTTTTGCCCTCCTGGATACGCCAGTGCTTACGCCTTACGGCGTAAAAAAAGACAGAAGTATATATAAGTTTGCACCTTAATAGTTCAGTATAGAAAAAAATATATGCATTTTCCATATTTAACCAATAATTAATAAATAATTTTAATATAAAATATAAAATTTAACAGCCCCTGGCCGAACACAAAACTCGTGTGTGTTTCGTGCGGCAGACTTTCTTGCGTTCAGGTGCCGTTCTGCACTTTGAAGCAGCACATAAAACGTCATCATCGGATACTCCCGATGTATATCCACAGTGCAACTCCAGACCCACAAGTTGTAGCGTGTTATTTGGATCGGCTTTGAGCTGCGTTTGCCGGCAGCACATCAGTACAAATAATCATCTATCACTGTATGTAAGAAGTGTTCACTGAATGAAATTATCGACGTTTGTTCGCCCATGTGACAAGATACTGCTTCCTGATTGGTTCTTGCTCAGAGCAAGCAGAAGATCTAGTAAGAGAAATAGTCCTTGTTCTAATTTTAAGATCTATCTTGTGAGTTAGCAGGCGAGCCTGCGGTGACGTCATTTCCAGCCTCGTACGCAGCAGAAGTCCAAGCAGTTTTTCCAGCCTCAGGTGTAACGGCCTTAAAGCTAGTGAAGTTTAGAAACTTCTGTTTTTTTAAGCTACCTGTTGAATGTGGGAGAGTTGCCCACGTGATTTGTTTAAGGCTTCCAAATATAATATATGCCTACCTAAAGAATATAATTCTGTTTTTCGTAAGGATTGCGATTTTGTTTTTACAGAATTATATATTTTAGCTCCAAACAGAATCTTTGTTAAGATTTTCCACCATTTTGTTCGAAAACTTGCGGTAAATCCGCCTTTACGGGTTTCTTTAAAAAGTAGATGCCATAATAAGACTAATATTTGAACGAGTTTTGTTTTGAGAAAATCTATCCAGTAGTCATCGAGATAGCGAGCTACAAACAGACGGAGAGACAGACAGTTAAAAATTATATTTTGACTCCTCTAATTTCTATAAAAATGAGAGCGTGTAACTTTTACGCGCAATTGAAGTAAAACTTCTTTTACTTCGTTTTCGCCACTCTCATTTTTTGTAAAATAAATTCCCTCACAAATTAAGTCACTCGAAAATTAAATTACGTTGGCTGTGCTCATTGGTTTGCGTCCGTACCTATGTTTCACCTTTCGTTCAAGATGGTTTCTACGGATGCGTTCTGATGCCGCCATTTATCAATTAATGCCTTTAAATAGTGGAAACCGATTACAAAATTGCTTTGCGTCCGTAGCTACGTTTCACCTTTCGTTCAAGATGGTTTCTACGGATGCGTTTTAATGCCGCCATTTACCAATTAATGCTTTTAACTGCGGAAACCTATTACAAAATTGTTTTGCGTCCGTAGCTACGTTTCACCTTTCGTTCAAGATGGTTCCTACGATGCCGCCATCTGTCAGTCGATGCCATTAAATAGCGGAAGCTGCGGAAACCACGTTACTTCCGTTCGAAAAAATATCCGGCGCCAAAAGAAGTTTTACTTCAAAAATACCTAATAAATTCGAAAAATTGTTGGAAAATTAAAATAAAAACATAGGTATACACTCTAATTTTATTTATAGATGATGTATAGCCAGACATAATGTCGCTATATTGTGTATTCGTGTTAGGCAACTATGTTATGAGAAAATGGCCCATAATGAGTTATTTAAAGAATCTAGAATATAGCTTTGCCAGAAAAAAAAAACAGCATTGTGAAACAATTTTCAAAAAGCGACAGTAATTATTTTTACGCTGGCTGTTTTCGTTTCACGTTGTCTTAATTACTTTAACGAAATGTTGAAAAGCAAACTTATCTTACAGACACCTATTAGACGGATTTTTTCATTAAAATTTTTCGATACATTAGCAACAATACAGTCGTTTGCATAAACCTGTCAGTTTTGAGAGAGAACTTTTTGGCACTGTTACGAATTTATGCCTTTATTTATGTGTAGCTGTTTCTTCTACAGCATATAGTTTCTATAATTATTTTTTTTTATCGGAGATAATTGCTCTAATGTCTATATTCACCGAACGTAAGTAGTTATTTATTCGGTTCATTTGTTCTTCCGAATAAATAGCGATAATTCAATTCACTAACCATAATTATATTTACTGCGGTCATAATCTATTCTGTCTTACTTCGAGGGTATGAATATATTTATTCGTCTGATAAAATAATATACCTAATACCTAATCTGTAAACGTGGAGTATTATATCTACAGTTTGCTCTTGTGAATTTATTTATGTGTTGTTTATTAACCTTTGTGTGCAATTGGGTTAGGATAAAACATTATTATTTTGTGTTTTCTTTTGACGTTTACACTAACGCGATTGGTCAGATTTTTGGGTGAACATCAAAATATTCAGCAAGGAGTATATAATGCAGTGTATATTTATTCTACAAGTAGCTATTCTAACAGATATATTGCTTGGTGAATTTTTATTCGAAGGAATATATTTATTCCAAGGTTAGTAAATTTCTATTTTTAAGAAGTGTTCAGTGAATATGGGCATAAATAATATAAAACACTCTTCGGTAAGAACCCGACCGTTACCGATACAGCACGAAGCAAGAGATTAAGAGTGGGGTCGGCCTCCATTTTTAAAATATTCTTTAAATGCCAAAGCAGCTCGATTTTGATATTTGAAAAATATTGCCCAGTTAAATATTACTAAATAATGAATTTTATTAATGTTAAAAAACCTCTAAAGATAAAATTACCAAGTTCCTTCTAAGTTGACTCTGTACTTTGTTAGTGTGAAGCGATGCCAAAAACGACGAGCTGCCAATCTGTATGTACATATGTTTATTATATTTATATTTGCAGTCACAAGGCGAAGTGGCTCATTTCAAAGTATTGTTAAAATAAGATTAATAACAATTTTATGCTTCGGCTTCGTTAGGTCACAGCTTGACCGACTAACTCGAAGGCCGCTGCACACGAGGTTAGAAAAACACTGCTGGGACTTTTGCTGGCCGGCAGGTTGGGTACGAGGCTGGAAATGGCGTCACTGCGATTTTAAAATTAGAACAGGGGCTCTTTTTACACGCTTTATATTAACTTCACTTGTAAGTTTGTATGTATGTATGTTTGTAGCCTTCGTTTGGACTACAGCAAGTGGTTTATTACTGTAGTATAATATACCAGTACTATAACTACACTGGCTAGCCGTGCGGTCTAAGGCACGGGTCTTCGTTGACGTCAACTCTCGGATTCACGGGTCGTGGGTTCTAATCCCGTCCACGCCGAAAAAAAAAGTTTGTTTATTTTTCGGCAAATTTTTGACAATAAATCGAACTAAAAAATGGAAAATAAATATAGTTTAAAAAAAAACTAAAAAACACGCTTTATATCGAACTAAAAAGTAAAAAATATTTTTTTTTTAAATATAAGCTTAAAACAATAATGAATAAAAAATACAAGTATTATTGTGAAAAAAGCGTGGGGCGCTCGATGTACGAAAATGTGGAACAAAGCGCAACTAAAAAGCAAAAAATAATATTTTTAAAATAAGCTTAAAACAATAATGAATAAAAAATACTAGTATTATTGTGAAAAAAGCGTGGGGGGCTCTGTTCCACATTTTCGTACATCGAGCGCCCCACGCTTTTTTCACAATAATACTTGTATTTTTTATTCATTATTGTTTTAAGCTTATTTTAAAAATATTATTTTTTACTTTTTAGTTCGATATAAAGCGTGTTTTTTAGTTTTTTAACCGACTTCAACAAAAAGGAGGAGGTTGTATGTTCGTCTGTATATTTTTTTTTTTATGTATGTTCACCGATTTCTCCGTCAATTGTGGACAGATTTTCAAATTTTTTTTTTATTCGAAAGAGTGCACCTCAGAGGTGGTCCCATCGGAACCAAGTCAGGATCTGATGGTGGAATCTGGAGAAATCGAGGGAAACTCTCAAATTTCAAAGAAACGCATAATGTTTTTTATGTATGTTCACCGATTTTTAGTGTTAGATTAACACTAAAAAGAGAAAAATAAAATATTTTTAACAAAAAAATTGAACCGACTTCACACTAAAAAGTAAAAAATAATTGCGTATTGAAATGTTTTGGAGTCGGTGTAGTTCTCGGAATAGATTTCATTTTGGCTGATACCGACTCCAAAACATTTCAATACGCAATTATTTTTTACTTTTTAGTGTGAAGTCGGTTCAATTTTTTTGTTAAAAATATTTTTTTAAACTATATTTATTCTTGCTAGGTATGAGCAAGTGCCAAATAAACGTTCGCTTTTGTAACTATACCACGGAAACCTCAACAAGACGGCCGGTACAGGAATTACGGTTTTTCGGCGAGTGGCAGCAGGAAAAAGTCCCGGCCACATCTGCCCCCCGCCGCCGAGATTCGACTCCGGTACCTGCCGAATGCGAGTCTTTGTTGCTCTCACCGCTACGCCACCCCGCTCGGTAAATTTCCGACATAGGTCAATCTGTCTTACGTCTCCACAGACATAATATAGCCGGTTGGAGCGGCGGATGACGCCGTACTGTGTACGTCACGTCATAAGGACGCCTCTGCCGATCGCATCGCCAGGAAAGGAAGCAATTAAATCACCGCCATTGCGCGCGCGTGCTGCTCTCGCGGTACGAATTTATTTCATGTATGTGTGTGATGTCAGATGCTCTATTAGCATTTCGACTATTGTACAATGTACCTACATAATATTATTATTATACTTAAACTAGCCGTTACCCGCGGTTTCGCACGCTATTGAGACGAAACGCGGATGCATTCCCATTATTTGGCATAGCTGGGCAGGAAATCTATACTAATATATAAAACTGAATAGTTTCTTTATAATATACTAGCGGTCCCGCCCGGTTTCACCCGGGTGCAAAAGAATGAATGGGGAAGGAAGGGACATGAGTACACACATTCATCTTAGTTTACTGAGACGAATGTTGTGTCCAAATTTCATGATGTTCGGAGCTACCGTTCAAAAGTTTTTGTCGATAAAGAGCAGTATTTAAACTTTTTTTAACTAATAATTTTTTTTAAATGAATTAAATAAAATTAAAATAAATTTAAATGTAAGCCTTAGAAGAAAGCAATGTAAAAAAAAATAAATAAAAATATATTCACCCAACGTGGGGCTCGAACCCACGACCCTGATATTGACAGTCTCATGCGCTACCGATTGATCTACCTGAGGTTGTGTTCTTTCATCACTAATATGAGTATATCTTATAGTTAGCGCATTTCACATGAATAGAAGCTTACTTTTGAGATACTTTTTGCAACATTTTTCATTAAAGCTCCGCTCCTAATGGTCGTAGCGTAATATTATTATAGCCTATAGCCTTCCTCGGTAAATGGGCTATCCAACAAAAAAAAATTTATTCTATTTGAACCAGTAGTTCCTGAGATTAGCGTGTTCAAACAAACAAACTCATCAGCTTTATAAAAAATAAAATCGTAACTTAGTCTGTAATTGAACAGTTTTATAGATTCCTAGAGCGAATTTTCAGTTTTCATTACATTTTTCTGTTTATATTTTTTTGTACTATATATAAAGCTGAAGAGTTTGTTTGTTTGTTTGTTTGTCTGATGGGTTACTGAACTGTATAGTGTATTGTAACTCGTGGCTATATCTGATAGTCTAGTTGTCGTACCGTGTTGTATGCGAGATTTCTCTCATATTGTGCTGTATAAACGCACCGGTAGCGGACGCTTGTTTTTTTGTATTAGAACTGTTATATTGTGTACGTGCGTAACATGTTGAGGGTTAAAAACATTTTTTTTGTGATGTAACTACAAAACGGTTTTCGGATTTTTCTTTTTACTTGCGCTGTAAGACATTGCTTCTTGCCAAATTTCATGGTTCTAGGTCAACGGGAAGTACCTTATAGGTTTTGATTTCAAGAGTCTTGACCATAGAGATATAAGTAACTAGAGTACGCTAGTTCGTATGCTTGCCATAAGTGAAAGTGTCCTCAGTTGAGAGAGAGAGAGAACGCTGCAGAAATTCCAGAAAACCAGATATTTGTCTTGTATCATTAGTTACCATAGAGATAAGGAACTGTTCTCTGAATTGCAGACACTTTCACGGCTCACTCGCGTACTCTAGTCTAATATCTCTATGGTTTTTGACACAAACGGATAACAAAGTGGGATTTCTTTTTTCCTTTTGAGGTACAGAACCCTAAAAAAGAAATAACACCATCTATATTACACAGTCAATTGTATTTTAAAGCATTTTAATGAATTTTACAAAGGTTTTTGTATATAGACCGAAGAATAACAAATAAAAACGGGTAATTTTACTTCGATGATTAATAGATGAAACAGCTGAGAGTCACGAAGAACGTCACAAATATGCTGTCAATTCATCAGTAGATTTAAGAAGTGGCAATACGTAATGTTTTAAGTTTACAGTTGGGGGCATACGTGTATTGGTTATTTTTAGTTTTGGAATTTGTCCGAACATATAACATCTATATTTCGATCGTGACTAGTTTTGCTTGCGTAGTATGATTTTGTTTTCATAATTTCTGTTTATAATTTCGGATGGAATTCCGCAAGTATTTTTAGATTTATGATTCTACAAATAAACACACGCATATCAAAATTAGAGTGATTGATCTAAAATTAAAGTCTGATGTGTTGTCGGAAATAGTTTCAAATTAAATTTAAAAAACATCGCGCGTACTCTACCTGCACGGACAAAGACATAGTCCAGTCAAAATAGACAAAAAAATAGTGGTCAGTTTACAATATCGCATAGAGTTGAAAATTGGTACAGATTTTAGGTACACTATTACAAATGAAAGATCAAAAGTAGCCACCGATCCTACATCTGCTTCAAAATTTATTCAAGGTCAAAGGTTAAAAGTATCAGTTTTTTACACTTTTCTCGTAAACGGTAAATGTTATCTAAAAATAGGTCAAACAAAAGTTGTAGATCATGCAATTGTCTACAAGAATTGTTCTTATACTTTTTTTCCCTACGAATCACCATTCTTTTGAAATGGTGATTTCATAACGCATATTAACATTTAACGTTATTTTTGATAAATACGTTCAGTATGTACAAAGATATTTTGGTCTCATATCTCAGGATTAGTGAAACGTAGGAAAAAAATATAAGAACAGTTTTTGTAGACAATTGTATGATCTACAACTTTTGTCTAACCTATATTTTTAGATAACATTTACCGTTTACGAGAAAATTGCAAAAAAGCGATACTTTAGACCTTCGACTTTGAATAAATTTTGAAGCAGATGTAGTACCGGTGGGGACTTTTGATATTTTATTTGTAATAGTGTACTTAAGACCTGTACCAATTTTCAGTTCTATGCGAATTATAGTAAATGTTTATTTTGACTGGACTACCAGAAAAGTCTGCTCGTGAAAGTATCCGTGTTATTTAACGCACATCGACTAGCGCCAGCAATCGGCAACTAAAGCTTTTTTCAAAAGTTCTTTGATGTGAAACATCTATTGGCGCTCTTTTAATATGCCGTCATGCACCCTCTACGCCGCTGCTCTCGACTCCCTTGCTTCTTAAATTTTATTTAATTCCGAGGTCGGTCCTGGCGTTATGTTATGTCACTGCGGAAATATGTTATGTCACTATCCAACAAAACGGGAACAACTTCGAACTATTTTTGCGAATACGCGATAATGTGACGTTTCCATAGTGACATAACATATCGCTAAAACCGACTCAAAATTTAATTAAACCTTGAAAGCGAGTTTCTCTTTTATTTTTGGGTGTTGATAAAAAAAAGTTACTTGAAATATTTGTTCGTCTATTTGATTTCTACACGCTGTTAAAAAAAATTGTTTGTCTGTAAAGTCGGTTTACGGACGATAGTTTTACTTGATAACGTATTCCGCTCGAATATCATATTTAATAATACATAACCTAAATTTTAGTAGCTGTCAGGCGGAACGTGATACATTTCGGAACGAGACACATTTCGGAACGTGACACATTTCGGAACGTGACACATTATAATAATAATAATGGCCACCACATAGAGCATAATACATAACCTATAAACGTGGAGTATTATATCTACAGTTGCTCTTGTGAATTTACTGACCTTTTGTAAAGTGTACAGTTGTAAAACAAGTTTTGTGTGCAATTGGGTTAGGATAAAACATTATTATTTTGTGAAACTTTTTTTCTGACGGTCACACTAACGCCATCGGTCGGATTTTCGGGTGAACGTCAACATATTCAACAAAAAGAGCAAGGAGTACAGTGCAGTGTATATTTATTCTTTAACTAACTTTTATATCTGATATTTTGCTTGGTGAATTGAAAGTAAATTTTAATCTAACGTATGAGATTAGTAGCTTCTATCTTTAATAGTGTTCGGTGAATATGGGCATAATACACATTAATAAAAAAAAAGATTGGTTCAGCATAATATTTATTAGCACGGTTCGTTATCATCTTAATTTCATTTTCCGATTACTTGAAACGTTTTGTAGAAACTAGAACACGGTGTAAATATACCGCTCGCACACACACCAACATAATATTTATATATAAATACATTTGCTTGCTCAGACTTCTTTAACGAGATCGTGTAGCATCTCGGATTCGAAAGAAAACCGGTGATATTTTACACCACCGGAATTTGTACTCGTTGCAATATAATAATATTTTAAAGTGCTGCCCGCATACAAAAGATAACCGTTTTCTTATACTTAGGCACTGATTATGAAAAGAAAATGTCGATTGATAAATAATATATAATTAACCGTATGAGATTACCGTGTATTTGCAGTAAAGAAATAGTATATTGTGCGACTAGTGAGAGAAGGAGAAGATTCCATGAGTATGAAATTTGCCGCACGAGCGTAGCGAGTGCTGTAACACGCGAGTGGAATATTCTCCTTCGATCAATAGTCGAACATAATACTTTTGATTTTTTCTTTACTGCCGCCGGAATGTACGTACTTCCCGCATCAGTGCGTGTTATCCCACTAATGCGTAAACGTGAGACTTTCTGCCTTACATTTGATGCCGAAAGTATGAAGAAAAAAATATTGCAGGAAATATACATCTCTGAAAAAAGTCACTTAAGGGAGTCCCACTGGAACAGCGGGAGGAAGCGGGGCAAGAGGCAACTCCCATAGTAAAGCAGTCATTGCCAGTGTTAAAAACAAACGTTTGAGCAGTGAAAAAGCATTGTATTGCAGTCGTTTACAGAGGAACGCGAGTGGCAACGCCTCGACTTGAAATTCCATGATTGTACAGTTGGTACTACTGTGTAAGTAATTTCCAGTGTATCAGCTGTTCCTAATAGCTTAAGCAACGAATAATTCTAGATGGAAAAGTCGAAAGCAGAACATTTGACTTAGGAACTTTGTTTGGACTAGTTAGGAGATAAAGATACTAAAAGTCCTTACCCCTCCGAGGTACGCCCGAAGGGGGGGAGCACAAAGAAGGTCCCGTTTTTTGGTATTTTGCTTTCATCTCGAAAACGGTACGTCGTACGAAATTTTGTTGGAATACATAATGAAAGCTGATAAAATTCTCTACAACTTTAGTTTTCACACTTTTTATCTATCTCCAATCTTTGCCTAGCTATGAGCTCCGAAAAATGGTCGTTTTCAAAAATGTGTTAAATTCTCTGTAGCACATTGTAACAATACGAATTTGTCAAAATCATTTCGTATCGCTCATCCACACTATTAAAAACACCCACACACTATTAAAAAATAACATAAGCTGGGAGTACCTCCACACAGGGCCCTCTTTCCCACTGGGCACTCTGGCACGTGCCCAGGGCCCCGCGATCAATAGAGACCCCCTAGTTTAATGGTATACTAAGTACCTAAACTGTTTTAAACAAAAATCATCAGTGAACTATTTTTCATATACTTATTTTTTTTGTGTCCTTCATGTTAAAATTGGGAACGTGATCCTTTTAAATATATGTATTTTATATCACATTCCTCGACTTAGAATCTAGAACCTTGTTTATCTATTTTCTTTGTCTATTCTAACAAAATAGTGCTCTGTTAAGGTCGTAGGGGCCCCATAATCCTAATGTGCCCAGGGCCTTCAATAGGTTAAAGCTTATGTTATTTTTTAATAGTGTGTGGGTGTTTTTAATAGTTTGGATGAGCGATACGAAATGATTTTGACAAATTCGTATTGTTACAATGTGTTACAGAGAATTTAACACATTTTTGAAAATCGACCATTTTTCGGAGCTCATAGCTAGGCAAAGATTGGAGATAGATAAAAAGTGTGAAAGCTAAAGTTGTAGAGAATTTTATCAGCTTTCATTATGTATTACAACAAAATTTCGTACGACGTACCGTTTTCGAGATGAAAGCAAAAAACCAAAAAACGGGACCTTCTTTGTGCTCCCTCCCTTCGGGCGTACCTCAGAGGGGCAAGGACTTTTAGTATGTTTATCTCCTAACTAGTCCAAACAAAGTTCCTAAGTCAAATGTTCTGCTTTCGACTTTTCCATCTAGATGCCCCTTATGAGCACTCATTGACTAAACTATAAGCCACCGTCTTTGTGTCTATTCATTATTGTAATTAGTCTAATTAGAACAACTATTTTTTAACAGATTATAATTTTGTTATGTAAATTTATTTCACTTAATTTAGTCAAAATTAAAGCAACTTACTCGTAAAAATATATTGTTTTCTTTTACTCTTTATAACGCAATAAAATACCCGATCTCTTCAATTTCGCTATATTAAAGTTACACTGTATATAAGGATCACTGAAATTTGTTTAAAAGCATTTTGTAATGATAATTATTATGGGTGTGCCTAAGAAATAAAATACCGTTTTTAAAATTTAAATTATTACTAATTATATTTGTCACGTTCCAAGTAATTCTCAATAAGTCGTGTGATAAAATACAAAATATGTTTTCTTAAACCGTTGCCACAATTGATTAAAAAATGTCAATTTTACAATTCCATTCACAGCGCTATAAAAATACAATAATACGTTCTGAACTTCATATAAAAACTTGTATCTTTATTTTTGGAAAATATGTAGGATGTTGCGAGCACCTTATATGAAAATACCGGATATTATGTACATACATATCTTTGCAATAAAATATTATTATGCTAAATTGCTCAGTTAGAATATGTCCAAGGATCAAAATGGGATCTAACGTCCGTCCGGCGCTGTTACTAAGCCAATTTTATTGAAATTTAGGATCGAAAAAATATTTTTAACAAAAAAATTGAACCGACTTCACACTAAAAAGTAAAAAATAATTGCGTATTGAAATGTTTTGGAGTCGGCGTCAGCCAAAATGAAATCTATTCCGAGAACTACACCGACTCCAAAACATTTCAATACGCAATTATTTTTTACTTTTTAGTGTGATTTCGGTTCAATTTTTTTGTTAAATTTTATTTTTCTCTTCTTAGTGTTAATCTAACACTAAAAATCGGTGAACATACATAAAAAACATTATGCGTGCCTTTGAAATTTGAGAGTTTCCCTTGATTTCTCCGGATTCCACCATCAGATCCTGACTTGGTTCCGATGGGACCACCTCTGAGGTGCACTCTTTCGAATAAAAAAAAAATTTGAAAATCGGTCCATAATTGACGGAGAAATCGGTGAACATACATAAAAAAAAATAAAAAATAAAAAAAAATATACAGACGAACATAGAACCTCCTCCTTTTTGTTGAAGTCGGTTAAAAAACAACCCGTTTCATTATTACGTGTAAATTAAACTTTTTAACCTTCAAACACCATAACTAATTCAGGTCAAAATTCACATTTCAAAATTTTACAATATTTTTTCTTAATCCAAAAAACATTTTTGTAAAAAGTCTGTGCGTTTAAGGCCGCTGCACTCGAGGCTGGTTTTCCCGCTAGATTCCTTGCTAATTTTTAAGCGTTGGTTTTTATAATGGCTATTATGTGTTGCCTTCACACGATGCATGTATTGAAGTTTGATTTGTAGATGGGTTTGGTACGCGCGCACTGACAGTTCGAATGTTAACAAAAGTGAACGTTTATTGCCTCTGAACCGAACACACACTATGACCCAGTGTTTGTTTGTGGACGTTTTTGTCGCCCACGTGACAAGATACTGCTCCCTGATTGGTTCTTGCTGAAAACAAAGAAGAAAAATAGTCCCGTTTCTAATCTTGTCACCCCGCAGGCAAGCCCGCAGTTACGTCATTTCCATCTTCGTAGCTCGCACGGCAGCCAGTCCAAGTCATAGCAAAAACTAGCCTCGTGTGAAGCGCCCTTTAGCCTGTTTGTAAACACGATACAGGTCAAACAGATGCAACCAATTTTTGGGAGGATGTTTGAAAAAATATATTATTATAATTTATAGATTATAGACGCCCGTCAACTAAGGTTATTAACGTCTATAAATAAACGATAATTTTAAGTAAATAAGTAAAAAGTTCAGTTTACGACAGGATCTGTTCAAATTTTGATTATGTGCTTGTTTGGATATCCTCGTCAGATAATTCCTGTTTATCTGGGAAATAATCAAGTGGAAGTAGAAGTTCCGGGATGTAAGTAGATAAAATTCAGTTACAGTCAGTGGCGGCGCGTGAAAGTTTTAAAACGGGAGCTCTGCTCCCTAACACGGGCTAGGAATGAGGGGGGAGGGGTTAATTAAATTATGAATTACATCCGTGTTTATGGTGTTTTTATTGGGGAACTTCCAATCACTGTTGAACGAAATCTTTATATTTAAACAGTATATTACACCACAAGGGCCAAAAGTCTTGCATTCCATGATGCTTGAGGAGTCGAACCCGCGACCTTTGCGTTATTAATTCAACTGGGCCATAGATTACTAAGCGCGATGCGTTTTACAATGATAAAGAAGTAAGAATTACCTAATGATATGTGTTTATTAAAATTTCTTATTTCTTTTATTATTTTCTTCTTTATTTTGGAATTCTGAGTTATGTTAAAAATTTCAAGTCTCTATCTCATCAGGAAGTTATAGTTTAAAATCAATTACAAATTTCCGCCCGACAAACACGAAAAAATAGAAACGTGATAATAACCGATCACTAAAAATACAGAAAATTTTATGGAGAATACTGGACAAATAGGTATAATTTTACCAAGATGGAGGCCCTTTCCTGTCACATTTATGTTGCAGCTGTGCTGTACTGGCGTTTCTCTTCAAAGTACCGTATTTAGGCATATCACTGATTATTTCAATATTTCTCAGAACAAATTTTTGTTGAGACTAACTGCATATTGCATACGAAAGTTTTTTTTCTTCAATTAAAAAAGCGCGCTCGGTGGCTTAGATAAATTAGGGTGATGGTACAGGTTTCCGATCGTTTACCTGCGGTCGACCATTTTTGTATTTAATTAATTACATATATCTATACTAATATAGGTATAAAGTAGAAGTTATCTCTGGAACTACTGAACCTATTCTAAAAATACTTCCACTAATAAAATTTGGAAAGGTTGCTGTCAGAATTAGGCTTTTGAAAAAAAAAATAATTATCGATTTTTTTATTGTATTTTAAAACTTTATTATAAATAATATTGATAATCGATGCGAAAAACTTTCAAAAAACTTTTTTTAAATTAATTATAAGCAATTTAAAATTGATAAAATATTAAAAAAAATCACGTGACTGCAAACGCACTAAAATTGTTTTTGACAGTTGTGACGTCATAATGGTAAAATGTATATACGCAGTATACTATCAATGGCTTCTACATGTGTATTGACTAAAACATTATGACGTCACATTATGTTCGGGAAATGTCGGCGCGTTCTCGGAACTGGCTACAAAAATTTATTTTTAATTTGATATAACTTTTGAATTATAACGAAAATAAAAAAAAGAAAAATAGTTTTGTTATAAAACTTATATACAATCTTTCCATTTATGACAAAAAAAAATTTCATTCAAAAGCCCAATTGGGCTAAGTGAATCTTACGACTTATTATTATGAGCAGGGTTTGGAAAAAACAATTTCAAGTGTCAAAATATTAATAAATTACAAGACTGTAATACGGCGGCTCCACTGTTGTCGCTGTCGAGCGGGACGCAACCCCGCCAGGCAAAACTGCAATAGGGTAGAGCCGAAGGCTCCACTACTGCTATAGAGTTTTGTTACATCTCAATCACGTGCCGAGCGGCTTGTATATTATGTATGCTATAAAGTTGTTGAATGCTAATGACTTCAGTTGTAAAACGTCTATACATTTAATGCACAATGACTCTTTTAAGGAGGTTGAGCCGTTTTATGGAAAAAATCTGAAATAAGTTTTTTTAATAGATTTTTTTATGACAAAATTTTCTGTAAAAAATCCATAATTATTAGGAGAGTTATAAAGTTAAAAATTAAAAAAAACTTTTACATGCAGTCTTATGGAAAATATGTCAACCTAGCATGCAAACGATACATTTTAATTTTTTGCAAATAACCAAATAATGTCAGCAGTTCCGAAAACTAACTATGTAAAGCATTGATGTCTTACGCATATTTTAATATTTTTTCCAATTTAATTAGGAGACTTTCAATCAATAAAAAAAATTATTAAACCTTAGCACTTTTCGATTATGGTCTTTTATTCTTGACAATTTTTTTAATAATTTTAACTGAATTTTCAGCTTTTTAATGATTTAATTTTAATTTCTATTACTTCTAATTTCTTTTTTTAATTATTTACTGCAAAAAATATGTAAAATACAGATATTGACATAAATTTATTTTTTCTAACCTAACTCTGTACAAAAAATTCAAAAGTTAGTCCATTAAGTAAAATACTGAAATAATTAATTAATATTAAAACAAATTATTTATTTATGCCTTTATGACAATAATTTATTAGTATCATCGACTTATAACCTTTTGTAAAAATTTATTATGGAAAAGTTCCCATTTAGAATTCGACTTACTTTTGATAGGGACTGTAACGCATCAACCTCCTTAAATATGATCAACAACAAGTAAGGTGTCGGTAACTAGTACATTTACCCTATAATATGTGCATTGTGCATGAAAATAAGAATGGCCAATAGCAGCCTACAACTTCAAGGTAAAGTACTGATAAAGTATTTTCATTCAATTTTTTTTTCATTCAGATTTAGCCTCCCCGAAATGCTTAAGCTAATCCACAGTTTTACTACTAAAATATTTTCGACTCTTTTTTCGGATCTGTGGTTTTCAAGTTTTTCAGCATTATAGGAGAAATTCAGAATTAGATGACAATACAAGAAAATACTAAACAGAAGAAAATAATAAAAGAAATGAAACTAAATTTTTAATATACCACGTTTTTAAAACGAACTAAAAAGTATAAAATAATTCTTTACAGTCAGATTTTTAACTTGCAGGATTTGAAACGAAAAACGTGGGGCGCGTTATTCGTTTTATCTCGTAAATAGATTTTTTCATTGATAGTTACTCTCTTCACTTCTTATACATATAACTGTCGCATGCGACCCACGTTTTTCGTTTCAAATCCTACAAGCTAAAAAAATGTCTGCTAAGAAATTATTTTATACTTTTTAGTTCGCTTATATATATTAAAAAAAAATATTTCTTTTATTATTTTTATACTTTTTAGTAAAAAAAAAAAAAAATACTATATATGTCCCATGGGGGGTCGAACCCGCGACCTTCATGTTATTAGCACGACGCTCTAACCAACTGAGCCATAAGCACAGTGATTGCTGTGTGCCTTACAACGGTAAACAAGTAAGAATGAATTATATAATATGTATCTGTTCACCCGGACAGACACACAAGAAAGCGAGTTAAATAAAACGTGGCAAAATAGATTATGGAGAGTCTGTATGCATTTATTACGTTACGATTTAATGTGTTTTTATGCAACGTTATGTAATCCGATTTACCAATAGATTATTATATAACGGGTGCGCGTAAATAAACCCGAAGGTATATAATATGCATATTGGTAGTGATATACTGATAACATTGTTAAGAAAACATTACAAAATACGTACATATATTGTGTTGTTATCTCTGCTAACTTCAGTGTCGTTCGTGAATTAATTTTTTTTTTGTATAACGTTGTTACGCAGTTGACTGTTAACAAATGAATAACGCCTGCTTTTTCTACAGTGTTTAAACGTCCGTTTCTCGACTTTATGTCATAACAGACGCCATTCGCACCATTACTATTTTTCATCTATCACACTTCCCGTTATAATTTCTACATTTTTAAACTTCCACTTAATTAATAGCGATGGGCGAATAAAGCAATTTTAGGACATTAGAACTTTTCGTTTTTAGATCCCCCGAATCCAAAAAACATACTTTTATAAAAACTCTGTGCATGTGTTAGTCTGTGAGCGCGATACATGTTAAACGGATAAGCAGTTTGAAACCAAATTTTGGGAGGATGTTTGATCCGCAAATAAGAAGAGTTCTATTGTTTTTGGGGAAAATCGGCGCATGTGCAAAAGAGATATATGCTATAACGGTGTTTTTTATATAATACTGGTACACTTTTCATAACGGTTTATTATTCTATTTATTTTTTGAAGAAAGTTGCGTCAATACATTTTTTTTCTAATCTTTATAGTTTCGGAAATATTTAGAAATAAAAAAAAAATTGCTTGTCTGTAAAGTCGGTTTACGGACGATAGTTTTACGTGATAACGTATTCCGTAATACATAACCTAAACCTCCCAAAATTTGGTTTCAATCCGCTTATCCTTGGTGTCGGAATGATAAGAAATGTCAAAAGTGACGTTTGCAACTTACAAAGTATTATGTTCTAATAATAATTAGTTATTCCAATAGTTAACTTAGAAGGCTTTGCTTTCACAAAATACTAATGTCAAAAAATAAACATTAGAAATGCAGCCGTTTTCATGTTAAGACAAGACATACGTTATTTTCTAATTTCCATGTACGGCAAACAAAGACGACCGACCGCGTCGCGCGCGCGCCATGCAATAGACAACAATGCATTTATACAGCTATTTTTCTATATAAATTTGTATAAAATATTTTTCTATATAAATTTGTATAAAAAAACTGTTTAGGCAAATTCTGTTATACGAAATCTATGTAAAATGTTCTCCTCTTTCGTTTAAGACTGGTTTCAAACCGATCTGATTTAAATTGAGCGAGAAATTAGCAAAAAACGTTACGCGTTAGGAACGTTACGCGTTACGAACGTTACACTTTTTCGAACATGCAGCCGGTGTTTTATCAATTTATAAGATTGGTGATTCATCAATTTATAAGACGTTATCACGTCAAAAAAATCAGCTTTTCTTTTGTTTTGTAGATAAATTACGAGTATTTAAGCATGCTTTTTTTTTCTTTATTATACTGTATCAAATGTCAATATTTTTGAAGTCGGAATGGTCCCGTCGTCCAATTGGCTGAATTTTTTTTATTTATTTAACTTGTTTCTTTATTTCATCGGTTGTATTTTTTCTTTAGGCATGTTTTATAGATTTGGCGTATTGTTTTATCGTGACCATATGTTAATCCCTGTATATTTTGCATTGTTTTAATAGGCATATATATAAACGCGTACCAATTACTTTAACAATATCTACTTTGTAATCTCGGAATTGATTTTTTTAATTTGATGCGTAACATACAAGGTAATAAAATTCATTACATTGATAAATATCTGTAAGTTAACTTACTTTGATATCACTGAAGTTGGCTGTTGTACAATCGCAGTAGCAATTTATATAGTAGCATAGCAGCCCGGCCCGGCTTCGCCCGAATTTGTATAGATTGCCACCGTTTTTTCGTCGACTTACGTTGCAAAATTGGTTCCCACGAAAAGCGCTTTTATTTTAACGCGATAATATATAGTCTATATCCATCTCAAAGGTCCATAGATGTGATATATAGATTACTGGCGGTCCCGCCCGGTTTCACCCGGGTGCAAAAGAGCGAATGGGAGGGGGGGAGGACATGATTACGCTCATTCATCTTAGTTTACCGAGATGAATGTTGTGTTCAAATTTCATGATGATCGGAGTTATCGTTCAAAAGTTTTTGTCGGACAGACAAATTTGTTATTGATGCTCCGCTCCTATTGGTCATAGCGTGATATTATATAGTCTATAGCCTTCCTCGATAAATGGGCTATCCAACAAAAAAAACGTCAGCTACTGGGTAACGCACACACTTTCATGGCTTACATGTGTGTGAAGTATATGAACACGACGAACTATGGCGAAAACAGGCGGAAAGAACCGAAGTTTTCCCAGGTAGCGATAACAGCGCCATTCGCGTGCGCCAGAAAACGGTCCGTCTCGAAACACAGCAAGCATAGGAAGCTAGGTCTCCTGGTTACAGACTTCGTAATTTAAATAGTTACGAATCTATTGTAATTTTTTTTATTTGAAACCAATATGTTGTTATAAAACACCAGTGATCATAAAAAAATCAGATACGTCTCATTAAAATATTATGAATAAGCAGATTTTTTATTGTCATCATTATAATCATGTTTTTGAGAAAGAATATTATAATCGAATTATTGTAGTAATAAAATTTAACCTATTGGTAATCAGGTTTTTTTTTAATTATCGAATCAAATTACTTTAATTTCGGGCAGCTACTGTTTCTTTATCTAATATTATAAAGAGGTAAAGTTTGTAAGTTTGGATGTAGGAGACAATCTCCAAACTTATCATCCTATTTCAATAAAATTTTCATCAATATTTAGAGTAGACCTTCAGAATGGCGTTAAAATAACTTTGGATGACGGTTTATATGTACACTTCTCTCATAATATGAAACCCTCGATTTGTTTTTTGTAAAGTTAAAGTAGGCTGTGGTTTGCCTATATGAATATCTATACTAATATACAAAGCTGAAGAGTTTGTTTGTTTGTTTGAACTCGCTAATCTCAGGAACTACTGGTTCAAATTGAAAACAATTTTTTTTTGTTGGATAGCCCATTGGCCATTTATCGAGGAAGGCTATAGGCTATATAAAATCAGCTTACGACTATTAGGAGCGGAGCATTAATGAAAAATGTTGCAAAATGTATCTCAAAAATAAGCTTCTATTCAGGTGAAATGCACTAACTAAATATACTCATATTAGCGTTGTCAGAATACAACGCCGGCTAGCTCAATCGGTAGAGCACACGACTGTGAATATCAGGGTCGTGGGTTCGAGCCCTACGTTGGGCGAATACATTTTTATTTATTTTTTTTTTTATTTTTCTTCTAAGGCTTACATTTAAATTTATTTTAATTCGACAAAAACTTTTGAACGGTAACTCCGATCATCATGAAATTTGGACACAACATTCATCTCGGTAAACTAAGATTAATGTGTGCACTCATGTTCTTCCCTTCCCCATTCGTTCTTTTACACCCGGGTGAAACCGGACGGGACCGCTAGTTGAATATATATATATCAGCTGTGTCGTGCGCTTAGACGTGTTAATTATGATGTCCCGGGTTGTTGGAATAAATTGTCGTAGACCTGTTTGCAATCTACAGCACGTAATGCAGAACACACATGTACCTACAACACTGGTTCAGATAGCAACCATATGGAGAGAAAAGATTTGTACAGTCGCGGACTGGATATGGTTTACGCACATTGACTATTTTTATATTAATATACAAAGCTGAAGAGTTTGTTTGTTTGTTTGGTGGAACGCGCTAATCTCAGGAACTACTGGTTCGAATTGAAAAAAAAAAAATTGTTGGATAGTTCATTTATCGAGGAAGGCTGTAGGCTATATACTATCACGCTAGCTTGAAAAGACGTCTCGTGTGAATCAATCGAGAAAACCAGCGCTAGAAAACTAGTAGTCAAATCTAGCAGCTAATCCAGCCTCGTGTGCAGCGGCCTTAAGGTAGGTATGTATTCAGAAAGAGATCATTCCATACACTTTTATTCTATACTGAGCATAGGAATAAAATCGCAATCGAACCATTAAGGTGCAAACATATACTTCTGTCTTTTTTTACGCCGTAAGTACTGGCGTATCCAGGAGGGCAAACAAGCACGAGGGACCCGGCTTAAGAAATTTTTAATTTGATCCCTACTGGGCAAAAAGCTGGGTACGCCATAGAAAAAGACAAAGTTTTTGAAACAGAGATACTTTATTCAGATTGAATGCAAGTACATCAACCAATCCTATCATCGGAGAAATCCGGGAATTACATCGAAGAAAGAGACGCAGATAAATTTTCGATACGCTTTGTTGCGCTCACTCACCGCACATTACGTAGATAGACAATGATTCATATAGTAAACTAGCGGCCCTGTACGTGCTTCGCTACTTATAAAGTGAAATAATAAAACAATTTAATTTGAACATCTATCTATCTATTTTATTAATTGCTAGCTATTTTAAAATATACATGGGCGTATATGTGTGTAAAATAACGTAAAGTATTCGTGGATAACTGGTCTTTAAAACACTTGCTCTATTTCGAGCACTCCGGCTGCGCCGTCGTGCCGAGCAGTTTTAAACGATATTCAGTTTTTTTACATCCTCGATCTAGATATATGGTTGTTAAGTTCGTTGCGCCATCTATTGAATATTCACTCAATCCAGTCAACAGGTATTGCCATCTTATATTATGGTTGTTAAGTTCGTTGCGCCATCTATTGAATATTCACTCAATCCAGTCAACGGGTATTGCCATCTTATGTGGTTGTTAAGTTCGTTGCGCCATCTATTGAATATTCACTCAATTCAGTCAACAGGTTCGCCATCTTATATGGTTGTATTATGACTGTCAAGGAATAGACAAATAATTTGCAATAAAATAATATTGCGACTATAAATTGAAATGTAAGCTATCCTATCTTTCAAGTTGGGTCAAATTGCACACGGTGTGCAAATCAAATTTAAAATCGGTTCAGTAGTTTAGGAGTTCATCGCGGACAAACATGTGACACGTAATTTTTATATATTAAGATTATTAAATATATTGATCAGCCACATTTTTCGCTCACACAATATTGTTGTCTGCTGAAATAAGGGATGCACAATTCATGCTCGAAGTCGTCTTTGTTTTTTTACACATTACCGCTATCAATGATTTATGGCAGCTGGAAACAACCTAGCAATTATAAAAATTAAAAGCCATCTCGCTCACACAATAGTGGACACCATTGTTGCGAATTGAGAGGGAATGTGCAGTCCTAGCTGTATAAGTCAATAATGAACACACAATCATTTTGATACTGCAACTATTTGCATTATGCACCGCGTGTCTTTTCATTTCGAATCAATTATTTTGATATCTCAATTCACATTAGCAACAGGTATGTCTTTGCTCTCAGTGGCGGGGCGATTTTTTGTCGACTTTTGCCAGAAAGCATATTATTACGTCACTGACAGTGTGTGCTTTGTTGCTGAGTCGCGTCTCAACGATTCGAGAAAATTCTAGAGACTCAGTTTGCGCTTATAAATAGTCGTAGTACCGTAGACAGTGCGAAATTAATACGACATAAATAACTACCGGTGTATGGTTGATAAACCATTGATAGAGCGTTTACATAAATATTTCTTGTCAATAGATGCGTTCTCCATATAATATACTATATCGTGTTTTGTGGTATTTTTATTACTTAGAAGTTGTTGTTTTCTGTTACGTTACTTTTACTTCATTTTCATTATAGAGAAGACATAAATAATTGAATTTATATATATAGATGGACATAAATATACCTTGTAAATATTTTACATAGTGTGATTATTGTTTAGAATTTCGTTGTTTGTTTCCTGTTGCATTATTTTGATTTCATTGTTACAATTTGATGCAGAAGTACTTTTTTAAGTTTATTTGTTAACATTTTATTGTTGTAAATAAATATTTTCACCACAACAAAGAGCAGTTTTGCCAGTTTTGTTACAATATTTAAGCAATTTTCACTCGACGGTGCAACAGATACTTAAAACCGCTGCACACGAGGCTGGTTTTGCCGCTTGATTTCGCTGCTAGGTTCCAAGCGTCTTGTAGCGCTAGATTTTTGTGACGGTTTGTATGTGTGTTGGCTTCACACGATGCGCGCGCAGTGATAGTTCGAATATTAACAAAAGAAGACGTCCATTCATTACGTGAGGTGCTATTTTTTTCCAAATTCGGACCCCTCCCTCCATCTTGGTGAGATTTGGTACGATGTGGTGGGAGCATCCCACTCTCACTTGAGATTTATCCTATCATTTTTAAATGTTATCTGTTCTAATAATGTATATTAAAAGAAAATGCCCTTCTCTCCCTCTAACTGAGGTTTGGTGAGATTCTGCAGGACCCCCCTCCTTCATTGTTAGCCCAAATAATTAAAAGACGTCTCAAAGGTGGACGTTTATTGTCTCTGAACAAAACACACACGTTGACGCCATGTTTATGACGTTTGCCTATGTCGCTCACGTGGACAAGATACTGTCTTCTGATTGGTTCTCGTTTTAAAGTATGCAGAGTAACAAGCACGACAGATAACTCTGAGCACAGAATTTCCAACCGATTTGCAATCAGTCAAAAACCACGCATGCGCCAAGAAAAATTGACAATTTGCTTGCGCGAGCTATCGATATCCAAACTGAGCTCTCGGTACGCCATTGCTTGTTAGGAGGCACGCGAGAAAACGACATGTAAATGTAACTGATTTCTGGATATTGATAAATAACAAATACCTACGTGCTTCATTTTAAATTTTGTTGAATTTGGACTGTACTTGTATTTGATACTGTACTCATTTTGTTGTTGTTAATTAATAACGTGAGCTAAAAATGGGGGGAAGGGTTCGGAAAAATCTCATCAAATATCATTTAAAAGGAGAGGAGTTATTAAAAATCTCACGTCAAATTTTTCATTCGAATAATGTACATTATTATAACAGATAATGTTTAAAAATTATGGGGTGAGGGGGAGGGATCAATTAAAATCTATGAAAATAAAACAAAAAATGAAAAAGATTTTAATGAGTTATGCAGTCTATAACTTAGATGAATTTTATAATATAGATTTTAAAAATTTTAGTATATAGATTTTAAAATTTTTTAATATTTTAATATTTAATGTTTTATAATTGATATTTTAAATCCTATAGACGCTATCTACGCTGTAACTAGCAATATGGAATAAAGGAAATTATTATTATTATTATATTTTCTCAATTACATCATTCAATGATCAGTTACAGTTTGACAACATTAATTATATAAATTTGTTTTCACCAATTTCGTTTAGAATGTGATTATATGCGGGCAGCAAATAAATATGAGGAGAGCTATATACCCTTCATTTATTTATCTGATGGCCATATTCTCCGAACATAAGTAGTTATTTATTCGGTTCATTTGTACTTCAGGTAACTATTCCTCCGAATAAATAACGATAATTCAATTGATAAAACATACTTCAATGCAGGTAAAAATCTATTGTCTTACTTCGAGGGTGTAAATATTTATTCGCCTGATTAAATAATAATGACTGCCACATAGATCATAATACCTAACCTATAAACGTGGAGTATTATATCTAGAGTTTGCTCTTGTGAATTTATTTATGTGGTGTTTAATAACCTTTTGTAAAATATTAAAGTTAGTGGAAGTTTTGTGTGCAATTGGGTTGGGATAAAACATTATTATTTCGTGAAACTTTGTTTTTGACGTTTACACTAACGCCATCGGTCGGATTTTTGAGTGAATGTCAAAATATTCAACAAAAATAGCAAGGAATATAGTGCAGTGTACAGTTATTCTTTAACTAATTTTCCTACCTGATAATTTGCTTGGTGAATTGAAAGTAAATTTTATTCTAATAAATTTGTTTCAACTTCTAGTTCTATTTTTACCCACGACGGAACGGAGCAAGTATATGCGTTTAGGGTGAGAGATTGTGTGTTCGTTTGTTTGTATGTGCGTTTGTGCACTCGATCAATGTCGCCATTTATCTGGAAAACGGTTTGATCAATTCAGATGCGGTTTTCTGTAAAGGGTTTGTAATTCATCTGAGATGGTTCTTATATAGATATTATTACGATGATTACGCCCCAGGGGGCGCTGCACTGCACAAAAAACCGTAACAAACGTGCTACGCACGAACAGATCTAACAAGCGTTCGGAACTACGCAGGGGGTCCAGAAAATCAGATATAATATGTTTACTCAAATCAGCATTGTTTTGTATCATTAGTTACCATAGAGATAAGGAACTTTTCTCTCTCTGAATTGCACACACTTTCACGGCTCACTCGCGTACTCTAGTCTAATATCTCTTTGGTTTAAATACGTTGTGGATAACAATGAATCCTAGTTTATAATTAATATAATAAGCGGCCCGGTCCGGCTTCGTCCGGATTTCAATAATGGTCTATTGAAAATGACGGATTAAGTACGATAACTCGATGTGCCCAAATTTTGACTTATTTTTCGAGTGATTCAGCTGACCATTTCTTTAAGCTGTGTTTAGAGCGTCTGATAACCGCGTCGATGCAGTCGCTGCAGAGTCATGGTCGACCTACATCGTTGCAATTCTCCCTGTTCGCGCGAGACCTTGATATACGACGCACGACTTGTGACCATTTTACGGATCACTGACTAATTAAATATAAAATATGTTTCTTTTCAAACGTATATCAAAATGCATATACACGTAGTTTGTCGCTGTTGCACTGAACTGGATCATTTTATTAAATTTATATATCAACATATTGCGGAAACGGGTCGTCACGTCAATATCTTAAAGCTAATTAGTGCATTTACTTTTATACAAATGAGGTGCAATCCATATACTTTTATTCTATACTGAGCATAGGAATAAAATCGCAATCGAAACATTATGGTGCAAACATATACTTCTGTCTTTTTTTACGCCGTAAGCACTGGCGTATCCAAGAGGGCAAAACAAGCACGGAGGACTCGGCTTAAGAAATTTCTAATTTGCTCCCTCCTGGGTAAAAAGCTGGGCACGCCCATGTTAACGTCATAGAAAAAGACAAAGTTTTTGAAACAGAGATACTTTATTCAGATTGAATGCAAGTACATCAACCAATCGTATCATCGGAGAAATCAGGGAATTACATCAAAGAAAGAGACGCAGATATATTTTCGATACGTTTTGTTGCCTTCGCTCACCGCACATTGAGTAAATTATTAAATATATGGGTGTAACCGTATTTTTGGGTTTTCGAAGAAACCAGAGGCGGATGGGCTCAATTCCGGCTCAGGAACATAATTGTGTCCACCGTGGAAATAACTGTGTTCACCGTGGACATAGCTTTTCGAGTTGTTAACCAATTTGAAAAATTCCGACACTATTTTGTTCAGAATGTTTCCGAGTTAGTACCATACAGTTTTTATAAAAATCGTTTCAGAAGTTTTTAACTGACTTCAAAAAAGGAGATTTTTTAATATAATAATAATGCGTTTGACGTCCGTTTCTCGACTTTATGTCATAACAGACGTATTCGCGCCATTACTATTTTCCATCTATCACACTTCCCGTTATTTTCTATACATTTTTAAACTGAATTAACAGCAATATTAGACGAATAAAGGAGAGTTAGGACATTAGGGTAAGCTGGGAAAATTTCGAGCATAGCAGTTTGACAGGTAATCGGCCATGGCCTTGAATGAGGAACCATCTCGATATTTATCTGGAATTATTGAGGGAAACCACGGAAAACCACAACAAGATGGCCGGTACAGGAATTACCGTTTCTCGGCGAGAGGCAGCTGGAAAAAGTCCCAGCCACATCTGGCCCCGCCGGGATTCGAACCAGGTACCTTCCGAATGCGAGTCTAGTGCTCTCACCACTACGCCACCCCGCTCGATCATTTACGTAACCTCATATCTCCAGTAATTGTAAATCGATTTAGATGAATCTTTTTCTACTTTTCAAATAAATAAAATTGTCGACCATTTTTTCTCAGACCAATATATTGGTCGACAATTTTATTTATTTGAAGAGTTCTATTCAGACGTTAATCAAAGATTTGCTTTTTCTACTTTCACAAATAAATTTTACTTAAATCGATTCGGCAGTTTAATAACGGTTCTTTTTGAAGAACAGTGACAATAACTTTATAACCCCTGTTATTGGAAAAGAACTGTTTTGCCCATCGAATTATAGTAAACTTGCGTCGGTGTGTGAGTGTGTGTGTGCAACGGGCAGCGGTCGCTGTACAGGTTTAAGATGAACGAGGCGAGTCAACTATATAAATCTGTTGTTGCGAGGAGAATGGCTAATTGAAATAGCCCGATGCATACCTGTGCCGTTGTGCCACTGCGTACCGCACGATTTCAACCGCATTCTAGCGGATGTCTCACAATCTTGAAACATAGCGAAGAGTTCAAATCTCGTTCGTACCGCACTGGGTTTTTGCATCCGTCTCGAATGGATTACCATTCCAACCCACAAGTGGGGAATGGTACTAGTTCAGGTCAAAAATCACTATTCAAAATTTTACAATATCTTTTCGTTTGGACGTCCTCCGAATCCAAAAAACAAATTTGTTTGTCTGTGAACACGATACAGGTCAAACGGATGAGCGGATTGAAACCAAATTTTGGGAGGAAGTTTGGTATGCAAATATGAAGAGCCCTATTGTTTTTGGGGAAAATCGGCACATGCGCAGAAGAGATAAATATGCTATAATATTTTTTATATAATAATGATATACTTTTCATATAACAGTTTATTATTCTATTTATTTTTATAAGAAAGTTTTGTTAAGAATTTTTTTTCTAAACATTATAGTTTTGGAAATATTTTGAAAATAAAAGATAACAGTTGTTCTTTTGTTTTGTAGATCTGTCAGATATAAACTAGTTACTTAAGCATGCTTTGATTAATTTTTTATGATGTGGAATATATTAGGTATGTAGACAACCATGTCAACGAATAGAAAATATCATATTGAATACTAGCCATTCCCGCGTCACCTCACGCAATATCAAAAATTTTGTTTTCTTTATTAGGTATATAAATACTATATCAAATGTCAATATTTTTTGAAGTTGGAATGGTCCCGTCGCCTAATTGGCTGGAATTTTTTGTTGGTATCTCGTTAAAATTCAATATTATGAACATGGAACAGTTCGTCTAATTTTCGAATTAGTGGGAACTGAGCTCGTCATTTTATAGGCCCTGTACGTGCTTCGCTACGTATAAAGTGAAATAATAAAACAATTTAATTGGAACATCTATCTATCTATCTATTTTATAAATTGCTAGCTATTTAAAATATACATGCTCGAAAAAAAATAGCGTAAAGTATTCGTGGATAACTGGTCTTTAAAACACTTGCTCTATTTCGAGCATTCCGGCTGCGCCGTCGTGCCGAGCAGTTTTAAACGATATTCAGTTTTTTTACATCCTCGATCTAGATATATGGTTGTTAAGTTCGTTGCGCCATCTATTGAATATTCACTCAATTCAGTCAACAGATCTTATATGGTTGTTAAGTTCGTTGCGCCATCTATTGAATATTCACTCAATCCAGTCAACAGATCTTATATGGTTGTTAAGTTCGTTGCGCCATCTACTGAATATTCACTCAATCCAGTCAACAGGTACGCCATCTTATATGGTTGTATTATGACTGTCAAGGAATAGACAAATAATTTGCAATAAAATAATATTGCGACTATAAATTGAAATGTAAGCTATCCTATCTTTCAAGTTGGGTCGAATTGCACACGGTGTGCAAATCAAATTTAAAATCGGTTCAGTAGTTTAGGAGTTCATCGAGGACAAACGCGGACAAACAACGTGACACGTAATTTTTATATATAAAGATATTATACCGGTGGTTTATTTCCGATTTTCAAACCACGCTAGAATCCATCTAGTGAGAAGTAGTCTAAACATATTTGTAACGGTTTCGCTGTTTGTTGCGGTCAATGTTTTGACAAAGCAGTTTTATCAGAATATTGCTGTGCAAACCGACTGCTTTGCGACTTTTCAACAAATTACCCGATGATATTGCTATGTTGCCTTTTATAAAATTTAAATGTAAACTAAGATAGTACCTTTCTGAACTTTGTACTTGATGAAATTTTATTACTGTGACGACACCTGCTGTATCTAGTTTATCTATACTAATAGGTATATAAAGCAGAAGAGTTTGTTTGTTTGTTTGGTTGAACGCGCTAATCTCAGAAACTACTGGTTCGAATTGAAAAAAAAAATTTTTTGTCGGATAGCCCATTTATCGAGGAAGGCTATAGGCTATATAATATTACGCTATGACCAATTGGAGCGGAACATAAATGAAAAATGTTGCAAGATGTATCTCAAAATTAGTCCGTCCGACAAATATTATCAGGTGAAATGCCTTAACTAAATATTGCAATATTAGCGCGTCACGTTCACAAGCGCGGATAGCTCAGTCGGTAGAGCGTAAGACTCTTAATGCCAGGGTCTAGGATTCAAGCCCCACGTCGGCGAATATATTTTTATTTCTTTTATTTTCTACATTGCTTTCTTCTAAAGTTTATATTTCAATTTTTTTAAATTTTATTACGACTAATTAAAATTAAATAAATCTAATTAATAGCTCATTTGAAAACTGTTACAACTATACACACCTATATAAAAATAATTTTCCAACAGTATTTTCAATTAAATATTTATTATATTAAGAGAAATGTATTACTTAAAAAAGTATAAATACTGCTTTTTAACGACAAAAACTTTTGAACGGTAACGCCAATCATTATAAAGTTTGGACACAACATTCATCTCGGTAAACTACGATGAATGTGCGTACTCATGTCCCTTCCTCCCCCATTCGTTTTTTTGCACCCGGGTGAAACCGGGCGAGACCGCTAGTGGTTAATTTTGATTGATTGATTGATCGATGAGAGTAAAAATTTTCTTGCGCCACTCGAACATTATTTGTCGTGATTTTTCTGCGACCCAAAGAGACAGTCTGTAGTAAGAGATGCACACTAGAGTGAATTATTATACTAGTCTCCAAAAACATGTGCTGAACGATAATTAATGAGACGGATTAATTTGTCTTTCACCGTGCACCTCGTTCGCGCACTTCTGCATGTTTTATTGTGATTCAAGAAATACTTCGGTTGAATTGTTTTTAACAAGCGTGTCCAATTGTAACTAATTTATTTATCAAGACGCTCACAATAACATTGTTCAGTTATTTGTCGTCTACTGTGGGACCTATGTTTTTTTTTGAAGTAAAACTTCTTTAGGCGCGACTTGACTCAAATTTTGTGCGGTTGGAAGAAAAGTAACGTGTTACGCAGTTTCCGATATTTAAACAGATGGCGGCATTAGAGTAGAAACCATCTTGAACAAAAGGTGAATGACTTTTTCTCTAAGTATGTATATCAAACGAAACGGAGCGAACTTATTTTTCGAAAATTTTCGAAAGGGTCCCCGCTTCATACTTTTTCTGTTTTTAAAAAAACCGAGTAATCTGTGAGATATTGTTTACATATTATCACGATAAAATTACGTTGTTATAACAACGTAATTTTATTAACTTATATATGTCGCCGGGATATTGTCAAATCCGTGATTTTGTAATTTCACTAGTGAAATTACAATATCACGATTGACAAAGATTCGTGATATTATAATTTCACTAAGTGAAATTATAATATCACGGGTTTGACAATATCCCGGCGACATATATATATTTCACTCACAAAGTGATTGAGGATAATAAGGAAAACCCAAAATTTCTAGGCATATACCTTGACCAAAATCTTAGTTGGGAGCATCATTTAGACAAATTGGCAGATAAATTATTGAAAAACATTTTCCTAATTCGTAACATTCGTGACATCGTTCCATTTCCTCTTGTATTAACGGCTTACCACTCATTATTTCTGTCTCATATTGGTTATGGTCTGACACTATGGGGTCACGGTTGTCATGCCTCTCGTATTTTCAGCTTACAAAGGCGAGTTTTAAGAATAATTTCTAATACTGGCTTTAGGGACTTATACTGAGATTATTCTTATATAGAAACAATTGCGCTGAGTTGATTCTGGCCGCGGTCTTTTAATATAAAAAATGTTTTTAGTATTTTATACGCCATATGCGTAATGAATTATGGAGTGCATTATTATTATAATGTTATTTCGTCCTCATTTATGTCGATCGTTCCTTGATCATGAAAAATAAATAAAATTGGCAATGCATTTATTTATACATAAACATTGAAAGGTACAAAAGATGTTTTCTGCTGTAATTGTACAATCATTTAACAAATTATATGAATTTAATACAGTGTTGGCAAACGTTGTACAGACTATTTTATCGATTCCCGTCTTTCCAAAGCGAAAATCGGGACGCGCAATACCCGTTTGAAGTGAATTTTCTTTATGTTTGAACTTCTGCTGGCCGGTAGGCTGGGTACGAGTCTGGAAATGACGTCACTGCGGGCTCGCCTGCTATAGTTCACAAGATAGATTTTACAATTAGAACAGGGGCTATTTTTCTTGCTAGATCCTTTGCTTGCTCTGAGCAAGAACCAATCAGGAAACAGTATCTTGTCACGTGAGCGACATGAACAAACGCCCACAAACCAACATGGCGTCATTTTGTTCAGAGTCAGACAACAGACACGTTTTGCTCTGTGTTTATCTTTGAACTGTCACTACGCGCGCACCAGATTCATCCACAAAACAAGTTTAAAAAGACGTCTCATGTGAAGCAATAGACCGCTGTACACGAGGCTAGAAACGCTGCTAGATTCCTTGCTAGATTTGCCAACCAATTTTCTAGTGCTGGTTTTCTAGATTGCTGTTATATGTGCTCGCTTCACACGAGACGTCTTTTCAAGCTAGTTTTGTGAATAAATCTGGTGCGCGCGCAGTGACAGTTCAAATATAAACACAGAGCAAAACATGTCTGCTGTCTGACTCTGAGCAGAATGACGCCATGTTGGTTTGTGGGCGTTTGTTCATGTTGTCCACGTGACAAGATACTCTTTCCTGATTGGTTCTTCCTCGGAGCAAGCAGAGGACCTAGCAATAAAAATAGCCCCTGTTCTAATGTTAAAACCTATCTTGTGAGCTAGCAGGCGAACCTGCAGTGACGTCATTTCTAGCTTCGTGCTCAGTCTACCGGCCAGCAGAACTCCAGACAGTGTTTCTAGCCTCTAGCAATCGAGAAAACCAGCGCTAGAAAACTAGTAGTCAAATCTAGCGGCAAAACCAGCCTCGTGTGCAGCGACCTTGGTGTAATTCGTTTTGCCAACACTGTACTATATTGAAGAGTAACTTATATAATATAGTATAGTTGTCACAGGTATATTACTTTTATATGTTAGATGTTTTGATACCACAAATGACACTTTCCATGTAATAATGTTATAAAATACCAGTTTTGTGATGACTGCCATAATAAAACTATCGAGGTGAAGGTTTTTTAAAAACAAATGTATAAATATACGCGCATTTCTCCGATTCCGCGAAATCGATAAAAATATTTGAAATTATTATACCTTTATTTGTAAGAAAGAAAAACCTATGCAACGGTGCGGTTAACTGTTTCTCTTAATTATGATTGCACTGTGTTTACGTCAGATTATGCAATTAGTTCTAGAAAATTCGTGATTATTTAAAATCCTTCACATTATTTTTGTATGAGCACGCTACGGTATTTTTAGTTGCAACGAATCACTATTCTTTATTCGGAGTAGGTAAATAAATTATGAATCACAGCCATGTTTATGCTGTTTTAATTATTAACTTTTTTCAAACATTGCTGACGACAAACTACAACACTAGTCACTACTGTCATAAGCCGTGCGGCGTGTATCATGTAGGTACGAGATACGTCAAAGGTATTGACTGAATGAGATGGATTCAGTGAACACTTCTGGAATATGAGAGTGATAGATAGATAGTTTGTTAAACGAATATTTACAGAGGAACTATAAATTAATTTGAAATTGAAGTTTAAAATTTTTTCGTGCCATAACAAACCGATAAAAATACATCTAAATGATATTAGGCTGTGTGCACGAAGCCTACTAGCGTCGCTAGTGGGTAATAGAGTATTATTTAACTCACTTTTTATGAAAATCGCGACGTTTCTATGGTGATAAGTCAAAAACTTTACTTGGCCATAATGTGTCCCAAAAAATGTACATAATAAGGAAAATTGCAGTTAATTTTATAACAATAAAATTCAGATTGTAAACCATTACAACAAACAGCATAACATAAAAGGTACGTAAGAATTATTTATTTATCAATTATTACGTACAATATATAAATAATTAATTTGTTTTCACTGACAGCGTAACGTCAAATTATGGCGCCAATGATCTTTATTTCACTGAAATCGCCATCAGCCAACAGCCCGGAACACAACAAACATTTCCAGATCGTTTAGTTTTGCCCATGCTTTCTGTGTAATTTAAAAACTTCATAAAATTATAACTATTTTCATTTTTAATAAACATTGCTCACTGACATTTTGAAGTTTGAAGTTTCCCCTAGTGCTCACCACAAACGTTCGCATCGATAAATTTGTAACTCAGCTTCCTTGCACATAACCTATACAATGACAAAAATAAAAAATTTCATATCACCCAGAAAGAGGAGTTGTACAAATCAATACATAACAGTCGATACACAATTTCAAGTGAATGAGAACTTCTTAAAAATCGCTTTTTGACGTGATAACGTCTTATAAATTGATGAAACACCGGCTGCACGCACGAAAAAGTGTCACGTTCCACCTGAGCCTGAGCGTGCAAGCGAGAGCGCGGTATAAGCGATAGAGAGGAACGATCGGCCCAAGCGTCGGCTTGTACGCATTTCTCTCTCTTCTCGCGTGACGTCAGAGAGTTCATCAATGTTTCTTTATGACGTTATCACGTAAAACTGTCGTCCGTAAACCGACTTTACAGACAACCAATTTTTTCTCATCGTTAAATTGGGATATCTGCCCAATCAACATTTAGCGCAACCATACAAATGACAGTATAATCGTTATTATTCAACAAATATTTGTTATTCTTAGCGTTAAACAAACCATTCTCTGATGTAGGTATTATTCTGCAACATAATTTATTCTATTCATTTGTCTTAAGACTCATTATAAAACATAATTTATGTATTATAAATTATAATACTTATTTTAACAGCACTGTAATAGCAGGTACACGTAATCAACAACAAATGATTATCCGTCAGTATCTAAATTCATTTTTTCAGCTACTAAACTCCTGGTTTTTCTATTGCACATACCGCTAAACTAGCGGTATGTGCTTTATTATCGCTTTGTGCGTCAGAGCTGACTTTCGTTCATATAAGAAGTTATATCTAAGTTAATTTCACACGAAATCCATTCAAATTGAAGCTTTTTGAAAAGAGGAGATTCTAATCTATAAAATAGAACCATTTTCAAATCAATTCGAGTTCATAAATACTATTAAAATTGTAATTGAAAATCACAAACAGCAGTTGTCGGTTGGTCTGTACGTATGTACGTACGTACGTACGTCACGACTCTACAGATCGCAATTTTGGTCGGATTGCCTTGGGTTATATTTTATTCACTTTGTTTACTATCAGACCAGAACCCTATTTAAATTCATTAAAATGTGTTCAGTAGTTTAATTTTTATAAACAGTTTTATTTTATTATTTTTGACAGCTTATAGTTTAAAAAAACAAAATATAATAATTACTGTGTAAATATAATGTAATCCATAAAACAAGTGCTACACTTCTATACCGTGATAACACCACTATATGTATTAGGCCGCCGTGGCGTAATGGTTATGCCGTTGGATCCCTAAGGGCAAGGTCCTGGGTTCGATTCCTTACGAAATCATTGATTTTTTTCTTTTTTTTTTCTTTTTATTTTGTTTTATTTTATTCCACTTGATATTAATTATATATTATATTATGTATAGTTCTTAATTTTTTTTATTTTTGCAAACTTAAAAAAAATATTTTTTCAATTTTTAATTATTTATTTCTTTAAATTTTTAAATCTTTTTAAATTTATTAAAAATATTTTTTATTTGTTATTTTTTTATCATACAGTGGAAAACTTGCGGGATGTGCACTTTTGGTTTTGCCAACTATTCTTTTCTGCTATATTTCTGATAAACTCCTCCCCAGTTCATGATGATTTCATTTTTGACCAGTTTTTAATATTATCTGATTTGTTTATCTAAAAAGAAACTGTGACTGACTGACTAATCTATCAACGCACAGCTCAAACCACTGAACGGATTGGGCTGAAATTTGGCACACAGATAGTTATTATGACGTATAGGCATCCACTAAAAGCGGATTTTTGAAAATTCAACCCCTAAAAGGGTGTAACGGGCGTTCAAAATTTTCATGGTCAAATCATATAAGATAGATGTACGAAAATGCGCAGAATTATCCTGTCTACAAATAAATAAACACGTGTTTCATGCTTTTCCAAAAACAGCCCTTTCAGAGGGTAAAAAGTGGTAAATAGTCTAAAAATCAACATGGGTGTCATTTTCAAGGTTTGTCAGGACGTTTATCACGTGAATGTCATCAATTTTTAAATTTATTAGGGGGGTCTACGTCGAGAAAGGGAATAATGGGAATGCATCCGTGTTTCGTCTCAATCACGTGCGAAGCCGCGGGTAATGGCTAGTAATTAAAATAAATACACTCTGTACGATTTTAATCAGATTTATTGTGTATATAACAGCAAGCGACAGTGCTGCTATCTATTGCACGCAAGTGATAACGGAACCTGTCGATCTGCAACGATTATCGTGCTAAATAGAGCGAATAAAATCATATTAACAGGATTTGTATTTCAAATGTCACTCGGTATACTCCTCACTTGTGTCACTGAGTGCATAGCAGGGTGCATTTTTTATGTTAAGTTGCATGTTACTGTTAGTTCAAGTTGTAACTACGCGATACTTATGTTTACTGTTATTTTTGTCTGCAAGCAAATTTCAAAATACAGTAGATTTTCCATTTTAGTAGAGCCTACGGGGCCGAAGACGCTGATTTAACAGAAGTTTTCTTTATTAATTATTATAAACCAAAAATAATGTAACTTCGCGGTTTCATAATAAGACGGCAGGGGTGAGATTTTCGTTTACATATCAGCCCTTTGACCTTTCTGGACTTTTTTGGGACCGATACCTAGATCTCGCCATCCGACCAACGTGAATCATATATGATATTCCTACATTCAAATTTATAAAAAAAATTGTATTTTGTTAACGCGCTCTCCGTTGGGACGACAAAGAAATTCGTGAGACAACAATCGGCTCGTAATTCTAACAATGACACACGGATTGTTGTGGAACAACAATCGGATTGATTGTTCAAACAATAACAACATGCGTAGGTAAAAAGGCTTTGTTGCCAAATTCCAGACAACAATGAATGCAAGAAAAAGAAAGAACTATCCAGCGCATATGTATACCAGCCCAGTAGCTCAGTAGACAGGCAGTCATACATTGTGTTTCATCGAGTTAACAATCGACAAATAGTTGTGACATAAATTAAGTCAGTACCATGAACAGTACTGAGGTAACTGCCGAGATAAATAGATGAATGAGCTGTGTAAATAAACAGTGCGCGAAATAAATAATTTAACGTAAATAATGTCTTGTATATAGTTATCTAATAAATTAGTGTGCTAAATAAATTTTGGTGTGTTTATGTTATAAATATTTTGTGTACATAAATAGTAACTTTGTATTCATTACTACTTATTCTTTTATTTTATTAGTTAGAATTATTGTTTTGTTTCTGTTGCGTTATAGAGAAGTACTTTTGTTTGTACTGTTTTGTTAACGTTTCACTGTTGTAAACAAATATTTTCCACCACGAACTAGAACAGTTTTGTTACAATAATCTTACAATATAAAGTAGTGTTGATCCAATAGAATGTTAAGATGAAGGAAGGTTTTGGTTAAGGATCATAAAATAAGCTTTAACCAATGTTTCGCTAGTGGTAACGTTTCGAAAAATGTATTTTCATCTTCAGGGCATATGAACATTATATACATTATGAACATGTATATTATAATGTTCATATGCCCTGAAGATGAAAATACATTTTTCGAAACGTTGGCCACTAGCGAAACATTGGTAAAGCTTATTTTATGATCCTCAACCAAAACCTTCATTCATCTTAATTCTTACAATATTATTATTTTTTAGAATTTATTAACACAAATAAATTAAAAAAAAAAAACAAATAGTTGGCAAAACCAAAAGTGCACATCCCGCAAGTTTTCCACTGTATGATAAAAAAATAACAATTAAAAAATACTTTTAATAAATTTAAAAAGATTTAAAAATTTTAAGAAATAAATAATTAAAAATTGAAAAAATATTTTTTTTTAAGTTTGCAAAAATAAAAAAAATTAAGAACTATACATAATATAATATATAATTAATATCAAGTGGAATAAAATAAAACAAAATAAAAAGAAAAAAAAAAGAAAAAACTCAATGATATCGTAAGGAATCGAACCCAGGACCTTGCCCTCGGCGATCCAACGGCATAACCATTACGCCACGGCTGCCTAATACCTGGAGTGGTGTTATCACGGTATACAAGTGTAGCACTTGTTTTATGGATTACACTATATTTACCAGCAATTATTATATTGTTTTTAAACTATTATAGCTGTCAAAAATAATAAAAAATAAAACTGTTTATAAAAATTAAACTACTGAACACATTTTAGTGAATTTAAATAGGGTTCTGGTCTGATAGTAAACAAAGTGAATAAAATATAACCCAAGGCAATCCGACCAAAATTGCGATCTGTAGAGTCGTGACGTACGTACGTACATACGTACGTACGTACATACGTACAGACCAACCGACAACTGCTGTTTGTGATTTTCAATTACAATTTTAATAGTATTTATGAACTCAAATTGATTTAAAAATGGTTCTATTTTATAGATTAGAATCTCCTCTTTTCAAAAAGCTTCAATTTGAATGGATTTCGTGTGAAATTAACTTAGATATAACTTCTTATATGAACGAAAGTCAGCTCTGACGCACAAAGCGATAATAAAGCACATACCGCTAGTTTAGCGGTATGTGCAATACCTAGTCAAATAAACTAAAAAGTTGAAGCACATTTTTTCGGCATGTCTTTTCACGCAAACAGTAAAAAGAAATCGAGTTTGAAAAATGTTTTTAGATTAATTATATTGCTGTTTAATTTATATCATTTGAAACCACACGTGGCGATACAGAAGAACAAAAAAACAATGGAAACGACTATAGCGAGAAATGTCGGCATATTGTTCTTTTCCTTGGAAAGTCGCATAGACTTCCCGCGAACTGCAGCAACTTTCTGTATAAGGCTGTTGTATAGTAGATCGTCTTGTGGCCATGAAGCAAACCTATTCACCGCAATGTAAGACGTTGCATATTGCATAGTTCAACGCAACTAAATATTTTTTTTTTAACCGCGTCTTCATTGAACACAACAAAAAATGTTTAAATAAATGGCCCATAAATTTTTTGCTCCATGGAACTCTTTTTACATATAACATTCACTTTTCGTCTGATCCAGGCCAATTTGCCCTAAAGAAGTTTCACTTCAAAAGTTAATTTTGTCAGCTTGGTAGTCGATGAACATTTTAAATTGGTGTTTTGCAAGGTCAACCGGAAGTAGCGCCTAACACTGTTGCCAACAATATAACACAGTCACTACTGCCCTAAGCCGTGTATCTATACTAATATATAAACCTCAAGAGTTTGTTTTGTTTATGATATAAGTATTTTACATATAAAATTGTTTGGTTGTCCGGTGTCTGTATATATAGTAACAGATTACAAAATCCACATACTGTGAGAGTTGTTTTTTTAATGAATTATACAGACGTTAGCTCATTTAATTCAAATAAATAAAATCGTAACTTAGTCTGTAGTTGAACAGTTTTAAAGATTCCTAGAGCGAGTTTTCAGTTTTCATCACTTTTTTCTGTTTTTTGTACCTATCTTCTATCTATACTAATATATAAAGCTGAAGAGTTTGTTTGTTTGTTTGCTTGGTTGAACGCGCTAATCTTAGGATCTACTGGTTCGATTGAAAAAAAATTTGTTTTATCGAGGAATGCTATAGGCTATAAATAATATCACGCTACGACCAATAGGAGCGGAGCATCAATGAAAAATGTAACTCTAAATTTGTCCGTCCGACAAAAACTTTTGAACGGTAACTCCGATCATCATGTTTGGACACAACATCCATCTCGGCAAATGAGCGCACTCTTGTCCTTCCCCCCATTCGTTCTTTTGCACCCGAGTGAAACCGGGCGGGACCGCTAGTCATATATAGGTTTTACTTCCAAAATCTAATAGGCTCTCTCGCTTATCCTTGACGTCTATCTCAGTTAATATGATTCGGCAAGAAACGCGTAATTTTCGAGAGTTGACGAAACGAATATTTAGAGAGAGTGCTGTGGTCGCCAGTCAAGCTGCGCTACAATGCGCGTCTAAATCTTGAAGCAAAGACTATTGTCGAACCCTAATCACGCTATTAGACACGGAGCAATACTAATAACTGTCATAAATCGTCCCCATAAACGCATTTATCGGTCGAATTATATATAATTCCGCGATATCGATCAATGATTGTGGTTGTGTTGCAAGACAAGCCCTCAGGCCACTCGCACACAACGTTCCAGCTCACACATCGATTAATTATATATATAGAGTGAGAAAACTTCACTCATCCGTCTTACACTTAAAGACACGAGACGTCTTTACAAGCTTGGTAGATTCGGTGCGCGCGCAGTGATAGAGCAGTAACAAAAGTGCATTATGTATTGTCTCTGAACAGAACACACACTATGGCATAGTGTTTGTTTGTGGGCGTTTGTTCAAGTCGCCCACGTGACAAAATACTGCTTCCTGATTGTTTCTTGCTCATACCTACCTGCAGACCTAGGAAGAAAAATAACTCCTGTTCTAATTTTAAAACCTATCTTGTGAGCTAGTAGGCGAACTCGCCGTGACGCCATTTCCAGTCTCGTACCCAGCCTACTGGCCAGCAGAACTCCAAGCAGTGTTTCTAGCCTCGAGTGCAGCGGCCTTTAGCATGGAGCATATACTTTTATTCTATACTGAGCATAAAAATAAAATCGCAATCAAACCATTAGGGTGCAAACATATACTTTTGTCTTTTTTTAAGCCGTAAGCACTGACGTATCCAGGAGGGCAAAACAAGCACGAGGGACCCGGCTTAAGAAATTTCTATTTTGTCTCCTCCTGGGCCAAAAGCTGGGTACGCCCATGCTAACGCCATAGAAAAAGATAAAGTTTTTGAAACAGAGATACTTTATTCAGATTGATGCAAGTACATCAACCAATCCTATCATCGGAGAAATCAGAGAATTACATCGAAGACAGAGACGCAGATATATTTTCGATACGTTTTGTTGCCTTCGCTCACCGCACATTAAGTAGATAGACAATGATTCATATAGCAAATTATTATTAAATATATGGCATGGAGTATATCTCTCTTTATCAAACGTCTTATGTCTTTCTCTATGGCGTTAGCCAATCAGAACCAACGAGCTCTTACGACTTAAAAAAGACAGAAGTATATGTTTGCACCCTAATGGTTCGATTGCGATTTTATTCCTATGCTCGGTATATTAAAAGTATATGGTTATTCGGCATGATGACCTTGCCGAATAATCGCTATTCGGTTTAGTTCCGAACTTATTATTTCTGTTTTAAGGTGATCACGCTTGCAGAAAGCAGGTACAAAATTCTGGTAACTGTACACCTCAAAACATACATAAAGAACTTACGAAGTGAGGCTACTCTATAATTTAACACGTATGTAGGTAATCACAGGACAATTTTACTGTCAGACACTACGATTTTAATTTTTATAAATATAAATTTCAAATTAGTAAAATGCGTAAGTATAAGTAGGCTCCACGATATATTCTATAAACATCGTACAGAATCTATCTTGTTAAAATGATTTAATATTGCAATGACTTGAACAGAAAAAATACTGTAGACATATTATGTACAAAAATTTAACTGGTATATTATGGTAATATATTAATTTATTGTTACTTTTTTGCATGCATATTGCATATGTATAATTTTTGTTTTGTTTTACATCTTAAGACATAGTGTTCACGCCAAAAGATTTAATTGATACATTCGCTTGAACTCGTCTTATGGCCACATTCAATTCACTGAACGTAATTATTTATTCGGTTCATTTGTTCTTCAGGTAACTATTCCTCCGAATAAGTAGCGATACTTCAATTCACCAGCCATACTTTTGTTAACTGCAGGTATAAATCTATTCTGTCTTACTTCGAGAGTATAAATATTTATTCGCTTGATAAAATAATAATGGCCGCCACATAGATCATACGACCTAACCTATAAACGTGTGGAGTATTATATCCACAGTTTAGTCTTGTGAATTTACTAATGTTGTTTATTAACCTTTTGTGAAGTGTATAGTTGTAAAACATTAAAGTTAGTGGAAGTTTTGAGTGTAGGTAATTGGGTTAGGATAAAACGTCATTTTGTGAAACTTTTATTGATGTTTACACTAACGCCATCGGTCGGATTTTTGTGCAAACGTCAAAATATTCAACAAAAAGAGCAAGGAGTATAGTGCAGTGTATATTTATTATTTAACTAACTTTTCTACCTGATAATTTGTTTGGTGAATTGAAAATAAATTTTATTCTAACGAATAAATTTGTTCCCAGATTAGTAACTTCTATCTTTAATAGTTTTCGGTGAATATGGGAATTAGCCAGTTAATAAAAGAGTAATTTTGTGTTTAGGATTACCTCAAAAACTTGAGATCTACTCAACCGATTTGAGAACTTCGTTGACTGTTTAAAAGCCTATTGATTGGCGAGTAACATAAAAAGGCTAAGTTCTCGCAAAGCGCTGTGCACTATATTTATAAAAACTATTTCAAGTCTTTTATCTATCTAGTTTTTTCGAGGGGGGTTAATCTTACCAAGAAGTAATCTTATCTATATAATATATAAAATTCTCGTGTCACAATTTTGGCCGCGATAATCTCCGAAACCATTGAACCGATTTTAATGAAATTTTGTAAATGTGTGCTTGGTGCAACTTACGCTACAGAATAGTTTTTATTAAATATTTTGTACAAAATTACGGTGTTTTCTCAAAAAAAAACTGTTTTAATAACATGTAATGACATTTGATATAATTTACTCAAAGCTATTAGTTCAGAAGCAAACAAAAAACCGTTTTAGTATCAAGTAGGGACATCTGTTATAATTCGCTTAAAACTATTAGCTCAGAAGCAAATCTGGTAGAATTTGCTGAAAGCTAATTAGTTCAGACCCCGGGCCGCAAACGAAACACATTTTGCAGAACTATATCTATCGCACCCGGGTGAAACCGGGACGGACCACTAGCTAGTCAATTAGAAATATGGACCATATTTCTTTATGAAAACGGACAATATACGAATAATGATGTAGACCACTAAGGACCTGCCGTATGCACTGTGTGAGTCTGTGGGTGTCTGTTCGGTAATCAATTACAAGTACCCCGCGGGCGTCGAAAGCACCACCACTCATCATCGGTAACGCACCGTTAATATATTACCCGCACACACACACAAAATATTCACAGTATTAAGTCCGATCCACATTCATAAAACTAAACAATTGGTCAAAAAATTGGTTGTCTGTAAAGTCGGTTTACGGACGATAGTTTTACGTGATAACGTATTCCGTAATACTGCATAACCTAAATTTATATAATAATTATACTAATTCGAATCTATGATATTGCATCTTTCGCTTCAAATTTAGGTTAATTTTATTTATTTAAATTACTCACTATATAATATAATTGTTTTTTTTAACTTTCTTTCTTTCGTATTTATTTTAAGTCTATAGCTGTCATAATATTTATAAAACAATTGTTTCACTGTTTATATAAAATTCCAAAACCTACTTACAATATTTAAGTATTTTCATACGTCAAAAAATTGATTTTTATAATGATAAAGTTTGTAAGAAAACGATTTTTTCGAGAGATGAGACCTAGCTAAAACGATTTTTTGCCCCCCAAAATCCCTTTTCAGTAAATTTCATCCAAATCATTAGGGCCGTTTTCGAGAAAGCACGCACAGGGTCAGGCGGAACGTTACGAACGTTACACTTTTTCGTGCATGCAGCCGGTGTTTTATCAATTTATAAGATTGGTGATTCATCAATTTATAAGACGTTATCACGTCAAAATGAACTTACAAGTCGTGAGGTGGATCGTTTATTATGAGATTTTTAAAGTGCGACCTTTGAGGTCCACACGACCCACTTCCCAGCATGATCAGTATCGAATATTAAAAATGTATTCAACAGATTAGACGCCAAATTTTTTTTTACAAGAAAATACTAAAATACGCACGTTTTTTAAAAAACAAAGAAACGGCTCGACCGATTTTGATAATATTTCTTTCGAATCACATTGACATTAATTAATGATGGGAATAATCGAGATATTTTGATAATCAAGACATTAGTAATCGAATGATTTCAATCATTCGATAACTAATGTCTTGATTATCGAAATATCTCGATTATGATTGAAACCATTCGATTACTAATGTCTTCATTATCGAAATATCTCGATTATGATTGAAATCATTCGATTACTAACGTCTTGATTATGGAAATATCTCGATTATGATTGAAATCATTCGATTACCAATGTCTTGATCGAATGATTGCCATAATCTAAACATTTTACTAATTTAGTAGTTTGCGCATTTAGACGGCAACACCGATTCGAAATAATTGAATTATATTGGTCTCTAGTCTACAATGACATATCATACAATTCCACAATCCTCTTATTGCGAGAGCTAATTTTTTACATTTAGGTATTGCAGAATATGAGCCTTCATTGTAGCGAGAGCTACTTTAATGTATCCACCTTGGGCATTACAAATGTAATCTTATCTTATAAGTGTGAATTAAAAGTGATTTTTTCCTATTTGTTTCATACAACAACAATAGCAAACACTGTGTTATAAATTTGTACGTTCCGTTATTAAAATTTGCCATTATTAGAAGCGTTGCCGAATAGGCATAGTTGCGTAATATTCGTTGAAACTAAATAGCAACCTAATTGTAGATGGAACTTTATTAATGATTTATTCACTTATTGAAGTGTTTGAACTTTAGATTACAGATCGATAATAATTCGATGAAGTACACTACCAATCTAACAACCACATAAATTACTAAATCATATATTACTTCAACACAAATGTTTCTTGTATTTTAAATTATTGCCGTTCGAATGGATCTGTGTTATCATACATAGAGTAAATTATAGACTCGCTACGTCAATGAAACGAAAGTTGACACAAGTAAAACGATTCTGCTGCCATCTGTTTGCGAAAACCCAAAATTGTATGGTTTGTGTTCAGAAATAATAATGCCATCAAAAAAAATGTCAAGTCTCACAACGCAGTTCTTCCGCTACAAAAAGTTGTGAGATCTCATGTAAAACCAAGTCAGTTACTGTAGTTAGTGTCTATGGAAGCACATGTCCAACAACTTTGTTATAAATTGTTACCTAATCAATTGCCTATCAACATTTATAGTGACAGTATCAATATTACACATTTTTGTTTTTATGAAAATCTACTATGTCGATTACTAAGTAAATCTAAACAGTGCACTTAAGGAGGTTGATCCGTTACAGTCCCAATCAAAAGTAAGTCGAATTCTAAATGGGAACTTTTATAGTTTATAAGTCGATGATACCAATAAATTATTGTCATAAAGGCATAAATAAATATTTTTTTTTAATATTAATTAATTATTTCAGTACTTTATACTTAATGGACTAACGTTTGTATTTTTTGTACAAAGTTAGGTTAAAAAAAATACATTTATGTAAATATCTGTATTTTACATATTTTTTGCAGTAAATAATTGAAAAAAGAAATTAGAAGTAATAAAAATTAAAATTAAATCATTAAAAAGTTGAAAATTCAGTTAGAATTGTTAAATCTGTCAAGAATAAAAGTCTATAATCGAAAAGTGCTAAGGTTTAATAATTTTTTTTATTGATTAAAAGTTTCCTAATTAAATTGGAAAAAATATTAAAATATGCGTAAGACATCGATGCTTCACATAGATAGTTTTTGGAACTGCTGACATTATTAGGTTATTTGCAAAAAATTAAAATGAACAGTTTGCATGCTAGCTTGACATATTTTCCATAAGACTACATGTAAAAGTTTTTTTTAATTTTTAACTTTATATATCTCCTAATGATTTTGGATTTTTTACAGAAAATTTTGTCATAAAAAAATCTATTAAAAAAACTTTATTTCAGATTTTTTTCATTATCTTCGTAAAACGGCTCAACCTCCTTAAGAATAAAGTATTTTAATTACAGAATATGGTGCCGTGTAATTGCCAAGTCATTATAATTACTATAGAAATAAAGATGTCTAATATTGACGCGGTCACTATAAAGGTTAATAGACAATTGATTAGGTAACAATTTATAACAAAGTTGTTGGACAGGTGCTTCCATAGACACTAACTAAAATAACTGACTTGGTTTTACATGAGCTCTCACAACTTTTTGTAGCGGAAGAACTGCGTTGCGTGACTTGGCATTTTTTAACATTTCATGTTTTTAATGGGATAATATTTGCAGTTCTAGTCTAGATTTTGTATCGTTGCGTTGTGACTCTATAATACACGTATTCTTTGGTGTTATGGCAGTGTTTAGAGTTATGATTTTAACAGGCAGTGTTTGTTAACGATTCGTTAACCTTAAAGATGGTTGCTAACTGATATATCACAGTTTGTAACACATGTTAACGCGTTGTGCGGTCTATTGTACAATCATTTGCATGGCCATAGATCAATACCTATAATAGATACCGAAAGAGATAATGACGGATTTTAACAATTCATCCTACAACACCACCAAACAGAAAAATGTGACAAGATATACCTAAAGGTGGATTTACGATCGTATAGACACGACATAACCTATATCTTTTTACCGGACTGCGGCGAAGCCAAAAGGAAGGGTTATGAGTTTAGCAGTCTATGTATGTTTGTATTTACGGATGTTCGACCGTAGCGTCTAAACTATTCATCTGATTTTGATAAATAAGGTGTCAATCGATTCGTTATTATAGCCCGGGTAACATAGGCTAAAATTATTTTTTGAATTGTAAATGTGTCTTGCTTGGTCCAACTTACGCTATAGGATAGTTTTTATTAAATATTTTGTACAAAAATGCGGTGTTTTCTCTTTAGTAACATGCAGCAACATCTGATAGAATTTGTTTCAAGCTATTAGTTCAGAAACAAACAAAAAAACTGTTTTAGTACCAAGTAGCGACATCTGATAGAATTCGTTCAAAGCTACTAGTTCAGAAGCAAATCTGGTAGAATTTGCTCAAAGCTATTAGTTCAGACGCCGGGTCGCAAACGAAATACATTTTGCAGAATTTTATCTGGCGCGCCCGGGTGAACCGGAACGGGCCGCTAGTATTTTTATAAAATTGAAGTAATAAATATTATGCACATAATTTGTTAATTTTAAGTTTAATGAAAAAAGCCTTGGCACTTGGCAGCTGTATATAACGCACAAAAGAAACAAGAACTTTGTCATTAAAGATCATTTATATTTTTCGAATACTTGATCTGAGCGTAATTACAGTTATTATGTTGTTATTTAAAAATCTAAAGCGATTTTCTCAAACGGAAGCTCGGACACTCCTTCACTAAATATCATCATTATTAAAGCAGCGTGTTATTGCCATAGTTTCTTGTATCTATATTTAAAAGATAATTCATAGAATTAAATAACATTTTACGAACTATTGTTATTTAAAATAATACACGTTATTATAAATGCAGCAAAAAACTTTAATTCGGTATAATTAACAAGACAAAAAAATCGATCAAATATCATCTTCGTTTGTACAGAAAGAGTTGTAACTTGTACGTCACTTGCAACCATTTGTTGTATCTCATTTGTTTATCAGCAACTTTTCTCGGAAATCACTGGACCGATTTATTTGTCGTCGGCTTCATTCTTACAAAATTATATGATTCTTATGACCATATTCACCGAACGTAAGTAGTTATTTATTCGGTTCATTTGTTCTTCAGGTAGCTATTCCTACGAATAAATCGCGATAATTTAATTCACCAAACATGATTATGGCCACTGCAGGTATAAATCTATTCTGTCTTGCTTCGAGGGTATAAATATTTATTCGCCTGATAAAATAATAATTGCCGCCACATAGATCATAATACCTAACCTATAAACGTGGAGTATTATATCTACAGTTGCTCTTGTGAATTTATTTATGTATTGTTTATAAACCTTTTATGAACTATATAATTAAAGTAAGTGGAAGTTTAGTGTGCAATTGGGTTAGGATAAAACATTATTATTGTGAGATACGTTTTTTTGACGTTTACACTAACGCCATCGGTCGGATCTTTGGGTGAACGTCGAAATATTCAACAAAAAGAGCAAGGAGTATAGTGCAGTGTATATTTATTCTTTAATTAACTTTTTACCTGATATTTTGCTTAGTGAATTGAAAGTAAATTTTATTCTAACAAATAAATTTGATTCCAAGATTAGTAACTTCTATCTTCAATAGTGTTCGGTGAATATGGACATTAGCTAGTTAATCTTCAAATAAATAAAATTGTCGACCAATTTTTCTCAGACCAATATATTGACAAAAAAAAAATTGGTTGTCTGTAAAGTCGGTTTACGGACGATAGTTTTACGTGATAACGTATTCCGTAATACATAACCTAAACCTCCCAAAATTTGGTTTCAATCCGCTTATCCTTGGTGTCGGAATGATAAGAAATGTCAAAAGTGACGTTTGCAACTTACAAAGTATTATGTTCTAATAATAATTAGTTATTCCAATACTTAACTTAGAAGGCGTTGCATTTCACAATATACTAATGTCAAAAAATTGAATTAAACATTAGAAATGCAGCCGTTTTCATGTTAAGACAAGACATACGTTTGCTTCTAATTTCCATGTACGGCAAACAAAGACAACCGACCGCGTCGCGCCATGCATTACACAACATTGCATTTATACAGCTATTTTTCTATATAAATTTGTATAAAATATTTTTCTATATAAATTTGTATAAAAAAACTGTTTAGGCAAATTCTGTTATACGAAATCTATGTAAAATGTTCTCCTCTTTCGTTTAAGACTGGTTTCAAACCGATCTGATTTAAATTGAGCGAGAAATTAGCAAAAAGCACGCACAGGGTCAGGCGGAACGTTACGCGTTATGCGTTATGCGTTACACTTTTTCGTACATGCAGCCGGTGTTTTATCAATTTATAATATTGGTGATTCATCAATTTATAAGACGTTATCACGTCAAAAACTGTTTAGGCAAATTCTGTTATACGAAATCTATGTAAAATGTTCTCCTCTTTCGTTTAAGACTGGTTTCAAACCGATCTGATTTAAATTGAGCGAGAAACTAGCAAAAAGCACGCACAGGGTCAGGCGGAACGTTACGCGTTATGCGTTACGCGTTACGAACGTTACGTTACACTTTTTCGTACATGCAGCCGGTGTTTTATCAATTTATAATATTGGTGATTCATCAATTTATAAGACGTTATCACGTCAAAATAATAAAATTACAAATCAATACAACACAAGATGACGTTTCGATCCGGATTTGGATATCTAAAAATATCAAAATTAATTAGTATTAAGTTATTTATTATCTAATAGAGATCACGAAAGATTGAAAGTATGAATGATTAAAAAAATTATGAAAGATTTGAATTAGCTAGTTAATATATAAATAAAAGAGTAATTTTCACTTTATTTATTTATTTATTTATTTATTTTCATACAGGCATAGCCCAATTACAGAAAATCATGAACGTTTACATACAAGTTTAAGTTCACTGAATGTGCAGTTGAAAATGTCTATACTACTACAAATGTTATTTACAAGTCCACACGTCTTGTACAGAGGCGAATTAGCAAAGTGACAGGTTCTTGGGGTTGGTAAATAAAACAGTTGGTGATTCCGGCTAAAGTATTTAGGTATATGAAAAGGTAACATATTTAGAAACTCTTGGTTGTCAACATGATTATGTAATAATTTATATAAGAACGCACAAGCAGCAAATTCCCTACGAATTTTAAGTGAAGTACAAGAGTGAATTTGTAATAAGTCAATATAATTCATATATTTGGGATAAATCCCGGTTATTTTAAATGTCAGAAATCTAAGAAATTTACTCTGTACTCTTTCAATATTATTTATGGTGATATCATAATAGGGATCCCAAATCATGCTTGCAAATTCCAATTTGGATCTGACATATGCATTAAATAGTTTGATTAAGGTATTAGGATCAGAAAAGTATTGACAACTCCTAAAAATAAATCCTAACATGGAGTATGCAGATTTGATTATATTCTCTATATGCAAGTTAAAAGATAGATCTGAACTAAAAATGACACCAAGGTCTTTTATTTGTAAGACACGTTTAAGAAGTATGTTATTTATTTTGTAATCAAATGAAATATTGACCTTCTTATTAGTAATAGTCATCATAGAGCACTTAGATATATTTAAATTAATTTTATTTAGCTTACACCAGTTGTAAACATTATTTAAATCATTTTGCAACTTTAAGCAATCAGAGTAATCGTTCACGGTTATATAGAATTTCAAATCGTCGGCATATAATTTAATTATCAAAATATAACCTATTATGTTTCGCTGTCACAGCAGCTTCATCAGATCTGATGAAGCTGCTGTGACAGCTAAACATATGTTATATTTTGATAATTAAAGTGAAAATCGTTTTTGACTTAATTGTTTTATTTATTTTATTTTATAATAGGATAGTTTATTTCTTTTTTTTTTTAATTTAGCAATATTTTCCAATAATAATATTATTTCACCAGCTTTTTTTTTTAATTTTAATTACCATTTTTGTGTAAACGTTGCTACCTACTTTACCACTCACCGAGCAGAAGTTCATCTCGTAATTTAATATTCTAAATTCATTTTGTTTAACTTCTGTATTTGCAGATATTTCGGCGTTTCCTTTCATCTTTTTTACTTTTAATTTTGATTTCTTTGAATGGAATAAGCCGCAACATACATAAACAAATATGAGTCATAAATTGTTATTTTCTGTCGTCAAGGTCTTTGAACTGTTTTTTTTTTCATAAAATATTAATTCATTTAAGCATATAAAGACTATACGTATATTATATAAATGAAAACATTTACAGTGTTTAGTTCGCTGGACATTGAAATAAATTGTTATTTATGAAGAATTGTCTTCGAACTAATCTAAAGACACTTTTATCATTCGATGCCGGGAACTCAGTGGCGTAACAATAGGGTCACAGAACGGGCAAATTGCCACGGGCCCCTGGCCTAAAGGGGCCCCCAGCCCGAGAGGCCGTTAGGATAAGACGAACCTAACATTCAATTACAAAATTTGGTAAAAAATATTAATTGTGTATTTAATCAATTTAAGTTAGGTATTAACTCATAAAAACATACACGAATTATACAAATATCTACTTTACTTCGTGATTTATAAAGATGAAACTACAACGTGAAGATTTTTTATATTAATGGAGGGCCCCATCCGATGAATTTGCCAAGGGCCTCAGGTGGTATAGTTACGCCACTGCGGGAACTAGTATTTTGTTTAAAAAAAAATGTGGGCCGTCGTGGGACGCCCGGCGAAAATAAATTTAAGCGAAAAGTAGGTAAATAAATTTCGCCTTATCAACTAACGAAATGCCAGTAACTAAACACGGCCGTGTAACTAAATTTCACCCTGTATAACTAAATATCTTCCCGTCATCCGGTTGTCGCGTTTAACAAAAGCCAAGTTATAATCCAACTCATACACCAAGCAAGCGTCACGCGCTGTCATCTAAGGATTATACTAGTAACTAGATTTCGTCCTGTTATCTAGACGTCGCCTTCAACTAAAGCAGTGTTTAATCCAACGCACACAAACGTAACGTCCTCCCATAAAAGTGACGCGCCAACCAAACGCGCCATCATAGATGTTTCACATAAAAAATTCAGGATCTTATAAGTAAGGAATTTACGTTGATATAGTACCTACATGTACCTATACGCAGATTCTTGTTGCTTGTACGTAGACTACAGGAAAATGACGTCACTCCTTGTTCGATAGGTGATGCAATTTTTAATTAACTATATAACTTTCTTATTTATTGATATTTTTAAAAACGAAAAAATACGATGATATTATTTTTGCCCTCATTAATTTATTTTCAATAATCAGAGAAAAATGGAGGAATACCCAATTTCAATTGAAATGTGATGTTAAGTTGTTGCGGTTTTCAGATTGATTGCACAAGTGCGGTATTTATAATTCACGAGCGTAAATAGATGTAGTAGCGATGCATTAATTAGATCTTTGTCTTCTCTCGAACGAAGACTATTGTTTATAATGTAACAATGTGAGGTCTTTATGACTTTTTACCATAAAAGGAACAGGACAAGCGTGTACTGATCAGTATTTTCTTGACCTTGATTTTACCTCCACAAACAGGACCGGCTCTAAATACCACGAGCCTTCTATAGGGATTCACTACTGTTTGGAATGGGCCTTCAGGATGGACATATATAGCCTATTTTGTTATCACGTTAAAATAAATGCACTTTTAGTGGAGACCAATTTTGTAAAATAAGTCGACGAAAAAACGGTGACAATCTACAAATTTGAGCGAACCGGACCGGGCCACTAGTAGTTAATAATTTATTTTCACTTAAACCGAAATATATCATTTTTAATCGGTAAATTGATATTGAAGGTCACAATAAAGAGCAAATAGCGTTCGAAAAGTCGTATATAAACAAATTAAACAATTAACCAAAACAGAATTGTCCAAGAACATTAATCATCGTTTAATGAATAAAAAAAACACTGCCGAAAAAAGGGCCGCCATTTTTAATCAAATGCATCTACTAAACAATTGAAAAGAGAAATTCCAACTTCTTTTATTTTGTTTTCAATCGACGCATGTAAAAAGTTATTGATGATTTCCTATTTATTTGACATACGCGACAACGGTACGGGATTGTTGAACAGTCGCGACGACCAGCTGGTAGCCTTAGGCTGTGTGCATTTGCCCTTATATGCTATTCCTAACTTATTGTAGTCATTTCTTGCGTCAGCTACCGTGTATAACAACAATAACACTGACTCTTGTATAATATTGTTGTATGTACAGTGAATTATTTTATTTCATTACAGATACCGTATACTTTTATTCTATACTGAGCATTGGAATAAAATCGCAATCGAACCATTAGGGTGCCAACATATACTTCTGTCTTTTTTTAAGCTGTAAGCACTGGCGTATCCAGGAAGGCAAAACAAGCACAGGGGACCCGGCTTAAGAAATTTCTAATTTGCCCCCTCCTGGGCCAAAAGCTGGGTACGCCCATGTTAACGTCATAGGAAAAGACAAAGGTTTTGAAACAGAGATACTTTATTCGGATTGAATGCAAGTACATCAACCAATCCTATCATCGAAGAAATCAGAGAATTACATCGAAGAAAGAGACGCAGATATATTTTCGATACGCTTTGTTGCTTTCATTCACCGCACATTGAGTAGGTGGACAATGATTCATATAGTAAATTATTAAAACCATACTCAATCTGGTTGGAGAGAGGGGGCACTATTATCAAGTTTCTGCCCCAGTTCGAAAAAATCGTAGTTCCTGGACTGCCTGGTACTTATTAAAAGTAAAACCATTTTTAAAAACAAGCTTTTATTGAAATGTTCTAAAAGGAAAAACATACAGTTTTAATTAAATCAAACCCGGCCATTTATAACTTCATTATACAATTTATATGATATAAAAGCTTGTCGCGAGATTTTCCTATGTAAATAAACAAGAATACAATATGTAACTTGACACAAGTAATTCTAATTCATAAAATATATTTATACAGGAAAATCTCGCGGCAAGCTTTTATATCATATAAATTGTATAATGTAATAAATGGGCGGGTTTGATTTATAATTAAAAGTTTATTTTTTTCTTTTTAGGACATTTAAATAAAAGCTTGTTTTTAAAAATGCTTTTTTACTATTAATATTTTTTTTTTGCATAATATAAAAAGGTAGAACTGTTTATAAAGAAATATCTTTTCCTATAAATTTTAATGCCATGCTGTTATATAATCAAAATTGCTTTACTTATATTCATTATGATATCCAGTTCATTCCAAAGCAGCACACTTTTAATTACGAAACAGTTAAATTAAATAAAAAAACGTATTTATTCGTCAAGTTTCTTTTGATTGTGTATTTCTAATGTATCCAAAGATACTTAAAGATAGCATAGAGCTGTTAATGGATACAAGACAAAACAATTACTTTAAATAACTAGACCATTAGGTTTTGGTCATTAACTTCTTGATTAATAGTTTATTGGCCCATTTTATCAGTATACTTTCAATTTTAATTTAGAATGAAGATAACATTATTGAATTGATTTTAATATAAACAACTTAATTATAATACGTGCACTCACTTCGTCAATAATTTTATAATTTTCTAGCGGTCCGTCCCGATTTCAGCCGGGTGTGATATAATTCAGCAAAATGTATTTTGTATCCGGCCCGGCGTCTGAACTAATAGCTTTGAGCAAATTCTACCGGATTTGCTTCTGAACTAATAGCTTTGAGCGAATGCTGGCAGATGTCGCTATTTGGTAATAAAACGGTTTTTTGACGTGATAACGTCTTATAAATTGATGAATCACCAATCTTATAAATTGATAAAACACCGGCTGCATGCACGAAAAAGTGTAACGTTCCTAACGTTCGTAACGCGTAACGTTCCGCCTGACCCTGTGCGTGCTTTTTGCTAATTTCTCGCTCAATTTAAATCAGATTGGTTTGAAACCAGTCTTAAACGAAAGAGGAGAACATTTTACATAGATTTCGTATAACAGAATTTGCCTAAACAGTTTTTTTATACAAATTTATATTGAAAAATAGCTGTATAAATGCAATGTTGTCTAATGCATGGCGCGACGCGGTCGGTCGTCTTTGTTTGCCGTACATGGAAATTAGAAAATAACGTATGTCTTGTCTTAACATGAAAACGGCTGCATTTCTAATGTTTAATTCAATTTTTTGACATTAGTATTTTGTGAAATGCAACGCCTTCTAAGTTAAGTATTGGAATAACTAATTATTATTAGAACATAATACTTTGACAGTTGCAAACGTCACTTTTGACATTTCTTATCATTCCGACACCAAGGATAAGCGGATTGAAACCAAATTTTGGGAGGTTTAGGTTATGTATTACGGAATACGTTATCACGTAAAACTATCGTCCGTAAACCGACTTTACAGACAACCAATTTTTTTGTTGCTTCTGAACTAATAGCTTTGAGCGAATGCTGGCAGATGTCGCTATTTGGTAATAAAACGTTTTTTTTTTGTTGCTTCTGAACTAATAGCTTTAAACAAATTCTATCAGATGCTACTCAGATCAATAATAATAATTGAAGGAGATAATTTTGCTTTGGTCATATTTTTTGCAGCCCGCATTTAATCACATTCTATAATCTAAACGAATTCGGTGAAAAGAAATTTGGACACAACATTCATCTCGGTAAACGAAGATGAACGTGCGTACTCATGTTCCTCTCCCCTCCATTCGTTCTTTTGCACCCGGGTGAAACCGAGAGGGGCCGCTAGTTAATTGTAATAGTAAAATAATAATTGTGTATTTCCAGTGGATATTTTGTACATCGAGTTATCGTACTCTAACCAAATTTTTTCCTTTAAACAATATTCACAAAATGGATTTAAAAAATTTATTTTAACTCTCCGTTGGCGGCACATTAAAACCTCCCTTTTCTTGTTGGGGTCATGGGCTGGTGCCTCTCTTGTCTATATGGTAAGCTGACAATCGGCATATACTAATAGAAAATATTATGTGCATTTCGTGAAATGTCCAGATCCACCAGATGATAGCAATAAATACAACGACAAGGAGATACCCGTATAGTTTCCTGTGTTTGAATTCCGCTTTTATTGAATGGCATTGAAACATTTTTTGTAGACGCGCGCTTGTCGATAAAAAAAATATTAACGATATAATAAGAGGCTGTCAAAATATTAAACGAAGATGTGATTAAAAATATTTATCATTTGGAATAAAAAATTACTGCCGTACTTACATCAAATCGTTTTCACTCGTATGCATTAAATAAAAAGCAAGCAAACTTGTTTTTTTTTGTATACCTGCAGACATACATCGCTGCAATTGTAGGGTCTTCAATCAACGGTCACATGACTCATAATATCATCACGCACGAGATTATATCACATTATTTGCACTTATTCCTGATAAAGTAAGTGATTTTCTTAACAGTTCAACATTGACAAGTTCACTTGTGCTGTTATTCATCGAACAATATTAAAGATAGAAATTACTAATCTTGGAACAAACTTGTTCGTTAGATAAAAATTTACTCAATTCACCAAACACAATTAGGTACAGGTAGAAAATTTAGATAAAGATTAATATACACTGCACTATACTCCTGTTTCATTTTGTTGATTATTTTGACGTTCATCCAAAAATCCAACCGATGGCGGTAGTGTAAACGTCAAAACAAAAAATTTCATAAAATAATAATGTTTATCCTAACCCAATTGCACACAAAACTTCTACTAACTTTAATGTTTTACAGCTATACACTTCACAAAAGGTTAATAAACATAATTCACAAGAACAAACTGTAGATATAATAAGTACTTCACGCTTATAGGTTATTAAAATATTATGATCTATGTGGCGGCCATTATTATTTTATCAGCGAATAAAAATGTATACCCTAGGGCCTAGAAGTAAGACAGAATAGATTTACGGGCCGCTAGTATAATATATAATGTATTAACATTGCATTCAAATACGGCGTTTTTGTGTTATCAATTAATAACCTCAAAATTGTCACTTTCCTGTGTATCAGTTTTATCCTTCATAAGAACTAGCCATTTTAAGATTTAAGATATTTGCCTCCCTTTTTAGAAAAAAAACACACAATTTCTCCACATAAATTATATATCATTTTACAGATTTTTGTAAATTAATTAATTAACAGCAACGCTGAACAACGTCTGCCATCTGACGGCTTTAATTTTGAAACAGCGAGCAACGCTGAACAACGTCACAGCAATGTTGCATGATGCCATCTGACGGCTTAGCTCAACGCTTTTGCTACTTGCGCCTCTATATGACAATTTTAGTAGAATATTTCTTCGATCTGTCATCTGAACTTCATATTGTAATACAACAAAAAGAAGAACGTTATAAGCAGTGTGCAAAATTAGAAACGAATTGAATACCTGCAATCATATATTTAAAAAATAATTTTGTAAAGTGATAATTATTATACTTATTTAGTGCGAATAATTCGCACAGGTCACTCTAGTATAACAATAACATTATGTTTTTTGCTTTAAAGTTTAATATTATTGAGACCCTGCACATTTCAATGTACCCAAATTTATTTCAATACAGGTAAGATGACGACTGATTTATCCTATAAATGAAATTAACCAATGATGAGAGTTGACCAAATTTGGACAGATAATAAAAAGGTATAATTTCTACCTTCGTGGTGTCCACTAAACGTGCTCATGGCTGTTCACAATCAGAACAGTAATCTGTACATTAAAGAAAATTGTTATTTCATTTAAATTGACATCTTTAACAAAATTATTTTATCCTCAGAAGTTTTAAATTAGCCACGGAAAAAAACGTATCGAGTTGTTAGAATATTTTAACAAACCTCTCGCTTAAAAAATGTACAAAAAATCATCTGGACTGCGATTGTATCTCTGATGGACCTGTAAATTGTTGATGATGTTTTGACAAGAGGTGATGATAGGTTGAATGTGTCCACATACCTTAATAAAGGAACTTGCTTCGAGCAAGAGTGTTACCAAACGACATTCATTATTCATTATATATATTTTTTTATTTTATAATAAAACGATAAAGTTTGAATAATTTAAAGAATTTCAGAAATTTACAATTGATCTATTTAAGTCAGTTTTATGTAGATTTAAATGTTAACTCTATAATTTGAATTTTGATTAATGCCTTTTCGTTTAAATGAAAATTATACCAGGTGCTCAAATATTTGATTAACGTCTGATTAGAACTCTTCAATAAATAAAATTATCGACTAATTTTTCAGACAATATATTAGCAAAATATAATTAATACATTAACGTTTCGATCCCGATTTGGATCTTCTTCAGAATGGATCTAAAAATATAAAAAATAATTAATACTTATTTAGTTTCTATTTATTTTTAACGAAATTCGTGAAAGATTTTTTTAATATTGAAATATTGAAAAAATAATAACCAGGTGCGGCAAAAGTTCAGCAACGGTCCGAAAGGACCCACATAAAAAAAAAGACAGAAGGAAGGATAAATAGAACAAGTAATAGTAATAGTCCTTACTATATTTTTGGACTCCTGCCCTAGCACTGGTATTCCAAGTTGGGCAGGAAATCCTCTAATTATGTATTTATTAAATATGTATTTTTTTATCTTTACTTGAGGAAATAAATTTTGAATTTGAATTTGAAACCTTATGGAATTTGGTTCTCGGTTAAATTGATCTAAAATGGTGTTATCTCATAGCTTAAAGGTCACTAAGAAAAAGGGCGCATAGCCTAAAAATCAATATATTTTTAGCTACGGATATGTTTAGCGATATTTTAGATATATAGGAATATCCATTGAATTCATAAACGTGTACCATGTTCAAATTTTGTACTTTTTTTAGAATTAGAAAAATAGTCGAAAACTAGGTAATGTTGGAAGGTGTCGCTCTGTATAAAATAATAACGTCATATTCGGATTCAGCGCACTCGAAAACGTATTTCTAGAGCCTAGGGTTTTTTAAGATTGTGAATTCAATGGATATCCTTATATCTAAAATCCAGCATAGGAATAGAATCACAATCGAACCATTAAGGTGCTGTCTTTTTTAAATCGTAAGAGCTCGTTGATTCTGATTGGCTAACGCCATAGATAAAGACATAAGACTTTTGATAAAGAGAGATATACTCACTGCTAATATATATTGGCGGAATAACCAAGGAATTACTTCGAAAATAGAGACGCAGATATATTTTCGATACGCTTTGTTGCCTTTGCTCACCGCACATTAAGTAGATAATGATTCATATAGTAATTATCGGAGAATCTCGTTAGAGATTCTCTTCTGTGTAAACTCCGCACATAAAATAAAACAAATAATTATTATATTGTAAATATGGTCAAAATCAGAAGCTTCATGTTATTTGAATAAGTCATAAATATGCTATTTTGCAAAGTTTCTTTTTTCCTTTTTGTTTTTGTAAATTTTGTTTATATAAATTTGTAAAGTGACCAATTCCTGTAATAGATTTGGTTCTCAAATACAGTAGGTACTGATTGATTGATTGAAAATAAAACAAATAATAAAAATTCACATAATAAAAGCAAACCAACGCATCTCCGCCCGACGAATCTCTAACAAATTCTTATACATTGATTTTTTATCTATAGTACTAATATATAAAGCTGAAGAGTTTGCTTGTTCGGTTGAACGCGCTAATCTCAGGAACTACTGGTTCGAATTGAAATTTTTTTTTGTTGGATAGCCCATTTATAGAGGAAGGCTATAGGCTATATAATATCACGCTACGACCAATAGGAGGGGAGCATCAATGAAAAATGTAACTCAAAATTTGTCCGTCCGACAAAAACTTTTGAACGGTAACTCCGATCATCATGCAATTTGGACACAACATTCATCTCGGTAAACTAAGATGAATGTGCGTACTCATGTCCCTCCCCCCATTTGTTTTTTGCACCCGGGTGAAACCGGGCGGGACCGCTACTATAATATATGCTTGCGACGACTGAATCAGCTGATATATGTTTAATCTGTGGTCTGCGGTGTCCCACCCAATTCATATGTGGCAAGCGTAGCGTAACGCGCGGTAAACGTGAATCGACTCAACCGAGAATTGTGCGATAATTCACCGCGATGCGACGGCCATACTAAACAAGACGTGTAGAAATAAATTATTGCGTATACTGCAGCTTCTTGTAAATGGTCTTTAAAAACACTGTTCTTTATACTGTCCTATTTTTATTCAGTTGTCTCTAGATTGTTTTTTTTTTGTGTGAAACATCTAATGACGCATTTGATTGGGAGTTAAACCGTGCCATTGGCGCGACACTTTTATGGGAGGACGTTACGTTTATGTGCGTGGGATTAATTGAAAGTGACATCTAGATAACAGGGCGAAAGGAATTTTAGGACATTGGAATAAGGTAGGTAAATTTTGAGCACAGGAGTTTGACAGGTAATCGGCCATGACCTTGAATAAAGAACCATCTTGATATTTATCTGGAATTATTGAGAGAAACCATGGAAAACCTGAATAAGATGGCCGGTAAAGGAATTACCGTTTCTCGGCGAGAGGCAGCAGGAAAAAGTCGCAGCCACATCTGCCCCCGCTGGGATTCGAACCCGGTATCACCCGAATGCGCCACTCCGCTCGGTAATAGTCTGTTATGCACGTCATCTTAACATAATTTGTGTGCTCCCCCTTGTCTAGGATTTAGTCCTCCAGTAGTTTGGATCTCCTCATGTGCTCCAGAATATTGGTGACTAGATTGTCCTCCGTTCTCATCAATGTATCCAAAGATGGTTGTTCTCCTGTAGGTCAGGGCTTCGCATTCGAACCAGTAAATGGTTGACTGTTTCGTCCTTCATTTCGCAAAATCTACACTGTGTCGATTCCTGACGTATCCCCATCGTGTGTGGATGCTTTCTCAGGGGTACATGACCGGTTAAGAGCCCAACGACTTTTCTGAGTTTAGGTCTACTGAGTTTGATCAAGTCCTCTGTAAGCCTGTTTGAAGGGCCCGTGTAAGTTTCCAGTCAGTGGTTTGCTGATTGCGGGTCCAGCGATTTATTAATTACTAGAATAGTTACTTAAGTGGAGTGCTAGTAACTTAAAGTTGCATTTGAAGAAGATTCATTTTTTTCATTGATAATCAGGGCCATAACTAGAACCTCGGGAGCCCCGGCCCCCGGGGCAAGAAGTAAAATTGGGCCCCCGACGTAGAATTTAGACAAGTGCTTTTTTTCAATGTTTTTTTTTACATATTTCTAGAGGTGATTTATGGAAGGGTTCCAAAAAGTAAAAAACGAGTGTGAACATCTTTGAACCCCTAAAAAGTAGGCAAAGAAAAGGAGCTCCTTCGAGGCCCCGGGGCACCGCCCTGCTTGCCCCATTGCCGGTACGACCCTGTTGATAGTAAAGATAAAATGATCCGTAAAATAGTTCAAAGTGCAAGAAAAATTTCGAATCGGCTCCTTGTGTCAAAAACAGTTTTCTGTAATTAAATACACAATACAAAGGCACCTGTGTTACGGGAAAGTTTCCATTAATATTAAATGCATTTTCCAAGTAATGAAAATAATCAGAACGAGGGGAAATTGACTTCATGCTTGCAACGATAAAGGTTTTCGAGGAACACCTCTAGATGCATTTTTTACGGAATCGAAACATCTGTTGTCCCACATTGTAATAAAAATTATTTAGAATTTCCTCGACATATAACGACTATAAATAGAGAAAAGTACATGACATTGCGTAAGCTTGGACAACTCAACTGACATCGTTCTATTTTCTTCACAATGGACTCATGCATTATCAAACAGTGCATAGTATAGTATTAGATTTCTACATACGGACAATGTATTATGCTTAATATGGTCTTCTGATAAGGTATCCATATTAGAAAACAATGTAACTGAAGAAAGTTTAGATCATAATCAGAAATAAACATCTTAAAACTGGAGCTGAAACACGGGACCGAGTTTGCCTACGCTATCAGCAAGAAGAACTCTTGTCAGAAGGCCGACGCCCATATTAAAACATTCCAAGCGCACATTAGGAGACGGCCGATATTATATATAGACCACAAGCTACATCTGACCTCACTTGTCGAGCGTCTATAATTTACAATATCTCGCTTTCTTCAAAAAGAATCCTGCATGTTTGAAATAGTCCATTGTTTAATTGTCTCTGAGAAATTCGAAGATAATTGACTGAAAACAGCTATTAGCAATCTCTAGAAAGAGATAGATAGTGGCAGTCACGCTATTTCGTCTCACTCACACCTGTTGAGGAATGGTCTTCGTCTCAAAGTCAGGGATGGCGACCCGCTAACCGCACAAAAACCAGAGACCCCCTTGCCCAATTATTTCAAAATTAAAAGATTATTTTGGATTGTCATTCACAACTGCGTTATTCCAAATCTTCTTGATTTCCGACCTTGTAGGCCGTCGTCTATTAGTATTTCTACCTGACGTTTCGTCTGCAATTGCGGTAGACATTATCAAAGGAAGTGTCCCCTTGCCGATTTGCGGGTAAGTGTGTCGACGACTAGTGTCTAAACGTGTGTTTTCTGTTCGGTCGTAGTAGGATACACTGTCTGAAAGGCTTGCGTAAAGTTGGGCATCCTTGCATCAAGTCAATAGTAGTAACACCGTATAAAAATCTCGTGTAACGATGTTCGTCCGCGCTAATCTCCAAAACCACTGAGTCGATTTTAATGAAATGTATGTCTATTTTGGTCCAACTTAGACTATATGGATAGTTTTTATTAAAAATTACGGTGTTTTGTGAAAATAAACTGTTTCAGTAACATGCAGTGACATCTCATAGCAATAACTCTAAACTATTAGTTCAGAAGTAAACAAAAAACCGTTTTAGTACCAAGTAGCGACATCTGATAGTATTCGCTCAAAGTTATAAGTTCAGAAGCAAATCTGGTAGAATTTGCTCAAAGCTATTAGTTCAGACGCCGGGCCGCAAACGAAATACATTTTGCAGAGTTATATCTATCGCACCCGGGTGAAACCGGGCCGCTGTAATACTATAATAATACATGACTTAAAACATCCCCAGTGGTCGGTTAGTAAGTGTATATATGTAGTGTATTTGAACGCATGTAATATGTAAATAATTGAATAGCAGAAACACCTGTAAGACTCGATTGTATTTAACGACCATTTATCCATGCCTTATCAACAACGCAAACATTTATATAGGCAACGTGAAATCCGTGTGAATTCTCTATTAAAAGAACTGTAGCTTAGTAACTTAGTTGTCCAGGTGTACCTACTTTTCAAAGTTTTATTTTACTATAACAAGTTTATGTTTTCGATTTTTAATTTAAATAACTCTGAACTAATCGTTTCGTTATTAAAGACTTTAAGCTGCTTTTGGAATAACTTTACAAGTTTTGTATAATGATGGGAATAATCGAGATATAATATTCGAGACATTACTAATCGAATGATTGCCATAAACGAAACATTTTACTATTTTATTCTTTGCGCATTAGACGGCAACACCGATTCGAAATATTTGATTTATATAGCTCTCTTTCCGCTACTGCAGGGAACCGAGCGAGATAGATACTACTAAATTAGTAGTATCTATGTCTAGATATTACTAAATTAGTAGTATCTATCTCTAGATATTACTAAATAAGTAGTATCTATCTCACAAGTCACAACACACATTAGTGCTGGGTTCCCTGCAGCACAACTTGTGTGTAGTGTAGCTGCTAGCTGTTGATCGGCTACTCTGTTCTCTCTCGATTATTATTAGTAGTATTTCGTAGTGTTCCGTTCCGATAAATGCATTCATTCGTTTAATTTTAGTATAGTAATTCGATTCGGTAGTGTTTTTACTAAAATGATTCATAATCGAATGAATTACTAATTGTATATCATAATCGAGATATCTTGAGATATGTTAATAATCGAATGAATCGATTATCATATCTCGATTTATTCCCATCACTACTTTTGTACAAACAAATAAAATTTTTATTATTAGGTTGCGTTCGTAAATTATTTAAAATTTTCAACGAAATTTCACGTTTATATAGAATAACTAGACAGAATTAGGCATTTGTCTATCTGTTGATCAATTTGTTTTGTTGTTTGTTATAATCATCAGGAAATAGGACATCACAATCGCAATTAAGGAACTTATCTCCGAAAATTCTCCACCGCTTGCTTTGAAATTTTCACACAACGTCTCATTCGAATACCTATTATACATATAGATGTCACACCTGTGACAGGTGATAATCTGCTTTTTGATAAACAGCGCCATCTGTTGGACGTTAAAGCAACACACGCTATATAAAATATTTAATGTCAATGAACGTCATCTGTTGAATACAGCACCATCTGTTGAACGAAACAGCAACACACGCAAACCAGACTGAGCTACAGCAACGCGTGGCCGGGTACAGCCGGCAGGTCTATATAGTGATATGAACTGACGATATTATTTGAGAATCCAATACCATTTAAGTTCAACTGCAAAATGCATTCTTCTACCATTTATATACAAATAAAGTAAACGCAATATGTAAATATTTAGTCTGTATATGTCAAGCGTGGTGGCAGTTTACTCTAAATACAAACAGACTGGCCATGTTATATTGTTTAGAATGTACATATTGCGTTGTTGTCAATGGCGAGGCGTGCCATACCGAACTGGGTAAATATACAAATTAGAATCTGATTAACGTCTGATAATTTTATTAAAAACTAATTAGAAATTTTTTTTTAATTAATTTATATTTTTAGATCAGTCATTTTTGTGATTTTATACGTGTCACTTGGGGCGCTTCCATACAGTTACTATACATACTTATTATTATTCATGTAGAATGTTGATCGTTCTATAGCAAGTCCCTTGTAAAGCAATAACCGAACAAGTAATATAATTTATCCTGTAAGTTAGATTATTTCAACTATATTTTCATAGATTCGGAGTAAAACATTGCGTGTATACTATTGTTTTTTTACCGATTTCAAATTATAGTCAATGACATAGAATCATAACTAACAATGAATTAAGGTTATGTTTTTTGGTAATTATTTACTTTCACGGTCACCTGGTTTTTTGGCTCTAGAAAATCGAAAAATAGATGGATTTCAATGATCTCGGTCTCAAAATGTTCCATTTTACGGCGGATTTATGAAAAAAATTAGTTCACCCCGGAATTACAATTCGCATACCCGTTTATCGTTCACCCCGGAATTGTTTTTTTAAAAACTCCACATTTGCCCCTTCCCGTTTCACCCCGGAATTACAATTCGCATACCCCTTTATCGTTCACCCCGGAGTTACAATTCGCATACCCCTTTATCGTTCACCCCGGAATTACAATTCGCATACCCCTTTATCGTTCACCCCGGAATTACAATTCGCATACCCCTTTATCGTTCACCCCGGAATTACAATTCGCATACCCCTTTATCATTCAGCCCGGAATTACAATTCGCATACCCCTTTATCGTTCACCCCGGAATTGTTTTTTTAAAAACTCCACATTTGCCCCTTCCCGTTTCACTGCGAGACAATTCGCATACCCCTTTATCGTTCACCCCGGAATTACAATTCGCATACCCCTTTATCGTTTAAAAAAAAAAATAACTTTTTTGAAAATTTTTTTTTTTCAAAATATTCATTTTTTTATGTAGATTGCGAAAAAAAATATACGAACTTGATTCCACGACGTCAGAAACAGTTATAAAGGATTATATGTAGAAAGTCAATTTTTTTTTGCATTTAAAGTCATGAAACTGTGAGAAATATTGATTTTTTCAATTTTCGTATTTTTTTCCATAAATCCGCCATAAAAACGAAGATTTTTAAAAAAAAAATTCATCGAAATCGGATGATTTTTCGATTTTCTAGAGCCAAAAAACCAGGTGACCGCGAAACTAAATAATTACCTGTTTTTTTTCAGGCGAATTCTCTAATTCTTTATGTTGTATTCAATTTTTAATTTACTTGTAAAAATATAAAAGCCAGTGAAAGTAACAAATAAAGATTTAAAAAAATCTGTAATCAAAAAATTGATGACATTTAATGGTCACTTATAAGTATAATTAATGAATTTTTATATTCACTTATATAATTAGTAAATTTTTATATTCACTAATTCATTTTGTGAGTAATCACTAATTCTGCGTGGTACGATTCTAGCATTGACAAATAGTGAATATGCACTTGTAAATTAGTAAAAAATCACTCATTCATGTTTAGAGAGTGTCTTCAGCAATTTGGAAATGTTGTTATGCTTCGCTATATCTTCTTTTAACCGATGCGTCTAGTAAGTCTACTTGTTTGGCTGGTCATGTATTTTGCATGTAATTGTATGTAATGTTAAAAGTATAACCTATTCATATTATTGTATATTCTAGAAGTCTTTACGGATATATATTTTTATCATTATTCTATGGTGTTTCTAGTTGCCGCTTTTATTCTATGGTAAACACAGCTATACATAATATGTTGACATCGGCGAATTTCTTTATTTTACAGTTGAAAAAAGTCTGCGCGGGTGTTATGTTGTTGTATGCGCAGTAGATTATTCAGTGGTGTAATAAAAAAATTGTTGATCTCAGATGACATTTAATGATCACTTATATAATAAGTGAATTTTTTATTCACTTATATAATTAGTGAATTTTTTTATTCACTTATATAATTACTGAATTTTTTTATTCACTTATATTAGATAATTTTTTTATTCACTTATATAATTAATGAATTTTTTTATTCACTTATATTAGTGAAATTTTTTATTCACTTGTATAATTAATGAATTTTTATATTCACTAATTCATATTGTGAGTATTCACTAGTTCTGCTTGGTACGATTTTAGCATTTTTACGCCTCAAGTCTAAATCCGACACTATAAGGATAGGGCGGCCAAAACTATTATTTTTTCCGCGGTAATGTATTAAAATGAAATGACCATTTTTGCGAAGAGGTAACTGTAATACTTCAACATAATTTTTTCCGAGGTGTGTTTTATAATTGCAAGTTTATTTAGCTTAGAGGATTATTACGGAATAGTTAATACCAATAATTTATATATATAAAAACAAATTGTATAAAGGCCACTGCACACGAGGCTGCTTTAGCAGCTGGAATCGTTGCTGCAACTAGTACTGGCAGCCGCGCTGGCTACGAAAATGAAAATAACTCAACTGCGGGCTCGCGTGCGTGGATTTCCAAATTAGATCCGGGACTATTTTTCGTGTTGTTTTTGACCAAGAACCAATCAGAAAACAGTATCTTGTCACGTGAACCCACAAACAAACATGGCGTCACAGTGTGTTGTTCTGTTCAGAGACAATAAACGTTCACTTTTGTTGAACTGTCACTGCGCGCGCACCAAACCCAGCTTCAAAACACGCATCGCGTGAAGCAAACACATAAAATCCATCATGAACACAAACAGTTGAAACCTAGAGCCAAAGAACCCCGCACAAACCGTATGGAACTTGGTTCTCGGTTAAATTGATCGAAAATGGTTTTATTTTATAGTTTAAAGAAAAAGTGTCCATGGGCGCATAGCCTACAAACCAATAGATTTTTAGCTACAGATATGTTTAGCGAGATTTTAGACATAAGGGTATCTATTGAATTGCACATTCTTAAAAGATCCTAAGCTCTAGAAATATGTTTTCGAGTGCGCTGACATTATTATTTTATACAGGGTGACACCTGCCAATATTACCTAGTTTTCGACTATTTTTCTATTTCTAAAAAAAAGCACAAAAGTTGAACATGGAACATGTTTGTGAATTCAATGGATATCCCTATATCTAAAATCTCGCTAAACATAACTGTAGCTAAAAATCCATTGGTTTTTAGGCTTTGTGCCCTTGGACACTTTTTCTCAGTGAACTTTAAACTATAAAATGAAACCTTTTTCGATCAATTTAACCGAGAACCAAATCCCATAAAGTTTGTTCGGGGTCCTTTAGCGAGGAATCTATATCTATACTAAGGGTGGTTAAATTTTAAGGGCCGATGTTGAATGTGAACCACACCTAAACGTCAAGTTTTTTTCTGCATTTCATTTGACATTTCTCAATTTCAGACTAACTCAATTTGAACCATTGGAAAGATACACAATCGAGCAACGCGTTAAAGTTATTCAGGCTTATTATGAAAATGGGCGTTCAAATAAAAATGCATATCGTGCACTTCGTGATTTTTTCGGTCAATTTAATCGTCCAAATGTGCGTACAATCGGAAAAATCGTGCAAAAATTTGAGCAAACCGGGTCTGTAGGACATGTGAAAATTCAATGGCCGTGTTATCTCACGTGGTGGCGATGTCAATTGGCCGCCAAGATCATGTGATTTGACACCGTTGGACTTCTTTCTTTGGGGTTATTTGAAAGAAAAGGTGTACGTCGATAAGCCAGCAACAATTCAAGAGCTAAAGGATGAAATAATTCGGCACATTAACGGCATAGAACCTCAATTATGCCTCAGCGTCATCGAAAATTTGGACCATCGGATGGAGGTGTGCCGCCGAGGTCGCGGCGGCCATTTGGCCGATATTTTGTTCCATACATAATTGAACCATACCATATTATCATACTAAAAAGAAATGACAATAATTTCCTAAATAATTTGTGTTTTATTCAAAATCAACATCGGCCCTTAAAATTAAACCACCCGTTATATAAAGCTGAAGAGTCTGTTTGTTTCGTTGGTTGAACGCGCTAGCCTCAGGAACTACCGGTTCGAATTGAAAAAAAAAATTTTTTTGTTAGATAGCCCATTTATCGAGGAAGGCTATAGAGTATAGGCTATATATATAATATCACGCTGCGATCAATAGGAGCGGAGCATCAATGAAAAATGTAACTCTAAATTTGTCCGTCCGACTTTTGAACGGTAACTCCGATCATTATGAAATTTGGACACAACATTCATCTCGGTAAATTAAGATGAACGTGCGTACTTATGTTCTCCCCCCATTCGTTCTTTTGCACCCGGGTGAAACCGGGCGGGAACGCTAGTCTGTAGCGATAAAATAAGCTCGTGTGCAGCGGTCTTTTTTCAGTATAAAGTGTATATTAAACAAAACTGTATAATTAATGTTTTGTTATATATGGTCGTGTATGTATTTGCTGGGTATAATATATGAAATTAATTCTTTAGGATTGGACTTCGATTGAGTCATAGAAATCTTTGGGGACGTGGGAGGTTAGGAGGCACACGCATAACAGTATTGATGCAACATTTTATTTAAAGTGAAAAATATTAATCAAGGCGGTTGGACGAACGGCACGTAATATCGTCCGTTATAAGTTAACTTTGCGCAGTTGTTTTTCAGGCTGTCCGTTGTGGCACACGACATAAATGGCTTGGCGTGGTGCTACTCAAACACCCACCACCATCGCCCCGACTGGTCACGGCCGATATCCACCGTTCGAGAAAGACAGTGGCTTCGAATGTTTGGTGCTATCTATGCAGATAAATAAAATTGAAGAGCTCAATAATTATCTATACTAATATATAAAGCTGAAGAGTTTGTTTGTTTGGACGCGCTAATCTCAGAAACTACTGGTTCGAATTGAAAAAAAATTTGTTGTTGGATAGCCCATTTATCGAGGAAGGCTATAGGCTATATAATATTACGCTACGACTAATTGGAGCGGAACATAAATGAAAAATGTTGCAAGATGTGTCTCAAAATTAGTCCGTCCGACAAATATTATCAGGTGAAATGCCTTAACTAAATACTGCAATATTAGCGTTCAAGAGTACAAGCCCTGATAGCTCAGTCGCTAGAGCGGAAGACTCTTAATGCCAGGGACTAGGGTTCAAGCCCCACGTCGGCGAATATATTTTTATTTCTACATTGCTTTCTTCTAAGGTTTTTTAAAATTTTATTACGACTAATTAAAATTAAATAAATCTAATTAATAGCTCATTTGAAAACTGTTAAGGCACCTATATATAAAAATAATTTTACTACAGTGTTTTCAATTAAATATTTATTATATTAAAAGAAATTTATTACTTAAAAAAAGTATAAATACTGCTTTTTAACGACAAAAACTTTTGAACGGTAACGCCGATCATTATGAAGTTTGGACACAACATTCATCTTGGTAAACTAAGATGAATGTGCGTACTCATGTCTCTTCCTTCCCTATTCGTTCTTTTGCACCCGGATGAAACCGGGCGGGACCGCTACTATTTCATAAAGATTTACGCTTAAAATCCAACGAGAGCTAAGTAATTGCAATGTATTACTTGTGTTTTCATTATCTTTATGTTTATATTTCTTTCTTCTTACATTAGACTGTTCATTTCGTTTTTGAACAATTTTATAAATTAATATTTTGTTCAATACATTAAATATTCTACGTTTAAAGTAAAAAAAAATGTAAATTCATTTTAAAGTTCATATTTTGTAAATATTCGAGTGAATAATAACAAATTATGGCAGGAAGAAGTTTTACTTCAGTCGTGTGGTCTAAAGCACACTCGTTTTTTTGTGAAATTTCGTTAAAAACAAGAAGGCTCTTCATATTTGCATATCAAACATCCTTCCAAAATTTAGTTTCAATCCGTTCATCCTGTATCATGCTCACAGACAAACGGACAATATGTTTTTTGAATTAGGGGGACCTGAAAACGAAAAGATATTGTAAAATTTTGAAAAGTGAATTTTGACCTAAACTAGTACCATTCCCGACTTGTGGGTTGGAATGGTAAGTGTCGCTCAAAAAAATAGAGAAGAGACTGAAAATTCAGAATAAAGTAGTGTTGATCCAATAGAATGTTACGATGAATGAAGGTTTTGGTTGAGGATCATAAATAAATAAGCTTTACCGTAATTAACAAAATTTGACAATACATAACAGGCAATTAGCACCGGCCATCTGGAGACAATGTTTTGATCAGAAATTGATCAACATCAAATATTAGTCCACAGAAAGTGCTTTTTGGTTATATATTTTCAGACAAATATTTCAATAAATTTTTTACTTCGTGGCATTTTTATAAAGATTTAATAATTTTTTTAACGGTTTTTATAATAAGGTGTTCATAATAATATGTTTTAACTTATATAATATGTTCATCTATATTGTTTTAACAATTTACCACCTTTCGACCAGCTTGAGGTATGTACTAGGTTTTTCACTATTATATAGTAGCTCTAATAAAAAAACTTATTGCAACTGTTAGATATAATATTTTGATCTAAATTATAAACATATATACCTACATGTTCATAGGCCCTGAAGATGAAAATAAATTTTTCGAAACGTTGGCAACTGGCGAAACATTGGTAAAGCTTATTTATTTATGATCCTCAACCAAAACCTTCCTTCATCGAGACTGAAAATTATTCGTGACAGCGGATATATAAGTTGCAAAATGATTTCGATCGTTTGAGAGTCGCTGTCTTCTGGACCAGTCACTTCTCATTCTCCCACGAGATTTACCTAATTCAGTAAAGTGATGCCACTATAGTTGGTACCACCGGCACCACCGGGTTCGTTTACCTCGTCCAAACATCACTTCCTGTCTAATGTATCATGTCAACAACTGTATAATTATTACTATTTGCTTGTATGTTTTCTTATTAAGTCATTTATGCAAAACCGTCAACTTATTTGACTTGCATTGTCTGCTAATGTCCAGTTGACTAATGGATAACAAATCAAGCTTTAACTTAATATTATTCTGATAAAACTTCTTTTTGGTTCCTTTTATGTATAACAAGTAAAACCTACGCTGTTTTCCCGGCAGAATAACAATATTAACAACAGATTCATAAGAAACCACAAACCCCGCCAATTCCTTGAAAACTAAATACATGGCAAAATAATTACCTAAACATCTTGGCTAAACAATCTAGCATAAATAAATATAGTTATACTTCTTTGGCGCGATTAAAACAAATGGTACATTACACCACAAGGGCCGAAAGTTTGATATCTTGCACTGCGCGCCATGATGCCCGAGGCAAAACCTGAACCATTGACCTTGCCTAGATATCGCTATTTATATAGGTTTAATAACAAATTGTGAAGTTAGAAGGCGTTGCATTTCACAAATCATTAATGTCAAAAACACTGACTAATATTTGTAATGGCATCCGTTTTTTAAGAAATGCAATCTTTTTATTTTAAGACAGAACATACGCAATCTTTAAATGTCCATAACACACTGTGCAAAAGACGAAGGTAACCGATCCGAATTTATACAGTGTTTATTTCTGTTTTTTATGTATAAAAAAAACTATTTGCGCGAATTCTGTTATACGAAATCTATGTCAAATTTTCTCCTCTTTCGTTTAAGACAGGTTTCGAATCGGTCTGAATTAAATTGAATTACCTATAAGCGAAAAACTTTTTTGTTTTCAATTTGCTTCCCTCTGGGATCAAAATTCAAAAATCCGACTCCGCTAGGATCTGCATCATGCCCTATATTCCAAATTTCAACTTTCTATGTCTGCGGACAGATCTGCAATAGGTAATTCTATATGTAGATTTTTTCTTAAGTTTTTTTACGCTTTTTTCTTTCACTTTTCACTTACGATTTTTTTTGCTAGCCCTCTCCATTTATATCTATAACGTCCCATAAGGAACTTCGTTTAAAAATATATCGGAATTTGTAATGACAATTTGGACTGTATAGTGTCTATGGTTTGTTTGCATCATTGGTTATAATTAGTGTGGGAAAACAAATAGCTGAATTTGCAGTTCTGGTTGCCATTTAATCACAAAGTACACAGTTGTATAAATTCCGTTATTGTTATTACCACTATAATGAGTTATGAACTCGTGTTGTGCGTTACATAGGTTTCTTTGATAACTTTCCCGCCGTTCAATCATTTCCCCTTTAACGTTACAGAAAATTTCAAACGGATCCGTCGCTAAAGATTCGATTACCATAATTGGGGTCCGTCAAATGGGTGGAGCTTTAAAAACATGGCGACGATGGGGTATCATTTCCCATAGTTACTATGTTACTATATAGTAAACAGTGCAATTGTGATTTTTTTAAGTGCAATAAAATGATAAGTATCAGCACAATATGTAATTGGGCTGACACAAATCACCGAAAAAGAAATTTTCTTGAAGAGGAACGTATATTAATGCCGGCCATATCATAAAATTAGGCAAAAATTCAATTGAAACAGAACCTTCAAGTAAGGTGAATTTTAATACTTTCTATTTACAAACTTCCGATTTAAAGAGTAATCCACAAGAAATAAAAGTGGTAAATAGAGATATTATATCAATGCAGTGTTGATAAACGTTGCACACATTTATTGAAACATTACTTTATTGCAAAAGGTAAGTTCCCAACCTAAAAATAGTCATCTGTCAAAATGATTTTCAACTTTATTTTTTTCTATCAAAATTCTTAATGTTATTTAATAATAATAACTATTCAATTAAGTTTTTAATACTAAGACTAAGTATAATACCTACTTACTTGGTAAAATAACTAACCATCTGCATTGAAATGACGTGGTACTATTACAACCTTTTACTAACTTTTTATTTGTGTTTGCACGAGGTGAAAACTTCGCAGGTTCCATAATAAGTCATCCATTAACTTATCAACGTTTTTTTATTATTATTATAAAAAAAAATCACGATTAACAGTATTCATTGACAGTACGAAAAATATACTTGTTTCTCACATGTTAGTTAGTAAGTTTCGCCGCCAGATAGAGTAGTCCACATCGCGGATTCCTATACAAGTAACAAAATCATATGTCTATAACTGTGTAATGACAGCAGATATCGAACAAAGACTTTTTTTTATTACATATGTGTTTCTTTTAGATTTGATTATCAGATGTGAAGAATAAAATTTACATAACTTATATCCTTTAAATTTAAAATGTAAAACATTTTTGCAAAACTATTAGCTAAACTTTAAAGCCTATTATTACACAAAGGAACAAAAGAGCATACAAAAAATAGATATACATAAAATTAATGTTATTAATGACATTAAAATTGACAGGACAGGCTGGAAACAGACATATGAGTGGGTCGGGATCAAGCACAATCTATTGTGATAGAAACATCCAAAAACAATCAAACTTAAGGTGGTCGATCGTAGCATATAAAATCTAATCTATACTAATATATAAAGCTGAAGACTTTGTTTGTTTGTTTGGTTGAAATCGCTAATCTCAGGAGCTACTGGTTCGAATTGAAAAAAAATATTTTTTGTTGGATAGCCCATTTATCGAAGATGGCTATAGGCTATATATCACGCTACAACCAATAGGAGTGGAGCATCAATGAAATATGTTGCTGAATGTAACTCAAAATTTGTCCGTCCGACAAAAACTTTTGAACGGTAACTCTGATCATCATGAAATTTGGACACAGCATTCATCTCGATAAACTAAGAGGAATGTGCGTACTCATCTCCCTCGCCTCCATTCGTTCTTTTGCACCCGGGTGAAACCGGGCGGGGCCGCTAGTTAAAGATAATATATTATGAAGGATATCTCCGATCACCGAAAAGAACATGAAATTTTATCAACTTAAAGCCGTTATACACACGAGGCTAGAAACGCTGCTAGATTCCTTACTAGATTTGCCTACTAGTTTTCTAGCGCTGCTTTTCTTGATTGCTGTTATGTGCTCGCTTCACACTAGACGTCTTTTCAAGCTAGTTTTGTGGATAAATCTGGTGCGCGTGTCTGTTGTCCGACTGAGCAGAATGACGCCATGTGAGTTTGTGGGCGTTTGTTCAAGTCGCCCACGTGACAAGATACTGCATCCTAATTGGTTCTTGCTTATACCTAGCAGCAGACCTAGCAAGGAAAATAGCGACACACGCTATACTAAATATCTTACGGCAATGTTGCGCCATCTGCTGAATACAGCGCCATCTATTGGGCGTTAAAGCAACACACGCTTTACTAAATATTTTACGGCAACGGGAGCGTCGTATATTGAACGTAACAGCAACACACGCAAACCGGACGGAGCCAAACAATGCATGGCCGAGTACAGCTATAGTATAACGTTATACATTTCTTAGGATTGACTTATTATGTGCCTTAAATCAATTCGTTTTACGGCAATGGGAGCGCCGTCTGTTTAACGTATCAGCAACACACGCAAGCCATACTGAGACAAAGCAACGCGCGTTCGAGTACAGCCAGTATAATGTTATAAATTTGTAGGATTGATTAATCGATTGCCTTAAATCAATAGATCGATTAGACCCTTGTCAGGTCTATTGTTTTCAGCAACAGTGTGACGTGTGATATGCAGGTCAATCTCTTTTTGACAATGACCCACATCCCGGCGTTATTATACAATGCCGCACTACCTACACCCTGATTGTGTTAACAAACGACCACAACAATGCTTGTTTGTGTGCTTAAGAAATATCGTTCCAGTCAGCTTTTCTGTGACGAAATAAGTTATGAATTTATTAAAACCAACAAAGAAAGAAACCTTCTACTTACAGCTAAGGAAAAGTAAAACAAACTTCAAGCTTGAAAAATAGTCGCGTCTATACTGTTTTTACTGTGAGCAACTTCATCCTGTTAACTTTGATTGTTACGGTGTGCATACGCTTCTGCGAGCAACTTCATGCTGTTAATTTCGATGTTACACCACAAAAATCACTCTCATCATTTTTTTCAAGTCGCGCCATACCAAGTTTAACTTCTAAACGGAAATAACTTCTAAACCAAAAGACATACAGACGGTTTGTTTGTGCTCATTGGATTCAGCGTATTTTTTCTTTATAAGTTTGGTGATTTTGTCAAAGTTCCGAAAGATTTCGGTTTATGTCAAAAATTGCAATTTTTTAAAGGGCCTTGAAAAAATCGCAAAAATCGAACTTTTCAATATACTTTCGAAATTGAGGATGCTTTCAGAAAAAAATTCGCTGAATTCAATGAGCGTAAGCAAACGTCTGTATCTCTTTTAGTTTGGAAACAACGGCCATTTGAAGGTTTTATATGATTTTCTGAAAACTATAAATGCAAACAACTTCTAAACCAGAAGACACAGACGTTTGTTTGTGCTCATTGGACTCAGCGTGTTTTTTTCTATAAGCATGATGATTAAACAAAAGTTCCGACAAATTTCAGTTTTCGTTAAAAATCGCATTTTTAAAGGGATAGGTATGCCTTGAAAAAATTGAAAAAATCGAATTCTTCAATATACTTTTGAAATTGAGAATGCTTACAGAAAAACAGTAACTGCTCTTAGTAATGCAGTGTAAGCAACAAGCAACGGTGTTTCACCGGTAGAATACCAGTCTGTCACGCGGCGCCCCGTGTTCGAGCAAAGGGGAGAGAGGGCTTCAATTAAAAAAAAAAAGGTTTGCACTCCGGGAGTGCCAGCTAAAGTGACAACTTGAATATTAACCGTCTTACGAATTTTCGATCAAAATGGTTTGTATCATAGATTGCATTTTTTTATGTACGATATTTCAACGCTAGATGTCTAACGTTGTATAAATAAATGTTTCCGTCTTACGCATTTTCGATCAGGACACGTGACCTGACGGCGAGTTTAAGATTTTTAACCCATTACAAAAAAAGTGTTCAACGCCGCTAAAGAAGTTTTCACTTCAAAAAAAAAACAAACAAACAGCTCTCGTAATTATTAATGAACGTCCTCTCCGGTTATGAAACTATCAAGAATAAAGTATTTCAACACATTAAGGCACGTAAACAGGGTACATTGTACTTAGTACACCTATTAGTAGGAGAGCTGTCAAACATTTTTGAGTAGGTATTTGAGGCAGCGAAAAAGTTTAGGTAATACTTTTTTTGAAATGTCTGAACACAAAATCGAGGATCTGGTTGAAGGGTAATGGGGCCTAGTCAAGCTGTGAAAAAAATCCTTAAAATTTTAATACTTTCAAATTTAGTATTTGAAAAAATAAAAAATAAATAAGCCAGATCATTTAGTCACTTACTAACCTCAAATATATATACAGTATGTAAACGCGTAAGGTGCACATAGGGAAATTAGCATTGGGAAAAAATACTTGGATCAGAGTTAGCCATGACTGCATTAATTGTTATTTCTATTGAGTTATCGTGGTAATCTTGAGGATTTCTATTTTATTTTGATTTATTTTCATTTGACTTGGCTTTTTTAATAATAAAAAGCTCTTATAAATCATTATTTTAATTTTTTTGTACAAAAATAAAACAAAAAAACAACTCCATCTGTTTGGAAACATTTCATTCAAAAATTGTTTGACTGGTATGACGTATGCGCGTTGGTAAATCAGTGACCCAATGTCTTTAGGTTCAACACGAATAGGCGGAGATATTTGATCTCGCTCCATATTTAAGTATTTTTTTGGAATTTAATGTCCCATTAATAAAAAAAGTCCGATTATGTTGTAATCATTTGAATATTCTCTTCGGTAGTATACACATTCATTTTGCAAAAGAATATTATCTGTCAAATTGAAAAACAAGATTTCAAGGCTCACTCTGATCCAGTCATTTTTTCCCAATGTTAATTTCCCTACGTGTTTACATACTGTATAATAATAAGTTTCTCTAACTCTTAAGTGGAGCATAGAACCTCTACGAAATTTTTGAATTTAGTCCTATCTTTTTCCGTATTTTTGACTTGAAGCCAGGTAGTTCCTTGTTCCATAACTTCTTCACGAACAGTTCTTCTCCAGGATATTTTTGGTCTTCCTCTTTTTCGATATCCCTGTGGGTTTCCAATCCAACGGTCTCTTCTCTATGTCGTCTTTCGCAGCGTGTATTCTATCCAATTACATTTCCTATATTTTATAGTTCAAGACATGCACGTTTCCAAAGTTCGTTGTTCCAGACGTGTTCGTACCATTTCACCTTGAGGATTGCTCTGAGACATTTGTTCATGAAAATTTGCAGCGTTAGAAGGATTAATGGAATTGAAATAATACAAGTCATTTAACTTTAGAATTATTATTTTATTTTTTTCTTATTCACTTGGTGTCATCTGAGTTAATGAATATAAAAATGTATCGAAATGAAATTTATTCGTAGGTACAGCATAATAATGTATGAGTTACATTTTCTTATTAAGCATTTTACATAGATAAAAATAATCTCATTTTGATATGTTATGTAGCCAATAAACAATGACTTAATTTATGACCAATATTATAAACAATTATTGGATTGACAAATTTTGTTATGAACGCCAACGTGCAGCTTAGCTGTTATGGCTTTTTTTCACTTTCCAAGTTTCAGATCCACATATAGAAGGACCGATTTTACATTCGAACCTCAAATACCTACCTAAAAAGGTTTGTTAGCTCTTGGACTAACTGTGTTCAGCATTGTACGCTTGTCGGTTCGACTGTAATAATATGAATCACTGAGAGCAGAGGTGTGTCGCTTTGGATCAATTGTAACATCGTCGTAGGCATATTCATTCATTTCTGTCTACAGAAGGTGGCATTTTCAATTGTGTTAAATGTTACAAGCTATATAGTAAATCATTTAATTGACAATCTTACACCTTTGAATCAAAGTTTGTAACGCCTTCGTTTCGCGCGGCATCCTTTCCCAATTAATTTAATGCGAAGAAAGTAATTAATTCACGTCTTTCAAATAATAATGCGTTTAACGTCCGTCTCTCGACTTTGTGTCATAACAGACGCCATTCGCATCATTACTATTTTCCATCCATCACACTTCCCGTTATTTCCTGCATTTTTCAAACTTCCACTTAATTAATAGCAATGGGCGAATGAAGGAATTTTAGAACATTAGGATAAGGCAGGCACATTTTGAAGAGTTTGACAGGTAATCGGTCATAGCCTTGAATAAGGGACCATCTCGATATTTATCTGGAATGATACTATAGTTTATGTCAAAATTAACTTTCCAAAAATTTTGCAATATTATTTCGTTTTGAGATTCCTTAATTCTAAGAACATATTTTTGGAAACACTCTGTGCGTTTATTAGTCTGTGATCACGATACAGGTTAAACAGATGAACGGATGATTGAAACCAAATTTTGGGAGGATGTTTGGTATGCAAATATGAAGAGCCCTATTGTTTTTGGGGACAATCGGCGCAGAAAAGATATATGCTATAACGGTGTTTTTTTAATAAATAATGGTAGATACAGTGGCGGATCCAGGATTACGGCAAGGGGGGGGTTCTTGAAAAATTATTACTCCTTTTGCGGAGAATTCATGAAAAACATGAAAAGCTTTTTTTTATCACGCAGTAAGATTTTAATTTGGGATTTTTGATTCTCTGGAAGGGGGGGGTTTGGACCCGAAAACCCCCCCCCGTGGATCCGCCACTACCGTAGATATATAAGTCATAACGGTTTTTTATTTTATTTTTTTTTTGTCAAAACAGATTCCTTAAAAAATGTTCTAAACTTTATAGTTTCAGAAATATTTTGAAAATAAAAAAAAAATCAGCTTCTCTTCTGTTTTGTAGATCTATCAGAAACAAACTAGTTAAGCAAGCTTTGATTAATTTTTATATGACGTCAGGCGCGGTCGCAGCCTAAAATTTTGGAGGGGGTCACTCACTACACTAATAAAAAATAGGTATCTGGATTAGAAATTTTGGAGGGGGTCACTCACTACACTAATAAAAAATAGGTATTTGGATTAGAAATTTTGGAGGGCGTCACTCACTACACTCATAAAAAATAAGTACCTATCTGGAATAAAATAAATATTATTGCACAAGACACAATTTTATTTTATACATTATTTGGCAAATTTTTGAGATTTTTCAATTTGACATAGATTTTGGGGGGGGTCATGTCCCCTGTGACCCCCCCCTTCGGACCGCGCCTGTATGACGTGGAACGTATTATGTATGTGACCATGGCAATTGGCAACGAATAGCAAATATCATATTTAATACTAGCCATTACCCGTGTCACCTCACGCGACATCAGAAATTTTTCTTTATTATACCATACCAAATAGAAATAGTTTTGAAGTTGGAATGGTCCCGTCGCCCAATTGGCTGGAATTTTTCTTCTTAATTACATGGCCTCACAGAGGCATTTGACACTTTACCCGGTAATTTTTTAGATCCCAGATCGACCCTGCCCTTGATTCAGACTGAGGTATATTTTCGTTATGCGAGAAAAAATTCCCGATGCACAAAAGCGAGCGCACTACTGCTATATATTATTTAGATGAAAGAGATAATAATTTGCATATACACTGCATCCAGATATGGTGTAAATGTTTGTTCTGAAGTAGCAGCTACACTTGTATTTATATATACATATATATAACGCAAACAAATAAGTTGGTATTTTTTACGCGAAATAACGTGTTACAGTTTTAAAAATTGCGTTGAATCGCTCTTTATGCAAATTTATTATACTGCAGCAAACGGCGTGCAAAGAACTGGGATTATTTACTTTTAAGATACCTATATATAGTTTACATGACTGGGGAAAATATCCCACAATCCAATTTGAATGGAACAGTCGCTTGGTATACATATAGGGCATAAGCTCATTTTATATATTTTTCAAATAGTTGTTGATGCCCTTTGCCAGGCGCATGATCTCTTATCGCGTCCACCTGTGCGAGCTGTGTACTGCGTGTGCGACTATAATATACTTGACACGTTTGCCGCTTGCATACACACTTTGCATTAGTTACAGGATGAAAGGATCCCGCACAAACCTGATGGGATTTGGTTCTCGCTTAAATTGATCGAAAATGGTTTTATTTTATAGTTTAAAGGTCACTAATCAATCAATAGATTTTTAGTTACAGATATGATTTGCGAGATTTTAGATATATAGGGATATTCATTGCGATCACAAACATGTTCCAAGATCAACTTTTGTGCTTTTTTTAGAAATAGAAAAATAGTCGAAAACTAGGTTATGTTGGAAAGTGTCACCTGTATAAAATAATAATGTCATATTCGGATTTAGCGCACTCGAAAACATATTTCTATAGAGCTTAGGATTTTTAAGATTGTGAATTCAATGGATATATCTAAAATTTCGCTAAACATTATCTGTAGCTAAAAATCTATTGGTTTTTAGGATATGCGCCCGTGGACACTTTTTCTTAGACCTTTAAACTTAGCCTTGTACATTTATCATTGCTTAGTTTATGTCAAAAAAGAGCAAAATCTGTTTGAAACTAACTCAGAATTACATGATTATGATACACGGCATAAAAATTCCCTTACGTTGCCGCTACATAGACTATAGTCACTATTCAAAAAAGTTTCACTTATGTGTCTCTCAAACTTTACAATAAATTGCCTAATGATATCAAAATGCTGAATCTGGAAACTTTTAAAAAATCACTGAGGAGCCTTCTAACGAAAAACTGTTTTTACACTGTAGATGAATTTTTTAACTATGAATTTTAATGTGTAAATTTGACGTCACATAATATGTATATATTGTACTATCTTATTGTGTAAATATATCTATCTATATCTATCTATCTATAAAATAAAACCATTTTAGATCAATATAACCGAGAACCAAATCTCATAAGGTTTGTGCGGGGCCCTTTAGTTCCAGGGCGAAATTTAATTACTAGAATTTCGCTTAAATTTCCCACGACGGCTCCTAATTTTTTTTTTGTATATAGAACGTCAGTGCAGTTTTTAGGTACGAGGTGTGACATTTAGTTAAAACGAGCGACCACCATTATCACTCTCATAATTTTTTCATATCACGCCAAAAAAGTATAAAGGTCTCTCCACACTGTCGAAAGAAAACACATCCTTCATTTGTACGGTTTACGTGATCGGATGCATTTCAATACAAAAAGAATAAACGTGAACTGCGGTTCGCGTTTTTGTGCCAATTACGTCTAAATAAATATTCCCTATATGGTGAATTTTGATGTTAAAGGCTGATTTATTTAATTTCAATAAGGATATGTACCGCAAAATGTCTCTCATACTGTTGATAAAAAAAGATTGCTTCTGAAATATGTGTGTTTTGTGTTGACAGTCACTTCGCACGTAAAAATATCAAATACTATAGCGGTCCCGCCCGGTTTCACCCGGACGCAAAAGAACGAATGGGGAGGGGGAACATGAGTACGCACATTCATCTTAGTTTACCGAGATGAATGTTGTGTCCAAATTTCATGATGATCGGAGTTACCGTTCAGAAGTTTTGTCGGACGGACAAAATTTGAGTTACATTTTTCATTGATGCTCCGCTCATCTTGGTGGTAGCGTGATATTATATAGCCTATAGCCTTCCTCGATGGACTATTCAACAAAAAAAAATTCAATCCGAATCAGTAGTTCCTGAGATAAGCGCGCTCAACCAAACGAACAAACAAACTCTTCAGCTTTATATATTAGTATAGATATAGAAGATATAGATACACAAAAAAATAAACAGAAAAAAGTGATGAAAACTGAAAATTCGCTCTAGGAATCTTTAAAACTGTTCAATTACAGACTAAGTTACGATTTTATTTATTTGAATTAATTGAGCTAACGTCTGTATAAGTCATTAAAAAAACAACTCTCGCAGTATGTAGATTTTGTAACAACAATACCATATTATAGAAGGCTAGTATGACCTGTGCGAATTATTCGCACTAAATAAGTATAATAATTATTACTTTACAAAATTATTTTTTAAATATGATTGCAGGTATTCAATTCGTTTCTAATTTTGCACACTGCTTATAACGTTCTTCTTTTTATTGTATTACAATATGAAGCTCAGATGACAGATCGAAGAAATATTTTACTAAAATTGTCATATAGAGGCGCAAGTAGCAAAAGCGTTGAGCTAAGCCGTCAGATGGCATCATGCAGCATTGCTGTGACGTTGTTCAGCGTTGCTCGCTGTTTCAAAATTAATGCCGTCAGATGGCAGTATGCAGTATTGTGTCTGTTGTATTACAATATGAAGGTAAGTGTTGACGTTGTTTCAAAATTAAAGCCGTCAGATGGCAGATGTTGTTCAGCGTTGCTGTATTTTAATTAATTTACAAAATCAAAAGCAATAATAAATTTTTTAGTTGTTGATATCAGTAGAGCAAGCAATTATCTGTAAAATAATATATAATTTATGTGGAGGAATTGTGAGGTTTTTTCTAAAAAGGGAGGCAAACCTAAGCATATTAATATAATATATGATTTGGATCAATACAGGCCGTGAAAGCCTACACACTTGGATAACTAAAATTTTGTAGCTGTGTGGCTCTGCAGCGCTCATAAATGAACCGCCACAGATTGTTTATACATTCAATATTTCTGAAGAACGCAAATCCGTGCCTCCAGAACAGCGTGAGGCTCGTGAACCGCTATATTTGCCGAGCCCTGATCTGATATGGTTTTATTATCATTTTATTATTGTGTTATTTACAAGTTTACTGAGATTTCTATGACAGATATTACTGAACGGCGTACCTAGATTATTTTTTTCATAACACCGCGTACATTTGTCAAGCATAAACCTGCGCGACCAGCACCAGCACGGAGCAAAAAAAGCCCGTTCGTGAAGGCGCCGGTGTTATTTAACGGAGGAGGACAGCGTGGTGTAATGGTCAGCCTGCTGGCCTTTGGATCACACTTTCGTGGGTTCGAATCCCGCCTCTGCTCATGGATATTTTGTGCTTGTCGTTTAGACCCAGCTTTGATATTTAAATATACTGACCAGATACTAAGAGGAAAACTGCACTAAAATTTGGTGTGACATCTTGCAGGTTGCCGGTTCTGATCGTGTAGGTTTGTGCCTTTTAGTGTGCGCGGTATTTTATAACGCAACATATTATTTAAAGCAATAAGAGATCTTTGCACGCAGTTAATTGATAAAAAAAATATATGTTTGCTGAGTCAAATAGACTTGATTTTAAATGGCGTATGTTTTAAAAATCTCATTATTTATATATCAGGTAAGTGAGTTTTTAATTTTTAGCATTCATTAACCTTGAAATTTTCAAGTAAACATAAATGTCGCAGGTTCAGTATATTATAAGCGTAATTTATGTGGTAAAATCCTGTCAAAAAATGTGATCGTATCAATACAGTTGTAACAAGGTGCATTTATAATCAGATAGAGGTAGTTCTTCTAAGAACAGACTTCATACAAAAGCGACCGGAAAGTATTAAAATTGTTATTTTTGAATCCCGTGTGATGACTCAGGGACGGGGGAACGAAAAATAATTTTCCATATTTAACCAACATTACCGAGAGGGGTGGCGTAGTGATGAGACCACTAGATTTGTATTCAGGAGGTACCGGGTTCGAATCCCGGCGGGGGCAGATGCGGCCGAAACTTTTTCGTGCTGCCTCTCGCTGAGAAACGGTAATTCCTGTACCGGCTATCTTGTTGAGATTATCCACGGTTTCCCTCAATAATTCCAGATAAATATCGAGATGGTTCCGTATTCAAGACCATGGTCGATTACCTGTCAGTCTTCTATGCTCAAAATTTGCCTACCTTATCCTATAATTTCCTAAAAATGCCTTCATTCGCCCATTGCTATTAATTAGTTGAAGTTGAAAAAATGTAGAAAAAACGGGAAGTTTGATGGATGGAAAATAGTAATGGTTCGAATGGCGTCTGTTCTGACATAAAGTTGAGAAACGGACGTTAAACGCATTATTATTATTATTATTATTATTTAACCAACATTTAATGTCATTCAGTCAACACCTTTGACGAATTTAACTCGTCGGTACACATGGTTTATGGCAGTAGTGACTAGTGTTACAGTGTATATTGTTTGATGTCAGCAGTGTTTGAAGAAAAATTAATAATCAAAACATCATAAACATGGATGTGATTCATAATTTCATTAACCCCACTCTTAGGCCATGTTAGAATAATAATAGAAAAAACTCGGGTCGCAGTGCGAAACCCTGCCGACAATATAGTGTATTTGCTTTTATAAGCAGTGTGGCTCTATTGTATGAACTTAACTTTGTTTTTGGACAAAATAAAAAAAATTACCCTCTAATACACCCCTTAAAACAACATTTTTTTACTTAATTTCAATACTACATACCAATTCAACATCTGTACCAAATTATATACACCCTTCAGTATGTAAATCCATATCAGTAAACTTGCGTTTTCATAAAACTTGTAAGTCCGGTCCTGTCGGGCCGATTTTATTTAAATTTTAGCAGCACATTTCAATAATTACTAAAGGGTTAAATTTCAAATTTGAAGTGATTCTGAGAATTTTTTCCGTATTTTTGGGCCCAAAAACATTTTTCAACCCCTAAATACCCCCCTTAAAATGGCCCGATCGGGCCCATTTTAAATAGGCTTCTTGCGATGATGAATTCCAACATGTGGACCAAATTTCGTTTAAATCGATTAAGTCTGTCGAGAGTTATCGTGGTCACACATATATATATATATAAATATATAAATATATATATATATATATATATATATATATATATATACATATATATATAAACATTTCCAAAAATGGTGCCAAACTTCTTAGAAAGTTATGAAACGTCGAGAAATTTTGGTCCGACCCCTAGGTCCCGCCATCCGACCGACGCCAATAGTGTAAGTGCCTTATGGCAAATACACTAATAAAAACCATTCTTAATATACCACGTTTTTAAAGCAAACTAAAATGTATAAAATTTACAGATTTAGGTACAGATTTTTAACTTGTAGGATTTTATCTCATAAGTAGATTTTTTTGACGTGATAACGTCTTATAAATTGATGAATCACCAATCTTATAAATTGATAAAACACCGGCTGCATGCACGAAAAAGTGTAACGTTCCTAACGTAACGTTCCTAACGTTCGTAACGCGTAACGCGTAACGTTCCGCCTGACCCTGTGCGTGCTTTTCTCGAAAACGGTCCTAACGATTTGGATGAAATTTACTGAAAAGGGATTTTGGGGGGGCAAAAAATCGTTTTAGCTAGGTCTCATCTCTCGAAAAAATCGTTTTCTTACAAATTTTATCATTATAAAAATCAATTTTTTGACGTATGAAAATACTTAAATATTGTAAGTAGGTTTTGGAATTTTATATTATAAACAGTGAAACAATTGTTTTATAAATATTATGACAGCTAATCTTTGAGACTTAAAATAAATACGAAAGAAAGAAAGTTAAAAAAAAACAATTATATTATATGGTGAGTAATTTAAATAAATAAAATTAACCTAAATTTGAAGCGAAAGATGCAATATCATAGATTCGAATTATTATAATTATTATATAAATTTAGGTTATGTATTACGGAATACGTTATCACGTAAAACTATCGTCCGTAAACCGACTTTACAGACAACCAATTTTTTTATTGATAGCTACTCTCTACATATATATTATATAATAATTATAAATTTTATAAATTAACTCAGGTTGATGACCCTGCAAAACACCCATTTAAAAATGTTCAAGCGCCGCTACTGATATCCGAATATTGAATTGGTTTAAAGACGAAAATTTCAAATTATTTTTGACTCAGTTATCTACGGCACAGATTAAGATAAAAAAAATTCGCACGACTTGCGATTAGTAAATCTCAACTAAATGTCGATTTTGTAAATTATGCATGTTAACACGCGATATCTAAATCCTCTAGCAATTTTATGTAAATTTATTTAAAACAAGACTCTCGTAATATGACACTGATGTCGGTGCTTCATGTTGTATATGCATCGCAATTGTAATATTTTTCATTTAATGAATAAACTAAAGCTGTCTGAACTGACTGCAATTATAAGCAGCACATCGCAGGTTCGCTATCATTAGTGGTTAGTTGTTGCCAAGTCTTTGCGGTCGTTCAAATATTTAATGAAACAATATTGATCTGATAATATGCACTTCTTATTAGACGTGCTTTCCGGGCCGGCTTCGTCCGGATGGCTTTTGGTTTGCCAGCGAAATATCAACAAATTACTAGCGCATGAAGTACGCTGGTCGATTTTATTTTAGTTTAATCAAAGCCTCCTACGGTGACTTATTATTTTCTAAATTAGTACATCATCGACTGTACAATAAAAAGCTTTTTCTTCATACCTCGATCGAAAGTGCTTACTTTCGGCATCAATTGTAAGGCAGAAAGTTTAACATTTACGCATTGGTGGGATTACACGCACTGATGCGGGAAGTTCGTACGTTCGGGCGGCAGTAAAGCAAAAATAACGTATCAACTGTTGTTTAGATGTCGTTTCCATAGCAACCTTATTACATTTTAACTAATAGTCGAAAACAGCTCTCATTCGTGCTTTTACGTATAACCTCAAAGCTGCTTGCTTGGAATTTATCTGTGTTTTTATGTAATTAATTAATTATCGTATTGCTTACGACCGAGGTATGAAGAAAAATAGTATACACCACACTGACCGAAAGTGTGATGTTTTGCCCTTCACGCCATGATGCCAGTAGCGAAGCCGAGGTCATCATGGCGCGCAGGGCAAGTCATCACTTTCGGCCCTTGTGGTGCGTAATATAATATAAGTAGGGGAGGGAGAGGGAATGGCGCTCACTGGGTAATGACGCTCACCTCTGTAACTCTGTCAAAAAGGAACGTAGCAACACGTCACGTCGCGTGAAGCGCGAGGGCAGGGGGCCTCTAAGAGACAGCGATGCAAACGGACAGTCAGCTCGCGTCATGCGACCGTGAAAAGCGTTTCTTTGTTTGCGGCCGCGCTGATCTAATTTTTAATTAGGTGCTGAACAAGTTAAGTTGCTGGGCTCGCTATACTATGGACTCGGTGTTGCAGATTTGCGTAAACTTGTTTATAAATTTGCTGAGCGCAACAATATCAAAAACAATTATGATCAAAGCAGTAAAACAGCCGGATTGAATTGGGGACACTACTTTATGAGACCCTGAGCGGCATTACCCAAAGTCAGGGGCAATGCCGCTCAAACATGTTTTTTTAATAATGTTTTCCTACTACTAGTAGGTGAAAGATATATGCTTTTGTTGTTAAATTGTTGATTACTCGATAATTAAAGACTTTGTTACTCTTCTTAATTTTTATTTATAATAAATAATTTAAAAAATACACCATGTTTTCCTTAAGTGAACGCCATTCCCCCGTCCTACCCTACTATTTTACCTATTATATTAATTAATTATTAATTTCATTTCTGTGCAGTCCGGTTTCTTGTTTTTTTTTTATGATTATTTTTTGTTCATTGTTATCCGCAAAACAAAACACGTATAACTGCGAATTAATTCCATTTTCTTTGCCATTGTTGTTTGTGAGCAAATTGAAAGTTAATCGACAATACTTAATCATTCACATATGAACGAAATGCCTCGAAGCTTTCTGAGAACAGATACCTTAATTACATTTTTTCTTAATTTGTATTACAGCGCGAATTGTAACCGAAAAATTGTTTACAATCTATTTCTATGAAGACGTCCGTATATTACATTTGTCAAGAAATGAATAAACGTTAAATGCTAAATAAATTAAGTTTTACATTGCAGTAATTCATTTACTTGAAATAGTATGATCAGTAACTATGTTTTGTCGAAACTGTATTCCAAATGTTGCCAATAATTAATTTAATATCCGTTACGGAACAAGAACGTAACAGTCCAAGAGCTACTGAACTTTTAACAAGCTGATTTAAGCATAGAAGTTACAGTTATAATGTAGTTTAATCACTGCAAACAACGAAAATAACATTTTGTGTCACCAAGTCCGGTCGTTTTTAGGGGTACCACAACCGCATGCTTGAATTTATTTCCACGATCTCTATTTAAGTCTAAAGTCTGACTACTATATTTATGTCTAGTGACTTACCGTACGGTAACTATATAGATGGAGAGCTGGCTACGGAGAAAATGGGTGACTCGATGCAAAACTGAAAATTTGCAGAATAATAAAAGATAGTACAAGTAAGTAGGGAAAAAATTGCCAGAAGGCTAGGCGGAAGACAAAGAGCCGCCAGAAGGCGCCAATGTTGCGAAAAATCAGTGCACTTCTGGCAATTTCTATACTTATTCTGTAATTCAAACTAGATTTCATATTATACATTATATAGTTATAAGGGCATACTGAAAATCCAAACATGTTATAATAATTACATTCGACAAATATTCAAAATTATTAATGACATTTTGATAGAAATAAAATTAATCGTCATAATATATTTTCATTAATAAAATTACGTTGTTATAAAAACGTAATTTTATTAATTTATTTAATTTTATTTCTATCAAAATGACATTAATAATTTTGAATATTAGGTAATTGTCGAATGTAATTATTATTATATCATGTTTGAATTTTCAGTATGCCCTTATAACTATATAATGTATAATATATATAATATATAACCTAGTTTTGAATTACAGAATAAGTATAGAATTTGTCAGAAGTGCACTGATTTTTCGCAACATTAGCCCCTTCTGGCGGCTCTTTATCTTCCGCCTAGCCTTCTGGCAATTTTTTCCCTACTTACTTATATAACTATCTCCTATTATTCTGCAAATTTTCAGCTTTGCACCGAGTCACCCATTTTCTCCGTAGCCAGCTCTTAGCCCAATAGGCGCACTTGAAACTGTAGATCTTTCTGGAATCGTTGAGACGCGACTCAGCAACAATGCACGCACTGCCAGTGGTGGCTCGTGACGCGTATCAATATTTTAAGCCAGAGACAATAAGATAGAAGCAATTGAGCCAATATTGTGTTCTACACCCGACAAATGCTTTGTTTTATTAGATTGACCCACAGGGGAAGTGTCCAGACCTCGCGTACAGACTTCAGAACTGTGTACTGCTTGAACTTGGCCCAAGTCCAAGGGGTCGAGATCAGCTCGACGGATCAATTGACTGCGTCTAACGGCAATTTAACACGACTTGTTATGAATTAAATTACGTTTTAATTGTATTATAGTTCGTTTTCGGAATCTCTTTTAATTGACGATATCGATCAAACCGGTTTGTATTATCTATATAATGATATTTTGATTTTACGCCATTTCTTTTTGGCGCGTTTGGTTGCGCGTAAAACCGCGTAACTGGCGCGACACTTTATTGGGACGATGTTTTGTGAGAGGACGTAATATGGTAAGAAGAGAAAAGTAAATAAATATAGTTTAAAAAAAACTAAAAAACACGCTTTATATCGAACTAAAAAGTAAAAAATATTTTTTTTAAATAAGCTTAAAACAATAATGAATAAAAAATACTAGTATTATTGTGAAAAAAGCGTGGAGCGCTTTGTTCCACATTTTTGTACATCGAACGCTCCACGCTTTTTTCACAATAATACTAGTATTTTTTTATAATTATTGTTTTAAGCTTATTTTAAAAAAAATATATTTTACTTTTTAGTTCGATATTAAAACGTGTTTTTTAGTTTTTTTTAAACTATATTTATTTTTCACTTTTTAGTTTGATACAAAGCATGTTTTTTAGTTTTTTTTAATCTATATTTTTTCCACTTTTTCGTTCGATTTATTGTCAAAAATTTGCCGAAAAAAAACAATTTTTTTTCGGCGTGGACAGGATTAGAACCCACGACCCGTGATTCCGAGAGTTGACGTCAGCGAAGACCCGTGCTTTAGACCGCACGGCTACCCACTGTAGTTACAGTGCTGGCATATTATACCACTATATAAACCACTTGCTGTAGTCCAAATGGAGGTTACAAACAAACATATATACATACAAACTTACAAGTGAAGTTAATATAAAGCGTGTAAGAAGAATTAGTCCTCGATGATATTTGTAAAATTTATATTGTAAAGCAATTTTATTAATTGATGAAGAGACTAATTACACATCGTGCTGACTGTTGATTGATTTTCACATGTGAAACAATTTTAATTATTTTATATACACATCACATCATAACCTATCTAGGTCAACTATTAATTACTTCTGAACGATCATAGAACAGTTAGAACTATTGTTTAATTAGTAATAAAAAAACGAAGCAATTAATATATCTGTCTCTAAACAATTAACTAAAAAAATAATTTTAAATGAAATACGTTTTTTACACAAAAAACCAGTATTTTCTGGGAAAAGTCTCGTGGTTTGCTTTTGTCTACAAGTATACAAACAAAAATGTAATGTTCCTTTGTTCAAAATCTCAAATCTTCGAAAGTTTTTCACCGATTGCTTTGAAATTTTGACACAACGTTGCATTCGAAAACACGCGTGATATTATACATCTGTTATATAGATGTCACATTTGTGATAGGTAAAAATATGCTTTAAAAAGCAGCACCATCTGTTGGACGTTAAAGCAACACACGCTATACTAAATATTTTACGGCAACGGGAGCGCCTTCGGTTAAGCGTATAAGCGACGCAATGCAAACCATTGCAACGCGTGGCCGGGCACAGCTAGTCATGTGATGTTTAGTAATAAAATTAATAGGTACACAGTACCTCTACCTACTTGTTAAATATACTGATGGTGCGCTGCATTTTTACAGGGCGTCTGTTAAATAATAAGTAAATAATGAGAGAATTTTGTAGATTTGGGTAAGTAGAAAAATATAGTAATTTCTGAAATTGCTTTAATATATTGCATTGACCTTAATTAGTGCAATTTAGAAACGCTGTCAATTGTCGAGATTCTCGACTCAATAAAAAGAGCAACTGCATTGTTTTCTCAAAAAAGGAACTGTGCGCATTTAGAGTCCAACAGAAAAATCTTATTAGTTATTATATAGAACACTACAACCAACTACTTATTTAATTTGCAAAAGAACATTGCCAAAATTTCAAGCAAATTTGAATCCAACATTGCAATGGTTTTAGAAACACTAAATAAAACAATATTATAAAAAGTTGTAGGTTATTTTTTTGTAGTCTTACGACAATAAAATGCTCTAATTGATTTTATACAGTGATCTACCTGATGGTTAAAGCTTTAAAGAATCTAAATCTTCTTTGTTTTCGAGCTTGTAAGTTGTGATCCATTGGTATTTCTACCGGACGTTTCGTCTACAACTGCGGTAGACATTATCGAAGCCAATGTGGGCGAAGTGTTCTTTTAGGTGGCTCACAAAGAAAGGGGGTCCAAATTTAGAAAATAAAACGCCTTGCATAATTAATAGTGTCCCATTAAATATCTGTGCGACCGTCAACACCGTCACTGCCACCACCTCTTTTTTTTAATTTGTTTGTTGCGGTCAAAATATTATCAGAATATTGTACTGTCATCAAAACCGCATTTGACTGCAAAGCTTCGTGTCAATTGCACATTTGAAAGAGGGCCACAAAATTCAAGTGCTAATAAAATTGAAGTTTGAGACAAAATATCTCTAAGTACTCGTAGTTAAAGTGGAATTGGTAACTATTCGAGAGTTAGATAGCTGTTAATTACATGATTGTATAATACCACTTAATACGCTATGTTTTATTATGTGGCCAGACTCCGACATCCGACATGGCGGAAGGTTAAAAACTGTTTACACTTAATTATTGTACCGAACATGAAATTTCTTTGTGCCGTGCTGATTTATAACGGACATTACTACTTTAATTCAGGAATTTATTTAAATGATACAAATTAAGATGTCTTAATAATTAATTAAGATAATTTTATAACCCGAAAGTTACATATATTATATAATTTACTGGTTTATATCTTATACAATAACTTGTTCCTATGCTCAGATTCTGAATTTGACTTTTTACCCCGCGCCCCCTTAATAAGGAGGTTGATGCTTTACAGTCCCAATCAAAAGTAAGTCGAATTCTAAATGGGAACTTTTCCATAATAAATTTTTACAAAAGGCTATAATTTGGAAAAAATAAATTTATGTATTTATCTGTATTTTACATATTTTTTGCAGTAAATAATTAAAAAAAGAAATAAGAAGTAATAAAAATTAAAATTAAATCATTAAAAAGTTGATAAATTCAGTTAAAATTGTTAAAATTGTCAAGAATAAAAGTCCATAATTGAAAAGTGCTAAAGTTTAATATTTTTTTTATTGATTAAAAGTCTCCTACTTAAATTGGAAAAAATATTAAAATATGCGTAAGATATCGATGCTTTACATAGTTAGTTTTCGGAACTGCTGACATTATTTGGTTATTTGCAAAAAATTAAAATGTACCGTTTGTATGCTAGGTTGACATATTTTCCATAATACTGCATGTAAAAGTTTTTTTTAATTTTTAACTTTAAAACTCTCCTAATGATTTTGGATTTTTTACAGAAAATTTTGTCATAAAAAAATCTATTCAAAAAATTGGTTGTCTGTAAAGTCGGTTTACGGACGATAGTTTTACGTGATAACGTATTCCGCTCGAAGGTCAGGCGGGACGTGACACATTTCGGAACGTTACACTTTTTCGTGCATGCAGCCGGTGTTTCATCAATTTATAAGACGTTATCACGTCAAAAAATTTTATTTCAGATTTTTTTCATTATCTTCGTAAAACGGCTCAACCTCCTTAATGTGAAATGTCATCAATTTTGAAATTTATTAGGACAGTCTACGTTGAGAAAGGAATAACTGGGAATAACTATGTCAAATAATGAGAATGCATCCGTGTTTCGCGTGCAAAGCCGCGGATTACGGCTAGTATTATATAGAATGGTACACACTTTAATAACCTCCATTATGTACAATACATTAGGTATATGAATTACACAGTTGTTAAGTAATTTATAAATCGTATAATAAGACAATAAAAGTGATTGATCACATATGCTTAAAATACGATAATAACACGTTAAGTTTATATACTGACATACAACATTTAAATAATTCGTCATGTAATGTATATAATGTCATTTACGTTGTAAGGCCGGAGCATGACAAAACAGCCAAGAAGAATAAAAACTGTAGGTACGTAAAAATAACAGGTCTCTTTAAATATCGACAGGCGTGTAAGTTTTATAAACCGTAATATTATCATGTGCTCCAAAAGTTTCATAAAATGAAAACTTTTTTAGGCGCAGCTTGTGAATTTAACGAAGGGCCACACATCGAGCTTACATACCTGGAGGGAGCATACAATGCTTTTTCTTATTTGATTACTTAAGAAAATCCGGGGTCATGCTTTCTCGGACCGCGGCCTGATTGGCTGATTCAAGTGGTACACGTGACATGGCTATCGCGACAACCAATCAGAGCACGGAGCGAGAGAGAAAGCTTGATCTCGGATTTTTTCATAAGTAGGTAGTAACGCAAATGCACCCGCTTTGCTCCCTCCAGGTATGTAAGCTCGATGGGGCCACATTAGGTGATTTGTCGTAATGAAAGATTGTTAGAAACGTACCACTCTGTTTATGTGGTTACTAGCCGTTACCCGCGGCTTCGTACGCGATCGAGACGAAACACGGATGCATTCCCATTATTTTAAATTTCAAAATTAATGACATTGATTTCTCCATGCAAATTTTGAACCCCCGTTACACTCTTTGAGGGGTTGAATTTTCAAAAATCTGTTCTTAGCGGATGCCTACGTCATAATACCTATTTGTGTGCCAAATTTCAACCCGATCCGTCCAATGGTTTTAGCTGTGCGTTGATACATCTGTCAGTCAGTCATGGTTTCCTTTTATACATTTAAATATAGCACTAAACGTAATAGTAATGAACTGAAATTTTTTATATATGTCGCCGGGATATTGTCAAACCCGTGATATTATAATTTCACCTAGTGAAATTATAATATCACGAATCTGTCAATTGTTATATTGTAATTTCACTAGTGAAATTACAAAATCACGGATTTGACAATATCCCGGCGACATATATATACCAACGGAATACAAAATCCACATACTGCGAGTGTTGTTTTTTTAACTAATTATACCCAAGTTGATTAAATTAAAACAAATAAATACAAGCGTAAGTTAGGCTCTATTTGTACAATTTTAAAGATTCCTAGAACGAATTTTCAATTTTCAACTTTTTTTGTTTGTTTATATATCTATATTTATATTTATAAAAAAAAACTGTACTCAAATCTTGCAAAAAAAATATTCCGAATAATGAACGATAAGTGATACTTAAAATTTATTAAAAATCATTTGTGCCTGTTGAAGTAAAATTTCCTTAGTCGCGTTTTATGAATTTCTCAAAAGAGGCAACTCCGTAAGTTTCCGTCACATAAGTATTATATATCTTATAACCTACAGCTAAACAAGAGAATTTTCAGTACGTTTGCAACAAAGAAGTTAGTAGTGAGCAGCCTATATATTCAACACCCGGTATACAGATAAAAAAAACTCAGATTGCGTACAAGTTGACATGACGCGAGTGAGTAAAGGACAACATACGTTTGTTTCATATAAAAACATTTCTTTTCTTTTAGTAAGACGAGTTATTTTGTAAATAAATTTATCGCATACAAGATAGTAAAGTTGAATATAATGTATGATGTTTATGTGTTATTATAATAATGCCCAGCATCCGTCGTGCATCACCCGCGCCCCTCGCGACTCCCGGGGGCTGTTTTGGAGCGTGCTGCGCCCACGCACAGCGCGCGCCGGTCGTAGACATTCTCTGTTTATTGTGTATACAACTATTATACTCAGTACTACACTAGAGATGGGCTTATTAGTTACTCTAAGCGGTATTTTGGTGACTGCGATTTTGCAAGTAGCGGTGATTTTTAGCAGTGACCAGTTATCAATGGTAAGACTATGTACCGGTAGCTAGTCTGAACTGTACTCGCGTCTCACTAGCCCACTGCAGTGAACAGTGAATTCCAAATATATCGCTCATTTATACAGAATGATTATTATTTATTAAGTTGATTCTTCTTTTTTGACAAAGTGTAGAAATTAAATAGTAGTATAAATATTTTAAGTAACTTTTTTATCAAAACTCAAAAATAAGAGAGAAACATCCTATCAAAGTTTAATTGCATTCCGGTCAAAATAGACAAAAAAAAAATAGTGGTAGGTTTACAATAATTCGCATAGAGCTGAAAATTGGTACAGGTCTTAGGTACTCTATTACAAATTGAAATATAAAAAGCCCCCACCGATCCTACATCTGCTAAAAATTTTTTCAAGGTCAAAGGTTAAAAGTATCAGTTTTTTGCACTTTTCTCGTAAACGGTAAATGTTATCTAAAAACAGGTCACACAAAAGTTGTAGAATGTAGATTATGTACCTAATTGTCTACAAGAATTGTTATTAGGTATACTTTTTTTCCTACGAATCACCATTTTTTTGAAATTTCATACATCGAAAATACTAATATTTAACGTAATTTTTGATAAATACGGTCAGTACGTACATAAACATTTTGGTCCCGTATCTCAGGAATAGTGATTCGTAGGAAAAAAAATTTAAGAACAGTTTTTGTAGACAATTTCATGATCTACAGCTTTTGTCTGACCTATTTTTTAGATAACATTTACCATTTACGAGAAAAGTGCAAAAATCTATACTTTTGAATAAATTTTGAAGCAGATGTAGGATTTATTTGTAATAGAGTACATAAGACCTGTACTACTTATAATAATAATAATAATAATAATAATAATAATAATAATAATAATAATAATAATAATAATAATAATAATAATTCTTTATTTGGGTACAGTGTGCAGCGATAGCTGATTTTACACTGCCCCATTGAAATATTTAGTACAGACTATACAATAAAAAATCATTACAAAGAAGTTATTAGCCATTGACAAGAACAACAGATTAAAAAGAACAGCAATAAAACTAATAATTGTTTAACAGATTAAAAAACATAAAAAATAGCAAAAAAACTCAACAAATGTTTATAATAATATTACTAAGAATAAAAATAGCAAAACAGACACAGACTAGGCGTACATTTTCAGCTCTATGCGAATTATTGTAATTTGAAATGTTTATTTTGACTGGACTATTATCGGTAGTGAAATATAGCTCATCTCTACTGTAGATATTGACACGTAGTATTTAATACGCGCGCTGTACGTTGGCGGGGCAACAAGATGCGACGTGTTGCCACTTGTTACGTTATACCTATTGCTGAAATTGTGCGCTTAGTCTAGATTTACAATGTCATTTATCATTATTAATTACGACCATTAGACATCGGACATTTCAGTAAAAAGACGTTAAAACAAGACATAGGTACTTATTTTATTTTATTACTAGCGGCCCGTCCCGGTTTCACCTGGGTGCGATGGACATAAGATGTCGTTATATGTTACTAAAACAGTTTGAGAAAATAAAATTAAAATAAATTTAAATGTAAGCCTTAAAAGAAAGCAATGTAGAAAATAAAAAAAAATAAAAATATATTCGCCCAACGTGGAGCTCGAACGCACGACCCTGATATTAACAGTCGCATGCTCTATCGACTGACCTAGCCGGGCTTGTGAATGTACGACCTAATATTGATATATGTAGTTACGGCATTTCACCTGAATAGAAGCTATTTTTGAGATACATTTAGCAACATTTTTCATTGATGCTCCGCTCCTATAGCCTTCCTCGATAAATGGGCTATACAACAAAAAAAAAACTTCAATTTGAACCAGAAGTTCCTGAGATTAGCGCGTTCAACCAACCATATAAACAAACAAACAAACAATCTCTTCAGCTTTATATATAGTATAGATATGTATTATTAGATTTTTTTTACATGGTGCAAAATACCCTAGAATCGTATTGTGGTCCAGATATTTGTGATCGGCCTCTGATCGTAATGTTTCGGTTTGAATTTTGTAGGGGTTCAGTGACAAGTGCTACGATATCATAGCGACGAAATTGTAACCATAGAATATAATGACGACAAACGGAAAGGGAAATAGTTATTAATGAAGGCACCGCCGCACTCATTCCATGGACTGGGCACGTATTATGTCGTCATGTACGGTTATATAATTGTAAATCAGAATTATCTGATGAAGATAAATTGGCACGCTTATGTCATGGCATTTGGCTGCAGCCCCGTTGCAAACGTGATCTCTTTTCCACATTAGAATTGACCCTAAATAAAATAAACTTGGTTCGCAATGAAATCATGTCGACCAATAGAGCTGTAACAAACCGTATGTATTCGGTACTGAGTAACGGGTACAACGTTTGACTCGAAGAGCTACGTCAACTTGGCCCCCGACTTGTTTTTTTTTTTAATTTTTTTTTTATAATTCAATTGTGCTCGCATTGTGCTACATTGTGCTGTAATTCATTTCAATTGTGCTCATTTGCAAATTGCTTTAAAATTAGAAACAAATCCGGGGGCCAAGTTGACGTAGCTGACTCGAAGTAACGAATTGTTACTTACAAATTCATTTCATTACTCGCATCTGTCGTATCCATAACCGCATCAAACGAGTCGAACTGGCATGGAGTCAGTTCGACTCGTTTGATGCGGTTATACGTTATACGAACGAAGTCATGCCGTATCACGTATGCGACGCGCCTCGATGCGATGGTACATGCTTGATGCTGTTAGTACACGATTGTATGTCGTATGAAAAGTAACGAGTAACGTAACGATACGAAAGTAACGGGTACTGGTTCTTTAAGTAACGAATACATACGGGTACACAATTTCTCGTTATTTTTACAGCTCTAGCCGACAATATATGGTATATTTGCTAATATATGCTTTGTGGCTTTATTTTGTTAACTTACATTTGTTTTTAGTAAAAATAAAAAAAAAATACCCCTTAATACATCCCTTAAAATACATTTTTTTCTTAATTGTATAATATTATTGTCTGCAGCATATTAAATACATCGTTCAGTAAGTAAATTCATATTCGGGCAAAATAGATTTTTTTCGGGCCGATTTTATTAAAATTTTAGCACTGCATTTTGATATTTACTAGCGAGTTAAATTTTAATTTTGAAACGGTTGAGAGTTTTTTCGGTATTTTGAGGCACGAAGACTTTTTTCAACCCCTAAAAATTATTCTTAAAATAGGGCACATTATATATAGGCCAGCTGCACACATCGCCTTTTGAGAATGTCTACCTCAGTTGTGAATGAAACGTCAGGTAGAAATACCAATCGACCGCCGCCTACAAGCTCGTAAAACAAGATGTTTTATTAAAATGGGTCAGATGGTTTCTAAACTAAGCGTCTCAGAAACTCGTGAGGTATAATTATTTTCAAGGTTTAGTAAATTGATTGATTCTGAATTGAAGAAAGGATTGTCAAAAAATGTGATTTGACAATGATCTTAGATTGTGAACATAAATATTTGTCCGTATGAAAAGTAGGTATAGTAGAGTTCTGCTCGAAAAATAATTGATCGATTTAAACGATATTTTTCTTAAATTGTGTATTCATGTATTTAGCATCGTTTTTGGTACAATTTCCACTTCAAAGCAACGTTTTTCTACGCATTTTGATCAAAATTTAGTTTAGAAAGCGGTCTTTTTCTATGTAGAACAATCATTTGTTTTTGTGTGAGTACAATCGAATGTTCTAGAATCAAGATGGCAGGTAGTTTGAATACGACATTAGACTGCTCCTAATGTATGGATACTGTAATTATATGATCACAGTCTGAGACCATTGTCAAATCAATTTTTTATTTTGACAATTCTTTCTGCAAGTATGAGTATGTGAACAATTGTTACATGGCAGTGTCTATACCTACAATGATATCGTCGATATGGCATGATTTTTAAATGCTAGATTTGTTACTGGAGACGACGCGACGGCGATAGAAGGGGGGTCCACACATGCATAAATATAAAGTTGTTCACTTACATAAAGTACATATAATTTAACCTCATAAATTGCTTAGATGACACTTACATTATTGACTTTAAGAGTGGACTGCGCAATAGGCCCGAAAAAATATGGTTCAAAACAATAGGTAAAAAAACCTTTAAGGTATCTTAAATTGGTGCCGATCTCAAAACTTTGTTATTTTACGCTTTTTAGTGAGCCTTTTTTGAAGGAGATTCAATTTTTTTTGTAAGTTTTTTATTTTTAACCGACTTCAACAAAAAGGAGGAGGTTCTATGTTCGTCTGTATATATTTTTTTTTTTAATTTATTTTTTTTATGTAGGTATGTTCACCAATTTCTCCGTCAATTATGGACCGATTTTCAAATTTTTTTTTATTCGAAAGAGTGCACCTCAGAGGTGGTCCCATCGGAACCAAGTCAGGATCTGATGGTGGAATCCGGAGAAATCGAGGGAAACTCTCAAATTTCAAAGGCACGCATAATGTTTTTTATGTATGTTCACCGATTTTTAGTGTTAGATTAACACTAAAAAGAGAAAAATAAAATATTTTTAACAAAAAAATTGAACCGACTTCACACTAAAAAGTAAAAAATATTTGCGTATTGAAATGTTTTGGAGTCGGTGTAGTTCTCGGAATAGATTTCATTTTGGCTGACACCGACTCCAAAACATTTCAATACGCAAATATTTTTTACTTTTTAGTGTGAAGTCGGTTCAATTTTTTTGTTAAAAATATTTTTAAAGTTTTAACTTTTTAGTGTCTAATGAAACCGAAAAGCAACGTTCACGCAGACAACTACACTTTCTGCAATATTTCTTTAATTTTCTATAAAGTTGCTGAACCGATTTTTCTAAAATTTATATATGGGACTAACTTTGAGACATACCTACTCTGTCGAATCAAAAAAAGAATCGCAAATAGTAAAAACAAAAAACACGTGAAAATTCTACAAAATATTTTCTCTTCTCAACTATCGTTTCGGACATTAAGTCCATCATCAGGAGTACAGACATATACTGATGATGGTCTTAATGTCCGAAACGATCGTTGAGAAGAGAAAATATTTTGTAGAATTTTCACGTGTTTTTTGTGTTTACTATTTGTTATTAAAATTGTTTTACCAAGTTTCGAGTGAAAAATCAGTGCAAATTATAAAAATGTGAAATCGTTCACAGCCGGCGAAGATATCAATGGACAAACACAAAAAAAAACAGTCGAATAGAGAACCTCATTCTTTTTTGAAGTTTATTAAAAACGGCTGGAAACGTGAAAATAGTCAAAGGTAACAAATCTCTTTGACGAGCTTTACAGACGGCGTGCGATGTGATCACTGACCACTGTGTCCAGTCTTAAGTGGAACGATATTATGCCGCGATCACGGCCGACAATATTATTATCACGCATTTGAAATTAACGTCAACAGGTCACCAGTTAAATATAGCCTGCTTATAACTGGTGGGCACAATCAGTGCAACCATATAGAACTATTATCGTTCTATGTCATTACGTTTGAGTTTTCCTGCGGTCGCAAGACAAAACCTCTTATGTCAAATTATGACGCGAAAAGTACAATGATAGCCGGTCGAACTTTGTGTCGCAAAATACCGTCAGATTTGAATCGCTAATAACTACGAGACTAATAATGCATCAACAACGGGTAGAGCATGTCTGTACGAGTTCGTCGCGCACGCTTTGTTTTACGAGTTAGTCGCGCACTATTTGTTTTTACGGGTTCGTCACGCATGATTTTTTTTACGAGTTCGCCGCGCAGAATTCGTTTTTTTGTGTTCGCAGCGCCGGTTTTGTTTTTACGAGTTCGTCGCGCAAGATTCGTTTTTACGAGCTCATCGTGCACGTTTTGTTTTACGAGTTCGTCGCGCGGGATTCGTTTTGTCTGTGACGTCGTCGCACGAGTGTAGTTAGAAATGAATGCAACAAGCCTGAAAAGTCCAGTTCCGAGCGAATTCCAGATAGAATTGTACCCGGATCGACAAGATTTGCTCGGGCGGTTGTTGCTAGTGACGGTACGTGCAGGTGCTGGTCTACTGTATAAGCTACTCCGTTAAAATAACATGGGCAGGCTTTTTTGGTTCGACCGGTGTTGGTTCATGCAAGTATGTACGCGATCTTTAAGCGGTTTTGTTGTTTGCCCCCGGATTTATACACTTGACTTTTGCAATAAAATGAAACCAGCTAATAATATATTAATAGTTTTATATTGCTCGCGCACACAGCGCTTGCTTTTATTTGAAATTATGCATATAATATAGTTGCTTCATTAATATACACCGTTATTTTTAAACCTTCCTTTTTAACAAATCACGCAAGTGCTGCAATATTATGCAGCATGCGTGATACGTTGCATTTAATATGTGATATCTACGTATTTAAAACGCAAGTCCTGTTTCTTTACCCATTCCGCCAGCAATTTTTTTAAAGTAAAACTTCTTTAAGCGCGACTTTAGACTTTAGAGTAATCAGATCTTTTTTCGGACGGATGTAGTTTCAGCTATTTCAAGGCATCGATTGACAGATGGCGACATCAGACCGAAGGGTGACACATAGCAAACCAATTTTTTGATCGCGGTTTTCCCTATTTAAAGATATCGACTGATAGATGGCGGCATCAAAACGCGTCTGTAGAAACCATCTTGAACGAAACGTGAAACATAGCTATATGGACACTAACCGATTTTGTGATTGGGCTCCGCTATTTAAAGGCATCAAGTGACAGATGGCGGCATCGAAACGCGTCAGCAGAAACCATCTTGAACGAAAGGTGAAACATAGCTACGGACGCAAACCAATAAGCATAGCCAACGTAATTTAATTTGTGAGTCAATATTTTCTCAAAAAATGAGAGTGTTAAGAAGAAAGTAAAAGAAGTTTTACTTCAACCGCGCGTAAAGATTCCACGCACTCATTTGTTTTTTGTGTTATGACCATGTTTAAAAACAATATTTACGACCTCGCCTTTCTATGATACACATAAAAAGTTAATAAATAATACATAAATAACGATCGTGAGACCAAACTGAGAGATGCATAATAGAGTGTCAAACAATGGATGGGCGCCAATATATTAAAATCTGTGTTAAGTTCACAAAAGGCTATTAGAACTATGATTTACCTCGGCGCAGCAAAACTTAAAATTCGTTAAATACTAGCCTCTACCTGCGGCTTCGCTTGCAATGCTGATTTTAGACACGAATCGTCTCTTAAATATTCAATCAAAATATTTACAAGCTGTCCAGTCAGAAAACAACAAAAATCGCGCAAAAAATGTGATAACCGATATCTACTGTCGTGTTCATTATACTACGGTCCCGGTTCATCCGGGTGCGATATAAATATAATTCTGCAAAATGTATTTAGTTTGCGGCCCGGCGTCTGAACTAATAGCTTTGGGCAAATTCTATCAGATTTGCTTCTGAACTAATAGCTTTGAGCGAATTATAACAGATGTCGCTACTTGGTACTAAAACAGTTTTTTTTTTAGTTTGGTTCTGAACTAATAGCTTTGAGTAAATTCTACCAGATGTGGCTACATGTTACTAGAACAGTTTATTTTCACAAAACAGGGTAATTTTGTACAAAATAGGTATTTAATAAAAACTATCCTATAGCGTAAGTTGGACCAATCAAGACATATTTACAAAATTTCATTAAAATCGGTTCAGTGGTTTCCGAGATTAGCGCGGACGAAGGTCGTGACACGAGATTTTTATATATATCTATATATATTAAGATGAAGGAAGGTTTTGTTTGAGGATCATAAAATAAGCTTTACCAATGTTTCGCTAGTGGCCAACGTTTCGAAAAATTTATTTTCATCTTCAGGGCCTATGAACATGTATATATGTATATAATTTAGAACATGGCCACTAGCGAAACATTAGTAAAGCTTATTTTATGATCCTCAACCAAAACCTTCCTTCATCTTAACATTCTATTGGATCAACACTACTTTATACTGAAGAAAATCTATATGTATATGTATAAAATTTCCGTGTCACAAGTTTGGCCGCGCTAATCTCGGAAACTACTGAACTAATTTTAACGAAATTTTGTAAATGTGTCTTGCTTGGTGCAACTTACGCGACAAGATAGTTTTTATTAAATATTTTGTACAAAATTACGGCGCTTTCTCAAAAAAACTGTTCTAGTAACATGTAGCCACATCTGCTAGAATTTACTCAAAGCTATTAGTTCAGAAACAAACAAAAAAAGCCTTTTTAGTACCATGTAGCGACATCTCGTAGAATTTGTTCAAAGCTATATTAGTTCAGACGCCGGGCCGCAAACAAAATACATTTTGCAGAATTATATCTATCGCAGTCGGATGAAATCGGGACGCACCGCTAGTAAAGATATAACGGCACGCGTGCCACAGGGTCGCCACCCCTGTTATAGACAGAACACTAAAAATATCACAAAATTCGACTCGAACGATTTTGTCTTGTGCCCATAGCTATAATATGGAAAGATATTAAGAACGATCCATATGGGCATTATTGTTTGTTGTTTGTCTAATGGAGGACTGGCCTGACCACCCAGGAAGTGTGTTAGCAATTATAATATTGCGCGCTTACGGCTCGTGGCTTTCTTCTGTCGTTCATTGGGTCTTATTTTGTTTTGTTTTTTTCGTTGGAGGCATAATGAAGCGCCTACAAGTCGTTAATTTTGTAATCATTGCTTGTTCCGGCTCTAAACACCATTTCAATGTATAAGATGATATACTACACAACAAAATACGATATGTACATATATAATTATTGTAAACATTTGTGTTTATCATGCAGGCTGACTTTCATTAAAAAACGTGTGAGCCTTACAATTGATGCCGAAAGTATTTAGGGGAGCGGGGTGCTACTTGTAACAGGGGTAAGTAGTAACAAGCATTTTTGACGTGATAACGTCTTATAAATTGATGAATCACCAATCTTATAAATTGATAAAACACCGGCTGCATGCACGAAAAAGTGTAACGTTCCTAAAATCCTAACGTTCGTAACGCGTAACGCGTAACGTTCCGCCTGACCCTGTGCGTGCTTTTTGCTAATTTCTCGCTCAATTTAAATCAGATCGGTTTGAAACCAGTCTTAAACGAAAGAGGAGAACATTTTACATAGATTTCGTATAACAGAATTTGCCTAAACAGTTTTTTTATACAAATTTATATAGAAAAATAGCTGTATAAATGCAATGTTGTCTAATGCATGGAGCGACGCGGTCGGTCGTCTTTGTTTGCCGTACATGGAAATTAGAAGATAACGTATGTCTTGTCTTAACATGAAAACGGCTGCATTTCTAATGTTTAATTCAATTTTTTGACATTAGTATTTTGTGAAATGCAACGTCTTCTAAGTTAAGTATTGGAATAACTAATTATTATTAGAACATAATACTTTGACAGTTGCAAACGTCACTTTTGACATTTCTTATCATTCCGACACCAAGGATAAGCGGATTGAAACCAAATTTTGGGAGGTTTAGGTTATGTATTACGGAATACGTTATCACGTAAAACTATCGTCCGTAAACCGACTTTACAGACAACCAATTTTTTTTTTTTACCTATAGTTAATAAAAGAATATTCATTTGTTTTTCAACCTAACCTACTATTTAATACCTATTCTATTATATGAACGCGATCAGTATCCCGCTAGACGACACAGGAGGCGGTGTTGTGCAGGCGCTCCGCGATAAGACCATGTAATGAACTTTTTTTTGTTTGTACTAAATTGATTATTGTTGATTTCAAATTGTTCAGCAGTTGTTGATTTATTCAAATAAATTTAGCATGTGTTTACTTTGATTATGTTAACTGCAAGTTGTAACACTTTCATGGGGCAAGTTGTAACATATATTTTTCTATTAGATTAAGAATAAAACTTAAAAGTCTATGTTATAACGTGCCTTCAGTTTCTAAAGCTAAATACGCTAAATGAATCAAAAGTATTAATTAAGTAGTTAAAATTGTAAATGGCTGTGAGCCTAAAGTTCCTTAATAGTTTAAAAAAAGAGAGAACATGTTTTTGTTAATGTTTGAATATTTTCCTATTAGATTAAGAATGAAACTTTACAGTCTATGTCTGTTATAACGTGCCTAAAGTTTCTAATGCTAATTGGGCTTTTGAATGAAATTTTTTTTTGTCATAAATGGAAAGATCGTATATAAGTTTTATAACAAAACTATTTTTCTTTTTTTTATTTTCGTTATAATTCAAAAGTTATATCAAATTAAAAATAAATTTTTGTACCCAGTTCCGAAAACGCGCCGACATTTCCCGAACATAATGTGACGTCATAATGTTTTAGTCAATACACATGTAGAAGCCATTGATAGTATACTGCGTATATACATTTTACCATTATGACGTCACAACTGTCAAAAACAATTTCAGTGCGTTCGCTTATAATTAATTTAAAAAAAGTTTTTTGAAAGTTTTTCGCATCGATTATCAATATTATTTATAATAAAGTTTTAAAATACAATAAAAAAATTGTTACAATTTGCCCCAAGCCTGTTACAACTAGCCCCAATCACGGGGTAAGTTGTAACTCTCGTCACTTTTATTTCTAAGCCATTTTTACAAGAATTCGTCACATTTTGATCAAAATTTCATTTGAAATCGATAGTTGAATAATAGACCATTCGAACAGTACAGCTGCATTTCCTAAATACCCAACAAATAAGCTTCCATAGTCAAGAAATGATCCCCTACGCTCCCCTACTTTCGATCGAGGTATGAAGAAAATAAATTCTGAAGTGTCCAAAATTATGGTTGTTCTGCAGCTCTGCAGCACACGGTTAAGAACAGCCACTGTAACAACTTATTTGGCGTGGCGAGCGTAATGAATTGTTTGTTGGTTGTCGTTTAACTGTCAGTCAGGAATGCGATATTCGACTGACTCGGACGACATTTCAACCAGTTCATTATTTTCCTGTGGCTTGAACGATGCAATGTCACGCCTTCGTGAATGGTTAATGCATGTGCATATAATGCATATTGCACATGCAGTCTGGGTAGGTAAATAAGTTGGGCAGGACTGCTGCATGTCAATGCAGCCCGTCCTAACACAACCTGTAAAGGTTTGAGCTACATCATAACATTATTATGTATGAGCATTTATATTAAAGATCATTTCAATGTAATACAGGATGATGTAGAATTTTTGATGAGAAACGGCTATAGTACGATAACTCGATGTTCAAAATATCCACTGGAAATTATGAGCCCAGTACGATAACGATGTTCATGCGTCTAAATTTTGATTTTTTTTTTTTTAATCATAGAAAACAGTAAATTTTGACGTTCCCAAAAAAAAAAAATACTTTGCGGATTTTTCACAAATTTCCTCAAAAATACGTAAAAATATTCGCCTTTCACTGTCATTTTTTGAATCTAACCAATCAGAAATCACATATACACGTCATAGCAACTAGTTTAGAATTACTATCTCACTTTGTATACCCGACCCCGTAATTGTTTTTTAAAGAACTCCCTCCAAACGCCCTCCCTTTTTCACTGCGCAAAAAAACGTTTCTTTTAAAGAACTCCACCCAGACGTCTTCCCTTCTTCATTGCGCAAAAAAAAACGCCATCGCATCGACACGACCCTGTAATTGTTTTTTTAAAGAACTCCCCCAAACTCCTTCCCCTTTTATTTAATAATTTTTAAAAATCAATTTTCCTCACTTCAAACAGCTAATAATACTGTTATATGTTTGAGACATGCGTACTTACGTCTTCTATTTTGTAGGATTCCGTACCTCAAAAGGAAAAAAGAGCCCTTATAGGATCACTTCGTTGTACGTCTGTCTGTCTGTCAAGATCCTTTTTGCCAGGAACGCGTGGAGGTAGATATCAAGTTGAAATTTATATCAAATATTCAAGTCTGTAACACCTTAGAGCTGTGAATCAAACGTAAAAATCAACGCAATCAAAAGATACGGCCGTTTATACCGCATATTTTGACACTCGCAAGGGAATTAAAACCTATAATAGGGTACTTCCCGTTGACCTAGAATCATCAAAATTTGGCAAGAAGCAATGTCTTATAGCACAAGTAAAGGGAAAAATCCGAAAACCGTAAATTTGTAGTTATATCACAAAAAAAAATAACGTTTGACTCAACAAAGCCTTTAATATTTCCCGTTAACCTAGAATCTTGTTTCATACGAAAGAAGGTTGTGTAGCACAAATGGAGAAAACAATCCAAAAATCATAAATTTCTGCTTCTACATATAGAAAATTATTACATGACAAATTTAATTTTTATGAAATAACGGTACGGAACCCTCAGGGCGCGAGATCTACTTGCACTTGTCCGTCTTTTTTGCATGAAAAAAAAAATATTTCGTATCGTAGGTAAATATAATGCTACTTAATTCACTGAATTAACTTGCAGGTGTGACTTACCTACCTGTCATAATACACAAACTGTGTTAGATATACATAATATTATAGAATAGATTGTGCATAAAGATTATAGACGACAAAACGGCATAAAGTAGAAATTGCAGTGCATTTAAAACTTTTATCAATCATCTATAAAAAGTACCTAACAATTAATTGTTTGCGTCACATTTGTGTTTATAACGTTTTAATCATAAACTTTTTTAAAACACTGTTGACAATAAATTGCACTATACACTGTAACACTAGTCACTACTGTCATAAGCCGTGTGTATCATGTATCTGTATTCACCGAGTCAAAGGTGTTGACTGAATGAGATAGAGTCAGTGAATAATTGCTAAGCATGACAGCGATAGATGCTTATTTGCACGAATGTGCTGACGATAAATGCAGCTCAGAGCCGACTTAAATAACACGCTATAACTTGTGGGTCAGGAGTTACATTATGTACGTGTACCGTGCATGGTACTGCTTCTGAGGGCAAAATCGCGCTTGAACGCAAGAAAGTCTGCCACACAGCCACACAAAACACACACGAGTTTTGTGGTCCGCCAATAAAGCGTTGATTGAGTAACTATCACATTATTTCGTAACATTTAATATTTGGTTAAATATGGAAAACTAGTGTGACCTGTGCGAATTATTCGCACTAAATAAGTATAATAATTATCACTTTACAAAATTATTTTTTAAATATGATTGCAGGTATTCAATTCGTTTCTAATTTTGCACACTGCTTATAACGTTCTTCTTTTTGTTGTATTACAATATGAAGCTCAGATGACAGATCGAAGAAATATTTTACTAAAATTGTCATATAGAGGCGCAAGTAGCCAAAGCGTTGAGCTAAGCCGTCAGATGGCATCATGCAGCATTACTGTGACGTTGTTCAGCGTTGCTCGCTGTTTCAAAATTAAAGCCGTCAGATGGCAGTATGCAGTATTGTGTCTGTTGTATTACAATATGAAGGTCAGATGACAGATCGAAGTGTTGACGTTGTTTCAAAATTAAAGCCGTCAGATGGCAGACGTTGTTCAGCGTTGCTGTATTTTAATTAATTTACAAAAGCAAAAGCAATAATAAATTTTTTAGTTGTCGATGTCAGTAGAGCAAGCAATTATCTGTAAAATGATATATAATTTATGTGGAGAAATTGTGAGGTTTTTTCTAAAAAGGGAGGCAAACATCTTTAACCTTAGCGTATTAATATATTATTAATTTTGGGACATGAATTGACACCCGTACTGTTTGACAACTGATGGTGTAGAAATGACTGCAGCAACGGATATCTATGCAATTATGTGTTACTTGCACATTCCCTAATTTCACTAAGTCATTGTTAGCATTTTGCAACAATATGTCAAGATCGATGTCGAACAACAATAACAAATTGAATTATTTAATAGGATAGTGAACAGTCGCCTTGTGTTAGAGGGAGGTCGAAGCAATAAAAACGCCTAGTAATGGTACACAACAACATTTAAACTACTGATTGTTGAAGTTTACTAAACAGGGGCAAGTTATCTGTTTAGGTGAGCTGTACGTCAGATAAATATGCAGATTCATACTTATCATCATTATATATTAATACGCTAAGGTTAAAGATGTTTGCCTCCCTTTTTAGAAAAAACCTCACAATTTCTCCACATACATTATATATCATTTTACAGATAATTGCTTGGTTTTGTTTTTGTAAATTAATTAAAATACAGCAACGCTGAACAACGTCTGCCATCTGACGGCTTTAATTTTGAAACAACGTCAACACTTCGATCTGTCATCTCACCTTCATATTGTAATACAACAGACACAATACTGCATACTGCCATCTGACGGTTTTAATTTTGAAACAGCGAGCAACGCTGAACAACGTCACAGCAATGCTGCATTTTGCCATCTGACGGCTTAGCTCAACGCTTTTGCTACTTGCGCCTCTATATGACAATTTTAGTAAAATATTTCTTCGATCTGTCATCTGAGCTTCATATTGTAATACAACAAAAAGAAGAACGTTATAAGCAGTGTGCAAAATTAGAAACGAATTGAATACCTGCAATCATATTATTTAAAAAATAATTTTGTAAAGTGATAATTATTATACTTATTTAGTGTGAATAATTCGCACAGGTCACTCTAGTAATAAATTAAGTGTTGTAGTGCTAACAGCAACGGTACATCTATGAACCCTGCAGAGCTGCAGAACAACCAAAATCTTAGGTACCCACGGGCCACTTCATAATTTTAGAATGAAACATGTTTTCCACAACACGGTGTAAACTCTGTATAGCGACACTCAAGGGACTGTGCACTTTGTGGCGTTATTGAGAGTTGTTAAACGAAGAGAAGAAATAACTCATTTTTTTACTAAAATATGTATTTACTCAGAATATGAATATGATAACTTATCGATAAGCAGCTGAGCTAAACATATGAAAGATAATCCCAACAAACAAAAGAACGAATTTCTTAGAATCTTCGATACGCATGATGCCGACAACAAAGCAACAAAATTACAAACAAGTACTGTTTAGTGCTTAATGATGACGTATTGTTGTCGTTATTCAGAGTGAGTGTGTCGTTATTTAGAGTGTATCATTGCATGAGCAACAAGGTAAACCAACTAGAGTTAAGTAATTTCGACGTTTTAAGGAGTTTGTCGTTATATCGAGTGACGTTAAATGGAGTTTACACTGTAGTTACACAATCAATCTCTGGTAGACCACAAAACTGACTTTCTTGCGTTCAGGCTTTTTTGTTTTCAATTTGCTCACCCCTGGGGCCAAAATTCAAAAATAAACGTAGCCTATGTTACCCGGGCCATAATAACGAATCGATTGACACCTTATCAGCTATCAAAATCGGATGAATAGTTTAAGCGCTACGGTGGAACATCCGTAAATACAAATATACATACATACAATATTTCATATAATCTCATATAATTTGTATATTTTATTATTTTTAATCTTTTTTTTAATATTTCTTTGTTTTATACTTTTATTTATTTCTTTTTTTTTCTTTTTTTTTTGTATAATTTCTGCACGTCCTAAAACCATAGGTACTCCTGCCCTAGCACTGGCTTCAGCCAAGTTGGGCAGGATTATTCCAACTCTAAAATTGTAATATAAATGTACGTATCACATATTTTTGGAATTAAATAAATAAATAAATAGACTGCTAAACTCATAACCCTTCCTTTTGGCTTCGCCGCAGTCGGGTAAAAAAAAATGGAGAAGTTTGTAGATAAACGCTTGTCTTTTGAAATCACTCTCAAACGCTCTCCGATTGACGCCGATTCAAGCTGCTCTAATAAATCAACTTTCCTGTCAATAATTATAACAATTATGGTTTTAATAAAAGATTACTAGACGCATCTGTGTAATTTAATGCAAGCGTTATCGGGCCCCGTCCACTGTTTATGTAGGGTAATAGTTGCATATAATTATTTTATGAAGGCACTCGTTCAATGAACAGCAGCAAAGATAAACGCTATGCGTGTCTATTATAATAATTATTAATAAACATCATATTAGTTTATGAAAAAATAATTGTTTCGAAAAAAACCTAATAAAACGTCCGCCGATATTTTCTTTAGAATACTAAAAAAATAAGTTCAAAAACTAAAACTCGACTACTGAAAACTTTTTAACAAAAAAATTAAACCGCCGAAAAACTGAAAAGCAAAAAATAATAAATATTTTTATTTAACTAAGTTCTATCTAAGTAGTTGAACGTATGTGACAGTCTAGTATATCTAAGTAATTTTGAGTCGGCGTCAACAATCCTTCGCCGGAAATCTCTGAGCGTTCACGAAGTTAATGAGAGCGACAGAGCAACCCGAACGGGCACACTGAGGGCACACGCCTTTGCGAGTGGTCGTGTGGAGAGCGCATGTTTGGAATGTTAATGTTTATCGCTGGAGATTTCACGTATCATTGTTAATTTGATTTGGTTATTTCTTTTAGTGATCTTTGTTCATTGATGGTTTGACGCCGACTCAAAATTAATTAGATATACTAGACTATCACATACGTTCAACTACTTAGATAGAACTTAGTTAAATAAAAAGATTTATTATTTTTTGCTTTTCAGTTTTTCGGCGGTTTAATTTTTTTGTTAAAAAGTTTTTATTTTATAATTTTTTGTGGCTATATAATTTATAATTGTAATACACAACTCAGCATGAAAATCTGTGAGTGAACTATAAATCACCCCTATTTTCCCACCCTTAGGGTAGGAGTTTTTTTCCAAATTTATATGAGACGAACCTCGAGGTATACCCTATCTAATAAAAAAATAATTATCAAAATTGGACCACTCTGTAAAAAGTTATGTGTGGTCATACATTACAATCAGTGAGTGAACAATCAATCATCCCCTGTTTTCCTACCCTTAGGGTTGGAATTTTTTTACCAAATTTATATGGGACCAACTTCGGGGTATACCCTTTCAAACAAAAAAATAATTATCAAAATCGGACTACTCTGTAAAAAGTTATGCGTGGTCATACATAAATAAAAAAAAAAAAAAAACAAAAAAAAAATATACGCGTCTAATTGAAAACCTCCTCCGTTTTTGTTTTTCGTCGGTTAAAAAGTACGAAACAAGAAAATATTCTCATCTGAGGATAGCCATATGCAACCTACCCTAACAAAACATTGAATTTTAACAGTAGAAGTGAAAACGAGGAACATGCGAGTGCGATCTGACATTAACCATAATATTATGCTCGTAATCTGCATATTATAATGTAATAATATCACATCTAGAGTTGGGAATAATCGAATGATTTTAATAACCGAAATCTTGCTGTTCGAATGAATTTTCATAATCGAAATATTCATTCGAAATGACTTCTTCCTATCATAATAATAGACGTGTTCGTACTATGGAAGTGTTTCAACTTTCGAACGAATTTGGTTCTCGCTTTCGATCGCCAGTCTTGAGAGAGTTCTTGCATACGCAGCTTCATAGTATAGACGCAGGGTTGCCAACTCCTAAAAATCTTGCCTCGCAACCACAAGTTGAAATGTCCTTAAAAATCTCCTAAAAACATAATTGTTATAATTTGAATTTTTTTTATTTCTATTAATTTCTATTAATATTTATTAAGAGACCGAGTAGTTAGATACTTATTCGAGTGAAAACACAATTCGTTCTTTCTGTCTATGCATTCGATATGATTATTATAACGAATGAATTTAGCTCTAGTTTTCGATTATGAGACTTGAGAGAGTCGCCTGCATGCAGTGTTTCATAGAACAGACAAAGATAAAAGACGTGAGTAATGCGGTGTTTTTGAAGTGTAAACAAAGAGCTGGAGATAAAATAATAGAAATACATTTTTTTTTATTACACCGCGTTTTTAAAACGAACTAAAAAGTATAAAATAATTTCTTTACAGACAGATTTTTAACTTGTAGAATTTGAGATAAAAAACGTGGGGCGCATTAATCGTTTTGTCTCATAAATTTATTTTTTCATTGATAGCTACTCGCTACATTTCTTATAAATTTGTCACATGCGCCCCACGTTTTTCGTTTGAAATCCTACAAGTTAAAAATTAATCATACTTTTTTTTAGTTCGCTTTAAAAACGTAGTATATTTTAAAAAAAATATTTCTATTAACATTTTTATACTTTTTAGTATAAAAAAAAAACAAAATTACATCGTAAAAAAATTTAAAATATTATATGTCCCATGGGGGGGCCGAACCCGCAACCTTCGCGTTATTAGCACGACGCTCTAGCCAACTGAGCTATACACCAGTGATTGCTATCTGCCTTACAACGGTAAACAAGTAAGATTGAAATATAGATAGATAGATAGATTTTATTTACACATAATAGTACAGATTGTACATGTGACGTCAAAACATAAAAATATAAAAATTCCAAATAAATTGTAGAATATTGCTTTTTTAAAATTGATAGTTAAAAAATTCATCAATGTTATAAAAACAGTTTGCAGTTAAAATGATTTCAATTTTTTTTTTTTATTTTTTTTTTTTAAATATGTATCTGTCCACCCGGACATACACACAAGAAAGCAAGTAAAAATCATTCGAATGATTCTGGATAACTTCAAGAATTATTCTAATAATCGAATATGTAGTTCGATTATTTTCACGCGAAACATCTCAAGTCTAATTATGCTCATATGTGAACAGTGTAATAATATTACGACTGCACAATACGAAGACAGCCACGGGTCTGCAATAATTCGTACGAAGAATATAATGATACGTTTCCGTAAACGGCGAAGTACTTGGATACCTGACGGCCATTGCAACACACAAAGCCACATTAAAGTACATACTGGCTGTATGACGCAAAGTCTCCGTGTTTGGTGCAAAAAATGACAATATTGCAAAACAACGGGATTTTTAATTTTAACATTGGAAATGTTTATGTTCGTATATTATCTACACTAATATATAAAGCTGAAGAGTTTGTTTGTTTGTTTGTTTGAACGCGCTAAACTCAGGAACTACTGGTTCAAATTGAAAAAAATTTTTTTTGTTGGATAGTCCATTTATCGAGGAAGGCTGTAGGCTATATAATATCACGCTACGAGCATTAGGAGCGGAGCATTAATGAAAAATGTTGCAAAATGTATCTCAAAAATAAGCTTCTATTCAGGTGAAGTGCACTAACTAAATATACTCATATTAGCGTTGTGAGTATATAGCCCCAGATGGCTCTATCGGTAGAGCATGCGACTGTCAATATCAGGGTCGTGGGTTCGAGCCTCACGTTGGGCGAATATATTTTTATTTTTTTTTTAATTTCCTACATTGCTTTTTTCTAAGGCTTACATTTAAATTTGTTTTAATTTTATTTAATTAATTAAAAAAAAATTATTAGTTAAAAAAAGTATAAATACTGCTTTTTATCGACAAAAACTTTTGCACGGTAACTCCGATCATCATGAAATTTGGACACAACATTCATCTCGGTAAACTAAGATGAATGTGCTACTCATGTTCCTCCCTTCCCCATTCGTTCTTTTACACCCGGGTGAAACCGGACGGGACCGCTAGTCGTATAATATGGGGACCAAGTTACGAATTTTTCGTTCAAGGTCAAAAGACAATTTATGTCAAAATTTTCTTTCAAAAATTATTTTCCGCGACACCTACCTACTTTTAAAAAACGAATCCGCTGTCCAAAAATCATCGGACACTCTTTTTGTGAATGCATTAATGGCAATACAGGTATATTAACAGAGTACAGGTGCAAATGTACCAATTACATGTATGTGCCAACATTAGAGCGAAATACCATTTTAAATATGTACACGAGGAAGATAATTCACCGTGAGAAAACCCTTAAAAATACAAGATAATTTGTACATAAAAATCTGCGATCAAAAAACAAAATATCGTAGCCTCGTAGGTCGGATTAAAAAATATATGATAACTGAATCATTCAATTCGTTAGTTTATTAAAGTTCAACGGGACCCCATTTTTTGTTAGATTTAGGAATCTTTAAGCTAGTTCACTCGTGAAATTCTTAGAAATTTAATAAAATTTTTATACTATATCAAAAACACAACAGCTCGGCAATATAATCTATACTATATAAGTATAAAGAGAAAAGTATTTTTGTATATTTTTGTTGGTAATGAATAAACTCAAAAACAACTGGACGATTTTAAAAATTCTTTCACAAATAGAATGCTACATTATCATTAAGTAGCATAGACTCCAATTCTATAACCCAAGGTGTAAAATATATACAGATTGTATCAAATCAAAACGGTCCATAGAACATTCTGTGTGTAAGACAGAGACGATATTATATAAAGCACTAAAGCAGTAAGTAAGAATGAGATAAATGGTCGCTAATAGCTAGTTACTGTGGAGTGTGGTTATACAATCTGATATAATCGTCTTTGTTTTCTACAGTAAAAATCACAATTTTATCAACTGTCAATATTCACTAGTGAAATTATTGATAAAATGGCTATTTATACTGTTCGGGAAAAAATCCAAATAATTAAATGGTTTTATGGTGGTAATTCAACCGCCGACATAATAAATTTATTTGTAGCTGCCTTTGAAAACAGACTGTCTCCGTCTAAAATAACAATTCGCAGTGTCATACGAGAATTTGAATCAAATGGTTGCCTATCTCCGAAAAAAAATTTTTTTATGGGGATTTGTAAAATCCAAAATTTATGGCTTTCAAGAAAATAGAGCTAATAATTTGAACGAATTGAAAATACAGATTTCCAATGCATGTCAGTCCGTTGACCATGAGATGTCAGCCAATGCGAGGGAAAATATTTATAATCGATTAGGATATTGTTTGGCAGAACGTGTAGGTCTTTTTGAACATTAAATAAATTAATTATTAAAAGTATTGTTAAAACTTTTGTACCAGATATAAATATAATACGAATTAATTTTACAGTTTAGTTGTTTTATAATTGATAAATTGGTAAAAAGATTTACAGTGTACGTAATTATTTATTTACGTAACCACAGTAACTATTAGCGATCATTTATCTCATTCTTACTTACTGCTTTATATATCGTCTCTGTCTGATTTGATACAATCTGTATAAAAACTTTTGAACGGTAAATCCGATCATTATTAAATTTGAATACAACATTCATCTCGGTAAACTAAGATGAACGTGCGTACTAGTGCCTTCCCCATTCGTTCTTTTGCATTCGGGTGAAACCGGAACGGGCCGCTAGTTTGTTCATAAATAAATACATATGTTTCATATTGAATATCGCTGTTAATATTGTTGCACTTGGTAATACGAAAACATAAAGTAATTAAGTGTATTGTTCAAATGGTATGATGATTAGCTTCATTATTTGTGCATAGTAATTAGTTGACAATAATTACGTATTGTCATTTTTAACACACCTGTGTTACACAATCTTTGTGACATTTGAACCACACTGCGTCTTATGCAAAATACCACTCTGAGCTCAAGGGCGTAAATATTAAGGGGGTAAAAGGGGTGATTATAATATAATGATACAAAAATAAAACTGAAAATAATAAGAATACCTCTAAAAAATAAAATTTAGAAATACTTTTTAAAGAGGAATTTGTAAAATTAATTTGGGAATTAATATTTTGCTTGACACATTCCTTCGTGAGTATTCTTGTGTGATATTATAAAACTTAAAAAAATATTTTTTTTTTTAATTTACCCCCCCCCCCCCAGAAAAAGAGCTGCCGAGTCTGTTTTTGTGTAGGTATACATAGAGATTTAGTAGTGGCTGTATTATTTTTATTTTATTACTTAGAATAAGTTGCTTTCTGTTAAGTATTAGTTTTGTAATTTGTTACACTTTACAAGAGAAGTACTTTTAGTTTGTTTATTTGTTCTGTTAACGTTTTTATTATTGTAAATAAACATTCTCCACCACACAAATAGCAGTTTCGTTACAATAGAAAAGTGTAAAAGGAGTAGTTTGTAATTTCATTTTATTCTAACCTAACCGAATAAACAATAAGAGAAAAAATAAAAAGCCCGATCAATTTATCACTACGTAATGCAACTTAGTTGGTCTACATTTAGTTTAATTACTCATTTGCAGTGTAGCCAACAGCAGAGTGACAGAACTACCAAGAAGTGGCATCGCGTCCACCCACTAAGTTTCGTGTTCATTACGCCGTGCGCGGTTTTGTTTCGATAGAGCTTCTGTGCTTTTAATCACAGGTCAGTATACATTAATTTAGTCGGTACACTTTGAAATGGTCGAACGCGATACTGTTTCCGTCTCACTTCATTATTAGTAAGAGATAGTGATGTGCCGGATATCCGTATCCGTATCCGCGGATATCCGACGGAGAAGAAAGATCCGTATCCGTTAGTTTTTGGCGGATCTTTTACGGATCTTTTATACCTTATTAATTTTCAATTGATAGATGAAATTTTATATATACAGGTGATTAGGTAATAATGAAAAACTGTTAAATTCCATTCAGATTATTTTTTATTTTTTAAAATTGTATTTGGCACCTTTATATTGCAAACATTTATCGTAGTGAGTACCATACTAATAGTACAAAGTTAGTACCTTTAATATCTTTATAATGAGATATTGCACATCGATCTTTGGAAAGAGACAATCTGTTATGAGAGTTTACTCTTAAAGAGGTCAGTAACTCTTTCCCATAACAGATAGTCTCTTTCCAAAGGTCGATGTGCAATATTTACCGCCGTGTACTCTAAGAAAGTTAAGATCCGTATCCGTATCCGCGGATGTTGAAACCAAATATCCGTATTCAGATCCGGATATTCATTTTTAACGATCCGGCACATCACTAGTAAGAGACAAAGTCATTGTTGAATACAACTTTATTTCAAGTGATTCACGGATCTATTTTATCTCTGATATACGTTGCAACTGCAAGGCCCTGTCATTAGTGGATTTACTTGTACATAGTATATAGGCACGTACACTATTGGCATTGGTTGGATAGCGGGACTACAAGAATAAATAAATACAAGCTTTACTCATTCTTGAGCTCGGTTCTAAGTTAGCCTGAGATTCTATCCTGAAACGGCCAGTTCTGTACCGTCTCCATCGTTGAAAGGTTGGCGGCGATTTGTTGCTTATGCGTCGGGTTTAATAAATCATTTTATTTGCTTGAAGTTATTTTATTTCATTTTAAAATTGTGCTCGCTATGAACATATTTTTTTAAATAAAACCGTTAATATATAAATTAGATAGGTACACCTATCTAAAAGCAATAAAATTTCATCTTTTACTTGGACCCAAGGACACGAAATCCATCAGCGCCTCCGAGTTATGCTTCTGGTTGTTTACTTTACTGAGAGACCTGGCGGGGCTAGACATAATCAACAAAAATAACCTTTACAGACAAACAAAGATATATCATATTCTTATATTTTCTTTTTTATGGCGAGTAATACAGAATGATGTTTATTTTTAAAGTAGATTCTTCTTTTTATCAGCGTGTAGAAATCAAATAGACGAACAAATATTTCAAGTAACTTTCTTATCAAAACTCAAAAATGAAGGAGAAACAGGCTTTCGAAGTTTTATTAAATTTTGGCGTTATGTTATGTCACTATGGAAATATGTTATGTCATTATCAAGTATTCATAGCAATTATTCGAAGTTGTCCCCGTTTTGTTGGACATAGATATGCTTCTGTACCTACATATGCTTGTATGGCAATAAGGACCTTCCGCAAATTATTTGGGTTGCATTTCCGATTCGTGGTATCATTTCTTCGTGTGTATTTACCGGGCTTTTCAATTAATTAAATAAAATTTAATTAAACTTTGCTCGGGTGTTTCTCTCTTATTTTTGAGTTTTTTAAAAAAGTTACTTAAAATATTTGTTCGTCTATTTGATTTCCACACGCTGTTAAAAAAGAAGAATCAACTTAAAAATCACTCTGTATAGGTGTTTCACTTTTTGTTACGCTTCCATTTTTTAACTTGCACATTTTTACTATACTGTGACGTAATTTCATTTAAAAAATGAATTAAATATTTATACCTATTCTATTTACGACATTCTCACTACTCACATCTTTAAAACTATCAAAACCTGTAAAAAATAATGTGGTGCCGGCAAGGTTTAGCACTGCGACCAATGTTATTTATTATAACTTCATTGACTTGATTAATAGACCGAGTCATCGACTACACAGATTAATTACCGAGCGATGCATTGATTAATAAAACTAATAAACTATTATCGATATTAAAACGGTATATGAAAATATATTTTAGTACACGAATCATAAATATTGTCTAATTAATTTTTGTATAGAAGCTACTTATAATACTATATTTATTATAGTCCAAGAGCTATCAAACATTTTTGGATATATGTATTTGAAGGAATCGTGAAAATTTGTGTAATGTTAAAACACTATCCATTGACACAGCCGGATATTGCATAAGAACGACTCAGATTGCCATTCAAATATGTCTGGGCTACTGGAGTGTCACAATATGACAAGAGCGTTTAGTATAACTCAACACTTAATAGTTACAAGTCGTCTATTTGTTGTCGTGCTGCTCTCTCTCTAAATAAGGCTGTTGCATAAGAAACGTATCAGGATGCCATTCAAATATGTCTCAGTTAGTGGAATGTCACAATGTGATAGGAGCGTTTACTGCAACTCAACGCAATATAATATATTAGTTACAAATCGTTCGCTTGTTTTCGTGCCGCTTTTTCTAAAAAAATGACCCTGTGCACAATCTTCTGGCCGACGTTCTTGCCTCGGTCAAAACATATACACAAAAGAAGAACGCTATTTTACCACGTTTATATAAACTCGCTTTCTTGTATGTCTGTCCGGGTGGAACTTTGTAATTGATTTTAAACTAACTTCCTGATGAGATACAGACTTGAAATTTTTAACATAACTCAGAATTAGATGGCAATACGAGAAAATACTAAAATAAAGAAGAAAATAATAAAAGAAATTTTAATAAATACAACGGTAAATAAGTAAGAATGAATTATTCATTCTTACTTATTTACCGTTGTACGACAGCTTCCAATCATCGGTCGTAGCTCACTTGGTTAGAGCGTCGTGGTACTAACGTGAAGGTTGCGGATTCGATCCCCAAGGGCCATAAATTTTTTTAATTTTTTAACGATGTATTTTTTTTACCACGTTTTTAACTAAAAAGAAGAAAATAATAAAATAAATTTAAAAAAAAATAATATGCCGAGTTTTTTAAACGAACTAAAAAGTATAAAATATAGGTAAGAGTTCGATAACTTGCTATGCAAAATATCCACTGGAAATTCACAATTATTGTTTTATATAACATAATAACAGCGTTATTGGTCGTTTTAAGTGCGGAAAATTAATTTTTATAAATTAATTTAAAAAAATTAAATATGGTATAGTAATAACAAAAATATTAGGAGCACTGTGGTTTGAATCTAATAAAAATAGAGAATAGTTACTTCTTACCACAACAAGTTTATTAGTGGATGTACATTTCGAGAGTTTGAGATTTTTTCATTGGGATAGCTACTCTCTACATTTCGTATATAACTGTCGCATGCGCCCCACGAGGTATATTACCTATTATTTTTTTTGTGTTTGCATTAGAAATGTTTAACCGAATAAACATGTTTTATTAATGTTCAATAATGTTTGATCAATCGCATTGCGGAGCAGATTAGATCTTCGGCGTATTCTAATGACGCGGTGGAGGAAACACCTGCAGGCGGCCGTACAAACAATCGGAGAGACCTCCGTGGCAAGCATAAAGCGATCGGCCACTGGTCAACCGGCCGCGACTGTATTAATCGTGTCTATCTTTTATATAAAGCGCGTATGTAACAAATAACAATACGTGCCGCCAAACGATAGGCCGGTGTCTATCCGTACTATTAGAGTAGTGATCGGTTTTCAGTGACGGTTAGGTTCAAAACTATCCTCTCTTTATATCTAAATTACAAGCTTATAATATATGAATTCATAATAACTAGAGTGACCTGTGCGAATTATTCGCACTAAATGAGTATAATAATTATCAATTTACAAAATTGTTGTTTAAATATGATTGCAGGTATTCAATTCGTTTCTAATTTTGCACACTGCTTATAACGTTCTTCTTTTTGTTGTATTACAATATGAAGCTCAGATGACAGATCTAAGAAATATTTTACTAAAATTGTCATATAGAGGCGCAAGTAGCAAAAGCGTTGAGCTAAGCCGTCAGATGGCAGCATGCAGCATTGCTGTGACGTTGTTCAGCGTTGCTCGCTGTTTTAAAATTAAAGCCGTCAGATGGCAGTATGCAGTATTGTGTCTGTTGTATTACAATATGAAGGTCGGATGACAGATCGAAGTGTTGACGTTGTTTCAAAATTAAAGCCGTCAGATGGCAGACGTTGTTCAGCGTTGCTGTATTTTAATTTATTTACAAAAACAAAAGCAATAATAAATTTTTTAGTTGTCGATGTCAGTAGAGCAAGCAATTATCTGTACAATGATATATAATTTTTGTGGAGAAATTGTGTGGTTTTTTCAAAAAAGGGAGGCAAACATCTTAACCTTAACGTATTAATATATATGATAATGCGTTTTCGGTTCGTTTCTTGACTTTATGTATCATAGCAGCCATAACTATTTTTCATATATCACACTTCCCGTTATTTTCTACATCTTGAAACTTCAACTTAATTAATGGCAATGGGCGAATGAAGAAATTTTATAGGACATTAGGATAAGGTAGGCAAATTTTGAGCAGTTTGACAGGTAATCGGCCATGGCCTTGAATAAAGAACCATTTCGATATTTATGTGGAATTATTGAGGGAAACCATGGAAAACCTCAACAAGACGGCCGGCACAGAAATTACAGTTTCTCGGTGACTGGCAGCAGGAAAAAGTCCCAGCCACATCTGCCCCCGCCGGGATTCGAACCCGGTACCTCCCGGTTATAATATAATATAATATTTTTAATAGAAGTTTTGTTCCAACAATAGATGCATTGAAGGAGATTTATTTGGTTGAGGAACAAATGAAAAATAAGCTTTACCAGAGTTATCGTGCATATTATTGTAATATACAATATCATTTAAATAATGAATTTCAAGTTTTTAAATTTAAAAATATCATAAAACACTTTTTTAATAAAATTGTTCTGTCCACGTGAAGTACAATATTTATTTTCACATTGGACAGAAAATTTTATTAAAAAACTGTTTTATGATATTTTTAAATTTGAACTGTTAAAATTCATAATTTAAATGATCATGTATATTACAATAATTTGCACAATTTACCATCTCAACTTGCATTGACTACCTGAAGATGAAAATATATTTTTCGAAACGTTGGCCACAAGCGATATTTTGGTAAAGCTTATTTTTCAATTGTTCCTCAACGAAATAAATCTCCTTCAATTGATGTTTTTAAGTTATGCAATAACTAGCGGTCTCGGCCGGTTTCACTCGGGTGCAAAAGAACGAATGGGGAAGGAAGGGACAATTATCTTAGTTTACCGAGATGAATGTTGTGTCCAAACTTCATAATGATCGGAGTTACCGTTTAAAAGTTTTTGTTGTTAAAAAGCAGTATTTATAATTTTTTTAAGTAATAAATTTCTTTTAATATAATAAATATCTAATTGTAAACACTGTAGGAAAGTTATTTTAATATAGTTCTAACAGTTTTCAAATGAGCTATTAATTAGATTTATTTAATTTTAATTAGTCGTAAAAAAATTTAAAAAAATTGAAATGTAAACCTTAGAAGAAAGCAATGTAGAAATAACCAGTGGGAGTATATGCCCAAGTAATTCAAGAATTACAAGGCGCGAAATTTTACAGCATATACCCCGGGGTTTTGTTTGAAAATCGGTGTATATATTTAACGACACTTGGAGCTTAATAATATAACTTAAGAAATCTAAAAAAAAAATAACAGTTGAAAATAATGAAACACAGAAAGGAAAAAAATAATTTTAATAATTTCATGGTTCTCTATGTAATATGTTATTATGTCATGCAAAAATTAAACAAAGAACTACCTAACTAACATCTTCAGAACAAAAGAACAACAGATTTTTTTTTAAATATTTCTGAAATTATGAGTTTAGAAAAAAAAAATCATAACTTTCTTGTAAAAACAGATAGAAAAATAAACAGTTATGAAAACTACCCAATTATTATATAAAAACAACGTTAAAGCATATATGCAGTGAAACGCGATGGGGCAAAGGTGGGGTTTTTAAAAAAATAATTCCGGGGTGAACGATAAACGGGTATGCAAATTGTAATTCCGGGGTGAACGATAAACGGGTATGCAAATTGTAATTCCGGGGTGAACGATAAAGGGGTATGCGAATTGTCTCGCAGTGAAACGGGAAGGGGCAAATGTGGAGTTTTTAAAAAAACAATTCCGGGGTAAAAAACTAAGTCCACCATCTTTAGAAGTCCGCCATATTGAATTTAGAATGACGTCACTGTATTTTTCGAGTTGTTCTCAGCAAGCCCTTTCATTTGATACCCATATTGTAGGAAAGCATAAAAAACTTAGTCCGCCATATTGAATTTAGAGTAACGTCACTTTTATTTCGAGTTGTTTTCAGTTAGCCATTTTATTTGATACCCATATTGTAGGAAAGCATAAAAAACTTAATCCGCCATCTTTAGAAGTCCGCCATATTAGATTTAGACTGACGTCACTTTATTTTTCGAGTTATTCTCAGCAAGCCCTTTCATTTATACCCATATTGTAGGAAAGCATAATAAAATTAGCCCGCCATCTTTAGAAGTCCGCCATATTGGATTTAGAGTGACGTCACTTTATTTTTCGAGTTGTTCTCAGCAAGCTCTTTCATTTGATACCCATATTGTAGGAAAGCATAATAAAATTAGTCCGCCATCTTTAGAAGTCCACCATATTTGATTTAGAGTGACGTCACTTTATTTTTTGAGTTAGTTTCAGTAAGCCCTTTCATTTGATACCCATATTGTAGGAAAGCATAAAAAACTTAGTCCGCCATCTTTAGAAGTCCGCCATATTTGATTTAGAGTGACGTCACTTTTTTTTGAGTTAGTTTCAGTAAGCCCTTTCATTTGATACCCATATTGTAGGAAAGCATAAAAAACTTAATCCGCCATCTTTAGAAGTCCGCCATATTGAATTTAGAGTGACGTCACTTTATTTTTCGAGTTATTCTCAGCAAGCCCTTTCATTTGATACCCATATTGTAGGAAAGCATAATAAACTTAATCCGCCATCTTTAGAGGTCCGCCATATTAGATTTAGACTGACGTCACTTAATTTTTTAGAGTTATTCTCAGCAAGCCCTTTCATTTATACCCATATTGTAGGAAAGCATAATAAAATTAGCCCGCCATCTTTAGAAGTCCGCCATATTGGATTTAGAGTGACGTCACTTTATTTTTCGAGTTATTCTCAGCAAGCTCTTTCATTTGATACCCATATTGTAGGAAAGCATAATAAAATTAGTCCGCCATCTTTAGAAGTCCGCCATATTTGATTTTGAGTGACGTCACTTTATTTTTTGAGTTAGTTTCAGTAAGCCCTTTCATTTGATACCCATATTGTAGGAAAGCATAAAAAACTTAGTCCGCCATCTTTAGAAGTCCGCCATATTTGATTTAGAGTGACGTCACTTTTTTTTTGAGTTAGTTTCAGTAAGCCCTTTCATTTGATACCCATATTGTAGGAAAGCATAAAAAACTTAATCTGCCATCTTTAGAAGTCCGCCATATTGAATTTAGAGTGACGTCACTTTATTTTTCGAGTTGTTCTCAGCAAGCCTTTTCATTTGATACCCATATTGTAGGAAAGCATAATAAAATTAGTCCGCCATATTTAGAAGTCCGCCATATTGGATTTAGAGTGACGTCACACAGCTAACCATGCATTGTCATCCAAACTAAATGTGTATACAAATCTTCATTTCAATCGGTTGAAGATATCTGCTTCAAAATTACCGAAGGCATTCTAGTCAGTCACTTAGTAATTCAGTCGCTCACTTATTAATTTAGTCACCCAACTATTATTTTAATATCTCAAATTATTGAAACAGTATCTCATCATCAGTCACCAAGTTTTTAACTTCCCGCTTTAAAAAAAAAAAAAAAAAAAATTTTTTTTTTTCAAAAATCGGGAAGTTATTGGTTTCACCCCGATTTTCGAAAATCGAGTTTTCGCCAGATCTCGACGTTTTGGGGTCCTAGGAAGCTATTGAAACTATTTTGGCGATGATGTCCGTAGGGCTGTATGTATGGATGTGTGTGTGTGTGTGTGTGTGTATGTATGTATGTAAACCTTTTATATCTTTTGAACGGAGTGTCCGACTGAAACGTGGTTTGCGGCATCTGACGTGATCTTGGTGAACTTAGACTTCCTGAAAATTTGAAACGATTCGGCCCAAAAAATTTTGAGAAATCTTAAAAAAACAAGTTTCAAAAATTTTTAAAAATTTGTTTTTGTAAAAAATTTTCTAAACTACTAAACCGATTAATTCCAAAAACTAATCAGCTCTTCTCCTTAACAAACTGCGTCGATTTCCGCAAACCGCATCAAAATCGGTTCATTTGTTCACGAGAAACCGTGAACGAAAAAATCGTAAAAAAGTGTTTTTTTAAAATGACTCTTAAAATTGTTATCAGATTGATTTTTTTGTAATAAATTACTTTCTTAAGCTAAAAAAACTGCGTCGATCGCCGCAAACCATATCAAAATTGGTTCATTTGTTCATGAGATAACGTGAACGAAAAATTAGGAAAAAAGTAATTTTTTAAAATTACTCGTAAAATTCTTATCAAATCGATTTTTTTGTAATAATTTACTTTCTTAGGTTAAAAAAACTGCGTCGATTGCAGCAAACCGCATCAAAATCGGCTCATTTGTTCACGAGATATCGTGAACGAAAAATTTTTAAAAAGTGTTTTTTTTTAAATTTCTCGTAAAATTCCTATGAGATCGATTTTTCTGTATAAAATTACTTTTTAAGGTTAAAAAATTGCGTCGACTGCCGCAAATCGCATCAAAATCGCTTCATTTGTTCATGAGATATCGTGAACGAAAATTTCGTAACAAAGTGTTTTTTTTTGAGCTCGAAGAGCTAAAAAATAAACTTCTTGCTATATTTGACATATTTTTGAGCGTTTTGAACTCGAAAATAGCGGGAAGTTACAGGGATGGCCTGCAGGGTCAAACTACTTTTCAAATTTTTTTTTTATTATATCGTTTTATAATTCTCCTATAAAAAACAACTATGGCATGTACCTATCTCTTTTGCGCATGCCCCGATTTTTCCCAAAAATTATACAAAACTCTTGAAAAAATAGATCGAATAAAAAACCGTTATGAAAAGTATACCATTCTTATATACAAACAACTTTATAACTTATACTTCTTCTGCGCATGCGCCGACTTTCCCTCAAAAAAAAACATTTTACAAAACTTTCTTGTAAAATAGAATAAAAAACTATTATTAAAAGTACACCGCTATTATTAAAAAAAAAACGACGGCATTTATCTCTTGCGCATGCGCCGATTTTCCCCAAAAAATTTACAATAATTTCTATTAAAAATAGAATAAACCGTTTTAAAAACTATATTATTATTATATAAAACAACATTATAAGAGATATATTCTTTTACGCATGCGCCGATGTTCCCCAAAAACAATAGGCCACTTCATATTTGCATATCAAACATCCTCCCAAAATTTGGTTTTAATCCGATCATCCGTGGTGTCAAAATGGTAAAAAATGTCAAAAGTGACGTTTGCATCTGTCAAAGTAGGTATTACCTATGTTCTAATAATTAGTTATTCAAATTGTTAACTCAGAAGGCGTTGCATTTCGAAACGGCATCCGTTTTTGAACAAATGCTATCTTTTAATTTCATTATTGTAATAAATAATATTATCGACCAATTTTATTTGAAGACAGAACATACGCAATTTTTAAATTGCCATGTTAAACCGTGCAACAGAGAGAGATAACCGAAAGATGTTTGCCATCGGTTATATCAAATTGAATTTATTTCTATATAAATGTGTATAAAAAAACTGTTTGGGCATTTTCTGTTGTACGAAACTTATGTAAAATTTTCTCCTCTTTCGTTTAAGACAGGTTTCGAGCCGATCGGATTTAAAATGAGCGAGCTATAAGCAAAAAACTTCGTTTTTCCTAAATTTCTCCCCTCTGGGGCCAAAATTAAAAAATCGGGCGACGTTAGGATCTAAGTTACCCGGAGACGAATCGATCAAAAAAAAGTTTTTTAAAATCGGTTAAGGCGTTTGGGCTGTACGCGTGACACAAAAAAGTGGGACGTACAGATTCACAGATTCACAGATTCACAGACGTACAGACAAAGCGAGTACATATAGGCGCTTTAGCTTACGCTATTCGCGCCTAAAAATATATTCGCCGACGTGGAGCTTGAACCCAAGAGTCAAGACCCCGGCATTAAGAATCTAACACTCTTCCGACTGAGCTATCCGGGCTTGTTCTCTTGGCGCGCTAATATTGCAGTATTTAGTTAAGGCATTTCACCTGATAATATTTGTCGGACGCACTAATTTTGAGATACATCTTGCAACATTTTTCATCGATGTTCCGTTCCAATTGGTAGCGTGATATTATATAGTCTATAGCCTTCCTCGATTAATGGGCTATCCAAAAAAAAAACAATTTTTCAATTCGAACCAGTAGTTTCTGAGATTAGCGCGTTCAACCAAACAAACAAACAAACTCTTCAGCTTTATATATTAGTATAAATTAATCTGTATACTGTCCGATTCCTGGGTTCCACTATCCAACGTTCGCTATAGTGTATATCTGCTTGTTTATAAATTAATTTGCAGGCGCGATATACATTTAAAAAGATTTATGCAAATTAACAAAGATTCAAATTGGTTGTTGTATAGTTTGAAATCAAACCTGATAGGAATTATGACAGGCGCGTTTGCCATGATACCGTTTTGCCGGGAGCCGATCATTCGTTCTCTATATCGCCGCAATAAGTAGCTGAACAATTAATTGCGTTTTGATAACCATCAAAGCAGAAGGCTTTTTGAGATTGTAAATTATAAAGATGGTGTGCTGTCATTGAAGGATTCGGCTGGCCACACACTGACCAAACCTTTAAAAGAAAAGGACAGCTAGTTCCTCTATAGTAGAAATGTAAAACGATCATCTTTTTTCCAAAGATGTCCCAAAGAAGCTATAAAGTTGTGTAGTCTGTTTTTAGGGTTCCGTACCTCAAAAGGAAAAAAGGAACCATTATAGGATCACTTCCGTCCGTCTGTCTGTCTGTCAAGACTCTTGGGAATCAAAACCTATAGGGTACTTCCTGTTGACCTAGAATCCTTACATGTGGCAAGAAGAAATGTTCTAGCATAAGTAAAGGGACAAATCCGAAAACCGTAAATATCACAAAAAAATTGGTTGTCTGTAAAGTCGGTTTACGGACGATAGTTTTACGTGATAACGTATTCCGTAATACATAACCTAAATTTATATAATAATTATAATAATTCGAATCTATGATATTGCATCTTTCGTTTCAAATTTAGGTTAATTTTATTTATTTAAATTACTCACCATATAATATAATTGTTTTTTTTTTAACTTTCTTTCTTTCGTATTTATTTTAAGTCTCAAAGATTAGCTGTCATAATATTTTGAAAACAATTGTTTCACTGTTTATAATATAAAATTCTAAAATCTACTTACAATATTTAAGTATTTTCATACGTCAAAAAATTGATTTTTATAATGATAAAATTTGTAAGAAAACGATTTTTTCGAGAGATGAGACCTAGCTAAAACGATTTTTTGTCCCCCAAAATCCCTTTTCAGTAATTTTCATCCAAATCGTTAGGGCCGTTTTTGAGAAAAGCACGCACAGGGTCAGGCGGAACGTTACGCGTTACGAACGTTACGTTAGGAACGTTACACTTTTTCGTGCATGCAGCCGGTGTTTTATCAATTTATAAGATTGGTGATTCATCAATTTATAAGACGTTATCACGTCAAAAAATAATGTTTTAAAACGCAAGAACACAGTAACAGTTTTAATATAAAACTAGCGTCCGCTACCGGTGCGTTTATACAGGGCAATATGAGAACTCTCGCATACAACTCGGTACGACAACTGGACTCCAGGTGTATACGCGAGGAACAATACAGTTCAGTAGTCCATCTGAACTCATTGCAATTACAGGCTTAGTTGGCAAACTGGCCACGACCTTCGTCGATGTATGGGGACAACAGTTTACCAACGGCTAAGCAGGAAAAATTTTCGAGTCTCGATTCCCGTGATGGACGAACTATTTACATACCTACAAGTTTGTACGGAACCCTCGGTGCGCGAGTCTGACTCGCACTTGGCCGGTTCTTTTTCTGTATGTGATACCAGACCACATCTGGCTATATTTTGGTTACTGTTGTGTTGTTTTGAAATTCAAAATAAACTTATACCTGCAGTACACATAATTATGTTTGGTGAATTGAATTATCGCTATTTATTCGGAGGAATAGCTACTTAAAGAACAAATGAACCGAATAAATAACTGCTTACGTTCGGTGAACATATAGCCATTTATAAAATCGCGACCCACAAACATAACAACCCTGTTTTGAGTCTGGGGTTTAAAAAATCGACAAAGGAAAGAAATCGATTGTTCAATGACGTTTGACAGGCAGTACATAACCTCACTTTTTTCACTTGGTCGAATCAATGTGAAACAAAACCGAAGCAATCAACGAGATCAAAGTGTCGATGACGATTATAATAGATGATACTTTAACTACTAATTACTACAACCGAGTATCAGTCGCAATCAAGTACTCCGCAAAAAAAGAAAAATATACATCGCTGAATGCAGTTACTAATAAAATATAATTAAATAATAATAGATACTTGCTCTTATAGATATACAATTTTTTACCGTTATTGTGTACCGACTGTTCAGTCATTTGTTCATGTAACAGCGCTTCCCGAAGTGAGCGGTATCGTTCCCTTTTTGACGTTGGAACGATTAAAGGAGGTGGTAATCGGGCCTATTTTACCGACGATAACCACGGTCATTATCATTTTTAACCGACTTCAAAAAAGGAGGAGGTTCTATGTTCGACTGTATATATTTTTTTTCTTTTTTCTTTTTTTTTATATATATATGTTCACCGATTTCTCCGTCAATTATGGAACGCTTTTCAAAAATTTTTTTTTATTCGAAAGAGTGCACTTCCGAGGTGGTCCCATCGGAACCAAGTCAGGATCTGATGGTGGAATCCGGAGAAATCGAGGGAAACTCAAATTTCAAAGGCACTCATACTTGGCCTACCCATTGCAATACTTTATCTAACACTAAAAAGAGAAAAATAAAATATTTTTAACAAAAAAAATTGAACCGACGTCAAAAAGTAAAAAATAATAATTATTATTTTTGGAGTCGGTGTCAGCCAAAATGAAATCTATTCCGAGAACTAGAGACATGTAAGATTTAAATTGCAATTTCGAATTCCGATGTGACACCGACTCCAAAAATAACAATAATTATTATTTTTTACTTTTTAGTGCATATTTTGAAGTCGGTTCAATTTTTTTTGTTAAAAATATTTTTAACTTAGATCTTTTTTCGGACGGAAGTAACGCTCAATCTGTTTGCGCAGTTTCCGCTATTTAAAGACATCGACGGACAGATGGCGACATCAATGTAAAACCCATCTTGAACGAAAGGTGAAACATAGCTATATATACGGACGCAAACAAATTTTGTGATCGATTTTCGCTATTTAAAGACATCAACTGACAGATAGCGGCATCAAAACGCATGATCGAAAAGTGAAACATAGCTAAGGACGCAAATCAATTTTTTTATCGGTTGTCGCTTCGGTTGACTCTACAGAACGCTTAAAACTTAAAATGTTCACGAGCCGCCACTGCGACTTATTCAGTTACAGTGGTACCTCGACATACGAGTTTAATTCGTTCCGCAACCTTGCTCGTATCTTGAATTACTCGTATCTCGAAGCAAATTTCCCCATACAAAACAATTGAACTACCATTAATCCATTCCAACCCCCAAAATGTCATCCCAGTTTGAATAATAAAAACGTATTTATAAATGACAAATATTTATTGTACAAAAACAAAAAAGAGAATGTAAAGAAATAAATTAGATATCCTCACTGGTCTTTGCCTTTTTCGCTACATTTTTCTCGCTTTCACCTGTAGGCCGTTTAGAAAAAAACATGTCCAAGGAGGTTTGTTTCTTCCTCCCTCTCAGAATATTCCGGGAATGAGTTAGGCAAGTGTCATTAAACTTGCTAAACCGAACTCGTATCTCGAATTTCGCTCGTAACTCAAAGCAAAAAATCACTCGCTCGCCGGCTCGTATCTCGAAAAACTTGTATGTTGGGGCACTCGTATGTCGAGGTACCACTGTACTTACTTTGGTATTAAATATTTCATTGCCAAACGAAAATCCCGTCGCGCGAAGCCGGGCCGGAAAGCTCGCTGTAATACTTAACAGTCCCAGCAGTGTATATATACAAAGCAGCTCTTTTTGTCTGGAACAATTCTGATATGTTTGTCAAAAATTCCCATGCTTACGGCACTAGACAAAATCATTTGTACAATAAAAAAGTAAACATCAGTATTTACAAAAGTGGGCCATTATATAATTGTACCACAGTATTCAATAAATTACCGGATGATATCAAAAACAGTGATAGTACGGCACTTTTTAAAAGAAGGCTCAGGGCTTTTTTTATATGATAAATGTTTTTACTCTGTCAATGACTTTTATTTTTAACTTTTATTTTGTTGTTTTATCTTCGTATCTGTGTGTAATATATCGACTTATCCTATGCATTTATAATGTACAAAAGAGGACAAATAAATTATTATTATTATTATTATTATTATTATTAAATTCAAATTGATTTCAGAATAGAAATTTTAAATCTAAACAAACGGCGCGACGCTACTTAACTGCAATGTTTTCTTGAGGTTTGCATAATATATATAAATACGCGCTTCGAAATGGCCGGTTGCATTGCATTCTAAAGTTAATGGTGTTTATAAATCTGCCAGACAAACAATAGACCGGTAATGCTCTGTGATCTGCGGTAATTAATTACCACGCCGAGTACAATAATATGTACACAGCATTGCGTTCGGAACACTAAAACTGACTGTGCGAAATTAGAGTCAGAGCCGTTGATTTTCGATAAATAAAATTATCGACCAATTTTTCAGACAATATATTAACAAAAAATATAATTAATACATTACGTTTCGATCCGGATTTGGACCTTCTTCAGAACTGATCTAAAAAATATAAAAAATAATTAATATTTAATTTCTAATTCGCTTTTTATAAAATTCTTTCAAAAATATTAATTAGTATACTGGTATACAGTGTGGTCACTTAAGTGTGCAACATATGGGAAAATTTTTAATTAAATGCACAACCAAAATACAAATATTGCCAAAAGTTGGTGCATGTCCGATAATCATTTTAGGTGCTCTTAGAATTGTTGAAACTCAAACAGCATACAGGGTGTGTCAAAAAATATAAAAATTGTACAAGAGTAAAGTGCCCTTATTTGAAAAAATTCAGCAAAATGTTAAAAGATAAAGTTGTTTAGAATAGGTCATATGCATGTATTTTTTTATATTTTTAATAGATTATTTAGTCAACCATAATACGGAAAAAAATTGATATTCATTTAAAAATGTAATATTATCATAAGAAAAAAAAAATATGAAATTTCACATTCCAAATTAGACAGTTTAAACAATCGGCTATGTTGGCGGGCTTACGTGACGTCATGATATATGATGCATGTCAACCTTGATGTCAAATTGTTAATGTTCTAAATTAAGTTTATTTGTTGTTTTCTCTGAATACTGACATAATCTTATTGTGAGACGACACAGTCGTCATGGAAACTGTTGTTGATATATACTCTGACGTCACGCTGCGTTTTGAAAATTCGAAAATAGCGCATATTTTCTACATTTCTTTTTTATTATTTGTAGTTTTTTTTCCGTTATTAGATTAATAAAATATCCATTACGATAGAATCAGGAACTAAAATATATTTCGAAATAAAAATTTAAACCAATTTGGAGTTTCATGCATATGACCTATTAAAAGTTTTGCCAAAAATACCAAAACATGGCCTTCTAAGAAAAAAAAATTTTTTTTTGAAAAACCAAAATTATAATTTTTTTGAAATTTTTTTTTATACTTACCTTAAACACACTAATAAATTATTCAAAATCAAATCAAATTCCCATAACTTTGTTCAAATTCAGGCATATTTGTAAAATTAACTTAGATTTTTAATTTTTTTATGGAATCACAAACTTTATATTTGTTGCAACGATATTAAACACCCTGTATGCTGTTTGAGTTTCAACAATTCTAAGAGCACCTAAAATGATTATCGGACATGCACCAACTTTTGGCAATATTTGTATTTTGGTTGTGCATTTAATTAAAAATTTTCCCATATGTTGCACACTTAAGTGACCACACTGTATATTGATTTTCATTGCATATTAATTTTCGAGAATTAAATAACTTCACGATTAAAAAATCACTGTGACCAGACATCTAAAATGATCACTATGATCTGACAAGAGTAACGTATGTCTTTCTGTCACCGTTACTTGAAGTCGCTTTTTAAATACCGACAGTCAAAACTGAAAGACACTATCGGCTTATAGTACCTATATTCTATTACCGCGTTATGTAAATTATGGCTTTTCTACACATTGCTTGGGTAGAGATATTCAATTCTCATAACTGTTTGTTTTTAATTTAATTTTATTAGCTTCCCAGCTGTAATAATTATCTTGTACCGGAAAATAGAATTCGTCAAGTCATTTTTTCTGGCGTTTATCGATATTTTAATTGTTCCATAACTCCGGCAAAAAATATTGACTCTTCAATTCAAGAAATATTTACATTAAGGTCGCTAGATTCCTTGCTAGTTTTCAAGCGTGCTAGGGCCCTGGGTTTGAGCGATATGACAGATTAACTGACCCATTTTCTAGTGACAGAACGGCTCGGTACTATGGGCTATGTGCAAGGAGGCTGAGTTACAAATTTATCGATGCGAGCGTTTGTGGTGAACACTAGGGGAAACTTCAAACTCAAATTTTCTGCATGTCAGTGAGCAATGTTTATTAAAAGTGAAAATAGCTCAAATTTTATAAAGTTTTTCAATTACAAAGAAAACATGGGGAAAACTAGGCGTTCTGGAAATGCTTGTTGTACTCTAGACTGTTGCGCTGACGGCGATCTAAGTAAAATAAAAATCATTGGCGCCGTCATTTGACGTTACGCTGTCAGTATAAACAAATAAATTACTTATATATTGTCATCATAATTGATAAATAAATAATTCTCACGTACCTTTTATGTTATGCTATTTATATAATGGTTTACAATCTGAATTTTATTGTATACTAGCGGCCCTGTACGTGCTTCGCTACGTATAAAGTGAAATAATAAAAAAATTTAATTGGAACATCTATCTATCTATCTATCTATTTTATTAATTGCTAGCTATTTTAAAATATACATGGGCGTATATGTGTGTATGTCGAGCACTCCGGCTGCGCCGTCGTGCTCGAAAAAAAATAGCGTAAAGTATTCGTGGATAACTGGTCTTTAAAACACTTGCTCTATTTCGAGGGTTCACTCCGGCTGCGCCGTCGTGCTCGAAAAAAAAGCATTTGTTTTAAACGATATTCAGTTTTTTTACATCCTCGATCTAGATATATCGTTGTTAAGTTCGTTGCGCCATCTATTGAATATTCACTCAATCCAGTCAACACGTATCGCCATCTTATATAGTTGTTAAGTTCGTTGCGCCATCTATTGAATATTCACTATATGGTTGTTAAGTTCGTTGCGCCATCTATTGAATATTCACTCAATCCAGTCAACAGGTATCGCCATATTATATGGTTGTATTATGACTGTCAAGGAATAGACAAATAATTTGCAATAAAATAATATTGCGACTATAAATTGAAATGTAAGCTATCCTATCTTTCAAGTTGGGTCGAATTGCACACGGTGTGCAAATCAAATTTAAAATCGGTTCAGTAGTTTAGGAGTTCATCGCGGACAAACATGTGACACGTAATTTTTATATATAAAGATAAAATAAACAGCAGTTTTCCTTATTACATTTTTTTTGGCGCATCACGGCCAACTAAAGTTTTTGACTTATCACCATAGAAACACGTCGCGATTTCCATAAAAAGTTAGTTGCATAATTCTCTATTATCCACTAGCGGCGCTAGTAGGCTTCGTGCACACAGCCTATAGGAGTAATCTTTTTTCGTTTAGAAAAAAACAACTTTATGTATGTTAATACTGACTCTTCTTCAAACATAAAGTTGCGGATGGCATCGTACTCTCGTGAGCACAGGTCCCGAGATTAATAGACCTTTTGACATCAGAAATTATAGGCGCATCAAAAATTAATTACATCCAAACCGCTAAATATATAAACGAGTGGATCACGGAGTAAGAAACAACAATATAGATCCAAGTGTGTAAAGTTTTCACGTCGGTGTTGTTCCAAATCTTCTTAACTTGGCATATTGCACATACCGCTAAATTAGCGGTATGTGCTTTATTATCGCTTTGTGCGTCAGAGCTGACTTTCGTTCATATAAGAAGTTATATCTAAGTTAATTTCACACGAAATCCATTCAAATTGAAGCTTTTTGAAAAGAGGAGATTCTGATCTATAAAACAGAACCATTTTTAAATCAATTCGAGTTCATAAATACTATTAAAATTGTAATTGAAAATTACAAACAGCAGTTGTCGGTTGGTCTGTACGTATGTACGTCACGACTCTACAGATCGCAATTTTGGTCGGATTGCCTTGGGTTATATTTTATTCACTTTGTTTAGTATCAGACCAGAACCCATTTTAAATTCACATAAATGTGTTCAGTAGTTTAATTTTTATAAACAGTTTTATTTTATTATTTTTGACAGCTAATAGTTAAAATAAAAAATCTTAAAAAAACAAAAAAATACCTATTACTGTTTTGTAATGTAGTGTATTACGTAGAATAACTGCTCCATTTCTATACCACAATAACAACGCGAGCTGGGGTATCAGAATGGCCGAGCGGTTAAACGCGTAGTCCAGTAATAGCAAGGTGACGAGTTCGATTCCCGCTGACACAAGTAATATTTTTTTTCTATTCCATTTTATTTTTATTTTTTTTTCTATTTTTTTAATTGTTTTTTTTTTTAAATCTATTTTCTCAATTTTTTTTCATTATAATATGTACAGTGGAAAACTTGCGGGATGTGCACTTTTGGTTTTGCCAACTATACTTTTATTCTATACTGAACATAGGAATAAAATCGCAATAGAACTACCTATTAGGGTGCAAACATATACTTCTGTCTTTTTTTACTCCGTAAGCACTGGTGTATATCCAGGAGGGCAAGACAAGCACGGGGAACCCGGCTAAAGAAATTTCTAATTTGCCCCCTCCTGGGCCAAAAGCTGGGCACGTCCATGTTAACATCATAGAAAAAGACACAGTTTTTGAAACAGATATACTTTATTCAGATTGAATGCAAGTACATCAACCAATCCTATCATCGGAGAAATCAGGAAATTACATCGAAGAAAGAGACGCAGATATATTTTCGATACGCTTTGTTGCCTTCGCTCACCGCACATTGAGTAGTTATAGACAATGATTCATATAGTAAACTATTAAATATATGCGCCTTGGCTTTCGGGCTTGTAGGCCGTGATCCATTGGTATTTCTACCAGACGTTTCGTCTACAATTGCGGTAGACATTATCAAAGGCGATGCGGCAGCGAGGGAAGTATCCTTACCGACTCACAGATATGTGTTAATTATTTAACAATTTTTTTACTTCATTACCTTTGCATTTGTTCGTGTTAATACACGAGAGCTGACAATACAAAATACAGTGAAACCTGAGTGAGTGAGAACTTGGTATATAAGCGAGAAAACTCTCTAACTGAGAGTAAGTGCCAGGTACCGTCTTTGTAACCTTCTAAAGCCTCTATAAGTGACAAAGAGAAACCTTTATAAGAGAAAAACGTTTTTTAACTCACGGACCTCTAAAACTGAGACTGCTACTTGCCTATACCTCTATAAGCGATAGTTTAACGTATTAATAGTTCCACGATATTTAAGAATGCAAGTCATAAATGGCTTAACTAACTAACATTGTTTTTGTATCATTGGCTTTTTGACGTGATAACGTCTTACAAAATTGATGAAACACCAGCTGCACGCACGAAAAAGTGTAACGTTCCAAAAGTGTCGCGTTCCACCTGACCCTGTGCGTGCAAGCGAGAGCGCAGTATTAGCGATAGAGAAGCACGATCGGCGTCGGCTTGTACACATTTCTACTCGCGTGACGTCAGAGAGTAGTGTGCGTTCAACATTTTTTTCGGCTGTTCCAGCGAAAGCTACATCTGACATTAGGCCTTTGTTTTATAAACCGTGGAAATTAAGACTTAAAATCAAGATATCTAATAAAAATGTCATAAATTATCGAATTTTTAAAGCAATTTTTCAGATAATACATCGTTATTTGTTCGTTTTTGCACGGATATTTTTTGTCATATAATTATTACCGATTCATCCAAGCCAAAGTATAACTGAACGCACGATAATGGCAATATGGCGCTAATAATAATTAATAAATGTCATTTTATTTTGTTAAAAATAACTGATCACCGTCATTATGGATAAAATATGATATTATTCACAACGAATGGAAATGTATTGATCAATTATAGTTTGTACACAAACGCAGCTACATTTTGTATCAAAAACAAATCTTGCGAGATATCTGCATTTCATAACAGCAGATAAATTATACGGTTTGTTAACAAATATATAATATATATACATTCTTTTAAATGTCTTTTATAATTGCTTAAAAATATGTACTTTGCTTTGGTTGATCAAATTATTAGTCGGTAAAAATATAGTTTGACAGCTACTAAAATTTAGGTTATGTATTATTAAATATGATATTCGAGCGGAATACGTTATCACGTAAAACTATCGTCCGTAAACCGACTTTACAGACAACCAATTTTTTTTGTTTTCTATTTTCTTTTCGTAGCATGCATATATTATGTCGAATAATACAGACATTATCACTACATATTTGCTGTATTTTTATAGACCTCTTCTGTACCTCTAAAAGCTAGAAACTCGGGCTAGTGAAAAACCTCCATAAGCGAAATTGAGATCGCGGTCCCTTAAACTCTTGCTTGTCCAGGTTCGACTGTATATGATGACAACTGTCACCGGATCTGGAGTCCAATGCACCGAACTTGCATACTACTGAGCTGATCAGATTGCTTCTTGTATTGTTAATAGGGTTACCAGATTGGCGGGACTTGGCTGGATTTTCCATCAATTTTAAACGTACTCCAGTGTCCCGGTTTTAGGCAAAATGTCCAGCTAAAAATAAAAAAAACATATACCGCCAGAGCTAATAATTCGATTAAACTTTGAAAAACACTGCAGTACTAATTTTAAATATTTTCTAAATACAGAGAAAGGTTCTAAAATGATAAAGGCGGCTAAGGGAAATACTAAATATATGTGGCAAAAAAGTTACTTGAAAGGTACCATTGACTGTTAGATTAAGCTACCTCTGTTTTTGTACCAATTTCAGCTGTTCAGCTCAAATTATAGTTCATATTATTCGTTTTTCTTATAACAATAATACCTAAATAAGTACATATTACTTAATTATATGTCGTGTTTCGGTTGATTAATGCAGATTTTTATTTTGTCCAGCCTAAAATCCTTTGGTCGAGATATTTTAGAATATTGTCCAGAAATTTTGATTTCCCAATGTGGCAACCCTAATTGTTAAGCATGAACCCGCAACTGTTATATCTTCATAACGTTTCGTCTGTGGTAACAGAGATCCATTAACAATTTAATATGCTATATGGACTTTAAAATTCCTCAACTTAAGACAACAAACGCCTTGCTATATTATACGAAATACATTTTTTGTCTTTATGATTTATAATTTCGCAACGTTGTGGTTAGATGTTTAACCCGTCGTAATTTTGGATGCCAAAATAAAAAGAAATTATTCACCCCCTAGACATGTTTATGAGTTTTAGTAATTAATAAGAGTCTCGTACCATTTCTATCTTTGAAGCGCGATTGCCATTAGCACTGTTTAAAAAGCATTAAAATATTAAAGAGTTTTAAATAATTAATTACTGGGCGTTGTGACCGGCGTCGTCCGGGTGGGGTTAAAAATGATAGTGTTTCGCACACACACTATTGGCGTCGATCGGATGGCGATATCAAAATTTTACGACGTTGCATAGCCTCCTTGGCACCATTTTTAAAAATGTGTGTGTGTTTATGTATGTATGTTAGCGCGATAACTCTCGACACACTAAATCGATTTAAACTAAATTTGGTCCACGTGTTTGAACCCATCACCGCACGAAACCTATTTAAAAGGGGCTTAATCGGACCATTTTTAAGGTTGGTATTTAGAGGTTGATAAACATTCTTGGGCCCAAAAATTCTCAAAATCGTTTCAAATTTGAGATTTAACCATTTAGTAATAATAATAATAATAATAATAATAATAATAATAATAATAATAATAGCATACTTTATTCTTTAAATACTGGTTACAGTGTAGAATGAGTCCATGGTATTTACATTAAAATTTTAGCATAATAGTGTTCAAATTTTAAAATTTTAAACATAAAATTTACTAAAAACATTGTTAAAATTATATATATACATTATATGCAAAATGCATACACATGTTAAAAAAAGAAAAAAGTTAGTTAAAACAATTTGGCGTATTTAAAAATTCTTCGAGGCAGTAAAAATTGTTCTTTAAAAGAAAAAGTTTTAAACGTTTTTTAAATTTAGGAGTTGGTAGATTCTTAATATGCAATGGCAACTTGTTGTATATTTTCAATATTGTGTTTAATACGGAAGCCGGGTTGGCTCATTGGTGACTAGTGGAGTAGTGGCACCGCACACGGCCACTTCCAACATGTTAACGCGTGCACGCGTTAACATGTGTCCGTGTGCGGGATAAATGCAGATTTCTGCCTTATCCGTGTGCGGGATAAATGCAGATTTCTACCTTATCCTGGAACGGTATTCGAGCTATCTCTGTCTTTTAACTGTCAAATTCTGTGAGCAGCGTTACTTTTTGCATTGAGGTTAGGCGTAGCTGAAGTTTTGTTTATAGTGAAATAAAGTAATAAAGAATTTCAAAGTAAACATTAGAAATGAGTTTCGTTAAAATTAAAAATGAAAATGTTACCGTAAAATTACCTGTGATGAACAATAAACTCATTTCTAATGTTTACTTTGAAATTCTTTATTACTTTATTTCACTATAAACAAAACTTCAGCTACGCCTAACCTCAATGCAAAAAGTAACGCTGCTCACAGAATTTGACAGTTAAAAGACAGAGATAGCTCGAATACCGTTCCAGGATAAGGTAGAAATCTGCATTTATCCCGCACACGGATAAGGCAGAAATCTGCATTTATCCCGCACACGGACACATGTTAACGCGTGCACGCGTTAACATGTTGGAAGTGGCCGTGTGCGGTGCCACTACTCCACTAGTCACCAATGAGCCAACCCGGCTTCCGTAGTTTAAGGGCCCTTTGTTTACTTTAACACGAGTTGTGGTATAATCATTTTTTGTCCGTGTTTCATACACATGGTTACGAATGTTTTCCGTAAATAGCTGCGGATTTTTTTTAACGAATGAAGCACTTTCCAGTATATATATGTCAAATAGTGTCAGTAGGCTATGCTTCTTAAACAATGGTTTACAGGACTCTCTTGGACTAACATTTTCAATAGCTCGAAGGCTTCTTTTTTGAATTTTAAACAAGTCCTCTATATTAGAAGAGGAACCCCAAAAAATTATGCCAAAACGTAAGTTTGACTCAACAAAAGCATGATAAATATTTAAAGAGATCGTAATCGGAACATACTTGCTAATTGACCTTAATAAGTAAATATATTTATATAAATATATTTATTTATTATATGATAAAAATGTGCTGCTAAAGTATAAATGAAAACGTCGAAACTCTAGTTGGTTTACCTTGTTTCACATACAATGATACACTCTAAATAACGACAACAATGCGTCATCATTAAGCAATAAACGCAGTACTTGTTTGTTATTTTGTTGCTTTGTTGTCAGCATCATGCGTACCGAAGGTTCTAAGAAATTCGTTCTTTTGTTTGTTGGGATTACCTTTCACATGTTTAGCTCAGCTGAATGTTTGCTGTAAATTTTATATATTATGAGTAAATAAATATTATAGTACTAGACCCACTTTTCTTGACATTCCATGCATGTATTCCAATCTACCAAACAGTAAAATTTTTTTAAGTCGCATTGAAAAGTTTTTAAGTAAAAATTTTTAAATACTCATCTGAGACATGTATATTGTTTTTATGTAGGTATAATTTTTAAATTACACAACTGTCCAATTTCAAGGGATACGGCAGCTTGTTAACTTGTCTGACTTGTGCCTCATTTAAACAAATACTTGCATTAACAAAGAATTCGACAACATCATTTAAAAAACAGCTTTTTTAAGGCCCGAAGACATCTCAATCACGGTAATGACTTTAACACAATATACCTATTTTATATATTATGTTGTAGAAAAGATGTTTGTTGTTGTATGTTGTTAATTACTAGAGCGAACGGGGTGGCGTGCTAATGTCGAAAGGCCGGTCCTGCGCCATCCCGTCTCATCACTCAACGCGAACGATGGACATAAATCACTAATGCCCGTATTCACCGAACACTATTAAGATAGAAGTTACTAATCTTGAAACAAATTTATTCGTTGCAATAGGTAAAATTTACTTTCAATTCACCAAGCAAAATATCAGGTAAAATAGTTAGTTAAAGAATAAATATACACTGCACTATACTCCTTGCTCTTTTTGTTGAATCTTTTGACGTTCACCCAAAAATCCGACCGATAGCGTTAGTGTAAAAAAAAAGTTTCAAAACATAATAATATTTTATCCTAACCCAATTGCACACAAAACTTCCACTAACTTTAATGTTTTACAACTATAAGTATACATTTCACAAAAGAATTTTGGGTTAGTGATGGGATTTTTCTAGTGAATATAGTTGAACTATTCGATTATCATATAGCGCAAGGGAGTGCGCTGGCCAAGTGCACTATATTTACACGAACCATTTCGAGCCCTTTTCGACCCCCCTTTTTTTTCGAGTCTAGTAAAAATACGTTGATATGATTGGTTTGTAAGTCGTCGACATGCAACAAGATTTTAAAATATTTCTATTATTAAAAAAAAAACAAGGCTATCATTTAAAAATAAAATTAATACCGTATGTACAAATATCAACATGGGTAGTCCAATGAAACCAGGTACAGGTGACACCTAGACAATGTCAACTGTCACCCATTCAAATGGAGCTTTTGAAACTAAACGTCTCATAGACTACAATATTAACATGAAATCATGTAGGTCTAGATTACCAACCTCTATAAACTCTGCAAATCTTCAGAACAACCAAACTCAAATTTTAGAATTAATTATATTTCTCATATTTGACCAATATTTTAATGTTAGGAAATTGCGTAATAACAATCAACGCTTAAAGTTTAACAGCCACAGGCAGACCACAAAACGCTTGTATGTTCTGTGCTCGGAAGCAGCACATAAAACGCCAACATCAGATATACCCCGGTGTGAACCGTACAACTCTTAACTCACAAGTTGTGGCGTGTTATTTCGAGCGGCTTTGAGCTGCATTTACCGTCAGCACAAATAAGCATCTATCACTGCTATATATGCTACAGAAGTGTTCACTGAATCTATGTCATTCAGACAACACCTTTGACGGCTTTGACTCGGCGGTACGTATGAAACACGACACACGGTTTATAGCAGTAGTGACTAGTGTTACAGTGTATAATGTTCACGCGCCGCCACTGATCTTGAATTACAAAAAGAAATGATAGAAACAAAAATGGAGTGTGGGAAGAGAAACTTCTTTTTAAGTTTTTTTTTTTTCATTGAACGCCATCCAGCAAACCTAACGTATGCTTGGTTTCTCGTTGCCATAGTTTACACCATTCGATTAAACGGACCGAATTAGTACCTAATAGTGTCAATATTAAATTCGAATTGTGGTCTGAAACAGGGACATTTTTAAGCGTCCCGAATTAGTATCTAATAGTGTCAGTATTAAATTCGAATTGTGGTCTACAAATGAGGATGTTTTGAAGCGTCCTGAATTAGTACCTAATAGTGTCAATATTAAATTCGAATTGTGGTCTGCAAATGAGGATGTTTTGAAGCGTCCCGAATTAGTACCTAATAGTGTCAATATTAGATTCGAACTGTCTGCAAACAAGGATGTTTTGGATTCACGTATTGTTTCGTTCAAAATTTTATTATATCTAAACCAATAGTCGATACAAGTTTTTTGAATTATGAAACATGACAGATTAGTTTCTGACAGCTCAGTCATTTAATACAAGTGTTGCTACACAAATGTCAATAATACTATTGGCTTTTCGTTACTATTATTGAATACACTTGCTTTATAAATACGTGTTACATGCTTAAATCCGATTAAATTTGATCGGAACGGATTAAATACGTGATTCTTTTTTTTATTAAAAAATAACTGGCCGCTGTGAATTCATAACTAATTGGGCCTTCAGTACTAAAGTTTTTAGACAAATTTACGATATCGAAAAGGCATGGACCAGTGTTTCTGGATTATATTTAAAAAAAAAAATTTTTTTGTCATACCTCGGTTTTAAGTACGCTTAATGATTACCTTAATTAATTATTTACTTATTAATTACATAAAAACACAGATACATTCCAAGCAAGCAGCTTTGTGGTTACAAGTAAAAACACGACTGACAGCTGTTCGCGACTATTAGCTAAAATGTAATAGGGTTGCTATGGAAACGACATCTAGACAACTGTTGATAGGTGATACTGCCGCCCGAACGTACGTGCTTCCCGTATCACCTACGTGTAATCCCACCAATGCGTAAATGTTAGACTTTTTGCCTTAGAACTGATGCAGACTTTCGATCAAGGTATGAAGAAAAATCTATTTTGTGAGTTTGACATCATTTCCAGCCTAGTACCTAGCCTGCCGGTCAGCAGAAGTACAAGGCACTGTTTCCAGCCTCGTGTGCAGTGGTCTTAAGAGAGTGTGGTTCAATTAAAAGAAAATAGGTTCTGGTGAAGAGAGAACAATCGACATGATAATATATTCTGGACATTAGTTTTGAGAAAGATTTCTTATATATTATAAATGTGCTCACAATATCATCTTAAAAAATAATAAGCCCTCGGGCCAAACACATGGTCAGTTATAAATGGCTGTTCTTCTTTCGATGGATATCTCATCTCGCATGTGAGCTTGCGCTTTCCGTTGTTAATTCCTTGCATATAATTATACTTATTTCACGTCTTTCCTCATTAGACAGCGAGTATGACTTGAGATAATTATATTTTATGTTATAAATTTTTGAGAACCGACAACGAATAATTTTCACTTAGTTATTTAAAATATCTATTCTTCTTATCAACGAATTATTATCAAACTTAAAATTGTTTTTAATGTTTACATAGTTCTCTTTTGTCAATGTCAGGGTAAAGGTGCCGATTTCCGGTAGCTTGTGACGAACCACTTTTTTTAATTACAGTCAAGGGCGTAGATATGGGGGGATAAAGGGTGTAATTACCCCCTCCCCCGGACCATAATAATCAAGAAAACAAAACTGAAAATATTACCAGATTTGCTTCAGGACTAACACGGTCTTTTTTGTTTGCTTCTGAACTAACACGGTCTTTTTTGTTTGCTTCTGAACTAATAGTTTTGAGTAAATTCTATGAGATGACGCTGCACGTTACTAAAACAGTTTATTTTCACAAAACACCGAAATTTTATACAAAATATTTAATAAAAACTATCCTATAGCGTAAGTTGGACCAAGCAAGACACATTTACAAAATTTCATTAAAATCGGGTCAGCGGTTTCGGACATTAGCGCGAACGAATATCGTAACACGAGGATATCAAACAGCGGTAAGTACTGATCATAGGTTAACGATAACAGAACCGTACATAGTCTTGTCACTGCGCAGGACTATCTTGCGCAGTATCGATTTTTGAGCTAGTGCGCAGGACAGTCTTGCGCAGTGACAATACTGTGTACGGTTCTGTTACCGTTCGCGGCTGCTTGGAACAAACCTCATGTCGCCCAAATGGCTGAATGTTTTGTTGTTTGTGTGATGTGTCTGAATATTTCTTAATTGATTCGGTCAATCGGATATTGTTCAATCACCCGGTATATAAACAAGTATGTGAGTACATTTTATTGTGTATACAGGGAACAGTTAAAATACCTTCGTTGAGTTTTTATTGCAGCCCCGAGATTGCCGTCCTTATTTACGACATACGTATCGAATAAGACTATTTAAGCACATTAATATGCATTAATATGAGGCATTAAATATAACCCATTTGTTTAACATGTTGTGTTTTATATATCGTATACATACACAGAGAACATGGCATGAAGAATCCGTTTTATAGGGGAGCAGGTAGACGTTTCAACCTCCATCATTAAGTATTTACTATCATCTGTGACAGTGTAGATTTCCAAATCACAGGTGCCATCTATAAAGGACTTATGTCGTTAATATCACACGAAACAGACAGACATATATAATTCACTCTTACTTGGTTACCGTTGTAAGGCACAGAGCAGTCACTGATCTATGGCTCAGTTGGTTAGAGCGTCGTGCAGTTAACGTGAAGGTCGCGGGTTCGATCCCCCATGAGATATATAATATTTTTATTTTTTTACAGTGTATTTTTGTTTTTTATTTACTAAAAAGTATAAAAATAATAAAAGAAATAAAAAATTGTTATACCACGTTTTTTAAGGATAAAAATTAAAAAAAATTTGGAGACAGATTTTTAACTTGTCTAGAAAACGAAAACGTGGGGTTGCATGCGAGACTTATATAAGAAGTATAGAGAATAGCTATCAATAAAAAAAATCTATTTATGAGATAAAACGAATAATGCACCCCACGTTTTTCGTTTCAAATCCTACAAGTTAATCTGTTCAGCCAAGTTGAGCAGGTTTATTCCAACATTTATATTCAAAAAATTTATACTATATCACTACTATTTTGGAATTAAAAAAATAATAAAAAAAATAATAACTCCATAAAAAAAATTATTTTATACTTTTTAGTTTGAAAACGTGGTATATTAAAAAAAGATTTTTTTTTTAAAGAGGTTGAGCCGTTTTAGATAATGGAAAAAGTCTGAAATAAAGTTTTTTTAATACATTTTTTATGACAAAATTTTCTCTAAAAAATCCAAAATCATTAGGAGATTTATAAAGTTAAAAATAAAAAAAAAACTTTTACATGTAGGTAGTTTTATAGAAAATATGTCAACCTAGAATGCAAACGGTACATTTTATTTTTTTGCAAATAACCAAATAATGTCAGCAGTTCCGAAAACTAACTATGTAAAGTATTGATATCTTACGCATATTTTAATATTTTTTTCCAATTTAATTAGGAGACTTTAATCAATAAAAAAAATATTAAACCTTAGCACTTTTCGATTATGGACATTTATTCTTGACGATTTCAACAATTTTAACTGAATTTTTAAGTTTTTAATGATTAAATTTTTATTTTTATTACCTCTAATTTCTTTTTTTAATTATTTACTGCAAAAAATATGTAAAATACAGATATTTACATAAATTTATTTTTTCTAACCTGACTTTGTACAAACAATTCAAAAGTTAGTCCGTTAAGTAAAATACTGAAATAATTAATTAATATTAAAAAAAACTATTTATTTATGCCTTTATGACAATAATTTATTGGTATCATCGACTTATAACCTTTTGTAAAAATTTATTATGGAAAAGTTTCCATTTAGAATTGGACTTACTTTTGATTGGGACTGTAACGCATCAACCTCCTTAAATATTTTTTAACTGTCATTTTTTTACAGCTTACGATGAAAATTGGCTAATAATTCTATTTAGTACACAATCAGTTTCAACAAATTACTAAATACTCCTTACATGATTTTCGTCTTGTATGGTCATTTCTTTTTGGAATATTCAACTTCATTAAAATATGGTTCACTTTAATTTATTGCCATAATTATTATTTTTATACCCGATACAATTTTATTTATAAAGATGTCGGCGCCTCTCGACATTATTTGTGGAAAGAAATGAGGTGACAACACGCCTTTTTAAACATTTATTGTTGAAATAATCAAATAACATAATTTTATATATCCGCCGTTAACGGTAGATTTTTATTAACGCTATTGACAAATTGGAACCAATTTTAAGTATATATTATAATAGTTTATTACGGATAAACAGTTACTATTCCACAAGTGAAGAACATAACCTCATTTATGTTTAAAAATCGCTTTTCACAACTTTTACTCTGCTCTGCCTTGAGGAGACCTCAGTTTAACGCAGAAGGAAAGCTCAACTTTATGCGAGATTAAAGTTACATGTTTATTTCCAGCCGCAACATGATCTAATCTGATTCGAGCAGTCCAGTTAATAGCGACCATACGACTTTAAAACACTTTAATCTTTACACGCCGTCGAAGTAAAACTTCTTTTCTTTGTTTTTATACCACTCTCACTTTTTTGAAAATATCCGGTCACAAATCAAATCGCTCGCAAATTTAATTACGTCGGCTATGATTATTGGTTTGTGTCCGTAGCTATGTTTCACTGTTCGTTCAAGATGGTTTATATATTTCGACGACTTAAAATAGCGGAAACCGAATACAAAATTGGGTTGCGTCCGTAGCTATGTTTCACCCATCGTTCAAGATGGTTTCTACGATGCTGCCATGTGTCAATCGTTAAGTAGCGGAAATTGCGTAAACACGTAACTTCCGTCCGAAAAAATAACTGAGTTACTCTCGAGTCTCGCCTAAAAAAGTTTTACTTAAAAAAATACGTTTTTATAGGTTGGTATGTGTTCTGTGGTGATGCTATAAAAATTGCGAGACGGTTCCAGAAACCCACTGCAACTTTGCTGTTACAATATAGAAAGTCAAAGCACAGTGCAAAAAAATGCTTTTTCTATTAATTCATTGATATTAACTGAATATTTTATGAATTATAGAAATTCAATATGACATAAATTCTAAATACATTTTTCATTATTTATTAATATTATCTATACTAATATATAAAGCTGAAGAGTTTGTTTGTTTGTTTGTTTGAACGCGCTAATCTCAGGAACTACTGGTTCAAATTGAATAATTTTTTTTTTGTTGGGTAGCCCATTTACCGAGGAAGGCTATAGGCTATATAATATTACGCTACGACCATTAGGAGCGGAGCTTTAATGAAAAATGTTGCAAAAAGTATCTCAAAAATAAGCTTCTATTCATGTGAAATGCACTAACTAGATATACTCATATTAGTGATGAAAGAACACAACATCAGGTAGATCAATCGGTAGCGCATGCGACTGTCAATATCAGGGTCGTGGGTTCGAGGCCCACGTTGGGTGAATATATTTTTATTTTTTTTTATTTTTTACATTGCTTTCTTCTAAGGCTTACATTTAAATTTATTTTAATTTTATTTAATTCATTTAAAAAAAAATTATTAGTTTAAAAAAGTTTAAATACTGCTCTTTATCGACAAAAACTTTTGAACGGTAACTCCGATCATCATGAAAATTGGACACAACATTCATCTCGATAAACTAAAATGAATGTGTGTACTCATGTCCCTTCCTTCCCCATTCATTCTTTTGCACCCGGGTGAAACCGGGCGGGACCGCTAGTCTACTTATAAATGATGTAGATTTATTCGAAAATTATGTTCTTTGAATAAGATTTGTTTGAATAAAGAGGTCGTAGATAAAAAGTAATCTTTTGTGTTCTAAACACCTCTAAACGTCTAATAAACCAGGAAAATGAATTATTTGCAAAATAATTATATTTTAAATTCATAATAAAATATTGTACCTATTTGAATATATCTAGATTTAAAAAGCAAAATCACGTATGTCGAAATTTCGGAAATTTGTACGGCTTTGTACCAGAAAAACTAATTTTATCAGAAGTACCGAAACATAGATTACGCTTTCAGTCATTTTAAAGACGTAACAAAATTGTCTACGCTTCCACTAATTAACATGTTGCGGCTAATTGCGATTCTTTCTTTCTTAATTAATCGAGTAAATATCCACTTTGCATGATGATACTATAAAATTAAGATATGCTAGACTTATTATTGTGAGAATGTAAACAATATAACAGAATTTTCCAAATTCCTCTAAAACGCAGCCATGTAAAAGTTTCGTTTTATACTTACCTTACATTAGTGCTAATAACTTTACGTTGATGCACTAGTTTTTTTTCTTGTTTTTCTTCTTTCTTTTTTGTTTATATATTGTATTTTTTTGCTTGTGTATTTTCTATTCTAAATAAAATAAAAAAAAGTTTCGTTACAAAAATAAAAAGATAAAAATTAATTAATTATACAAAACATGAAACCGACTGCACGAAAATGAAATTGATAACTAAAAAGAGAACAACAAGTCGGAAAATCTCAACATGCAGCGGGTGGGGACCCATTCAAAAACAAAAGAAAGATACAAACAGGTCTCCACCTGCACCTGCATGTTGGGATTATCCGACTTGTTTTCCTCTTTTTATAGTTATTAATTTCATTTTCGTGCCGCTGGATTTCTTTCATTAGTTAACTTTTATTTTCATTTTTGTAACAAAACTTTTCATGGGAATCCCCATTTTACTTGGTGATCCGTGATTTTGAGGATTTTGAGTGGCCTTTCTCACTTATACTAGAGTGACCTGTGCGAATTATTCGCACTAAATAAGTATAATAATTATCACTTTACAAAATTCTTTTTTAAATATATGATTGCAGGTATTCAATTCGTTTCTAATTTTGCACACTGCTTATAACGTTCTTCTTTTTGTTGTATTACAATATGAAGCTCAGATGACAGATCGAAGAAATATTTTACTAAAATTGTCATATAGAGGCGCAAGTAGCAAAAGCGTTGAGCTAAGCCGTCAGATGGCATCATGCAGCATTGCTGTGACGTTGTTCAGCGTTGCTCGCTGTTTCAAAATTAAAGCCGTCAGATGGCAGTATGCAGTATTGTGTCTGTTGTATTACAATATGAAGGTCAGATGACAGATCGAAGTGCTGACGTTGTTTCAAAATTAAAGCCGTCAGATGGCAGACGTTGTTCAGCGTTGCTGTATTTTAATTAATTTACAAAAACAAAAGCAATAATAAATTTTTTAGTTGTCGATGTCAGTAGAGCAAGCAATTATCTGTAAAATGATATATAATTTATGTGGAGAAATTGTGAAGTTTTTTTCTAAAAAGGGACGCAAACATCTTTAACCTTACCGTATTAATATATTATATGATATGATATTAGATATGATAGAAGTCTATAAAAATACAACAAATATAATATTATGTAGTGATAAACATGAATATGTATTATTCGACATAGATGCTAAAAAAAAGAAAACAAAAAAAAAACAATGATACAAAAACAATGTTAGTTAGTTTAGCTATTTCTGAGTCATTCTTAAATTTCGTGGAATTATTAATACGTTTGACTATCGCTTATAGAGGCACAGGCAAGTAGTAGTCTCAGTTATATAGAGGTCCATGAGTGAAAAACGTCTTTCTTTCTTTCTTTTTCTCACTTAGATGTAGAGGTTTTACAGTGTTATAATGACGGTACCTGGCAATTACTCTACTTGGAGAGTTTTCTCGCTTAAGGTTTGACTGTAATTATTTTTTTTTTGTTAGTAATTCGAGTGAAACATCTCGAACTATCCAATAATTAAATTTTCGTGCAGTCGTGTTTCTTGTTTATTAATTAAATAATTAATTTCTTATTAAATCAAATCGGAAGGTCAAATTCGGACATCGAGTAGTAAAAGTATTGCTCAAGCGCGTCTACAGAAATATGGAAAGTGCTAAGAGCGTTTAATAACCTCGCCTGTCGGTCGGGTTGCTGGACGACACTTCATATCATCAACACTTAACCAAAAAAAAAAAACAAACCGCTTGACAATGTTTCCGTAACGAGGAAAACTGGATCTTTGCAATGACAGCATCGGTCGGTTGTCTATTGCGTTGGTATTCGTCTTACATTTCAGCACAGCCGAATACGCTCGTGGCGTCGAAACGTCGATCGTCCGTCAATCATTTGCACTAAAGTGACATTTGATCACACGTGTGGCAGACAAGGTGTACCATTAAATATACGCCGCGTGTGTAAATAGTTAAGATTTTTCTCTTTCTTTCTCTCGTGTTCGGTTGGCCTCGCGGCCGTGTGCCGTCGCCAGGGCTGGGTCGACTCAACAATCAATAAACTACCCGCGGCTCCACACGTCATTGAGTTGAAACACGGCAGTAGCGGAGCCTTCGCCTCCACCGTACCGCTTTAAAACACAATGTTTATATACCTACACTTTGATTTTTCCAAAAACGAGAGGGCGAATTTTGTGAGTTTGTCTGTGTGTAATCTCCGGGACTATTGCACCGATTGTATGTGGAACATATTCGAGGTGTCAGACATTTTAAATGGTTCGTGTTATTTGTCAGAGAACATTATTTTAGCGTTTTGGTTGAAGTTTTTAAGCTATCCAATTAAAAAAACAAACTATCTATAAATTTTTACAAAACGACATCTTTCGGAAAATTTAGAGGGAAAACGCCCCAAAATCAAGAGAAGTCATAGAGGAAATAGGTGTCAGACTAGGCCTAATGAAGCCATATACAAAGTTTGGGGAGAGTATGTGTCAGTAAAATTTTTGCCGACGGTCACTCTGACTATAAGGAAAGTACGGCTAGAAAGTTGACAGAAAGTGAGTTTAGGGATTGGAAGCATAAAAATATTGTTTTGCCCATCCTTGACGCATAGAGTTTTGATACAGCGGACAGCTTGCGAGAAGACCACTGGTTGTGGGGGAACAGAGGGGTATATAGACTTGATGAGGGATGCGGCACCAGAAGGTGTAGTACATATCTCTCTTTCATATTATCTAGTATTCTGAAAACGAAACAAACACAATCATACAGTGTTGAATTGATATCTAAAATGTTTTATTTTCAAGGTTAACTTATTTCTAATTAATATTTAAATAAATTCTTAGGAAAACAGGAAAGTGGACAAAACGTGCAACATTTTTACTTTTTATTGCTTACGTTTCGTTAACAATGTTAACTTCTTCTAAAGAACTCTATAATTTTATTTTCTTCATACCTCGATCGAAAGGGCATACTTTCAGCATCACTTGTATAAGGCAGAAAGTCTAACATTTATACCTTGGGGGATTACACGCACCAATGAGAGAATTTTGTACGTTCGGGCGGCAGTAAAGCAAAAACAACCAACCAACTGTTGTTTAGATGTCGTTTCCATAGCAATCCTATTACATTTTAGCTAATAGTCGCGAACAGCTGTTATTCGTGTTTTTACGTAAAAATCATAGCTGCTTGCTTGGAATTTATCTGTGTTTTTATTTATTTATTTAATTAATCAATGTATTTAATAAGCGTACTTACGACCGCGGAATGAAGAAAAATGGTTCACTGACCGAAAGTTTGATATTCTTCTTGCACTGCGCGTCATGATGTCCTTGGTCTCGGGCTTCATGGCGCGTAGTGCAAGAATATTAAACTTTCCACCCTTGTGGTGTAATATTATACTATTGCCGTTGACGCATAATGGAAAGGGCGCTCGTTTAAATCAGAGGCTCCCAGACTTTTTTTCTCATAGACCACTTTCAAAATTTAGCTGGTTCCGTTGGACCCTCTGCAGCTACATTTCTACCATATTCCCAAACTCCACAAAAAATGTGAAGATTAGATCTAACTATGGAAATTTGCGTTGCGGCTGAGTTCCAACCACGAATGGGGAGTTTTCTAAATGAAATAAGTGAGAATTGATTGGTTAATTAATTAATTGATTGTGCTGTGAGTGGATGTCAAAAAAGTAAAGTTGGCCAAACAAAAAAGTGATTCTATCCAACTTTACTTTTTTGACATCTATCTCACAGCACAAAGAACCAATCAATTCTCACTTATTGAATTTAGAAAACTCCCCATTCGGAGTGGTAAAAATAAAAAGAAAAACAGTATATTTTTGAATATGCAAGTTTTTACAAGTAACAGTCGCTGAGCTTCTTATATTGATAGATAAAGTCAAGCCAAAACTTTAGGTATTCACTATCGAAAGCAGATACATTTTCGTGGACCCCCGCTTACGAATTGTGAACCCCCATTTTTTGTCACGCCAATGTAGACACCCGTCGAGTCTCCCGTGGACCTCTGGAGGTCCACCCGGATCACTTTGGGAACTAAGGGCTTGAATCAACCAATCAGAGAAGTTTTAAAACTGTACTTGAATATATGTTGTTTGCGTTGTGTTTAAAAATTTGTTTTCAATTGTAGCATGACGTCACGCGGCATTGCAGAGTGATTTTTAGAGGTTTTGTGGCATCACCGACGATATTTTACGACATATGGAGTTGATATCCGGTTACGGTACCGAAGAATGTTGGTTTAGTTTGTACAGTAGTGTATCAAGGATATTACACGGTCGGAGCTCGCGATATATAAGATGCACCGCGCCCCGCTCCCATATGTGTACGTTGTTTTTGTTGTTTGGCTGCAATTCCACTGTTTGTTGCTTGCTTGTTGTTCTGTTGTTGTTGAAAATAAACTGGACTCCCCTTTGTTACAGGTGCGGCTCAAGGGATGCTGATCATAACCGCTCTTAACTGGTGTATATTTGAACAATGTTTTAAAATTCCTTTTCAAAATCAAAAATAACAGATCAGCGATTTTATACTTGTTTTTTTGAAGTTATACTTCTTTTGACGCGTTATGAAAAAATGATGAGAGTTCATTTTTATGATGTAACATCAAAATTAACAGGATACAGTTGGACGCAAAAAATAGATTACCAACAGAATAGAGAGAGCGACCACCACGCTTTACTAAACTAGGTCAAAAATCACTTTTCAAAGTTTTACAATGTATATCCCCCGAATCCAAAAAAAAACATATTTTTGGAAAAACTCTGTGTTCTGTTTGTCTGTGAGCACGATGGATGAAGGGATTGAAACCAAATTTTGGGAGAATGTTTTGTATGCAAATATGAAGAGCCCTATTGTTTTTGGGGAAACTCGGCGCATGCACAAAAGAGATATGTGCTATAACGTTGTTTTTTTTAATATAATAACGGTATACTTTTCATAACGGTTTAATATTCTATTTATTCTTTCATGAAAGTTTTGTCAAAAAAATTTTTTTCCGGAAATATTTTGAAAATAAAAAAAGCTGTTCTTTTGTTTTGTATAGATCTGTCAGAAAGAACTTAGTTAATGGAACTTATTATGTAGATAACCATGGCAACGAAGAGCAAATATCGTACCGAATACTAGCCATTACCCGCGTTACCTCACGCCATATCAAAAATTTTATTCTCTTTATTATACTAATCAAAATTTGATTAGTATAATAAAGAAATTAAAATTTTTGATTAATGTCAACATATTTTAAGTTGGAATTGGCTGGAATTTGATATTAAAGTTAATTTTGTTGTCAAATTATTTTACATTTTTTAGTTCATAAAAACGTGTAGGTACTTACATTGTTTAGTAATAAAATAAATTCAGTCTTTAAATATATTTATTAAATTTTAGACGCATATATTCTTTCAATTTTATTTAGCTGTTTTATTTAGCTGTTTCATTTTTCTTTGGAATAATACTTACGGTACTTTCGAAACTCGATATGGCCAACTTGTATAAAGTTATAAAAAAATGAATAACACAACAAATACGAGTTTGGTTTTTTGTTTCAATATATGAAATTCGCAAACGAAAAGTCTAAAAATGCCGGGTTATGGATACCCATTGTATAGACTCACTATCAATAAATAAATTTCAATATTTTCATCTTCCGGCGTCCTCCGTTAAAAATTGTTTATAATAACTAATAAGAAAATATCATATTTCTTATACTAATGTACCGAATGATTTATAACTAATAAACTTCCAGGGACGCCGACCCTCAGTTTCCCTGGATTCGCCCCCAGCTCAGATGGGATTTTTTATTCTAACCATATATACAGAGTGTCCCAGAAGTCACGCACTTCCTCGTAGGGATCGAAAGAGAAAATTATTCTGAGACGAAAAGTTTTTAATCAGCGACGCATAGATAATTACGGGAGAAAAACAAATAAAATCGGAAAACAAATCAAATCGCTCCTGATTGGTCACTTTCATTAATTAATAATTAATTATCTATGCGTCTGATTAAAAAATGGCTAAGGACTTTTCGTCTCAGAATAATTTTCTCTTTCGATCCCTACGAGGAAGTGCGTGACTTCTGGGACACCCGGTATAATAATTTCTATACCTTGATCGAAAGTACATACTTTCGGCATCAATTGTAAGGCGGAAAGTCTATAACATTTCCGCATTAGATTACACGCACTTACAGTGAAGAAAAAACCACCTATCGACTGTTGTTTAGATGTCGTTTCCATAGCAACCCTATTACATTTTAGCTAATAGTCGCGAACAGCTGTCATTCGTGTTTTTTACGTATAACCTCAAAGCTGATTGCTTGGAATTTATCTGCGTTTTTATGTAATTAATAAGGAATTAATTAATGTATTTAATAAGCGTGCTTACGACCAAGGTATGAAGAAAATAGTATACACCACACTAGCCGAAAGTTTGATATCTTGCACTGCGTATCATGATGACCTCGGCTTGGCTATGGCAAGGTATCGAACTTTCGGGCCTTGTGGTGTAATATACTATTTCGAAAAAACGAGCATGGTTTCGAGAAGACGATGAAATGAAAAAAAAAAAAGACGGGTTGCACTCCGGGAGTGCCGGCAAAAGTGAAAACTTGAATATTAACGTCTTACGAATTTTCGATCAAAATGGTTTGTATCATAGATTGCATTTTTATGTACGATATTTCAACGCCAGATGTCTAACGTTGTATAAATAAAAGTTTTCGTCTTACGCATTTTCGATCAGTCTTACGAATTTTCGATCAGGTCACGTGACCTGACGCGAGTTTAACATTTTATACCCATTACAAAAAAAGTGTGTCTTACGCATTTTCGATCAGTCTTAAGAAGTTTCGATCAGGTCACGTGTCCTGACGCGAGTTTAACATTTTTTACCCATTACAAAAAAAGTGTACAACGCCGCTAAAGAAGTTTTCACTTCAAAAACATGTCATATTCCGGATCTGCGGTGGATGTCCGTAGGCCGACAACGACCGACAGCCGCAGACGGAAGACAGATAGCATCTCGGGGACCGGCCCGGCCGCACCCTTGGATATAGGTACACACGCGGTTCTCTCCTCGTTGGCGCGCTGCCCCTCAACCTCACTCTCTGCACCACCACAGTCAGCCAAGCACACGGCACTCCACACACACACACACACACACACATATACTGTTGACGTCGTCTTCATATCGCGTGCTCAGCCACTTGACAATAGATCCAATGATAATGATATTTAAGGGGTTAAGGGGCAGTCGAAGGCATGAGTATTTGTAATGTTTTTTCGACAGTAATTTAATTTATTTTATAAATCCAGCGAGTGGATGGTGTAGTGGTGAGAGCACTAGAGTCGTATTCGGGAGGTACCGGGTTCGAATCGCGGCGGAGGCAGATGTGGCTGGGACCTTTTCCTGCTGAAACGGTAATTCCTCTACCGGCCATCTTGTTGAGGTTTTCCATGGTTTCCCTCGATAATTCCAGATAAATGTCGAGATGGTTCCTTATTCAAGGCCATGGCTGATTATCTGTCAAACTCCTAACCACAAAATATGCCTGCCTTAGCTTAATGTCCTGAAATTCCTTTATTCGCCCATTGCTATTAATTAGTTGAAGTTAAAAAAATGTAACGGGAAGTGTGATAGATGGAAAATAGTAATGGTGCCTGTTATGACGAGAAACGAAAGTTAAACGTATTATTATTATAAAGAAGGAAAATATTCCGTAAAGAATTCAGCATCCACAAGCACCCTAAACTTCAGGTTCGTCACCGTCATCCAAGGGGCACTTGCGGAGCAAGCTGCAACTATAACCGCGTCTCAAACAATTATTTCGAAAACATAGTTTCGATAAAAACGCGTTTGAAGTTTTTTTCTTACCTACACCGCGATTCATCTATTCCTGGTATAATAATTATCTCGGAAACTATTGATTCAATTGGTTTGAAATTTTCAGGGAATATTTTCGAAACACTATACTACTACAGGAAAATGCCAAAAAAAAAATCGATTTTTTCAAATATTTACTGCGCAACCCTTAACTGATTTTTTTTCCTCAATAATCTTTGCTTGACAAGGACCCACTGCGAAATTCGTTGGAAGTCTACGGGATTACTTACACGAATATTAACAGAGCTGCAACTCCGATTAGGGGATTAGGGTCGTAACGAAATTTTGAGAACCTCTTGCATAAAGAATTATGGTGCGACATTCAACTTGTCTCGTGTACGGATCGTTATCAAGAAACGACTGATAATAAGTAACAAAACCATTTTATCATAGTCGATAAATTTATATCTGTGTGTAAATAATTGTCTTTGTGATTTGAATTTCTTGCTTTCTATTGCAGAATATAAACAACATCAATTAGTACACATTAATACAATAGAAAAGCAAGTATACTCATTTGTATAATAATTAACATTAATATTACGTTTTCATGTGGAGAGCCTTGTGGAACCCCACTGATCTGAACAGACAGTTTATTTTTCAGTATCAGATGATTAACTTTTAACTAGTTAAGTTATATTATTAGTGGATTCATCCGTACATAGTAAATAAGTAGATACAATATTGACGTTAGTCAAGTGGCGAACCCAAGCGTAGGACCATGAAATTACTAGTTTTTTCTTCATTCACAATAACTTGGAACCATTTTACGCGAAACTTCTCGAAAGACTCAATCGACACTAACAAAATTTCGCATACGGTGTGTATTTAGCTATTGATAATATTTTTGGCCCCGAAAAAAAAATGAATGCGTGTAATTTTTATGTAAAGTAAAATATTTTTTTATTTTTTTTTACCACTCTCGCTTTTTGGGAAATATTCACTTACAAATTAAATTGCTCGTAAAATAAATTACGTTGGCTATATGCTTATTGGTTTGCGTCCGTAGCTGTGTTTCAGCCTTTCTACAAATGCGTTCTAATGCCGCCACCTGTTAGTCGATGCCTCTAAATTACGAAGACCGATCAGAAAATTGGTTTGCGTCTGTAGTATTAATAACTCCATTATTACAAGCCTTTTATATTTTCAATAAACTGTAATGGTTTTTGAGATAAATGAAAAAAACGAATTTTCTTAATGCCTCCTTCTTTGGACCAGGCTCGCTTAGATTGGACCACTAGGTTTCGGTGAATATATTATGTGAAAACATCATTAAAAAAATTAGAAATATAAAAAACACTGACATATTTCTTAAAACTATACTCACTAAAAATATATTATGGCTCTTTTTACCTTTAAAATCAAATAATGTGCTTTATTGTTGCTTGATTTTTATGTTTTGAACCTCGTGAACACTCTCATACACGTCAGTCCGTGCCGCGTGCAGCGGCGGCCCTGAGGTTACCACGGGGCCCGGATGTTGCCAGTTTTATTATTTTATGGAGGTTTTTTACTAACCCGAGTTTTTAGCTTATAGAGGTACAGGAGTGGCCTTTCTCACTTATCAAGATCTATAAAAATACACCAAATATGTATTATTCGACATAGATAATAATTCGACATAGATGCTACAAAAAGAATGAAAACAAAAAAACCAATGATACAAAAACAAAGTTAGTTTAGCTATTTATGACTCTTTTTTAAATTTAGTGGATCTATTATTACGTTCGACTATCGCTTATAGAGGTACAGGCAAGTGGTAGTCTCAGTTAAAGAGGTCCATGAGTGAAAAACGTATTTCTCTTATAGAGGTTTCTGTTGCTCACTTGTAGAGATTTTAGAGGGTTGCAAAGACGGCAATTACTCTCACTTAGAGAGTTTTCTCGTTTACCCAGCTCTCACTCACTCATGTTTCACTGTATTTAGTTGGTCGAATGATCGCAACCTATTACTGTCAATTACCAATTACTGTCAACTTCCGCGTAAAATGCATTTGTTAGGTTCAGAAGTATCATTGACTAATTATGTAAAATTTTTAGGGATAAATATTGACTGTGACTTAAATTGGAAGTCACATATCGAACAATTACAATCAAAATTATGCAGATCAATATATTTAATAAGATACCTAAAAAGAGTTTTAAATTTTGATGCACTTCTCAGCATCTACTATGCGTATTTTCATTCAAACTTACAGTTTGCCATAATATTTTGGGGCAATTCCACGCTTTCAAAAAAAGTATTCTTACTTCAAAAGAAATGTATCCGAATCATAGCGAGTGTGGCACCTAGACATAGCTGTAGAGAGCTATTTAAAAAATTTAAAATTCTTACCGTTTACGACATTTTTATTCTAGAATGCGCACTATTTGTAAACAATAATCCTTCTCTTTTTATCGAGAATAATTTTGAGCATAGCTACTCGACAAGAAATAAAAATAATTTTAAAACGTTAGCATCTTTGCTAACTGTAATTCAGAGAGGTGTCCGCAACGCTATGATTCGGATACATAATAAAGTACCTGCACATATAAAAGCTGGGGTTAACCTGAAAAAAAATCTAAAAGAATTTTTATTTACAGAAACAAATTACGATTTAAAAAATTATCTTTAACAATGATATCTATTATGACAAGCCTGACGCTATTAATACATGTGTACATGTACCATTAATAAAGTATATTTATTATTATTATTATGGTTTTGCTTGGAAAGACATACTTTCTCGGAAGGGTTCGGCAGTGCGACCGATGTTTTAATTTTATTTATAGATGTGTCCTCGCAGATAGCAGAGATCCTTATCCTGTCTATCTGTTACTCTATAACATTTAACATGTTTATTGTTCATATAATTTTGCATGAATTCACAAGAACTGTTTTATATTTGATTTATTTATTGCTAAGAGCTATTTTCGCAATCAGATGTGTAACATCTGTATAATATTTACACGTATATATATATATTTAATTGTTTATATTATTTATTTATTATTATTTATTGTTTTTCCGCATTGATTAGCATACAAAAATAGAAATCTGAATTATCAACAATTATTGAGGGCTACCGCATTCTGTAATCACTTCTAAGCACAATTTAGGGAATTTTCTGCCGCCAAAATTTAAAAAAAACTGGTCGCCGTGCTAAAATCCTGCCGACAATGGAGTGTTTTTGCTAATGCAGACTTTATTATATAAACTTTGAAACAAAATTTTAAAAAATTGACCTCTTAAAATAAAGGCCGCTGCAGACGAGACTAGAAACACTGCTTGGTCTACTGCTGGCCGGGTACGAAGCTGGAAATGACGTCACTGCGGGCTCGCCTGCTATCTCACAAGATAAATTTTAAAATTAGAACAGGGGCCATTTTCCTTGCTAGTTCCGCTGCTAGGTATGAGCTTAAGAACCAATCATGAAGCAGTATCTTGTCACGTGGGCGACTTGAACAAACGCCCACAAACCAACACTATGCCATAGCGATGAGTTCAGAGACAATAAACATGCGCTTTTCTTACCGTTCTATCACTGCGCGCGCACCGAATCTACCTACAGAGCAAGCTTGTAAAGACGTCTCGTGTGAAGCGAGCACATAATAGCAATTAAGGAGGTTGATGCGTTGCAGTCCCAATCAAAAGTAAGTCGAATTCTAAATGGGAACTTTTCCATAATAAATTTTTATAAAAGGTCGATGATACCAATAAATTATTGTCATCGAGGCATACATATATATATATATATTTTTAATATTAATTAATTATTTCAGTATATTTTACTTAATGGTCTAATTTTTGAATTCTTTGTACAAAGTTAGGTTAGAAAAAATAAATTTATGTAAATATCTGTATTTTACATATTTTTTGCAGTAAATATTTTAAAAAAACGAATTAGAAGTAATAAAAATTAAAATTAAATAATTAAAAAGTTGAAAATCCAGTTAAAATACTGAAAATTGCCAAGAATAAAAGTCCATAATCGAAAAGTGCTTAGGTTTCATAATTTTTTTTATTGATTAAAAGTCTCCTAATTAAATTGGAAAAAAAATATTAAAATATGCGTAAGACATCAATGCTTTACATAGTTAGTTTTCGGAACTGCTGACATTATTTGGTTATTTGCAAAAAATTAAAATGTACCGTTTGCATGCTAGATTGACATATTTTCCATAACACTACATGTAAAAGTTTTTTTTAAATTTTTTGCTTTATAAATCTCCTAATGATTTTGGATTTTTTACAGAAAATTTTGTCATAAAAAAATCTATTAAAAAAACTTTATTTCAGATTTTTTTTATTATCTTCGTAAAACGGCTCAACCTCCTTAAGAAAAGCAGCGGTAGAAAACTAGTAGTGAAATCTAGCAAGGAACCCAGCGGCAAATCCAGCCTCGTGTGCAGCGGACTTGAGAGATCGGTGCCGTGCTACCATCAACAGGGCGTCATGCGCTACCGATTGTCGTGACGACATAAATGTTTAGTTTAGTTAACTAGACGGCAGTTAGATTTATACTGCCGGCAGCAGGCAGCTACTCAACTCGGTTAGATGTTGCGTAGGCGATGAAGGATCATGCCACCGATTTTAGAGTTACATGACTTTTAACACGCTCAAAAAAATGTTGATTATCTTCTATACTGAATTATACACAGTAATAATTACTTATCGTTGACACTCTAGAACAGTGATTCCCAAAATGGTCTATATCGACCCCCAGGGGTCGACGACAACTTACAAGGGGTCCATGTCAGCGGGAAAAAAATTGGGGGTCCATGAAATGAAAATGGGGGTCAACGATAGTGAATCTCCTAACAAAAAAAGAAACAAACTGGACATCGTTAACCGAAGAGATTTAAGATTAAATCTAACTGAATTGATGCCAAATGTTGAAAATTTATTATTAAAGCATCAGGTTCATTCCTCACACTAAAAGCATTTATTTTTTGCTTAGTTATTTTATGTAACAGAATGTAAATTTTAATTTCATTCGTTTAATTTGAATCTAATTAATAAATGTATAAAACTAAACATTTCATACTACATTTCACTACCGTTATAAATTTAAATCGTTCAAAGAGAGTAGCACTCTACCGGTTGTCAAAAATACATTTGAAATTAATGAATTTGCAAAAAATCAATATCAGATAAGCAGGGTGTACCCAAAACCGAAAAACATGGCAAGTGGTCTACGAGACAAAAAAGTTTGGGGATCTCTGCTCTAGAATATTACAAGGCTGGATTTGCCGCTAGGTTCCTTGCTAGATTTCATTACTAGTTTTCTAGCGCTGCTTTTCTCCATTGCTATTATGTGCTCGCTTCACACGAGACGTCTTTACAAGCTTGCTCTGCAGGTAGATTCAGTGCGCGCGCAGTGATAGAACGGATACAAAAGTGCATGTTTATTGTCTCTGAACAGAACACACACTATGGCATAGTGTTTGTAAGCGTTTGTTCAAGTCGCCCGCGTGACAAGATACTGCTTCCTGATTGGTTCTTGCTCATACTTAGCAGCGAACCTAGCAAGGAAAATAGCCCCTGTTATAATTTTAAAACCTACCTTGTGAGCTAGCAGGCGAGCCTGCAGTGACGTCATTCTCAGCTTCGTACCCAGCCTGCCGGCCAGCAGAAGTCCAAGCAGTGTTTCTAGCCTCGTGTGCAGCAGTCTTTACTCTGCCTTTTCTTAGATTTTTGAATTGAAAACTTCTATAGACACGTTAGGCGTTACCAATACGCTAATGTTAACAGTATATCTATGCCTATAATTTTACTAAGATATCGCCATCTCTGTTATTTTTTAATATTACTGTAACAATAAAATCGATTTAGCAATTTTGAAAAACCATCTAGGATTTTTTTTTATATTATTATAATACCGTCTAATTTAGCTTTTTTGAAAATGTCGCCATCTGTGTTATTTTTAATATTATCACTGTAACAATAAAATCGATTTAGCAATTTTGAAAAGCCATCTAGGATTTTTTTATATTATAATACCGTCTATTTTAGCTTTTTTGAAAATGTCGTCATCTGTGTTATTGAAGTGAAAACTTCTATAGGCACCTTAGGCGATTTTTGTATAGGGTCAAGTCTTATCAGTAAAATTTCTTGCTTATTTTGACTCTTCATTATTGTAAGCTATTAGTTTAGAAGCAAATCTGGCAGAATTTTCTCAAAACTATTAGTTCAGACGCCGAGCCGCAAACGAAATACATTTTACAGAATTATATCTATCGCATCCGGGTGAAACCGGGATGGACCGCTAGTATTTATTAAAAAAAAATTAAATATGTGTTACGAGAATGCATTACAGAAGCGAAACTTTTAGTTGCAAATCATACGGATTGCATTGGATAAGTGGAAAAAACTAAAAAATGTGTTACGAGATACTTTTACGTTCAGATTATTTCATCTGTACAAGTTAATCTGAACGTGAAATTATCTCGTAACACATTTTTTCCAGTTGTCCAATTGCAATCGTATGATTTGCAACTAGAAGTTTCACTTCTGTAAGGAGTTCTCGTAACACATTTAAATTTTTTTCGCAGGTTTACTGTAAATAACTCCATGGGTTGAAAAATTATTCGTATATTTTTTTAAATACATTTTTTTTATATATAGGTATAATAGGATTATTAAACAAAAATTAATCGTATATTTGCAACTCTAAAAAAAAAAAATAAAAAAAAATGATCACGCGCAACTGACGGTAATCGAACTCGGACCGGGCGCGTGATAGGCCGGGATTCTACCACTGAGCTACGGATGCTTGCTGAGAACTACTCTTTATACAGGATTACTAAGTACAATTTTGTGACAAACTCATTACATAGGAAACGAATTTACCCCCGTTTTTATAGAAGTATTCACTTCAAAAACTCCTTTATTAAAGGAAATAGGTGTATTTACCCTATACCTACATTAAATTAGAATTAATATCAAACATCTAAAACTTTAAAATAACATTTTAATATATATTTTGAAATATTACAACTAGAAAAATAATGATCGAGTATAAAAAAATAATTGAAATATATTAATGGGAAATTGACTGACATGAAAAATTTATGCTCTATATGCATATTAATTACATATTTAAAATAAAAAATCTGTAATAGTTTTAACACGGCAGGTGGCAAAAAACATATTGTTTCACGGCGTAAAATCTATACTAACATAAAAAAACAAGTTTGTTACTTCAATAACGAGAAACTAATGCCGGATTGCAGAAAAGATTGTCAAAAAAATTTAATTTGACAATGACCTCAGATTTTGATCATATAATTGCAGTTTCCATACATCAGGAGCAGTCCAATGTCGTATTCAAACTCTCTGTCATCTTGATTCTAGAACATTCACTTGTCACGCAAAAACCAATGATTGTTGTACATAGAAAAAGATCGCTTTTCAAGCTAAATTTTGATCAAAATGCGTAGAAAAAAGATGTTTAGAAGTGGAAACTGTACAAAAAAACGATGCTAAATACTTGTATACACAGTTTAAGAAAAATATCGTTTCAATCGATTAATCAATTTTCGAGCAGGGACATAGAGAAATATATATGTTCACAATCTAAGATCATTGCCAAATCAAATTTTTTGAGAATCCTTTCTGCAATCCAGCATAAAACGTTCGTATTTTTTTTATAAATAACTGATTTTCATTCCTGTAGAGCGATAGTGAAATGACTAATTTCGCACTAGTGTGTAAAGTAAAATAAACATTGTCGTTCATAAAATTATCCAATCAGCAACTTACAAATTAGAAGTGACTTGCTCAAAATTGAAGGTTAGATTGAAAGTTTATGATAAAAATATGCAGCTTTTGCACATTCTAAGCTCCAAACACTTTGAATTGATTGGCAAAAAGATAATAGCGGGGTCGTCGAGCTGGGACTTTGATGAGTAGTTATCGTGTTTTATTATAGATGGCGCCAAAGAAGTCTTCTAAACACTTCCTCAGATTTAAAACAAAAAATCTAGATTACATAAAATAGCAAAGATTTACGCTGCTTTAGTTTTTTTTTTTTTTTTTGTTTAGTTTTATTAATGACCCAATAGAGGACGGTAAGGTGATAATAATTTAGTAATTTTGTGTTTTAATAAGCATGTAACAACGAGATATTAGCCGTGTTTCAACCGTTATGTAAGTAGTCTAGTGAATATTTCGATATCAAAATATATAGCAGTGAAGTGAAGTTTTATATTGATTGATTTAAACAATTTGTGTCGTGGAAATATTCTTTATTTATAATAATTATAAATAATATGTTTTGACTCTATTCAATAAATTGATCCTTACGCGACGAAATTTTTCCAAAAACCTCTCAATAATAAATAATCTTGAAAACTTTCAAAGGTCAGGTTCATTCAGCCTGTTTTTCAATCTAACCTTTCATTTTTCCTTTAATCCGACCCAATTTTTTCCTCGAGGGGGGGAGGGGGGTCTCCCGTGCCTGTGTTTGAAGTAAACATTTTTTTTAATTAATACTCTAGAAAATTACATTTTTAACACACAAACAATTGCATGCCATTTTTTTATTAGATACAATTTCTTTTATAAAATGAAAATTAAAAAAAATGGTGAACAAGCCTATTGTGTGCAGAATACAAAAATGGCTGCGCAATCGAAAAATTAGTGCAGCTTAAGAGAAAATTTTGATCCGACCACAACGAAAATTGGATATACTTATTCAAAATCAATCTTCAAGGTAAGGTAAAAAATACAGTTCACTAATTTTAAATTTAAAATAATATTAATGCGTTTAACGTCCGTTGTGTCATAACAGACGTCATTCGCACCATTACTATTTTCCATCTTTCACACTTCCCGTTATTTTCTACATTTTTTTGAACTTCCACTTATTTAATAGCAATGGGCGAATGAAAGAATTTTAGGACATTAAGATAAGGTAGGTAAATTTTGAGCATAGAAGGTCGACAGGTAATCGGCCATGGCCTTGAAAAAGGAACCATCTCGATATTGATCTGGAATAATTGAGGGAAACCATGTAAAACCTCAACAAGATGACCGGTACAGGAATTACCGTTCCTTGGGCATTTTCTGCAAAAAAAAAAAAAAACTGGAGTGCGGCAATATTTTGGCCAACACTAAATCCGGTCCTGATTGCAATCTTAACCGATCTCGTGCAATAGTTTTATTATAGCTATGCCTCATTTTGTGCACGTCTAACAAATTATTCTGGTTTTAATTTTATCACATAATAATTTATTTCGTTGACAGGCGGACACTCCAGTAAAGCACCAGCTATTCAATACGAACAGCTGTGAGTCAACAACCTAAAATTGTTATATAATATTTATTACCTGTACTTCTTAAGGCATTTTATTACACCTGAGTTTAATTTCAACCTAGGTAATTGAAAACTTAAATTAGGTATAAAGTTAACATTAAAAATTAAAATACCTTACATGGTATCATTAAATTATGAATTAATATTTTTATTTTTTCAAATAAGTTTATACATTAAGGTAGTTCACTTGCGACAGTCGGGGACAAAAGTATAGCGTAATAGGAAGTACCAACAGTTAGAGATTTTCCATGCATTTTTGTAAAGAGAATTACCCAAGACATTTAAGCTATTATACAAATACACTCCTGTGCAATTGCCATTATAAGTACAATAAAAATATTTTTATTAAATAAAATTATCGACCAATTTTTAATATATTTACAAAATATAAAATTATAATTCCATAAATTTACAAATCTTTGATTTAACGTCTGATTAGAACTCTTCAATAAATAATATTATTCAACACGTGTGAGTAATATATAATTTCGGGGCCCTGCTAAATTCGGGAGAAATAATAAATTACTTCATGTTGACTCGTAGAGTGCTAATAATGAGCCGAAACTGTACGATAATGTATTACTGCATAGTTTCTGGACCAATAGAAACGCGGTAGCGAGCCGAAGCTGTACGGTAATGAATTATTACTGCATAGTTTCTGAACCAATAGGAACGCGGTAGCGATTTGTATATATGAAAACAGCATTGCAATTCAGCGTAAGTCAGGGCCATCTTGTGTGTATCGAGAGCGGTGGGTACGTCAATCAATGAAGTGATTTATTATTTTTCCCTTTTTTATCAGGGCCCCGATTACATATTAGTCGTGCTAGTTGAATAAAGTATTATGTGCGACCATTGATCGAAGGAGAATATTCCACTCGCGTGTTACCGCACTCGCTACGCTCGTGCGGCAAATTTCACGCTCATGAAATCTTCTCCTTCTCTCACTAGTCGCGCAATATACTATTTTACAATATTTAAGCGAATTTTTTTCAAATACAAATTAGAAACTAATTATTAATTAATTTTCATATTTTTTAGATCAGTTCTGAACAAGGTCCAAATCCAGACCGAAACGTTAATGTATTAATTATATATTTTGTTAATATATTTGCCTGAAAAATTGGTGGATAATTTTATTTATTGAAGATTATCAGACGTTAATCAAAGATTTAAAATAATTTATTTTAAAAATCTATAAGTATACATATTTTAATGCAAATCGGTTTTTTTCAAAAAAAAATATACTTCTTAAATTTATAATGCATTCGTTTTTAAGAAATATACTACTCAAGAACCGTTTTCGAGAAATTACTATTTCAAAATTGGAATAATAAAATAAATTCGTGTTTTTTGGTGAATATACAAACCGATAATTTTTGATTTCTTATTCGATAAATTATTGTATTCACATAATTTAATTATTTTTTAAATACCCTATTACACGAGTACAGTAATTTATAAATATATGACAGTTTTGAATGATGTAATTATAGAAATCGATAAAACAAAAGTACGTTAGAGAAAACAACAATGCACAAAAGACAAGTGAGTTTGTGTTAAACAAAAGCACTCAACGTTATTAATGAATTATTAATAATTATTAATATAATAATGCTTAATCATTGCTATTAGAAATATGATTGGACCACTTATTGTGTTACGATGGTAGGTGGAAAAAAATTATTACTCGCAGCTGGAGAATATTATCGAAAATCTTTTGTTGCCATTTACTTCAAAATATCTTGGTTTCTCCATATACAAGGAGAAGGCTTGTAAAGCGCTAATGACCTTAGTTGAAGGTAGAGTTGATGAATAAAACACGATGAAAAAATCACTGTGACCAGTCGTCTAAAATGATCACTGTGATCTGACAAGAGGTAACCACGTTACAAAGTAACGTATGTTGTCCCATGTCACTGCAATCACGACGGTCGCTCCAACCGAGTGGCCGACCAACTCCGACATAACGTCCGACAGTGTTTGTGTATGCCACACGGGCCGAAAGTTTGATATTCTTGCACTGCAGCGCATTATGATGACCTCGGCTTTGCCTCGGGTATCATGGCGCGCAGTGCAAGTATATCAAACTTTCGGCCCGTATCGTGTAATATAGGTACTATTTAATCTAACTTGGAATATTACAAGTCAAAGATACATTTCAAGAGCTCGTTTCATTTATTCGTCTACTTTTTTTTTAAATGTATTAAACCAAATCAATATATTATTAAGATTAGATAGATCAACTTTACTAATTGACAGACTGACTGACAGGGAATCAAAATGTTTAAGTATATACTTTCATAAGATGATTTTGTTGGTAAGTGGCCATGGTTTTATGATTGTGTAAACACTTATATATAAGACTGACTGACTGTTTCGACGTTTTTGTTTCAGTTCAAATGTTCGTCCGCTAGCTTAGATTCTTACCAAGCAATTTTAAACAATAAAGAAACATTCTAGAAATTCTTAAATATGAATGTAAGGTTTTTCCTGTTTATGTGTTAGTATTGACAAAAAAAATGACTGCGTGTAACCTTTACGCGCGACTGAAGTAAAACTTCTTTTAATTTGTTTTTACCACTAATCACTAGCAAATTAAATTATGTTGATTATGCTTATTGGTTTGCGTCTGTAGCTACGTTTCCTACAGATGCGTTTTGATGTCGCCATATGTCAGTCGATGTCTTTATATAACGGAAACCGATCACAAAACTGGTTTGCACCCGTTGCTGTGTTTCAGTTTTCGTTCAAGATGATTTCTACAGATGCGTTTTGATGTCGCCATATGTCAGTCGATGTCTTTATATAACGGAAACCGATCACAAAACTGGTTTGCATCCGTTGCTGTGTTTCAGTTTTCGTTCAAGATGGTTTCTACAGATGCGTTTTGATGTCGCCATCTGTCAGTCGGTGTCTGTAAATAGCAGAAACTGCGTAAACACGTTAATTCCGTCCGGAAAAAGAGATGAGTTACTCTCAAGTCGCACGTAAAGAAGTTTTATTTCAAAAACACATTTAAATATCTAGCCTGCAAATAATAAACGTGAATAAATGTCGATAATTTTCAGTATAAATTATGAATTTAAAACGATATTAAATTTCAAAATATTCAGAGACAGTGATTAATTTGGTGTCCCCGATATATGACTTAATATATTGACGATGTATCGTTATTTTTTACATCGTTATAATTTTTTGACTCAAAGTTATAATTAAAGACTATATAGGTACGTGGTGATTGGAATGTATTTCAACCAAAAGTGCCGATCACTCTTAGATATTTTGTCAAGTGTCACTCCACTTAAAATCAAAAAGGACAGAAATCATTGCACCCAGAGTTTGAAGACCGTGTTCCGATCAAGTAAGTGAGATCTTCGGACAGTTGACTATCGTTATTGCGTGTCGTTACGCTCGGTACGAAGCCACTGACTTAGAAAATAGACTGACGATCCATCCCGACTTCGCACGATTATTGCACACGAGGCTAGAAACGTTGCTAGGAGTTCTGCTAGCCGGTAGACTGGGTACGAAGCTGGAAATGACGTCACGACGGCTGGCCTGCTAGCTCGCAAGAAAGGTTTGAAAATTAGCTATTATCACTGCTAGATTTGCTGCTAGGTATGAGAAAGAACCAAAGGACGCAGTATCTTGTCACGTGGGTACTTGAACAAACGCCCACAAACCAACATGGCGTCATGCTGCTCATAGTCAGACAACAGACACGTTTTGCTCAGTGTTTGTATTCGAACTGTCACTGCGCGCGCACCAGATCTATCCACAAATCAAGCTTGAAAAATAGTCTCGTGTGAAGCGAGCACTTTACAGCAATCAAGAAAACCAGCGCTAGAAAACTAGTAGGCAAATCTAGCAAGGAATCTAGCAGCGTTTCTAGCCTCGTGTGCAGCGGGCTTTAGATCCGAATAGATTTTGGAGACAATCGGTCAAGTAATTTCAAAATTATTGAAATAATAAAAATTAAAAATAACATTTTTTTCACGTTTTTGTCCCATAACTCCTAATCTATGCTTATACGGTGATTAGAAAAATTCTTTAAAACATAAGTTTGTCATGACAAACTTAAGTTTTAATGAATTTTACTAATAAATAAATAAATAAATAAATTGTTCAATTTTTTTTTTCGAATGATTTTAAAGTTATTTAGGTATTATACCTAAATAACTTTAAAATCATTCGAAAAAAAATTTAAAAATTGAACAATTTTTCCCTTATGAATGATTTATTATGAATATTTTTTAGTTTCTTATGACATTTTTGTGTACCTAAGTGTCAACACAAATAACATCCTATTTTTTTTTTATTTCTTAACTATTTGTTTTATATAAACTTCTATGTCTTATAAACTCAAATAGTATCAATAGCGACAAGTTTTGGGATTGGCCCACAGGTCCACCGGTTTCCAAATTTTTTAGCACGTTGGTGCGGTCCATGTTTTTTAAGTCAATGGTTTGAACGGACCAGGCCACTTGACTTATAAGTGACTGGGCCATCAATTATCATTTATATTTGATCCGGTCGTCAGATCGTAAACTTATTTCAATGGTGGAGTTTTTTCTTTAAAAAATGTGCTTCTTTAATTTTGTTTATACATTAATAAATGCATCTACTTTTTAGGTCTTCGTACCTCGTATCTCTTTTAGTTTGGAAACTACAGCCTTTCGAAGGATTTATATGATTTTCTGAAAACTATAAATGAAAATAATTTCTAAACAAAAAGACATACAAAAATTTGTTTGTGCTCATTGGGTTCAGCGTGTTTTTTTTCTATAAGCATGATGATTAAACAAAAGTTCCGACAGATTTCGGTTTTCGTTAAAAATCACATTTTTTAAAGGGGCATGCCTTGAAAAAATTGCAAAAATCGAATTCTTTAATATACTTTTGAAATTGAGAATGCTTACAGAAAAAAATACGCTGAATTCAATGAGCACAAGCAAAATTCTGTATCCCTTTTAGTTTGGAATCTACGGCCATTCGGAGGATTTACCTATATGATTTTCTGAAAACTATTATATAAGCGCAAATAACTTCTAAACCAAAAGACATACAGACGTTTGTTTGTGCTCATTGGATTCAGAGTGTTTTTTTCTATAAGCATGATGATTTTGCCAAAGTTCTGAAAGATTTCGGTTTTCGTCAAAAATCGCATTTTTTTAAAGGGACATTCCTTCAAAAAATTGCAAAAATCGAATTCTTTAACAAACTTTTGAAATTGAGAATGCTTACAGAAAAAAATACGCTGAATTCAATTAGCGTAAGCAAACGTCTGTATCTCTTTTAGTTTGGAAACTACGGCCATTCGGAGGTTGATTTTCTGAAAACTATAGGTTCGCTATCACTGGCATAGGCCATAGGGTACGGGACAGAGTTCAACGGAGCCGAGTTTTCAATGTTCTTCCCGGAGACAAAACAGGATTAAATAAAATAAGTGCGTCATTGTTTCGTGAACTCGTCAAGGAGACGGTCGTTTTTTCCAAGTTGACTGCCCATCCGTAGCGTGTGTCCATCATCTGCGCGCGACGCCTGCGTCTTCTCTTACGAGTATCAATGGAACACTTTTTTTGTGAAACAGAACCTTCTCACATTCTCAAACACGTTGATAGATTATTGAGTGGACAGGGCAGTTACGAGACCTGCGTTTATATAGAGATTGAATGGACGTAACTCGATGTGACCGAGTCTTCGCTTACCCCTGTCTGTCCAACAGACTGACAGCTCACTTGTTGAATAGTTTTACAAGTGTGTACAACGCAGTGTTGCCAAATACTCAAAAAAAATATTCCTAGACTCGATACATCTATACATTCTATCTACATACAGTATGTAAACGCGTAAGGTGCAACACATAGGGAAATTAGCATTGGGAAAAAATACTTGGATGAGAGTTAGCCATGACTGCATTAATTGTTATTTCTATTGAATTATCGTGGTAATTATTAATAAAAATCGTAGGATAGTACCTTAACTTTTGTTAATTGCTATGGTTAGTAATTAATGTTTATTTTCATAATTATTGTTTTAAATTTTCACATTATTTTGTACTTGAAAAAGTCTAAATTTATAGACGAAACGTCGTACACTGAATAAAGAACTTTTTGTCCACTATCCTGCGATTTTTATTAATAATTGTCTCGATGGACACGATTTCTAATATATATCGTGGTAATCTTGAGGATTTCTATTTTATTTTGATTTATTTTTATTTTACTTGGCTTTTGTTTTAATAATAAAAAGCTCTTATAAATCATTATTTTAATTTTTTTGTACAAAAATAAAACAAAAAATACTACTCCATCTGTTTGGAAACATTTCATTCAAAAATTGTCTGACTGGTATGACGTATGCGCGTTGGTAAATCAGTGACCCAATGTCTTTAGGTTCAACACGAATAGGCGGAGATATTTGATCTCGCACCATATTTAAGTATTTTTCGGAATTTAATGTCCCATTAATAAAAAAAGTCCGATTATGTTGGAATCATTTGAATATTTTCTTCGGTAGTATACACATTCATTTTGCAAAAGAATATTATCTGTCAAATTGAAAAACAAGATTTCAAGGCTCACTCTGATCCAGTCATTTTTTCCCAATGTTAATTTCCCTATGTGCACCTTACGTGTTTACATACTGTATAGTCTAGTTCAGGGGTGGCAAACCTTTCTACATCTACGTTCCAATTTTTTTTTTTCAGCGCTATGAAACTTTTTTGCATATATTTATTTATTTTTATTTTGTCGTACTCATAATAATAATCTGTCGCGTATCACCTGTGGCACGCGTGCCATAGGTCGCCACCCCTGGTTCACATGTTTTTGACGAATTCCAGCCCTCCTTCACCGAAAATTATGTTCATGGTGTCATTTGATTCGGAATGACATCTTGAAACTTTTTGGGGGACGAAAAATTTGCAAAAGTTACAAACATTTTAGTAAAAAAAAAGAGAGGGGTTTTGTTTTTTGCGAATATCTCAAAAACTATTTATATATATCTGAAATCACAAAAAAGATTCTGAAAGAGCAGGAAATTTTTAATACAATAAAGTCTCATCTCCCGGAACTCTACCACCAATATTTTTAATTTTTATTTAGAGGTGAAAATAGGGATTACATTTTTTTTCTATTTTTTATATAATTTTCAATATTTTCGAGTCTTTTAGCGTGTCGTATACAAAATAGACAATAGACATCTAAATTAAAATTAAAAATATTGCTGGTAGAGTTCCGGGAGATGAGACTTTTTTGTATAAAATTTCCTGCTCTTTCAGAAGCGAACAGCTTCAAAACACACATCGTGTGATGCAAACACACCATCGCGAAATTCGGCGCCACAGCATGCGTGAAACCGAGCAACAAAACCAGGCTCGTGTGCAACCGTCTTTAGAGATCGGTGGCTCGAACAGGTATTATAGAAGGCATTGCAGCGAGGCAAAAGTGCGCGTTGAAAGCAGAGACACGTCACGTTGGTATTTGTCTAAACACTCTTGCCTAATTGTGAAACTCATTTGACAGACAGAAAGAATGGTGATGCTTTTATTTTTAATGCTTATACATAAATACAATGGCACACCGTATAACGCACATTATACAATCGTGAAACAAAAATGTTTTCTTTATCCAGTAGCTAAATAAAAAAAAGAAGTTCCAATGGCATTCAAGAGATTCATGTTGGGATAAAACGTTTCAATCTATTTATGTTTTCTTATAGTTTGTAGTTATTAATTTACCTTTTATACTGTTGTCATTTTTGAAATATAATTTCGAATGTTTAAACGTCTTAATATAATATTTTATTTGTCTTATTTTAATATTAAAATTAACATGTACCAAATTAACATCAGGTTTGTTCCTACAGACCATTTGAAACCGACATTATTTCAGCAGGAAAAATCACTAACTCGTTGGGTTCGTTATTGAGGCCGGAAAAATTGGTCATAACAATTTAGCGTTCAACGTGGGGCCGCCTTAGTTCGTCGGCGTTGTAGGGGGGGGGGTCGATGAAAAAATACAGATTAAAATTTCGACAATCTTTGTCAACCGTAACTACTTACCGGAGTTTGGTGAAGACAGACGTCGCCCCCGGGTCAAAATCGTCAAAGGTGTTGACTGAATGAGATAGATTCAGTGTATATTTCTAGCATATGACAGTGATAGATGTTTATTTGTACCAATGTGCTGACAGTAAATGCAGCTCAATGTCGATCTTAATAACACACTATATAACTTGTGGGTCAGGAGTTGCACGGTGTACAGCGGGGGTATCTTATGATGTTTCATGTGCTGCTTTGGCCTGAACGTAAGACTTCCACACAGAAACACGAGTTTTGTGGTCTACTTTAGCGAATTGCTTGTGTAACTATTTCCATATTTCCTAACATTAAATATTATAGAAAATATAATTCATTCTTAAACTATGAAGTACCCAAAATTTTGGTTGTTCTGCAGCTCTGCAGCACTTGTAGAGGAACCGCCATTGGTTCGTAAGAAATACAGACAGTTGAAAGACGATTCCAAACTAACTGCGGGAACAAAACTATATAATTTTTAAGTGGATTTTGTTCTTTAGAAATCTGATATCAGATGTTTATAACACATTGGTTCATTAATGGAGGATGAATGTTTCGGTTAAATATTTATTAATACAGTTCTTTTACGCTTATCTTTGATCTTGATATAGATATTAATGTATAAAGTGTTAATAAACAACTTCGATGTATAGCAGAGAAGAATTTTGTGTGTCAAAATATGCGTTCTAAATTAATTTATCGTAATAAAAGTTAATAAAAAAAACCCAGTCAAGCGTGAACCTATTTCATGCGCCGAGGATCCCGCAAATTTTTTCTAAATCAACAATTTCCGCATAAAATACTCAAAAAAAGAATTATTTATAAAAAAATTTTGTCACGATGTTAGTTCTCGCTAATCTCCGAAACCACTAAACTGATTTTAATGAAATTTTGTAAATGTGTCTTGCTTGGTCCAACTTACGCTATTAGGATAGTTTTTATTAAATATTCTGTACAAAATAACGTTTTCTCAAGAAAACTGTTTTAGTGACATGTGTCTACATCTGATAGAATTTACTCAAAGCTTTTAGTTAAGAAACAAACAAAAAAGACTGTTTTAGTACCAAGTAGCGACATCTGATAGAATTCGCTCAAAGCTATTAGTTCAGAAGCAAATCTGATGAAATTTTCTCAAAGCTTGTATTAGTTCAGACGCCGGGCCGCAAACGAAATACATTTTGCAGAATTATATCTATCGCACCCGGGTAAACCGGGACGGACCGCTTGTTTAAAATGATTTTGCAGATTTTATTTAAGAATAAATAAATTTTGCATTCTATTTATTTTAAATCATCGTACAAAAATAGTCCGAAACTTGGGTTGTTTGCGCTGGATTGGGGCCCTTGGGCGAGTGCGGAACCCTGAGCCTATAGACCCGCGCTTAAAAACGGTTTAATGCGTTACTTGAAAAATTTTCATTCCAAATTAAGATTTTTCAAATCACTGTTTGTTAGATAAACGTCTATATCAAAGTAAGTAGTCAATTTTTACTATTGGTTATTCACTGTTCAATTTTAATGCCTTATGCTTATACCATACTAACCATTAACCATATTATCATTTTTGAATAAAATTTTGATGATTTAACTTTATGTGTGGCAGGCGTTATCCATAAATTTTATTATGCTATGTACTTACATGCGGTTATAAAATTAAAATTTTGTGATCGCATAGAACGTATTTTTTTTTCATCCTACTCTTGTAATTTTTTAATCTAATATGCAATATAAATGTATATACAATTTTACAATATACAGGGTATATCGAAATTGCTGCTAGATTTTAAAAATTTCGCACATACTTAATACTTGCACAGACCAGAAAAGTTTGCTCGTGAGGGTATATCCATACTATTTAATGGAGTAACGCCCGTGCAGGTGCCGGTCTACTGTAAAAGCCTGCTCGTGAAAGTATACACATGTTAATAAACGGACTAGCGCACAGTAGACCAGCACCTGCATTAGCGGCCGTCAGAGCAAATCGTGTCATTTGCGTCATTTCTATCCTCTCATAGCCAACACAAGTCCCAGTAGCGATTCGAGGGGTAAAGGGCCGCTGCACACGAGGCTACTGCTTGGCGTTCTGTTGGCCGGTAGGCTGAGTACGAAGCTGGAAATAACGTCACTGCGGGCTCGCTTGCTAGCTCACAAGATTTTAAAATTAGAACAGAGGCTATTTTCCTTGCTACGTCCGCGGCTAATTATGAGCAAGAACCAATCCGGAAACAGTATCTTGCCACGCGGGCGACTTGAACAAACGTCCACAAATCAACATAGCGTCATTCTGTTCAGAGTCGGACAACGGACACGTTTTTTGGTCTGAGTGTTTATATTTGAACTGTCACTGCGCGCGCACCAGATTTATTCACAAAACTAGCTTGTAAAGACGTCTCGTGTGAAGCGAGCACATAAAAGCAATTGAGAAAAGCAGCGCTAGAAAACTAGTAGGCAAATCTAGCAAGGAATCTAGCAGCGTTTCTGGCCTCGTGTGCAGCGGCCTTTAGATACCCATATAGTATGATAGGTATATCTAGCTATAATAAAGATTACAAAAAATTAACATGAAAATAATATAGTCAAGTATTATGTCTTTTCATATGAAGTTCGGTTCGAAACAAATTTAATTAGTTCAGGTAAATAAAACTGGGTTATATGAACCGAAAAATTTGAGATTAAGATATCATATTATTATCGAATCTACTGGAAGTGTGACGTCTACTAATTTCCTTATGATTATACGTTTAAAATGTCGTAGCATTAAAATATGGTATAACTACTAATAGACGGAGAGCTGGCTACGGAGAAAATGGGTGACTCGGTGCAGAGCTGAAAATTTGCAGAATAATAGGAGATAGTACAAGTAAGTAGGGAAAAAATTGCCAGAAGGCTAGGCGGAAGATAAAGAGCCGCCAGAAGGCGCTAATGTTGCGAAAAATCAGTGCACTTCTGGCAATAAGGGCATACTGAAAATTCAAACATGATATAATAATTACATTCGACAAATATTCAAAATAATTAATGACATTTTGATAGAAATAAAATTAATCGTCATATATTTTATTAATTTATTTAATTTTATTTCTATCAAAATGTCATTAATAATTTTGAATATTTGTTGAATGTAATTATTAATTATATCATGTTTGAATTTTTAGTATGCCCTTATAACTATATAATGTACCTATAATATATATAATATATAATCTAGTTTTGAATTACAGAATAAGTATAGAAATTGCCAGAAGTGCACTGATTTTTCGCAACATTAGCGCCTTCTGGCGGCTCTTTATCTTCCGCCTACCCTTCTGGCAATTTTTTCCCTACTTACTTGTACTGTATCCTATTATTCTGCAAATTTTCAGCTCTGCATCGAGTCACCCATTTTCTCCGTAGCCAGCTCTCACTCCATAAGTCGTAATTGCGATGTACACATAAAATACAAAATAGATATTTTTGTTAAATAAAACCGGTCAATAAAATGTTGGTAATCCTTTTTTAATTTCCAGTATTAAGAGACAGTGAATTTTTTGTTCGACTTTAAAATACCTAAAATTGACGTAGCTGGCTCATAATACATTGAATTTATTTTATTGCATGTGTAGTATTTTTCCGACCCGTCTTCATCCAGGAAGAATTTGGTTTGGCAGAGAAACGATCAAAATTGTTGCTTTTGATTGTTTCGCTGCCAAAGCAATTTCTACCTGCGCGAAGATGGATCGGAAAATTTTTAAACCGAATTATGATAAATGTCCAATTATTTGTTTTAGCACAGAAAATTAATTGACCACTATAGTGTTCAATTAAAAAAAAAAAAACACTGTTTAAAAAATGGCTGTCATTTTACAATTCCAAGCGGGGAATAGTACTAGTTTAGGTCAAAAGTTACTTTTCAAAATTTTACAATATTTTTTTCGTTTTGAGGTCCCCCGAATCCAAAAAACACATTTTTTTAAAACTCTGTTAGTCTGTGAGCACGATACAGGCCTAACAGATGGGATGGATTGAAACCAAATTTTTGGAGGATGTTTGGTATGCAAATATGAAGAGCCCTATTGTTTTGGGGGGAAATCGGCGCATGCGCAGAAGAAATATATGCTATAACGGTGTTTTTTATATAATAATGGTATACTTTTCATAACGACAATATTCTATTTATTTTTTCAAAAAAGATTTTGTAAATTTTTTTTTCTAAGCTTACAGTTTCGGAAATATTTTGAAAAAAAAACACCTATTCTTTTGTTTTGTAGATCTGTCGGAAATAAACTAGTTCAGCATGCTTTGATTAATTTTTACATGACGTGGAACATATTATTATGTAGGTAACCATGGCAATGAATAACGAATATCATATTGAATACTAACCATTACCCGCGTCACCTCACGCGATATCAGAAATTTTATTTTCTTTATTGTAATCAAATGTCGATATTTTAGAAGTTGGAATGGTCCCGTCGTCCAATTGGCTCTTATTTTTAGTATCAACTACGACATTCTAATGTGATATATTTAGTAATAAAATCAACCATCCACTTTTTTTAAAATAAAAAAATTAAAATGCGAATAACTTAAATACGTTATCATAACTGTCAATATTATAGACCATATAGTTAAACTTGTCTGTCAAGTTGTTTTTTTTTTTTTGTTGAACGAACTAAGTATTGCTTTGACCAAACCTGACTTTTTTATGTGGATTATACAATGTATTTCCGGTGGTTTTGTTTTATTTTCGATACCGCGTGTCGTGCAGCTCACAGCGAGCGTGGGCAGACCGGCCCGCTTGTGCCAGGCCACGGGCTATATAGGTACTAATGTGTGTGTAAGCCATGCACATGATCACAGCACATAGGATTCGACTGATATATCTACATATTTATAACTTGAGCAAAAAAAAACATTACCCTCTTTCTGGGGAGCAGTTTTGTAAGCAGGGTCGTTCTGTGGTCCAAATTTAGTTAAAATCAATTGACCCTATCGAATTATCGAATACCTATATACAGATTGTATCAAATCAAAACGGTCCATAGAACATTCTGTGTGTAAGACAGAGACGATATATAAAGCACTAAAGCAGTAAGTAAGAATGAGATAAATGATCGCTAATAGTTACTGTGGTTACGTAAATAAATAATTACGTACACTGTAAATCTTTTTACCAATTTATCAATTAAATCAACTAAACTGTAATATTAATTCGTATTATTATTTATATCTGCTACAAAAGTTTTAACAATACTTTTAATAATTTATTAAATGTTCAAAAAGACCTCCACGTTCTGCCAAACAATATCCTAATCGATTATAAATATTTTCACTCACATTGGCTAACATCTCATGGTTAACATGCATTGGAAATCTGTATTTTCAATTCGTTCAAATTATTAGCTCTATTTTCTTGAAAGCCATAAATTTTGGATTTTACAAATCCCCATAAAAAACCATTTAATTATTTGAATTTTTTCCTGAACAGTATAAATAGCCATTTTATCAATAATTTCACTAGTAAATAAAATTGTGATTTTTACTGTCTAAAAACAAAGACAATACTATCAGATTGTATTAGTAACTATAAGCGACCATTTATCTCATTCTTACTTACTGCTTTAGTGCTTTATATAATATCGTCTCTGTCTTATACACAGAATGTTCTATGGACCGTTTTGATTTGATACAATCTGTATATTATATTAGATATAAACAGACATTTCCAAAAACGGTGCCAAATTTCTTAAGAGGCTATGAAACGTCGAGAAATTTTGGTCCGACCCCTAGGTTCCGCCATCCGACCGACGCAAATACACTGAAAAGATGTAAATTAGAAACATTGAAGTTTGAAATTATGAAACTATTTATTGAACTCAGAATTCATCGCCCCAAATGCACCTGTGGTCATCACCGCCCCCCCCCCCCTGGATCGCTGCAGCACCCACTAAGGGGCGGTAGCGCCCACTTTGGGAATCACTGATCTACAGTTAATTTCAAAATAATTTTTAAACGGGCGTCTCTTTTCTCAAAACGTAAATCTAATCTGATAAATTGGTTATGGACGTATATTGCGTACTTTGATAAGAAAATCGAATATATCTCTCTATCTTTATAGATAAATAGAAAACGAGTATAATTTTCTATCATGTTATCAAGTAATTAATTGTTATTTTATGTACGAATTATGCATAGGTCTATTTCATTATATAAAACGTGATTATTAATTTCAAAGACAAAGATGAAAATTATTTATTTCGATTATCAATGCACGAACAGTGGTAAATTAATAATATTTAAGGGGGTCAGGAGCAAAGCATCGATACTAATTTTTAACCGACCTAAAAAAGAAGGAGGTTCTATATTCGACGCGTCTATTTTTTATGCGCAGGTATGTTCAGTTATAACTTTTCGAGGACTTAATACATGCTTATTTTAAAATAAAGTTTAGAATAATTTTTTTTATTGAAGAGTTCTAATCAGACGTTAATCAAAGATTTTAAAATAAAGTTGTTACTTATTGTCTCTGGTTCAGAGATCGACGCCCTCTCCCCGCCGAAGCGAATTCCTGGCTATACGGCCTTGAGATGATATATTTGTTGTAAAAGCTGGTAAAATGGTACACCTGGCTACTCCGAAAGTAGGTACAGTTCTTGTCCAATGTAAAAAGTTCGAATGCAAACATAGCACATTTTTCCCTTGAACCCTCTATATAAAATACACTGAACATACCTTTTATTACAAAACTGTGATTTGTTCTTCAATTCAAACACAATTGGATATGCTTTTAATGTTAAAATGATTAAAAATAATGAACATTAATATAATTTCTACTGTATAATCTATATACATTCTTTAATTGAACGAAAGCCATGAATAATTATAATTTCAAGGAAATTATAAATTTTGTCAATAAATCATTCAAAGAGATTTCAAAGTTTTGATCAAAGTATTATTTTTGCCCTGTATAATAACAAAATGTCGACTGGATGAGACAAATTCGGTAAACACTTCATATGATAGTGATAGATGCTTATTTGTACTTACGTGCTGACGGTAAATGCAGCACAGAGCCGATCAAAATAACATGTTGTAACTTGTGGAATTGTACGGGCTTCACCGGGGATATCTAATGATGACGTTTCATGTGCTGCTTCGGTGCGCAGAACGACGCCCGAGCGCAAGAAAGTCTGCCACCCAGAAAAAATACGAGTTTTGTGGTTTGGCCAACTATAGTGTGACTATTATACACTATTTTCTAACATCAAAGTATTGGTTAAATATGGAACATATACTTGCGGTCCCGCCCGGTTTCACCCGGGTGCAAAAGAACGAAAAAGGGGGAGGGACATGAGTACGCACGTTCATCTTAGTTTACCGAGATGAATGTTGTCTCCAAATTTCATGATGATCGGAGTTACCGTTCAAAAGTTTTTGTCGGACGGACAAATTTTCAGTTATATTTTTAACATTTTTCATTGATGCTCCGCTCCTATTGGTCGTAGCGTGATATTATATAGTCTATAGCTTTCCTGAATAAATTGACTATCCAACAATTTTTTTTTTTCAAATCGAACCAGTTACAGTTCCTGAGATTAGCGCGTTCAACCAAACAAACAAACTCTTCAGCTTTATATATTAGTATAGATTCTAAAAGTATGAAGTATCTAAGATTTTGGATGTGCTGCAATTTTGCAGCGCTCATAGAGAAACCGACACTGCTATTCTGTAATACGGTGGTGTTAAATATCTTACATTGTCTGCTATTATTTTTAATCGAACATTAGTCTGTAAGTTAGTAGAAGTTTTGTTCCAAAAATACGTTTTGAAGGAAATTTATTTGGTTCAGGAACAATTGAAAAATATGCTTTACCAGAGTATCGCTTGTGGTCAACGTTTCGAAAAATATATTTTCATCTTTAGTCTATATGTTGATTGTTACATTCTGTATAAGTTATAATTTATGTGTAGGTCTAGGAACCATTGAGAACTTTTTATACAACAATAATATATATTTTTATGCTTTGTGATGAATAATTTAATTGAATATTTATGTAAATTTAAAAACATATCATTTACAAAATAATAACAGTAATAAACTTCCTTCGATTATATTAAATTCTGCATATAAATATATTTATTAATTATTTATATGTAGTCAAAGGTACATTGTGTTTAATATCAGCAGTTTCACGGCCATTTTCTAATTTTTAATTCCTCTTCAGCGTTTCTGTAAAGTTGCAAAATTTGTGTTTAGAAACTTTAGAAAATAAGGAAAAAACAAATTAAAAGATTATACTCACTCATTTTTTACCATTCCAACCCAAGTGGGGAATGGTAGGTATTAGCTTAGGTAAAAAACCACTTTTCGAAATTTTACTAAATCTTTACGTTTTGAGGTCCCCAAATCCAAAAAAACATATTTTTGGAAAAACTCAGTCCGTCTGTTTGTCTGTGACTACGGTACAGGTCAAACGTATTGAAACGAAATTTTGGGAGCATGTTTGGTATGCAAATATGAAAAGCCCTATTGTTTTTGGGGACAATCGGCGCATGCGCAGAAGAGATATATGCTATAAGGGTGTTTTTGTATAATAATGGTGTACTTTTCATAATGGCTTATTGTTCTATTTATTTTTTCAAGAAAAATTTGTTAATTTTTTTTTTAAACTTTATAGTTTCGGAAATATTTTGAAAATAAAAAAAAAATCAGCTGTTCTTTTGTTTTGTAGATTTGTCAGAAATAAACTAGTTAGCACGCTTTGATCAATTTTTACATGACGTGGAACATATTATTGTGTAGGTAACCATGGCAACGAATAGCAAATTTCATATACTAGCTATTACCCGCGTCACCTCACGCGATATCATAAATTTTAAATTTCTTTACTATATCAAATGTCAACATTTTGAAGTTATAATGATCCCGTCGCCCGCAATTGCCTGGAATTTTTTATTGAAATTCGATTTGCTCTGTAACTTATTATCGATATCGATATAATATGTAACGACTGTCAATAAAATATCGAAACACTGCGATAACAATATTCCGATATTAATTTATTATATCCAAATGTCTGGCGCATCCAAAAAAGGGCATGTCCAGTATTTGATGCTTTATACGTTGGTTCAACGCGCGGTGACTTCAACGACCGATAACCACCGATTTTTGTTTAGTCTTGAATGAAGTAGCTATTCATATAAATACTGACAGATCAGATAAAAATGGACGGAACAGTTTAGTTATTTGACTTAATTTCAATTATTATCTAAAAGATAAATGTATCAATTAACAATTTTGGTATTTAGTCACAATTAACATACCTCTGATAATTACAAGAAGTAAATTATATAGATTTGATAAGAGTCGATGTCTTTGAATTTTTAAAACCAGCATTGCGATAGCAAATGACATTTTGCATTCATTAACTTATCGGATCAATGTCATGATGAAAGCAGAAATTGATTTTAAATAAAATATAAGAAAAAACTTTTAAAGACAAGCTTTTATTGAAATGACAGATGGCGGCATCAAAACACACCTGTAGGAACCATCTTGAACGAAATGTGAAACGTAGCACGGACGCAAATCAATACGCATTAATAATTAAAAGAAGTTTTACTTCAACCGCGCGTTAGGGCTTCACACGAGAGCGAGATTTTTCTCGTCTCGTCTCGTTCTCGTCTCGGAAAAGCGAGACGAGACGAGACGATACGTTTTGGTAAATATTTTGGACGATACCGAGACCACATACAGTGCAACCCGAGAGTCTCGTTTATGGTCTCGTTAAATTTTTTTTTTATAAAGTTTTTATTGGAAAAATTAGAAAAGATCGAAATAAAAAACAATATATTTTACAAAATATAAAATCTGAGTGTGTAAAATAAAAAAAATTATGTATATGTTCAAATATTTCTATATAATAACGTAATAAATATAGCTTTAAAAAACTACTTATTATTATTTATTATTTAGTTTATATAATATATATTATCATTATTTAAAATTAGCGAGACGAGACGAGACATCTGGTAACGAGACGAGACCGAGACTTGAACGAGACTGAATTTTCTAGGGATTGACGAGACCGAGACGAGATTTTTGATAGTCTCGTCTACTCTCGTCTCGTGTGAAGCCCTACCGCGCGTGAAGGCGATACGCACTCATTAACTGTCATCTGCTATACCGGAGCCCTCTATACTAGTACCGCGGTCGTGTTTCTTTCATCGAGCCCCCATCTTCCGTCACGCTTTTTTTTAACATTGTCGATCGGAATCGCTCCTACCTGAAGAGGTTCCAGTTAAAAAAAGCCAACTCTCTTAATAGATCACACAAGAAGTGCCTATATCTTATTTAGAAGTCAAACAATTTTAAATGCACGACTATTTTACAATGTCATAAAAATTCCAATAAAGTGAACGCATAGTTTATGATTCATAAAATAAAATAATATTGCAAATATTCTTTTATTAACAATTAAACAGCAGGGACGATATTCAAAACCCAAAATCGAATTGAATTATAAAATACGTATTTCAAAAGCAAAATCAAATCGAACGTTAAAAATATATTCAATATTCTAATTGGCCTGCATATTAAGATTCGGCAGTTTTTTGCGCCTTGCTTGATATTATTCCGTTCAAGAAAGCTGTTTCGACACAGACCAGTAGCTGGAGCGACTTAAGAGTAGCTCAGATCTTTTTACGGACGAAAGAAACGTGTTTACGCAGTTTCCTCTACTTACCGACAGATGGCGGCATCGCAGAAACCATCTTGAACGAAAGGTGAAGCACAGCTACGGACATTTTGTGATCGGTTTTCGTTATTCAAAGACATTGACTGACATATAACGGCATCAAAACGCGTCTGTAGAAACCATCTTGAACGAAATATAAAACATAGCTACGGACGCAAATCGATTTTCTGATCGATGTTTGCTTTTTAAAAACATCGATTGACAGATAACAGCATCAAAACGTATCTGTAGAAACCATCTTGAACGAACGGTGAAATGTAGCTACGGACGCAAATCGATTTTCTGAACGGTTTTCGCTTTTTAAAGACATCGATTGACAGGTCACAGCATCAAAACGCATCTGTAGAAACCATCTTGAACGAATGGTGAAACATAGCTACGGACGCAAAATTAATATTTAATAATAAATATAATATCTAATATATAAATATAATATCTAAGTGAAAAATTATAAATAACTCAAATCTTTGATTAACGTCTGAATAGAACTCTTCAAGTAGGTAAATAAAATTGGTCGACAATTTTATTTACTTGAAAAATTATAAATAAATTGAAAAAATAAATAAATAGATATAACAGTATAACTGTGCACTTTGTGGCGTTATTGAGAGTGATCGTTAAACGGAGAGAAGAAATAATCCATTAATATTTTTTTACTATAATATGTACCTATTTACTTATAAAATTTACAACTGACCAACAAACATTCATACTACCACAAATTGCAGCTGAGCTAAACATAGGAAAGATAATCCCAAAAAATAAAAGAACGAATTTCTTATAATCTTCGGTACGCAGGATGCCGACAACAAAGCAACAAAATAACAAACGAGTACTGATTATTGCTTAATGATGACGTATTGTTGTCGTTATTTAGAGTGTTTCATTGTATGAGCGACAAGGTAAACCAACTGGAGTGAAGTAATTTCGACGTTTTAAGGAGTTTGTTGTTATATCGAGTGACGTTAAATGCAGTTTACACCGTATATAAAGAAAACGATAGGTATTTTTATATTCGGCGCCAAGTATTCGTTTTAAATTTATAATTGTCGTTGCTGCAATAAAATACAAGGTATTCTTATTATAATAATAATGCGCGCTCGATATTTATTTATTGGTTACTGTTTTTGGTTGTGTTAACCGCGAGCGGTTATTATCTAAAATCACGTAATTATGTCCAGTAACATTTTTTTTGTTCGTGCGCGTACGGGAGCCGAAAATGTTTTATAATTAGCTAGCTTTTAATATCATGCCATAACAATATTCCAATAATTTATCTGGTATGTAAATATCTCTGATTTTATCACTTGTAGAACTTCTGTTTCTTCTATTAAGACTGCACTACAAAATCTTTCTTTATTAGTGTATTTGCCTACACACAAATAGTCAGAGTGCCCGTCGGCAAAAATTTTATTGACACATACTCTCCCCAAACTGTGTATATGGCTTCATTAGGCCTAGTCTGATACCTATTTCCTCTATGACTTTTCTTGATTTTGGGGCGTTTTCCCTCTAAATTTTCCGAAAGATGTCGTTTTGACGACATGTAAAAATTTATAGATACTGTTTGTTTTTTTAATTGGATAGCTTAAAAACTTCAACCAAAATGCTAAAATAATGTTCTCTGACAAATAACATGAACCATTTAAAATGTCTGTCACCTCGAATATGTTCGACATATTCGAGGTGTCAGACATTTTAAATGGTTCATGTTATTTGTCAGAGAACATTATATATAGCCTATAGCCTTCCTCGATAAATGGGCTATCCAACAAAAAAACATTTTTTCAATTCGAACCAGTAGTCCCTGAGATTAGCGCGTTCAAACAAACAAACTCTTCATCTTTATATATTAGTACAGATATAGATATTTTTATGCCATTTTTACAGGTATTAGGGTTGGGCACTGCGACCAGTATTTTTTTAATATATGTTACAGGCGATTAATTTAAATTTAGAAGTGTCATTATAATAATGGTTTAAAAATAGTTACTCGGTTAAATATTTTTTTTTTTCAACTAATTGTTCAATTTACATATTTGCCAAATTATTAATCCATTTTTAGCATACTCGTATAAACTTTTAGACCTTCGTGTGTCGAAGACATTTAAAAAACATTTTATTATAATTAATTTGTATAAACATTAAAGCATTTTAAAAATTATCAAATTAATAGTACAATTAAATACAAGTTTACATAAAATTAGTTATTGGTCTTGTCAACATGATATTAATTACAAAAAGGTAACTTCTTGTCAAAAATGAAAAAAACAAAAAAAATTGAACTTCCTTAAAAAAAAACCACTAAAAATCGTGTAAAGTAATAACATTTGGAGGTCGGCGCCAATTTATGTTTTATGTACTTACGTACTTTTATCAAATTGGTGCCAATCTCAGAACTTTTTAGTGACCTTTGTTTTTACTTTTTAGTGGCTTTGCAACAGGTAATTATCAACGGTTTTCTTCCTTAATATTTTATTACTAAACTGCTGAACGGATTTAATTAAAATTTATGTGAGACCACCCTGAAAATATTCCCTCTTAAGCAAAAAATGAATCGTCAAAATCGGATCGCTGGAGATATTAGGAAAGCTTCAATAAAAAAATCCAGCCAACCTAAAATTCTTGTTTTTGCGACCAGCTCTTAGACTAATGGCCATATTCATCGAACACTAAAGATAGAAATTACTAATCAGTAATCTTGAAACAAATTTATTCTTTAATAAAACCAATCTAATTATCAGGTAAAATAGTTAGTTGAAGAATAAATACACACTGCACTATACTCCTTGTTCTTTTTGTTGAATATTTTGACGTTCATCCAAAAATCCGACCGATGGCGTTAGTGTAAGTAAACGTCAAAAAAAGTTTCACAAAATAATAATGTTTTATCCTAACCCAATTGCACACAAAACTTCCACTAACTTTAATGTTTCACAACTATATATACAATTCACAAAAGGCTAATAAACAATACATAAATAAATTTACAAGAGCAACTACAGATATAACACTCCACGTTTATAGGTTAGGTATTATGATCTATGTGGCGGCCATTATTATTTTCTCAGGCGAATAAATATTTACACCCGAGAATTTGGACAGAATAGATTTATATCTGCAGTAAACATAATTTTGCTTGGTGAATTGAATTATCGCTATTTATTCGGACTTCGTAGGAATGAAACAAATGACCCGAATAAATATAGCTATTTACGTTCGGTGAATATGGCTATAAGTAGATAGCATTTTTATCGTTAGTTATTTGTTTATGTTCAGTATCTTCATTAATTGACCTCAACATATTTGGCTTTTAAAAGAAAACAGAATCCCAAAGTTGTCAGTCTTATTAAAATTTACTTAGCTCTTTCCCAAAATTGGAATAGTAAATGAAACGTGTAGCTCAGATAAACACGAATATTTATTTTGACAAGAACAGCATTTTACAACATAAACTGATATTAATATAAGATAGCCTACCTTCAAAATTCAGTTTTTTCTTACATCACATAGACACCTCATTTTTTTTTGTTATTTTGTAACTACTTCTACTTATTATATAGACGTCACACTTGTGAGTGGGGAAAACGTTTTTTTTTTGATATCAGCGCCATCTGTTGGACGTTAAAGCAACATATGCTATACTAAACATTTTACGGCAATGGGCAAAATTTGTTCGTCCGACAAAAACTTTTGAACGGCAACTCCGATCATCATGAAATTTGGACACAACATTCATCTTGGTAAACTAAGATGAATGTGCGTCATCATATACGTTCCCCACTATTCGTTCTTTTGCACCCGGGTGAAACCGGGCGGGACCGCTAGTATATTATATAAAATCTAATATCTAGATATATATTTTGTAATGCATCACTGAGGTTTTTAGTTATATGGTTGAAATAAGAATAAAAATATTTATTGGAAGATTATTTTCAGTGGACTATCTGTCCTGTCGACACTCAATGATTATGAAGAGTTTTGTGTACCTTAGAGTACCGATGAAACAGGATACGTTGTGATGAGTTGATCTTCTGACCCCACGTCAGAGCGGATGATTGAAATTTGTCAGAAGAAATACTCTCTAAACGTACTATATGCTCATTTTAATTAACTATTGTTTCATCCATTTAAACAACCAAACGTGTTTTTAATTTATATATATATTATATATTTTAGCATAACGTTATAATAATAAATATACCTGGTTATTAGGTGCTTTCAATTTGCAAGATTCAAAGATATTAAAAAAAACTTTTTTTTTAAATTGAACCTCTTTTAAAAAAATCCAGCCAATTGGGCGACGGGACCGTTCCAACTTCAAAAATATTGACATTTTATATACCTAGTACCTATAATAGAATAAAATTTCTGACATCGCGTGAGGTGACACGGGTAATGGCTACTATTCAATACGATATTTGCTATTCGTTGCCACGATTACCTACATAATATGTTCCACGTCATGTAAAAATTAATCAAAGCATATATACTTAACTACCTAGTTTATTTCTGACAGATCTACAAAACAAAAGAACAGCTGATGTTTTTATTTTCAAAATATTTCCGAAACTATAAAGTTTAGAAAACAATTTTTTTTAACAAAACTTTCTTGAAAAAATAAACAGAATAATAAGCTGTTATGAAAAGTACTAAATAAAAAAAAAACATCGTTATAGCATATATCTCTTCTGCGTATGCGCCGATTTTTCCCAAAAACAATAAAGCTCTTCATATTTGCATACCAAACATCCTCCCAAAATTTGATTTCAATCCGCTCATCCGTTTGACCTGTATCGTGCTCACAGACAAACAGACGCATAGATTTTTTCTAAAAATATGTTTTTTTGGATACGGGGGACCTTAAAACGAAAAGATATTGTAAAATTTTGAAAAGTAATTTTTGACTTAATCTAGTACCATTCCCCAATTGTGGGTTTGAATTGTAGAATACAATCGAACATCAATCTCCTTTATTTTGAAGTCGGTTAAAAATTGAAACAGTCAATGATTTGAAGTTCAATTCAATAATAAAATTTAAGTTGTGCAGTAGACTTTTGTACGGTCTAGTATGGAACATGGAAGTCAAACAAGACATTTTTTAAAACCTTCTAGTGCAATCAGATTATATAAACATTATTATTCTTAACGTTCTTTATCTTATCTAAAAAGTCAAGAAATGAAGGTAATCCCTGAAAAACAATATTTTATGTGTCAAATTCCGTTTGGTTGTCAATTCAAGTTTAATTTTTAATCTATCAATACGAAATTCCTATATAAATTAATTCCTCGAGCAGAATCACAAATGGCTATCTCTCTATCAATAATTCATAATAAACAGCATCAGATTTTCTTACGAATAAATATTATAATGAACTAACACATACGGTGTTATTTCCTTAAGCGAACGTACTATGATCTTGTATCTCGCGACAGGAAATATAAAAAATCTAATTTGCATAAATTCTTCTGCCTGTACAAAAGAAATTAGTAAATCATTTTTTTTTTCATTCGCGGTTATTTTTATCTCAACAGGCATCAGTCATTGTCGCCAAGAAGCCGTATATACAGTGTAAACTCCATTTAACGTCACTCGATATAACGACAAAAACTCCTTGAAACGTCGAAATTACTCAACTCTAGTTGGTTTACCTTGTTGCTCATACAATGATGCACTCTAAATAACGACACGCCCACTCTAAATAACGACAACAATACGTCATCATTGAGCAATAAACAGTACTTGTTTGTTATTTTGTTGCTTTGTTGTCGGTGTCATGCGTACCGAAGATTCTAAGAAACTCGTTCTTTTTTTTGTTGGGATTATCTTTCATAATATGGTTAGCTCAGCTCATCAATAAGTTCTATTTTTAGTTGCCCACAAACTCTGAACATGGCGAGCATACGAAAATCTTTTTGTATTGAAAATATTAATGGATTATTTTTTTTCTTCGTTTAACGACAACTCTCAATAACGCCACAAAGTGCACAGTCCCTAGTGTCGCTATAATATAGAGTTTACACTGCATAAAAAAAAAAATAATGATGCCCTTTTATCAAACATACTGTAGCAGTTTTTATTATAATACATAGATAGTAATTATTATTCAATGTTAAATTTCATATGTAAATTTTTTGATATTATATACAGCGTGTCACAAAAGTAACGCCGAGCTAAAAAATAAATTCGTTGTAAACTGTCGAATCGAAAAGTATTTTACCGTTTTTTTTTTAAATTTCAAGTAGATTAAGAACTTACTTAAACTTTTCCTGATTCAGGGGATTCGTAACCATGAAAATGCACCAATAATTTTCAACAATGAATTCTTCAATGCCGAAGTTTCCGGATTCGCCATGGCATGATAATAGTATATTACACCACAAGGGCCGAAAGTTTGATATCTTGCACTGCGCGCATAATGACGTTCAGTGCAAAGTAGCAAACTTTCGGCCAGTGTGGTGTATACTATTTTTCTTCCTACCTCGGTCGTAAGTACGCTTATTAAATACATTAATTAATTAATTACTTATTAATTACATAAAAACACAGATAAATTCCAAGCAAGCAGCTTTGAGGTTATACGTAAAAACAAGAATGACAGCTGCTCGCGACTATTTAAAATGCAATAGAGTTGCTATAGAAACGACATCTAAACAACAGTTGATAGGTGTTTTTTTTTTCTTGAATGCCGCCCGAACGTACGTACTTCCCGCATCAGTGCGTGTAATCTCACCAATACTTAAATGTTAGACTTTCTGCCTTATGATTGACGCCGAAAGTATGTACTTTCGATCTAGGTATGAAGAAAAACAAATATTATAAAAAATGAAGAACTTAATGTTCAACCTGCGTGTAGGTTTGATATCGGTATAAGTAAATATGCCGGGAGGTAATTGTTCAACATCAGAACCTGTGATTATGCTGCTATCAGATTTAGTCAATGTTTAGTGAGAGAGAGTTATGGTGATTATTTCTAAAAACCAATAAATAATACGATATTATTTTACAAATCACGCTTTGAAATCAGTTTATAAATAATTATTTAGTAAAGGTATACCTCATGACTATATGATAAATAATTATCTATCTACCTAGCATACCAATGCGCGTTGTAAATATATATAAAGAAAAAATGCCTTAGAATAGCGGAAACCGATCAAAAAATTGGTTTGCGTCCGTTGCTGTGTTTCACCTTTCGTTCAAAATGGTTTTTACAGATGCGTCACCGCCGTCTGTCAGCCGATGCTTTTAAATAGTGAAGAAACCGATCACAAAATTGGTTTGCGTCCGTTGCCGTGTTTCACTTTTTGTTAAAGATGGTTTCTAGAGATACATTTTGATGTCGCCATCTGTCTGTATGGCTCGGTATTGAAGGCTAGGGGTTGGAGCTAGGGGTCGAAGGTTAGATGTAGACGTATAGATGTAAAAAGATTCGCAATCCCTCTCCAAGAGTATCTATACCCGTGTAATTGGCGTGACACTTTTATGGAACGACGTTTTATGGAAGGACGTCAAAAAAAGTTTCACAAAATAAAAATGTTTTACCCTAACCTAATTTCACACAAAACTTCCACTAACTTTACTGTTTTACAACTATACACTTCTAAAAAGGTTAATAAATAACACATAAATAAATTCACAAGAGCAACTGTAGATATTATTCCACGATAGGTATAATCTATAAGTATATATTATTTTATCAGGCGAATAAATATATTGAAGTAAGACAGAATAGATTTAAACCTGCAGCTGCAGTAAACATAATTATGGTTGGTGAATTGAATTATCGCTATTTATTCGGAGGAATAGTTACTTGAAGAACAAATGAAACGAATAAATAACTACTTACGTTCGGTGAATATGACTAGAATAAAAGTTTAATTATGATACGACGTCACGGTACTAGGTAATGTTTGCAAACATTTGCAAATATCTTAATTTATTGTGGGTCTTAGTTGAAATGTATAGACGACTAATTGGGACTGTATCTAATTTAATGATATTTACACTTATTATGAACAGCGTATCGTAAAATAACGCATAAATAAAATGTAATCGATAAACCTACAAAATATCTAAAATAAATTAATTGGAATATTTATTCCCAATTCGTTTAATTAATTGACCAATACAAAAGATACGTCGCTAAAAGTGAAGTCATTAAAGAGTACAGAAAACATTTTAAAGTTCGTTAAAAATGAAAAATTATAATTACAAATCCGGTTGTGAGTAATCAAATCTCGAAACAGAATCAATATAAAATCATTTAATTAGATCCCGCAGTGAAATGATTCTGACGCTTAGAAGGTGACCAATTAATAGTTTAAAATCTACAAAAAAATAAATTTTATTTGTGACCATATAATATATAATAATATAATTAACAATTAGTAATTAGAAACACTTAATATGGACACTGGACACTATCGATTGCAATTAAAATAGTATGCTTTTTATATACACGTTTTTTTAAGGTTATTCTAAACAAATGAGAAACTTGAATAACTATAAATGTATAAAATATAGTTTAAAAAAAACTAAAAAACACGCTTTATATCGGACTAAAAAGTAAAAAATAATTGTTTTAAAATAAGCTTAAAAAGCGTGGGGCGCTTTGTTCCACATTTTCGTACATCGAGCGCCCAACGCTTTTTAAGCTTATTTTAAAACAATTATTTTTTACTTTTTAGTCCGATATAAAGCGTGTTTTTTAGTTTTTTTTAAACTATATTTTATTTTTCACTTTTTAGTTTGAGGATCTATAAAAGAATTTATTAATCCTGGGGGTCCTAATAAGGATAATGGGAAACTGTTATCAAATTATTGCATTGTCATCGGTCCTTGATACGTATGCAAAGTTTCAAATTAATCAGACTTCGGGAAATTGGTGAAAATAAAGCGTTTACTACAGAGGATCTATAAAAGAATTTATTAATCCTGGGGGTCCTAATAAGGATAATGGGAAACTGTTATCAAATTATTGCATTGTCATCGGTCCTTGATACGTATGCAAAGTTTCAAATTAATCAGACTTCGGGAAATTGGTGAAAATAAAGCGTTTACTACAGAGGATCTATAAAAGAATTTATTAATCCTGGGGGTCCTAATAAGGATAATGGGAAACTGTTATCAAATTATTGCATTGTCATCGGTCCTTGATACGTATGCAAAGTTTCAAATTAATCAGACTTCGGGAAATTGGTGAAAATAAAGCGTTTACTACAGAGGATCTATAAAAGAATTTATTAATCCTGGGGGTCCTAATAAGGATAATGGGAAACTGTTATCAAATTATTGCATTGTCATCGGTCCTTGATACGTATGCAAAGTTTCAAATTAATCAGACTTCGGGAAATTGGTGAAAATTATGCTCAAAGATTCCGTTACGGACATACCATACATAGTTAGTTACATACATACATAGTTAGTTACATACATACATAGTTAGTTACAACCCAAACTAATATAAAGCGTTTAATAAAAAAGAAACTACATAGGTATATTTAGAACTACTTTCCACAAAACAAATTCACTTTTAGTCGTGAAGTATACGGTGAAATTTTTATACGAACGGACCTCTAAAAATTTGACAATTTTGAACGAAGCACATTATTCAATGTACCTAAACCAAATATTTGGTTCTTATATCCTTCCTCTATATTGAATTACTAGCGGTCCCGCCCGGTTTCACCCGGGTGCAAAAGAACGAATGAGTACGCACATTCATCTTAGTTTACCGAGATGAATGTTGTGTCCAAATTTCATGACGATCGGAGTTACCGTTCAAAAGTTTTTGTCGGACGGACAAATTTTGAGTTACATTTTGCAACATTTTTCATTGATTCTCCGCTCCATTTGGTCGTAGCGTGATATTATATAGCCTATAGCCTTCCTCGATAAATGGACTAATAAAAAAAAAAAAAAATTTCGATTCAAACCAGTATAGTTACTGAGATCAGCGCGTTCAACCAACCAAACAAACTCTTCAGCTTTATATATTAATATAGATTAGCCGTTACCCGCGTCTTCGCACACGATTGAAATGAAACACGGCAGCGACAACAGTGGTGGAGTCTTCGGCTCCTCCGTATTACAGTCTTGCCTCACAGGGCTGTTCCTCGTTCGACAGCGACAACTAGCAGTGCCACTTTAAAACACAATGTTTTTACACTTTAATTTTTAAAAATTAATATTTAATTTTTTTTTCATATTTTTTTTGATTTCTTTTATTTTTGTAATTTTTTTTCTTTTTTTTTTGTGAAGAACCTTCGGGGTTGCGGGTACAACAAATCATCAAAGTTTCATTGTAATCGGATGATTGGTATAGGAACGCATAGGTTCCGAACAGGCGAACAAACATTCATTTTTAGGGTTCCGTACCTCAAAAGGAAAAAAAGGAACCCTTATAGGATCACTTTGTCTGTCTGTCAAGACTATTGGGAATCAAAACCTATAGGGTAGTTCCCGTTGACCTAGAATCATGAAATTTGGCAAGAAGCAATGTCTTATAGCACAAGTAAAGGGAAAAATCCGAAAACCGTAAATTTGTAGTTACATTACAAAAAAATAATGTTTTTAAACCGCAACAACACGCACGTACACAGTAACATTTCTAATACAAAACAAGCGTCTGCTACCGGTGCGTTTATACAACACATTATGAGAACTCTTGCATACAACACGGTACGACAACTAGGCTATCAGATATAGCCACGAGTTACAATATACAGTTCAGTAGTCCATCTGAACTCATTGCAATTACACGCTTAGTTGGCAAGACCGCGACGTTTGTCAATGTATGGAACGGCTAAGCGGGAAAAATCTTCTAGACTCGATTCCCGTGATGGACGAACTATTTACATACCTACGGGTTTGTACGGAGCCCTCGGTGCGCGAGTCCGACTCGCGCTTGGACGGTTTTATTCCCTATTTGACACCGCGCGCGGTTTTTATTGTACAACCTTTAACAAGTGACTCGGGTCAAGGGTGTAAGGTCCAGAACATACTAAGTGACGACTAATCACCAGTCACTTAGTAAATCGATAAAACGTCATGTCAAGTATCCCGGTACTAAACTAGATCAGGGGTCACCAACTTTTTTTTTGATGAAGTTCGTTTTAAAACCTTGCCACTTTCGCGACTCACCAAACTTTAATACACTTATGGCCATATTCACCGAACCTAAGTAGTTATTTATTCGGTTCATTTGTTCTTCAGGTAGCTATTCCTTCGAATAAACAGCGATATAATTCAATTCACCAACCATAATTATGTTTGCTGCAGGCATAAATCTACACTCTCTTGCTTTGAGGGTATTAATATTTATTCGCCTGATAAAATAATAATGGCCGCCACATAGATCATAATACCTAACCTATAAACGTGGAGTATTAAATCTACAGTGCTCTTGTGAATTTATTAACCTTTTGTGAAGTGTATAATAAATTGTAAAACATTAAAGTTGGTGGAACTATCTAGTAGAGAGCAAATGTTTTTTTTTAATTTGTTACCTATTAGTGAGTTAACCAATTCGTTTATACTAGTACCGTGGTTGTATTTCTTCTTGCCCCACCACTATTGCATATCCGATCGTAATCACTCCTGCCTACCGCGTCTGAAGAAATTTTACTTCAATTTGAAGAGAATTATTTCTGCGGTAAATCGCTGTCAATGCGAATCGCGGCCCGCCAGTTGACGACCCCTGAGCTAGACCGACATCCAGCTGTGACGGACGTGTCGATATGCACTTTATTTAGCCGCAGGGTGTCCAATGACTGTTGTTCACTTTTCACTTTTTATTTATACATTGTGTCAAGTGATGAGATCAACAATAATAAAAAAAAAATACTAAACATAGAACCTAATGACAGTATTTTGATTAATTATATATAATGTTGTGTTATGTTGATTCATGTCAGGTATATTTGTGAAGCGTGAAAATTGAAATATACAAATTCAATTTGTATAAAATTAATAGTTCCGACGCTTCGTGTCTTCAACGCGCCTAATTGAAATATCTTATCATCAATCAAATAATTAACTTTTTCTATCGATTAGGTTTTTTGATGTACACAGCTGAATACGCCTGCGAGCATTAAATAGCGGAATTTCTATTTTAATTTTTTTTTATCTATACTTATACCAGAGTCTAAGTCCTAAGCCAAATGAGATACACAGTTGCGGGTGGCCTCTTTGGATTCAGCGTGTTTTTTTCCATAAGTATGGTTAATATTAATCGTATCGGAAGGCTCTTAGTGTCTCAAAAAGTCGCCGATTTGCTAAAACACCGAAAAACTGCATTTTTTTCAATTTTTTGGAAGATATAAAAGTGTCTCGGATATGCCTGAATTTACACGACCTTAGACCCAGAAGTACGTAGCTATTGTAGTTTTCAAGTTATAACGTTTTTAATTTTTTCAAGAAAATTTTATAAAAACGCGTCTAACTCCTAAACCAAATGAGATACACAGTTACGGGTGGGTCATAAGTAAGGCTAATAATAACCGTATCGGAAGGCTCTTAGTGTCTCAAAAAGTCGCCGATTTGCGAAAACACCGAAAAACTGCAGTTTTTTCAATTTTTTGGAAAATATAAAAGTGTCGCGGATATGCCTGAATTTACTTGATCTTATAGAAAAATTCCGCTGAATCGAATGAGTACAAGCGCAGAACTGGGTTATTATACACTTTCGCGGTCACCTGGTTTTTTGGCTCTAGAAAATCGAAAAATCATCCGATTTCGATGAATTTATTTTTAAAATCTTCGTTTTTATGGTGGATTTATGGAAAAAAATACGAAAATTGAAAAAATCAATATTTCTCACAGTTTCATGACTTTAAATGCAAAAAAAAATTGACTTTCTACATATAATTCTTTATAACTGTTTCTGACGTCAATTCCGGGGTGAACGATAAACGGGTATGCGAATTGTAATTCCGGGGTGAACGATAAACGGGTATGCGAATTGTAATTCCGGAGTGAACGATAAAGGGGTATGCGAATTGTCTCGCAGTGAAACGGGAAGGGGCAAATGTGGAGTTTTTAAAAAAACAATTCCGGGGTGAACGATAAACGGGTATGTGAATTGTAATTTCGGGGTGAACGATAAAGGGGTATGCGAATTGTAATTTCGGGGTGAACGATAAAGGGGTATGCGAATTGTCTCGCAGTGAAACGGGAAGGGGCAAATGTGGAGTTTTTAAAAAAACAATTCCGGGGTGAACGATAAACGGGTATGCGAATTGTTATTCCGGGGTGAACTAATTTTTTTCATAAATCCGCCGTAAATTGGAACTTTTTGAGACCGAGATCATTGAAATCCATCTATTTTTCGATTTTCTAGAGCCAAAAAACCAGGTGACCGTGAAAGTGTATAATTACCCAGAACTGTATCTCTTCTGGTTTCGAAGTTATGACCATTTGAAAATTTTAAAAATTAAAAACTTATCTCCTAAACGAGACAAAATACAGAGCTGCGCCTGCGCTTATTAGATTCAGCGTATCAAAATCTACCGGTAATCTTAATATCAACACGTTCTGATAGATTTCAATTTTAAAAATATCACTCCTGGATACTGGACCCTGTAATTGTCCCTGCCTAATTACAGCCCTGGAAATGAGATTATATTGTGTTTAAATAATAGTAGGTACTTTCTATTTTTTTATAATTACATAACAATTTCTTATCTAAAAAGAAGTTTATTGTTGTAAATAAAATACCGTTATATATTTGGAGAAAAAACTGAATCCGAAATAGAAGAAAAGGAAGGACTCGATACAAAAAGTCTTAAAAGTATTTTTATTACTCTTGCGTCGTGTTAAAGTGTCTGTTTTATTTGAAGTGAATATAAAATTTAGATTTTTAAAGGCGCAATAAACAGTTCGTGAACGCAATTTGTATAACTCTTCAACTGTACCTAAGTGTTTTAGTTTATTTGAATCTATTTAAAGAATGCCCATTTTCAATAAACTTCTTGAAAATATGCACATTGTGAACGATTTATTTAATTTTCATTAGTTAATATATTCACAAGTGTATAAAAAATTATAAATTATTAGATAAATACAGGATCTATAAACCGAGCGGGTTGGCGTAGTGGTGAGAGCACTAGACTCGCATTTGGGAAGTACAAAGTTCGAATTCCGGCGGGGGCAGATGTAGCTGGGATTTTTTCCTGCTGCTTCTAGCCCAGAAATGGTAATTCCTCATATACTTTTATTCTATACTGAGCATAGGAATAAAATCGCGATCGAACCATATTTCTGTCTTTTTTTACGCCGTAAGCACTGGCGTATCCAAGAGGGCGAAACAAGCACGGGTGACCCAGCTTAAGAAATTTCTAATTTGCTCCCTCCTGCCTAAAAGCTGGGTACGCCCATGTTAACGTCATAGAAAAAGACAAAGTTTTTGAAACAGAGATGGGTACTTTATTCAGATTGAATGCAAGTACATCAACCAATTCTATAATCGGAGAAATCAAGGACTTACATCGAAGAAAGAGACGCAGATATATTGTTGATACGCTTTGTTGCCTTCGCTCACCGCACATTGAGTAGATAGACAATGATTCATATAGTAAACTATTATACCGGGTGAGGCAAAAGTCCCGGAACGGTTGAATATCTCGCATACTACGCATCATATCAAAAAAAAAAAATACGTGTCAAATATTTTTCGCAAAACTTTTTTTTGATACCACACATGACCCCCCCCCACCCCCCAACCAGTGTGTGGAGGGAGGGGAAACTTCGAAATTGTGAATGGAATGTCATCCATTATTGCGAAATTGGATTGATTTTTTTAAGTTTTTCGCGATTACCGCGACATCGGTCGCGAATCGAAAAAAACGATCGAAGTAAAATTGATGTAATTTTTCCCGTAAAATCCGAATCTGCAATAAAAAATAGGGGTTCCTATTTAAAATTTTAAAGTTGCCTCTCCCCCCACCAACTGGGGAGTCATCTGTGGTATCAAAAAATAGTTTTGCGAAAAATATTTGACACGTATTTTTTTTTTTTTTATATGATGCGTAGTATGCGAGATATTCAACCGTTCCGGGACTTTTGCCTCACCCGGTATATATTATATGTAATTCCTGTACCGGCCATCTTGATACAGAGAGAAGCAGCTTTAGGCCTAGCACACATGAAGAGCGGTGGCTTAGAGGGGGCATGACGGCATGAGAAAGCCGTCACTGCATACGAATCGCAGTATAACGCGCCAATAGATGTTCCACATCAAAAATGGTCTGCGCACACCCTGATGGCGTCCGCGGACCGTTTTGGGTTTCTGTTGTAATCTAATATTTATATGTGCATTTATTTACCTGACTGCAGTAACACAAAGTAAACAACTAAGCCGACACGTAACGATCTTTCGAACGCCATCACTGCGGCTAACTTGACATTTGTCTGGATTAGTGTAATTAATTCAATTCCCCTGTTCATGTATGTAATTTATTTTGTAATATACAATAAAATATGTTCAGCTTTGTGCACGAGCCATTTACATTATTATAAACCGTGATTGTATGAATATAATTTATAAAAGACCACGCACACTGTACCCACACGTACCAGTCTGCTCGTGAAGTTACCCATACTATTTAACGGAGTAGCGCACGTGCAGGTGCGGGTCTACTGTGACGGCCAATGATAAACGCGTTTGTTCAATGCAATACTCATGCGAGACTTTTAGAAAACCACGCACACTGTATCTGCACGGACCAGAAATGTCTGCTCGTGAAGTTAACGGAATGGAGCACACGCGTACCAGAAAGGCTGCTTGTGAAAGTAGCTGAGTAGCTGATACAGTAGACCAGCACCTGCACGTAGCGTCACCAGCAACGGCCGTCAGTGAAAATCGTGCAGGTCGGGGTATAATAATTTCTGAATTGTAATTTTTAGTTCTCGCCTCGTACTGGACCTGTATATTTTTTAATATGTAAATTTTATATTATTTAAATGTTTATTGTAAACGATTTGACTTTTCCTATACATTGTAGTATGTTCTTGGAGTAATAAAATTATTATTATTATTATTATACTTGTGTTTTGGTGTTGTTTTGGTACTGCTGCTACCAACACAATTTTCGGGTTATGTATTTCTTTAACAGAGCTTATGGCTGTAAAAATAGTCTAGGAAAATCCTACCTGATTTTGAAAGACCTATTCAATGATATGCCACTCAATACGCAATTTTCGTTTCGTCTCTATCGCTATTTTTTATTTTACGGCGGCCATTTTGGTATTATAAAAACAAAACCTAACCTATAACCACCGCACGGTTTAGACCAATCGAAAGACCTATTCAATGATATGTCACTCAATACGCAAGTTTTGTTTCGTCTTTACCGCCATTTTGTATTTTACGGCGGCCATTTCGGTTTTATAAAAAAACAAAACCTAACCTAAAACCACCGCACTGTTTAGACGAATCGAAAGACGTATTCAATGATATGCCACTCAATACACATTTTTTTCGTCTCTATCGCCATTTTGTATTTTACGGCGGCCATTTTGGTTCTATAAAAACCTAACCTACCTATAACCATCGCACGGGTTAGACACTTCATTGAATTGGTATGCTTCGAGGGCATAAAGAATCCCACATACCTCGATGCGCGTTAAAAACATTACCCTGTCTCTTCTGGCGCGCAGTCGGGTAAAATGCGAGAGAAAGAAGTAGATTATAGACGGTCGAAAGCTAAGGTCATTATCGTCGCTAAAGTGTTGATATTATTCAGTGCAATAATAATTAAAGTAATCGATTCACAGACATCAAAAAATCACCACTTCATCAATGTTGATCTCACGAAGAATCGAACCAGTCCTTGCAGCGAGTTCGAGATGTTATCGTCACCGGCGACCGCACATGTCCAACGGGTAAGTGGAGATAATATGTACAGTGTAAACTCTATATGGCGACACTGAAGGGACTGTGCACTTTGTGGCGTTATTGAGAGTTGTCGTTAAACCGAGAGAAGAAATAATCTATTAATATTTTTATACTATAATATCATAATTCATAATAAGTATTTACTCATCTATACTAACATATAAAGCTGAAGAGTTTGTTTATGATATATTTCACATAAAATATGGTGTCTGTATATATAGTAACGGATTACAAAATCGACATACTGTGAGAGTTGTTTTTTTAATGAATTATACAGACGTTAGCTCATTTAATTCAAATAAATAAAATCGTAACTTAGTCTGTAATTAACCAGTTTTAAAGATTCCTAGAGCGAATTTTCAGTTTTCATCACTTTTTTCTGTTTATATTTTTTGTACCGTACTGAAGAGTTTGTTTGTTTGTTTGGTTGAACTTGCTAATCTCAGGAACTACTGGTTCGAATTGAAAAAAAATGTTTTTTTGTTGGATAGTCCATTTATCGAGGAAGGCTATAGGCTATATAATATCACGCTACGACCAATAGGAGTGGAGTATCAATGAAAAATATAACTCAAAATTTGTCCGTCCCACAAAAACTTTTGAACGGTAACTCCGATCATCATGAAATGTGGACACAACATTCATTTCGGTAAACAAAGAAGAACGTGTGTACTCATGTCCCTCCCCCCTTTAGTTCTTTTGCACCCGGGTGAAACCGAACGGGACCGCTAGTAATATATAAAATTATAAAACAGCTGCGCTAAACATATGAAAAAAAAATCCCAACACACAAAAAAACGAATTTCTTAGAATCTTCGGTACGCATGAGGCCGACAACAAAGCAACAAAATAACAAACAAGTCCTGTTTATTGCTTAATGATGACGTATTGTTGTCGTTATTTAGAGTGGATGTGTCGTTATTTAGAGTGTATCATTGTATGAGCAACAAGGTAAACCCAACTACAGTTAAGTAATTTCGACGTTTTAAGTAGTTTGTCGTTATATCGAGTGACGTTAAATGGAGTTTACACTGTATAATATCTAGAGATGTCGCATTGCGATATCACTTCTCTGATTGCCGTACATTTAACCTTTTTGGTATTTAATTAAAGCAATTAAGTGTCTCATATATACGTGTTAGATACACTGCATACATAACCATACAGTCAATCTACTGTGATCAGATAAAATCTCGCTTTGATCCACGGAATCTATAACCAAACATCTACACGGTGTCGCTTGCGACTTTTTCTTTGAAATTTTTGACGCGAAAGCCTCGATTCGCTCGTTAAGTGCAGCGATAGCCAGTCGAACTTTCTTATGAACTGAATTCAAACTGATTTTGCGTTAACGGATAGATAATGTCTGTACGTGTTTGTTGCGTAGGATTCGACTCGCTAATAAATATGCGACTGGTAATGCATAGTTGCACACACAATGAATAGATAATGTCTGTAGGTACGTGTTTGTTGCGTAGGATTTGAGTCGCTAATAACTGTGAGACTGATAATGCGTGAACAATGGCTGAGCTTACAACGGATAGATCCTGTACGTGTTTGTCGCGTGCGATTTGTTTTGCCCGCGAGTGTAGGCGCATGCACGTAATATGGTAATGAATTATGCTTCGTGTAAAGTTTAAAATTAGTGTAACGCGGAAACGCGTCTAGCTAGGACGTCGATTCGGGTGTCGTTATGAAGAGCTCCCGGAGCACTGCCCTTTTTGAAAGAATTTCAAATGTTTGGTTTGTCTGGATATATTTTATATGTCAACCAAATTTTGACTGATTCCAAGTTCTGACAAGCATGCGGTATGAGCGGACATTTTGTGTACAGTCAATATGTTTCGGTGAAGTCGTCTCTCGTCACAGATACCTAAACGAGCCAAAGAGTAGAGAGCTAACATTATGTCACAAAGCGGTTTTTAATTAGGTAATTAGGCGCGCGCGGCTTCTGGAATGTATACATAATACACACTATTTCATTGATTAGAATATACTATGTTCAATAATTATCAACGTATAACGTAAGAATGATTTTAGATTTAAAGATAATAAATACATACAGTAGTCTGTCCGTGTCCGTTTTCTGGTAGCAGGTGAATCATTGAAGCGTGATATAAATTCGACACTTCTAAAATATCAAATTGAATAGATAACTATTGTATGCAGGGCTGCCAACGTTTTTCTTATTTAAATAATGTCTCTGAAAAAGAAAAATAATAAGTACTTGAAAGTTGAAAACAAATATTTTTTAAATTTAAGATTTTATTGCACATATTTTTGAAGACTGGCTTTGATAAGATAATTTGAAGAAAAGAGTACAAAATTTCTAGCAATATATGTAGATATGATAAAAGAAAACAATAGCCAGTTTGGATTACCAACTGGTGGGATTCGAACCCGCGAACTTTTTTGAAGCATGACGCGGCTAAGCGGCAGTCGAAAGTATATTTATACCTCTCTTTAAAAGTACGTCACGCATTTGTGAACGCGTTTGTGTAACGCATTTGTGTCACACACTTTTCGTTTCATTAATTTTACTTCCCAAATCGTCCAGTAATATTATTGTTTACACGTGTGGAGAGTGCTATGAAAAATAATTATTTCTGTGTGTTTAATTAATAAATTGATCACGTTTTTTCGAATATATTTTCTTATGCAACCATATAAAATTTTTATATGAATTTATAAAGAGAATAACAGAGATTTTGAAAACTAGTAAAAAAATATGTTGCCGTTTTAAAAAAATGCATGTACTGCACTTCCGGTTGAGTATGTAGTACAAAAAAATATACATCAGTTTCCGATAGTAGGTAAATCTAAATTTGAACAAAAAACTATTTAAACTTTTTTTTTGTATCTAGTAAGATCATATAGGTATCTAATAATTAACTATATGAATCATTGTCTATCTACTCAATGTGCGGTGAGTGAAGGCAACAAAGCATATTGAAGATATATCTGCGTCTCTTTCTTCGATGTAATTCCCTGATTTCTCCGATGATAGGATTGGTCGGCAGTCATGACACATATATATCTTTATGTCAAAACAGAGCAGTCAATAGTATCTCTGTTTCAAAAATTTTGTCTTTTTGAAGTGAAAACTTCTTTGGCGGCGTTGTACACTTTTTTTGTAATGGGTAAAAAATGTTAAACTCGCGTCAGGGCACGTGACCTGATCGAAAATTCGTAAGACGAAAACTTTTGTACACTTTTTTTGTAATGGGTAAAAAATGTTAAACTCGCGTCAGGACACGTGACCTGATCAAAAATTCGTAAGATGTTTATATTCAAGTTTTCGCTTCTGCCGGCACTCCCGGAGTGCAACCCGTCTTTTTTTTTTCTATGCTCGGTATAGAATAAAAGTATATGCGTAAGATACACGAATTGTTCAATCACTGCTTCTACCAAATTAAGTTGACCAGGAATCAAAAAACCGACCTTAATTCAAAGGAAACCCCGGGTCCAGGCTAGTATATTTTATTTTTGGCTGTGACATTTTTGCAAATATATTAATTTACAATAAAACTGATGTACACAACTTGAAACAATCGTCTTTTTGTTTCGTACGTAATGTATTACCAACTGTCTAAAAATAACCAAGAAAAGATTTATACTGCCACATGCTGATGCCATTCTTTAAGCTAGTTAAATTTAAATATTATTAAGAATTGTTTCATAGACAGATTTACTGTTTTATTCGTGAAAACTCTAAAATGTGTCACAAAAAGTATTAATTACCCCCCATGATCATAATAATAAAAAAATAAAACTGAAAATAATACCTGGCTAAAAATAAAATTTAGAAATACTTCTTGAAAAAAATTTGTAAAATTGGTTTGGGAATTAATATTTTGCTTGACACCTTCCTTTGTGTGTATTCTTGTGTTATATTAAAAACTTAAAAAACATATTATTTTTTTTGCTTTACCCTCCCCCCCCCCTAGGAAAAAATATCTACGCCCTTGGAATGTACATTATTTACGTCAGGGAATTAAATATCAACGCACATAAATACTATATTAAGATGGCACCGCAATTGATAAGCAAAGTGGAAAATGTGACGTGGTTCGATTGCAGAATGGGTTAGGCATGAATAGTTTGGCACGCGTATCAAATTCGAGAGACTTATTGTTTACAAACTAAGATAGTTTTAGCCAGGGGCGGATGGGCTCGACTATTCCGGCTCGGGAATTACATAACCATGTCCACACTGGACACAACCAGAGAAGAGAGACTGTATAGAAGTTCAATCCTGTGTTATATTTGGCGATCACCCCAAAGCGCAATTCCCACCCCAATTGTCAGATGACGATGCGGCGCACTCAAGATTTGGAACCGCAACGCCAGGTGGCAACAATTGATAATTTCAGCTTCACACCTTAATCATTGTAGTTTTTATAATTTTTTATTAATTCGACAGAAATTGATGAATTTCTTTGTATTTATTTTCAACGGTGCTTAGATAAACGCTCAAATTACCTTCTGAAAATGAGAGATGGAAATATACGTCCCCCACTTCTGTACACCGACACTAAACCTCGATCGTTCTGTCATCTAACAGAAACAAGACAAACTTATAATTGCCGGTCGCACTGTTCCATTAGAAATAAACTTCTATACAGTATCTCTTCTCTGACACAAATGTGTCTACCGGTGGCATAACTGTGTCCATCGTGGAGCCCTGACGACACCGTGTGCAATTCCTGACCCACAAGTTATAGCGTGTTATTTTGGTTAGAGCTGCATTTACCGTCAGCTCGTATAAGCATCTATCACTGTCATATTATGCTAGAAGTGTTCACTGAATCTATCTTATTCAATCAACACGTTTGACGGCTTTGACTCGACATACATGATACACGTTACGCGGCTTATGGCAGTAGTGACTAGTGTTACATGTGTATACTGTAGTTTGTTGTCGACAGTGTTTGAAAAAAAAAATTTGGTTGTCTGTAAAGTCGGTTTACGGACGATAGTTTTAATGATAACGTATTCCGTAATACATAACCTAAATTTATATAATAATTATAATAATTCGAATCTATGATATTGCATCTTTTGCTTCAAATTTAGGTTAAACAATTGTTCATAAAATTCCAAAACCTACTTACAATATTTAAGTATTTTCATAAGTCAAAAAATTGATTTTTATAATGATAAAATTTGTATGAAAACGATTTTTTCGAGAGATGAGACCTAGCTAAAACGATTTTTTGCCCCCCAAAATCCCTTTTCAGTATATTTTATCCAAATCGTTAGGGCCGTTTTCGAGAAAAGCACGCACAGGGCCAGGCGGAACGTTAGGAACGTTACACTTTTTCGTGCATGCAGCCGGTGTTTTATCAATTTATAAGATTGGTGATTCATCAATTTATAAGACGTTATCACGTCAAAATGTATTAATTAAGGCATCATAAACATGGATGTTGTTGATGATTTAATTCATTTCTAGATCGTGTTAGGCCTTGTGGAGCGGGAGCCCCCATGTAAAATGTTCACGCGCTGCCACTGTCGCTAGACAAATTTTAAAGTTTATGTGCGTCTTCGATATCTCTCTCTTTGGAATATTTACAGTAATACAGTCACATAGCGTGTACACGAGTCGATTAGATTTCATTGTGTGGTCAGTGAAGCGGTTCAGTCGATATTATGTCTTTAGCGTCGTTAGCAACGGCTCCGTGCCGCCATGCGCTTCTACGACCGAGCGGCGGTCATTTGCATTTACACATTTTAAATGTCCCAATTAAAAATGTATCAGGAAAATTTAATTATCAGATATAAGCTTTCTTCTACCTACTCAATACTCATATTTATAGTGTTTTTGCTGAGATTTTTCTCATCTCGTATTTTGAGACGAAATTCAGATTAAATTGTTTCTTTTTTTTCGTTTAGTTTTGTTTTAACAGTAGTGTGGCTAATTACTTAAGTTGATGAGCGTCTATATTTATAGTCTAATAAATTAATAAGATCTCGTTGCTATCGAGAAGAAAAAGAGATCTTTTTACTACAAGAATAAATAGTTGGCAAAACCAAAAGTGCAAGCTTTCCACTGTAGGTAAATGAAAAAATTGAGAAAAAAGATTCAAAAATACAATTAAAAAAATAGAAAAAAAATTAAAAATTAAAAAAAAACAAAAATAAAAAAAAATAAATTTATATGAGAAATATATTATATATAATATATAAATATCAAGTGTAATAAAATGGAATAGAAAAAAAATATTACTAGACCGTTGTTATTGTGTTATAGAAGTGTAGCAGTTATCTTACGTAATATACTACATTTACAATAATATTTATTTTGTTTTTTTTAACTACTAGCTGTCAAAAATAATAAAATAAAACGGTTTATAAAAATTAAACTACTGAACACATTTTAGTGAATTAAGGGTTCTGGTCTGATAGTAAACAAAGTGAATAAAATATAACCCAAGGCAATCCGACCAAAATTGCGATCTGTAGAGTCGTGACGTACGTACAGACCAACCGACAACTGCTGTTTGTAATTTTCAATTACAGTTTTAATAGTATTTATGAACTCGAAATGATCTAAAAATGGTTCTGTTTTATAGATCAGAATCTCCTCTTTTCAAAAAGCTTCAATTTGAATGGATTTCGTGTGAAATTAACTTAGATATAACTTCTTATATGAACGAAAGTCAGCTCTGACGCACAAAGCGATAATAAAGCACATACCGCTAGTTTAAGCGGTATGTGCAATAAATAACCAGAAGCATAATTTCTCTTTTAGTGATGTAGAATGTTAATTTTTAGACATTCTCGAATATTCCGTTTTTAAATTTGGCGCCATTTGTCCTAAAATCTGTCAGCTGAATTATAATGTAATTATAATCAATCTACACATAGTTTCTTATTTTACCGATAATACAGAATGATTTTTAAGTTGATTCTTCTTTTTTAACAGCGTGTAGAAATCAAATAGACGAACAAATATTTTAAGTAACTTTTTTATCTAAACTCAAAAATAAGAGAAAAACAGCCTTTCAAAGTTTAATAAAACTTTTTTAATTTTATTTCATTAATTCAAAAGCCCGGTTAACACACGCGAAGAAATGATAGCACGAATCGGAAATGCATTCCAAATAATTCGCAGAAGGCTCTTTATCGCTACTACAAGCATGGCTACGACGCACACATCTTTGTGCCCAACAAGGGACAACTTCGAACAATTTCTGTGAATACTTGATAATGACATAACATATTTCCATAGTGACATAACATAACGCCAGGAACGATTTACAAAATTTAATAATACATTGAAAGCCCGTTTCTCTTTCATGTTTAAGTTTTGATAAAAAAGTTACTTGAAATATTTGTTCGTCTATTTGATTTCTACACGCTGTGAGAAAAAAAGGACAAACTTAAAAATCATCGGGTATATTTTGTCGGTTAAAGAAACATTAGAAAATATTAAACTTGAAAGGATTGACTATAAATCGACATACGAGTTTTTGTCTTTTGGTCAGTCGACTTTTGTCATAAATCTATGAGGTCGTGTTTCATTTTAAATTTTACAAATATTTTGACATATTATTTGAATAGAAAGAAATCTACCAGAAAATACAATGTAGCCGATATGTTATGCAAGGTTTTAAATAACAACAAACACGGCTTGTTAAACGGAAATTTATATTTTGTTGTTCGTATTGTTGTTGTTATATGTGTTGTACAAGACGTTAAAAAATATTTATTTATCGCAGCAATAAACAATCGCGTTGGTATTGTAAAAAAATCGGAATTTTCAGTTATAGAATTATACTTAACTTTAAACACCACGCACGCTTGTCAAGCATAAGCCTGGACGACCAGCACAACACGCGGAACAAGTGTCATGTTATTTAACGGAGTAGCGCACAATAGACCAGCACCTGCAATTTCTGCAGAGCCGTGCTGGACCTGGTTTCATAAATTAAAAATACTTGAAAACTGCGACATCGCGCGGGTTGCATGTTTGTGATGTGTTGGTACTGCAGGGTTATTCTTGGAAACGTGCGCGTTTTTTTTTTTAATAAATGAAACATTTATAGATACCTTATACTGGCCAGACTGATGAATTATCTTCCGAAGAGGATCACAACTTCTGTACAAAAGTTCATTTTGACTCCACATTCGTAAATCCAGTTTTTACCCAGAAAATTCTGTAACAACAGACAAAATATTTTGTAATAGTTCTCAAAGCATCCGATTATCTATTGACGTGATAACGTCTTATAAATTGATGAATCACCAATCTTATAAATTGATAAAACACCGGCTGCATGCACGAAAAAGTGTAACGTTCCTAACGTTCCGCCTGACCCTGTGCGTGCTTTTCTCGAAAACGGCCCTAACGATTTGGATGAAATTTACTGAAAAGGGATTTTGGGGGGCAAAAAATCGTTTTAGCTAGGTCTCATCTCTCGAAAAAATCGTTTTCATACAAATTTTATCATTATAAAAATCAATTTTTTGACGTATGAAAATACTTAAATATTGTAAGTAGGTTTTGGAATTTTATATAAACAGTGAAACAATTGTTTTCAAAATATTATGACAGTTAATCTTTGAGACTTAAAATAAATACGAAAGAAAGAAAGTTAAAAAAAAACAAATTTTATTATAGGTGGTGAGTAATTTTAATAAATAAAATTAACCTAAATTTGAAGCGAAAGATGCAATATCATAGATTCGAATTATTATAATTATTATATAAATTTAGGTTATGTATTACGGAATACGTTATCACGTAAAACTATCGTCCGTAAACCGACTTTACAGACAACCAATTTTTTTACTGTACTAACATAATATTAATTAAACATAATGATTAAAAAATCCTTTTAAAAATGTATACCGTTTAACTGTAAATATTTTTCTCTCAATTTTGCTTATATATAAAATTATGTTGGCCTTATAAATCATTAGAATATCATTAATTTGCAATCAGTCAATCTAAAGAGGAAATGATCTACAGAAATCAACATAAGGTACCTTGAATCGACAGTACAAGATTTGATCATGAAATATTGATGTTATGTACTTTTATATACGGTGTGACAAAAATAAGTTATGGTAATGTAATCGTATTCATATTTCCTAATCTAGAACTAACTGCATAAAATAGTGTTCAGGAGAAACAAACATAAATAATAAATATATATGCCAAACCCGCCTGCCGACAATTTATAGTGTATTTACATAAGCAATGTGGATTTATTATGTAAATGTTCTGCCCACAGTAAAAAATTTCATTTCTTAAGGGGTTGGGGGTAGTCAGAGGCCTGAAAAAATGAGTATTTTAAAATGAAGAAACATACAATAGTTTATTTGGTCACCGATTTCGAAAACATAGTTTCGAGAAAAACGCGTTTAAAATTTTCATTTTGGCGCAGTATTCAATACATAAAAAACTTTTTTTAAACTTTTTTGGTTTTCTTTGTTTTATTGATTTTGGATGAACCAGCACAAAGTTATGATGGTTACCGCAAAGCATTACCTACTTGTGAGAGGGGTCCAAAAAAGATGACTAAAACTTCGTCCAATTTTTTTTTTTAATTTTGTGAAGTCAAGTTGAAACACAATTAGTTTTATAAAATAAATTAAATATTGTAAAAAAAAGGTTATTAAAAATTTTCTCATGCCTCTGACTACCCCTGACCCCTTAAACAATATAAATAATTCGTTCCCCGTCCCAAATGGTTTCTGATTTTCAATAATATAAAAAAGCAAAATTTAAAAAAAATATGTGTGGCACTCGGGGACTGCCCCGGTAAAGCTATTGCATATTCTTTTTAGGTCTTTAAGTTTTTCTTCTCTATAAAACGAAAATAGCTAGGTATTAATAATAAGGTATAAATAGTGTAATTACACACCAAAACAATTATTCATTCAAAAAATTTGAACAAAAAGAAGATATTAAGAGTTTGATCATAGAATTTCGCGCGATGTACATTTATATAGATATAATATCATATATACTTTCTCTGCACATAACCTAAATAATTTAGGTTATTTTTATAGAAGTATTATATATAAATTCATTTATACACAAATAAAGATAGAATCAGTTATGAGCAGTTATGCAGTTATGAGCACACAAACACCGTGCCGAAGTCTGCCGAACTGAAACGACGTTAGACGATGCACGGCTTTCAACGCCGCACCGCTGTGCCGGTCGGAGTGGGGGGTGTTAGGTTTTTTTTCGTTACGGAATTTCTTGATTCGGTCGCCGCGCTCAAAGCCCGCGATAGAAGCTATGCAATAGCTTAAAATCATCAAAATCGAAGCTGTTCTTGCAGACTTCGAAATCAAAGGCTTCATTGACTCGACTATATTATTATATCTATCACTACATAACGGATATCTTGGAAACTATTCATTCAATTGAATTTTCAGGAAATGTTTTCTTTTTTCTTTGAAAAAAAATTGATTTTTATAAATCCTGACTACCCCTACTACCGTTAATATGTCCTTTTAAAAAAATATTTTTTTTTCTAAATTTCAATATTATTGTCAACCCAACATCTGCAAAAAATAATTCTTACAAGCATTAAGCTCTCAGCATTGCCCAGCTCTACTTCATGCTCACTTTTAGATCTAACTGATTAACGGATTCATTTTTACATAGTTTAAAATAAACAATTTAAAAATAATTTTAAATGTAGAACAATGACTCATTACTGTGTATCGAGGGTATCGAATGAGGAAAATAACATTTCCTGGTCTCTAGAACAGTATTTCTAGATTATTTATCTTTGAAATAGTTAAAAATGCAAACCGGTAGAAACATTCCTATAGTCTATCTTTCGTGGATCACTGCACAAAGTTATCTCTATTCACTGGATGCGTGACGGCAGCACCGCCTTCAGTCCGCAATTTTTAATGCTCTTATAACATTGCGTCAAATGAGCATTTTTCAAATAACTAATAATAGATAATTAAACGAAAGCTTTAATCAGGGCCCTCGCGCCCTATAGTGCGATGTGTGCGATGCACGCGGGCGGCACATTCAAGAGGCGGCAAATGGCCTAGTTGTGATATGTTTTTGTGCTGTATCGAAAAAATATATAACTGATATTATTTCAATTTTATTTGCATACTCAAGCCTGCGTGATAAACTCTTACGAGTAGTTATTTATTTTTTAATGAAATTCGAATTCGAAATATTTCGCGCGCAGTTTTCGATTCGATAGTTAGTTCACATCAGCGCGTAGACAGGGCGCCCCTATCGGGAGACTCCCGCGTATGTTTATATCTTGATTTTTTCCTGTCGATTCCTGCAAGATGGGAGTGAAGTAAAGTATTTTTCAATCAACAAATACTTTTTACTAATTGATAAACTAATGATTATTTTGACTTAATGAATTTTCTCAGCTCAGCGGTGAAACTAAATTTTTCTCTGATTCATAAGTACGACAGGAGAAGAACACCGTGAAAAATCGCACGGAGTAAACTGTTTTTGTAGAGAACAGTTTACTTCGCGGAGTGATTTTTTTAGCGTGAAGAGAGAATTTTTGAAGTTCACTCTCTACGGAGTGAATTTTCAAAATTCACTGTTTAATGTGTTTCATTTTAATTGAATATATTTCATTATTTCATCCCGCTTTTGTCCTGATTAAAAATTTGACTCGTTTTCACTTTTAGCCTATCATTTGTAAAGTATCTTTTACTGTTACATTTTTCACATTTTTATTTGTTTTAAAAAATTAATTATCTTATTAGTATTTTTACCTTCCAAATCGTTTTGTAATGACGATGTGAAGTGAAGCATTGATGCATTTCAGGAAAGTAATGAAAGAAAAAAACCTTCGGGTGCACAATTTCAGCAACTTAAGAAAATTAGCCAAGAAGAAAAAAAACAAAATGTCTGATTCTATGAAGAAGTATTTGCAAAAAGACAACGAAACAAAGTTTCTATTAATTGCACTTACAGTATTAGTTATTTAGGATTTTTAACGTTTTTCAATTTGACATATCGTCTAGTGAGTTTATCCCCAATAAGGGCGTCAATTATGAATCCGCATGCGGGCGGCGTGAGACCTTACGAGGGCCCTGGCTTTAATTATCGAAATAATTAATTAATAATAATAATAATTAACAAAGCGTGGGGCGCTCAATGTACGAAAATGTGGAACAAAGCGCCCCACGCTTTTTTCACAATAATACTAGTATTTTTTATAGTTCAATATAAAGCGTGTTTTTTAGTTTTTTTTAAACTATATTTATTTAAGTGAAACTTTTATTCTATCGCCCCGAATTTTTCTGGCCGTCTGTTGCATGTCGCATTACAGGCGGCCTCGGAGTATGGGTAAAGTGAAAGGCGTTCGGAGTAGGCGCTCGGTAGAGCAGCCAAGGCCAATATGGCGACGCCCATGGTTAGCATCAGCTGACCGTGTAGTATGTATAACACATAGTCAGTCTGTCATGCGGGCAAGTGCTGTACAGTGTTTACATGTTTTTATTCGTGTATTCATGTGAATATTGTTGTTTATAATTAATCGTGATGGATAAGTGTCTACAATCCAACGCCTACAATCCAATAAAAGTTTCACTTAAGTCGTGGTTTCTTAAATTTTCATTTTGCTTGAAATTCAACTTTTGATTCCAAATTGATTTTCGCGATTTTTTTTTCAGAGACTTACGATTTGTGACGTTTTATCAAAATCTGCTACTGTCTTTTGTTACTTGTTTGTCTTTAACAAAGTGGTAAATCGGTATTATTAATTATAGGTATATTATTATCAAATTTACTCATTTTATTGCAAATTGAACGATGACCAACCGAATTGATGGCAGACCGAATACAAGAATTTATGAAATAAAATATTCCATAATAATAATAGTGCGCGCTTTTAAACACGTATTCAATATTAATTTAATTTGAATTTAGTTATCTCGAAGGATAAAGTTTAAAAATAAGTGTCAAAAGTAGTGCGCGCTTTTACATCTCGTTTTCAGGCATCGGGTGGACATAACAATTGGTGAGTGTTTTAATATTTGTTTAAATTATCTGCCAATATTAATTAAAAAAACATAAAAATATTTTTTGGTTATATAAGAAAGAATTTTTCTATATTATGTAATGTTTAATTTTATAGCACATATTTACATAGAAATAATCTAAAACAATTTAAACGATTTCAAAAATTGATTTTATGGCAATTTTTATGTTTGGTATTTTATTAAAACATTGATAAATTTGTAAGCATCTCATGATTATGTCGCATCAAGATAATAAAATTTTAATGTTTCTTAGAGAAAATACCCAAACAAAGAATGCATTCATCGATTTGAATTATTTTACGTCAATCAATTACCTACATATTTTAGACGCCATTTTTAGTTAACTTTGTAAAGAGATATGATTTAACTATAGAAATTTTTGGAGTAAAAGTTCTTTAGATGCGATTTAAGAGTAGGTAACTCAAATCTTTATTCGGACGGAAGTAACTTGTTTACGCAGTTTCCGCTTTTCAAAGGTATCGAATGATAGATGGCGGCATCAAAACGCATGAACAAAAGGTTATATTGTTAAATTTCTCTTTATACCGAGTGTTTCAAAAGTCCCGGAATCTTAATTTGAATTTATCTTAAATACTTTTTTCGGGATAAAATTTTACAAATTAGTACTTCATGGGGCCCTAGGGCACAATTTAGAACTTTGTGAAATTTCATCTCGAAAAATTGGTTGTCTGTAATGTCGGTTTACGGACGATAGTTTTACGTGATAACGTATTCCGTAATACATAACCTAAATCTCCCAAAATTTGGTTTCAATCCGCTTATCCTTGGTGTCGGAATGATAAGAAATGTCAAAAGTGACGTTTGCAACTGTCAAAGTATTATGTTCTAATAATAATTAGTTATTCCAATACTTAACTTAGAAGGCGTTGCATTTCACAAAATACTAATGTCAAAAAATTGAATTAAACATTAGAAATGCAGCCGTTTTCATGTTAAGACAAGACATACGTTCTATTCTAATTTCCATGTACGGCAAACAAAGACGACCGACCGCGTCGCGCCATGCATTTAGACAACATTGATTTATATTTTATACAGCTATTTTTCTATATAAATTTGTATAAAAAACTGTTTAGGCAAATTCTGTTATACGAAATCTATGTAAAATGTTCTCCTCTTTTGTTTAAGACTGGTTTCAAACCGATCTGATTTAAATTGAGCGAGACATTAGCAAAAAGCACGCACAGGGTCAGGCGGAACGTTACGCGTTATGCGTTACGAACGTTAGGAACGTTACGACCGTTACACTTTTTCGTGCATGCAGCCGGTGTTTTATCAATTTATAAGATTGGTGATTCATCAATTTAAAAGACGTTATCACGTCAAAAATATTTGAGATAATATTAAGTAACCGAATTCAAATTAAGATTTATTAACTCTGAACGATTTTAGAGGTTTTACAAATGGACCCTAGGATTAAAAAAAAATACTATGACGTAGAATTCGAAAATGGAATAAAAAAGTATGGTTCCCGTTTCAAATTTCAAAGTTGGGTCCTAGGGGACACTTTTAGGGTTCTCGGGCCCAAAATCTAATTTTGTCATTCGATAGACAGGAAGAGTTATTAAAAACCCGATTTTAACATTTTTAATCCGGATTAGGTACCCGATAATAAATATTAAGCCGTTCAGGGACTTCTGTATAAGCCAATACTGCATACAAGGGACGTCACTAGAATTTTTTGGGACACTGGGCCCCCCTATGAATTAAATAAAGCTACTATGTTGTTATTAGGACAGTAGTATAGGGAGGATACTATTTTCGGACAGGTTAATAATAGTATATTGTGCGACTAGTGAGAGAAGGAGAAGATTCCATGAGCGTGAAATTTGCCGCACGAGCGTAGCAAGTGCGGTAAAACGCACGCGAGTGGAATATTCTCCTTCGATCAATGGTCGCACATAATACTTTATTCAACTAGCAGGAGTAATATGTAATCGGGGCTCTGATAAAAGAGGGAAAAATAATAAATCACTTCATTGATTGACGTACCCACCGTCAGTGTATAAACACAAGATTGCCATGACTTTCGCTGAATTGCGATGCTGTTTTCATATATACAATACCGCCTACCACGTTCCTAGTGGTCCAGAAGCTGCGTGCAGTTTTTTTTCATTATTTCACGCTTGGGCTTGCTACTGAGTTTCTATTGGTCCAGAAAATTGATTATCACACTGTACGGCTTCTTATTAGCACTCTACGCGTCAACATGAAGTAATTTATTATTTCTCCCGAGTTTAGCAGGGTCCCGAAATTACATATTACTCACGCGTGTTGAATAAATAAAATTATCGAACAATTTTTCAGACCGAAACGTCAATGTATTAATTATTATTTTTTGTTTATGTTATTGTCTGAAAAATTGGTCGATAATTTTATTTATTGAAGAATTCTAATCAGACGTTAATCAAAGATTTGAATAGTTAATTATAATTAAAAAGAAAAAATTCGCAGGTTTGTGGACAAAAGTTATATTTATAAATGTACGACGTTTCGTCTATAAATTTTCAAGTGTACAAATTGAAAATTATTTTATTTTTTTTTTTAAATATAACTTTTGTCCACAAACCTGCGAATTTTTTTTGTTAATTATTATCGATGGACACGATATCTAATATATGTTAATTATAATAAAAGAAACAACAATTGGTCTCACTATCTAATTATAACACTTCACATTACAACGTTTCGGCCATCTCGGCTCAAGCCATGGCCCTCTTCAGGTATATAATATTAATAAATTTCTAAAATTTAACAATAAAATCTGTCAACTAGCTTAGCATCTACTCAACAATTTTTGCTGACAAACTTTCGCTAAAAAAAGTTGTTGAAAGACAGTTTTTTAACTTCTCGCTGTAAATGTGTATGTATTATTATTATTATTATTATGTCGCTTTTTGTAACGCACAGCCACCGAAAATGTCCTCTGTATCTCGTAAAATTAAAAAAAAAAAAGATAGATTTAATTAGATATACTTACACCTGCAATACAAATTCTATGAACGGTTAAAATTAATTTTTCTCTTGACATTGAAAAATAGTCGACAATGTTAGAATTTTTTCTAAAGAGAAATCACGCGTTGGCTACTGTATTTTTTAACAATAAAAATTGCATCAGATAAAAAAGACTGGAATATAAAAACGATTTGGGTGGTCAAAATTTTAATTGAATAAGCAGTTTAGTTCAGAGATTAATACAACCGAGTTTAAACCCTTTACTTCGAAACAAAGACAGTTCCTCAAACTTTGTTTGTATCTTTAACCCTTTGCAATCAATCCAAATCATCGCACTTTCATTTAGTTTAACTTAACCTCATAAATTGAATTCTGTTAAAGCAGCGTTGCATTGGCGTCCGGATAAGGTTTTAAGGTCTAAATCCAGGGCTGGTGAAACTTTCTACACTAACGTGCCAATTTTTTTCAAAAATGTTTAATGTGCCTAGCCATGACGTGCCGACAAACAACCAAAGAAATTTACTTGTCAAAAAAATATGTCGAACATAAATTAAAAAAAAATGATAAAGTTGATAATACATTGAGCGCCATGAAACTGATTCGTATGTTATTTGGTGATTGGTTTTGGCATCTAGCATATTTTCGATTTTTTAAATAATTTTTTGCGTGCCACCTGTGGCACGCGTGCCATAGCTTCGCCACCCTTGATTTAGTCTATTCGCTGGGTGCGTGACGACAGCGCCGCCTACGAATGAGCATTTTTCAACACCTTGAGTATAATTATTATTTGGAAAAATGTGTAAAAAATATATATTATTCGACATTTCCTTCCACGGAGACAGCTAGCGGTCAATAGAGTGGGCTTGGACTGCCTTGTTATTGTTGTTTTAAACCGCGAAGAATCTTAATTAAACGATATGGCAGGGAGCGCGACGAAAACGATATCTGGGACAATCTATTGCTCATTTAGTCCACAGCCCACGCTCCACTCTATACTCTGCACTCGGCGTTTAACGTCCGTTTCTCGAGTGTATGTCATAACAGACGCCATTCGCACCATTACTATTTTCCATCTATCACACTTCCCGTTATTTTCTACATTTCTTCAACTTCCACTTAATTAATAGCAATGGGCGAATGAAGGAATTTTAGGACATTAAGATAAGGTAGGCAAATTTTGGCCTTGAATAAGGAACCATCTCGATATTTATATCTGGAATTATTGAGGGAAACCATGGAAAAACCTCAACAAGATGGCCGGTACAGGAATTACCGTTTCTCGGCGAAAGCCACATCTACCCCTGCCGGGTTTCGAACCCGGTACCTCCCGATTGCGAGTCTAGTGCTCTAACCACTACGACACCGGCCAGCTAAGTAAAACGTGATTTTAATAGTAAATGCTTTGTACGTATTTTATATAAATTATTGTTATCTAGTATTTACAGGTATAATTTTATTTTTAATTAATCCTAGAGAGAGGTTAATGCTTTGCGGCTTTTCTCTAAATAAATTATTATTATTATTATTATTATTATTATTATGTACAATCTACGCCGCCACTGTTACGATAAATATAGGAAACACGTCAGATGTGATTTATTATAGCTCCGAGAGAAGCATGATCTCGTCGTCGTTGAATGTTCTCCGTAGTAATTGTCGTATTCGAAAGATAACTGGAATATATAAAAAGACGCGGAACAATTTATAGGTTAGAATATTTTTGTTGTAACTTACTACTGTTATCATCAATAAAGTTGAATAATGTTCATATAGTAGTTGCGTTTTACCTCCAGTCATTCAATAAATACATGCACAGCCATTTTATAATGATTACGTGGCTCTCTGGAGTTATTAATAGCGCCAAGAATTGATGCAATTAGGGCTGGGACACAACTAAATCAGCCCCACAGAACCGATCCCATCCACGTGTCCGACCGTAAATAGTTTTACCATTCCAACCCACAAGTGGGCAATGGTACTAGTTTAGCTCAAGAATCACTTTTCAAAATTTTACAATCTCTTTTCGTTTTTAGGTCCCCCGAATCCAAAAAACATATTTTTGGAAAAACTCTGTAGGTACGTCTGTTAGTCTGTGAGCACGATACAAGTCAAACGGATGAGCGGATTAAAACCAAATTTTGGGAGGATGTTTGGTACGCAAATATGAAGAGCCCTATTGTTTTTGGGGAAAATCGGCGCATACGCAGAAGAGATATAATATGCTATAACGGTGTTTTTTCATATAATAATGGTAAACTTTTCATAGCGGCTTATTATTCTATTTATTTTTGTCAAAAAATTTTTTTTCTAAACTTTATAGTTTCGGAAACATTTTGAAAATAAAAAAAATCTTTTGTTTTGTAGATCTGTCAGAAAATGCTTTGATTAATTTTTACATGACGTGGAACATATTATGTAGGTAACCATGGCAACGAATAGCAAATATCATATTTAATACTAGCCTTTACCCGCGTCACCTCACGCGATATTTTATTTTCTTTATAATGTCAATATTTTTAAAGTTGGAATGGTCCCGTCGCCCATTTGGCTGAAATTTTTAAACGCTGTTTGTTAGCTCAACTCTGTATATTTGTTTGTTTGAAATTGAGTTGAAATTTGGCATACGTATGTTCCGATAACAATACAATATTATATAGTAACAACCTGACCGGTCCGGCTTTCGTTTGGATGCAAATCGCACTTTTAATAAAGCTCACTAAAAACTTTAAAGCTAAACGGTTTTATTGTACACCCGATAATGCATTAAAAACTAGAAAATAATTGAATCTTTGATTAAACTAAAATAAAATCGTGGGGCGCATTTAGTAGAAAACTACCATTTGTTTGAAACTGGAAATCATATTCAGCTTTCGACTGTCTTCTTCGACCGTAATGTAACTATAAATGCGGCCCACGATTTTATTTTAGTTTAATCAAATCCAAAAATAAAGTCACCCTTAAAACACGCATCGTGTGAAGCGAACACATAAAAGCACAGTCACGAAAAACAGCGCCAGAGCACGCTTGAAACTTAGCTGTCAAATCTAAGCAGTCTCGTGTGCAGTCACCTTAACAGTATAGCACTGCAACTTATATCTCTCTAACGACTCTGGTTCAGGTATTTTATTTATTAATGTTGGCCATGCAACTGACAAGTCACCTGTACTCGATGTTTTATCTCCACCACTCATCATATATCATTTTAAATTTTTATTTCATTCCACGGATTCATAACGATCTCAGCGTTGATTGAACACCATATATAATTTATTATTACTTACTTTATTCTTCTTCTTCATTGCATCTTACTGCAACTTAAAGTGTCGTCAGTACGAAAAAAAATTCCAGCCAATTGGGCGACGGGACCATTCTAACTTCAAAAATGTTGACATTTGATTATTATAACGAAAATAAAATTTCTAATATGTCATGAGGTGACGCGGGTAATGGCTAGTATTCAATATGATATTTGCTATTCGTTGCCATAGTTACCTACATAATAGGTTCCACGTCATGTAAAAATTAATCAAAGCATGCCTAACCAGTTTATTTCTGACAGATCTACAAAAAAAAACAGCTGATTTTTTTTTCAAAATGTTTCCGAAACTATAAAGCTTAGAAAAAAAATTTTTTTAACGAAACTTTCTTGAAAAAATAAATAAAATAATAAGCCGTTATGAAAAGTATACCATTATTATATAAAAAAAACACCTTTATAGCATATATCTCTTCTGCGCATGCGCCGATTTTCCCCAAAAACCTTAAAATTTGGTTTCAATCCGTTCATCCATTTGACCTGTATCACAGACTAACAGAGGCACAAAGTTTTTCCAAAAATGTTTTTTAGATTCAGGGGACCTCAAAACGGAAAGATATTGTAAAATTTTTGAAAATTGATTTTTGACCTAAACTAGTAACATTCCCCACTTGTGGGTTGGAATGGTAAAACCATCCAAGTGCGAGTCGGACTCGCGCACCGATGGTTCCTTCCAAACTTGTAGTAAATAGTTAGTCCATCACGGGAATCGTGTCTCGAAGATTTTTCCCGCTTAGCCGTTGGAAAACTGTTGCCAGCATACATCAACAAACGTCGCGATCAGTTTGCTAACTTAGCGTGTGATTGCAATGAGTTCAGACGGACTACTGAACTGTATTTTACCTCGCGGCTATATCCGATAGCCTAGTTGTCGTACCGTGCTGTATGCGAGAGTTCTCATAATTGTATTGTAGCCATGGTATAAACCGTAGTTCAGGTAGTCCATCTGAACTGACTGTCATTTTACATAAAATTTTATTATAATCGCTAATGCAATCTATATTTTCCCCTAAATTTACCAAAATATGATTTGCACTTTAGGCGCAAAGGTAACTGAGTTATTTTCGCATTTTTAATATTAAGTATCGATGGAATAGAGAGAGATTATTCTCGCCATCTTTGACTTAAAAATTCTTCAATGGTTGGTTGTTAACAATATTATTAGTTCATTAAAATATTGACAGAAACATTAACTTAAAATTAACACGATTTTTCAAATCATTGAGTATTTAAATGACGCGTGTTATATTTGATTGATATGCCGCTAGAGTAACCATGTTTACGTGTTAATTTATTTGTGAGCTAATTTACATTACTGAACTAATACGTTCATCTATATACAATGTGTTTTACAAAAAGTATTCATCTATACTATCGTTTCTTAACCGGGGGGTCGTGTTTGTTATTAAAGAGGGTCGCAGTCTGTTGAAATATAATACTTGAAACATACAAACTATACAAAATATTCGTGTAAGGAATGAATTTTAGTGTAGTGTTTACAACATAAAAAAAAATTAAAGGCAATTCTGTAATTAATAAAATATAATAAATATTTAATTAAAAACACTGTAGGAAAATTATTTTTATATAGGTAGTAGGTACCTATAGTTGTAACAGTTTTCAAATGAGCTATTAATTAGATTTATTTAATTTTAATTAGTCGTAAATAAAATTAACATAAATTTAAATGTAAGCCTTAGAAGAAATCAATGTAGAAAATAAAAAAAAAATGAAAAATATATTCGCACAACGTGGGGCTCGAGCCCACAACTCTGAGATTAAGAGTCGCATGCTCTACCGACTGAGCCAGCCGGGCTTGTGAATGTACGACGCTAATATTGAAATATTTAGTTAGGGCTTTTCACCTGAATAGAAGCGTTTGGACGGACAAATTTTGAGATAGGGTAGGACGGGGGAATGGCGTTCACTTAAGGAAAACATGGTGTATTTTTTAAATTATTTATTATAAATCAAAATTAAGAAGAGTAACAAAGTCTTTAATTATCGAGTAATCAACAATTTAACAACAAAAGCATATATCTGTCACCTACTAGTAGTAGGAAAACATTATTAAAAAAACATGTTTGAGCGGCATTGCCCCTGACTTTGGGTAATGCCGCTCAGGGTCTCATAAAGTAGTGTCCCCAATCCAATCCGGCTGTTTTACTGCTTTGATCATAATTGTTTTTGATATTGTTGCGCTCAGCAAATTTATAAATAAGTTTACGCAAATCTGCAACACTGAGTCCATAGTATAGCGAGCCCAGCAACTTAACTTGTTCAGCACCTAATTAAAAATTAGATCAGCGCGGCCGCAAACAAAGAAACGCTTTTCACGGTCGCATGACGCGAGCTGACTGTCCGTTTGCATCGCTGTCTATTAGAGGCCCCCTCCCCTCGCGCTTCACGCGACGTGACGTGTTGCTACGTTCCTTTTTGACAGAGTTACAGAGCTGAGCGCCATTACCCAGTGAGCGTCATTCCCCCTCCCTCCCCTACATTTTGCAACATTTTTCATCGATGCTCCGCTCTTATTGGTCGTAGCGTGATTTTATATACCTATCCTATAGCCTTCCTCGATAAATGGGCTATCCAACAAAAAGAATTTTTCAATTCGAACCAGTAGTTTCTGAGATTAGCGCGTTCAATCAAACAAACAAACAAATAAACTCTTCAGCTTCATATCTTAGTATAGAAGTATAGATTTGTCATACTCAACTCAATGTTGCACTTACATCACTGCAATTCTAGAGGTGCGAACTGTGTTCACTGTGGACATAACTGAGTCCATCGTGAACCTGTCTACCGTGGACATAACTGTGGAACATTCTGTATATGCGTTTACAATACAGAAACATAATTAACTGTATAGAGTACTATAACCCATATTAAAATTTAACACATAAATATATTCATTAATCATGAAAGGAGTGATGACAGCCAACCTGATAGTAGGCGTTCAATTTGTGGAGGTGTTTTACCTAAAACTGATAGCTGCCTGCCTGCACCGTCTCTTCATTTATTCGTATAGTACTCTTATCAATTCTTATCTATGTAATTAATAATAATTGAAAACCATATCTTCCATCTTCAAAACGTTGCAATTCAATTAAAAAGTCAACCTTTGCAATATTTTCGTGTACGTAGGGATGTCCAAAACTGTTTAATTATCTAAACGATTTTATTCTTGGAATTCAACTACCGATCTTAATTTTGTTAAGTTCAGGTATTTCTCAAATTCCGTCCAAGTCAAAACACTTTACTTATGTCCAAGGATAGAAGCTATATTGACCAGATGTTTTTTGTTTGCATGAAAAACAAAGTGTTCTTTTCGAAAATAAATATAAAAAATCGATTCAAAAACAAAGCTGTAAGACACATAAATTTTGTTTTATTATGTACGATTTTATCGTTAAAACTTTAAATATGCGAAAAATATTTATTTCAGAGGTCCTCAAGCCTAAGCACATTGGTGCTCTCCACCTCATTTGAGTCTGTCTGCAACTGTTTGACAACTGATAATTTATTGCTTAAAGTTTTTAGTAAAACGGCGCATTGTTTTTTTTCATTATTCTCCCAATAAGGGCTAGGAATGAGGGGTTGAAGGGTAAATTAAAATAAGAATCACATCTATATTTATGATGTTTTAATTGGTATCTTTTTTAAAACACTGTTGATAACAAACTATACACGTAGTTAACACTAGTCACTACTGCCATAAGCCGTGCGTCGTCTATCATACGTACCGCCGAGTCACAGTCGACAAAGGTGTTGACGGAATGAGATAGATTCAGTGAACACTTCCAGCATATGACAGCGATAGATGCTTTTATTTGTACTAATGTGCTGACGGTAAATGCAGCTCAGAACTGATTTAAATAACACGCTATACCTTGTGGTTCAGGAGTTGCTTAGCACCTGAATGCAAGAAAGTCTGCCAGAAGACACAAGTTTTGTGGTCTGCCAGTGACTATTAAACTTTAGAGCTGTTTTTGTAACTATTACACTATTTCATAACAATAAATGTTGGTTAAATATATGGAAAATATAAATTCATTCTAAAATTACGACGTACCTAAGATTTTGGATGTTCTGCAGCTCTGCAGCACTCATATAGAGGAACCTAATTAACAAGTGGTGCCCACCGCATTATCTAAATATATAAAAGGAAACCGTGACTGACTGACTGACCTATCAACGCACAGCTCAAACCACTGGACGGATTAGGCTGAAATTTGGCACATGTATAGTTATGACGTAGGAATTCGCTAAGAACAGATTTTTGATAATTCAACCCCTTAAAGGATGTAACGGGGGTTCAAAATTTGCATGGAGAAATCATATAAGATAGATGTATCAATTCGAAAATGCGCAGGATTACTCCTGTCAACAAATAAATAAACACGTGTTTCAAGGTTTTTGAAAAACGACCCCTTCAGAGGGTGAAAAGAGGTAAATAGTCTAAAAATCAACATGGGTGTCATTTTCAAAGTTTGTCAGGACGTTGATCACATTTATTAGGGTGGGTCTACGTCGTGAAAGGAGTAACTATGCCAAATAATGGGAATGCATCCGTGTTTCGTCTCAATCGCGTGCGAAGCCGCGGATAACGGCTAATCGATATTATAAAATCCTCTGCGACAAGTTTGAGAACCACTGATTCAATTTCTAAAGGAATTTGGAAATATGCGAGAGTGGACATTATATTATAAAAATTTACATTTTTGACAGAAAAAGGAATAAAAGCGCACTTGAAATCGACACCACGATTGTGTTTACGAAAAACAGTGGCTAAATGAAAAAGAGAAACAAAAACAATTATTTAAGTAAATCGTTAGCGTCATTCCAACACACAAATATTGTATTTTAAGACAAAGGCCAGTAAATTTCGCCTAATGTTTATTCATAATGCAAATTTAAATCACGTCTTTGGGTCCAGTTAGCTGGCCGTATAGGGTAAAGGCACCAGTTACCGGCCAGTCATGTGTTGACAACTTCGTCCAAGAAACGTTCCGTCAGATTTCATAGGTCTGGCCATGCGACTCCATTTTGGGTTTTCCTTCCAACTTCGTTCAGGCGGTAGAGAGTTTGAGCTGGAAACAGACTCTATCACGCTGAATTTTTGCATACTGGTCTAAGAGCTGGCTACGGAGAAAATGGGTGACTCGGTGCAGAGCTGAAAATTTACAGAATAATAGGAGATAGTACAAGTAAGGGAAAAAATTGCCAGAAGGCTAGGCGGAAGATAAAGAGCCGCCAGAAGGCGCTAATGTTGCGAAAAATTTCTATACTTATTCTGTAAGTCGTAAAGACACCTGTCAAAAATCGAACAGCCGCTTTTTGTAATATGCATATTCTTTTAGCGCTGGATACCTCTCCCCAAATCAGAATTCCGTATTCCATAACGAAGTGAAATAGGCTGAAATGTTTAGTCCACAGCTCACGTTGCGATTGATTCAGTTGTCCCGATTCTATACCCGGCCAATAGACGAAATAGAAAATCTCTCCTGTCACCTTTAAAATATATCTATATATTTACGTGATCGATCACAGGTAATGAACGGAAACTGGTGTCTTTACCCTATAAAAAGTAAAAGTTGCGAAGACGAGCATGCAAAGATTTAATACCTGCGACCTAGTCGCGAACTTCGTATCTGCAAAGTGTTTTGATATACGACATGTACCTATCTGAGATTTTTATTTTTTATATTTTTCCAAATATCACAGTTTTTCATGTTTTCATATGTGTTTTGCAAATCTGCAAGAATGTATATAGGTATACAGTATGTACACACGTAAGGAGCACATAGGGAAATTAACATTGGGAAAAAATGACTGGATCAGAGTGAGCCTTGAAATCATGTTTTTCAATTTGACAGATAATATTCTTTTGCAAAATGAATGTGTATACTACCGAAGAAAATATTCAAATGATTACAACATAATCGGACTTTTTTATTAATGGGACATTAAATTCCTTATTCGTTTGAACCTAAAGACATTGGGTCACTGATTGACCAATGCGCATACGTCATACCAGTCAGACAATTTTTGAATGAAATATTTCCAAACAGATGGAATTGTTGTTTTGTTTTATTTTTGTACAAAAAAATTAAAATAATGATTTATAAGAGCGTTTTATTATTAAAAATGCCAAGTAAAATAAAAATAAATCAAAATAAAACAGAAATCCTCAAGATTACCACGATAATTCAATAGAAATAACAATTAATGCAGTCAGGGCTAACTCTGATCCAAGTATTTTTTCCCAATGCTAATTTCCCTATGTGCACCTTACGCGTTTACATACTGTATAGAGATTTATGTATAAAAAAATATAGACCGATTACGGTCTTACCCCTTTTACAATCTTACCCCTCTGCACTATATATATAGTACGGTAAACACACGTATATGTTAGGTAGGTTGAAAAAAATCGACATTAATTTGAAAAATAAAAAGTCAACAGTTTTTTTTGTTTTCTAAGAATTCCTTTTATTAATTACTTGTTACCTTGTCGCTTTATCTGGTTATTTTATCATCGATACCACTTTGGATGCCAGAAACTCGACAAATTTTTAACAGCTACTTTAATTATATCCGTCAAGTAAGTGCATTGAGCTTTGTCGCAATCAGTCAAGTTTAAAAACCTGTTCACAGTTGTAACGCAGAAATTAATTCGAGAAGCAAAATGACATTTCATTATTTAAAGATCTTTGATGCTATTTTGCACTAAACGACTCGAGTTACTGCACTTGATGAGGTAATTTAATGAATAACTATTTATAGCGAATAAATGCTTAAGAATAAATCCAGAACTGCATTGTAAGAAACTTAATACAAAATACAGCAATTTGTCGAAACATTGACTGCAGTCATTTGTTTATACTTTATACCACCGACGAATATTGTTTATAGACGCTCAAAAGTTGAGGTCATCAGCGTCTTTTTAGAGCACTGATATTTGACTGGTAATTGCTCGTATTCCTCTCGGGAGAAGAAACTATGAAAATTTGGAATTATTTAACCTTATCACTTGGGGGTCGGAAAAGCGTAATTTTTTATGCAGAATTTTTATTTTATTTTTTTTTAATTTATTGTAAGTTTTAACACACAACATAAAATCTAAAAGTAAATTTCGTGGTTTTTAGCTTTAGGAAGGTTGGCCAATTAGTAAACTATCAGATCAATTCAGGTCAAAAAGTGAGAATATTTTTTTTTAAATTTTTAACTCCCAAAATTCGGATTTTTGTAAAATGACGCATTTCCGACCCCCAGTAACACAGGTTCAATCATTCCAAATTAGTCATAGTTTCTTCTCCCGAGCGGAATACGAGCAATTACCGTTCATTCTGTATATGACGCCATTTAAAAGACAGGCTTAATCGGACAATTTCAAACTAAATAAAATTTACCGATATCGATTTAAAATAACGTTAATAGAGTACCTACAAAGGTTCCGTTCGATAGCAGAGAGGGGATGACGTCATCTGGCGGACCTGTCAATGGATTGTGTGGCAACGGCTGTTGTTTAAACTTTAATGGAAGCATTTAACAAAATGTCACAGAAATCAAAAGACAAAATGATATTCAAATCTTTGATTAACGTCTGATTAGAACTCTTCAATAAATAAAATTATCGACCAATTTTAGAGACAATATATTAATTTTGAATGAATTTGATAAAAAGCGAATTAGAAATTAAATATTAATTATTTTTTATATTTTTTAGATCAGTTCTGAAGAAGGTCCAAACCTGGATCAAAACGTTAATGTATTAATTATATTTTTTGTTAATATATTGTCTGAAAAATTGATCGATAATTTTATTTATTCAACACGCGTGAGTAATATGTAATTTCGGGGCCCTGCTAAACTCGGGAGAAATAATAAATTACTTCATGTTGACGCGTAGAGTGCTAATAATAAGCCGTACAGTGTGATAATGAATTTTCTGGACCAATAGAAACTCAGTAGCAAGCCCAAGCGTGAAATAATGAAAAAAAACTGCACGCAGCTTCTGGACCAATAGGAACGTGGTAGGCGGTATTGTATATATGAAAACAGCATCGCAATTCAGCGAAAGTCATGGCAATCTTGTGTGCATACACTGACGATGGGTACGTCAATCAATGAAGTGATTTATTATTTTTCCCTCTTTTATCAGGGCCCCGATTACATATTACTCCTGCTAGTTGAATAAAGTATTATGTGCGACCATTGATCGAAGGAGAATATTCCACTCGCGTGCGTTTTACGCTCATGGAATCTTCTCCTTCTCTCACTAGTCGCACAATATACTATTATTACAAAATGATAATAATGGTGCGATCCAATCTGCTATATATAACGCACCGTGCGAAGCCGCCTTTAGAAAGAGCCAGTATATTTCAGATCGTGGTCGTTGGACAAACAGCATCACGTCACAAGAGTGAAGTAAGAATGTCGTTCGTCTCACCTACGGTGCTGTCAAGACATATTATATTTTATACTGGACAATTCGTCGCGTCCACTGATCGTCCAACAAGCAACATTCGACAGCTTTACTGCCGTACATTGACAGTCCGTTTTGTTTTGTGCATTTTTTTTCCTTCATTGTATTTTTAATAGCTACTCAAGTTGTTGCTTGTTCTTCTCTTGCGTTTTTACTGTTAGTAAACGAGTATAAAGTGCGAGTTGGACGCGCGCACCGAGGGTTCCGTACAAACTTGTAGGTAAGTAAATAGTTCGTACATTACGGGAATCGAGTCTCGAAGATTTTTCCCGCTTAGCCGTTGGAAAACTGTTGTCTCCATACGTCGACAAACGTCGCGGTCAGTTTGCCAACTAAGCGTGTATTTGCAATGAGTTCAGATGGACTACTGAACTATATTGTACCTCGTGGCTATATCTGATATTCTAGTTATCGTACCGTGTTGTATGCGAGAGTTCTCATATTGTACCTACTGTATAAACGCACCGGCTGCGGATGCTGTTACTGCGTACGTGCGTAGCATGTTTTTGCGGTTTAAAAACATTTTTGAAGTGAAAACTTCTTTAGGGGCGCTGTACACTTTTTTTGTAATGGGTAAAAAATGTTAAACTCGCGTCAGGAAAAGTAAGAACTGGGTGAGACTCTCTAAGTGATCGTCAGGTCACGTGTCCTGATCGAACTTTTATTTATACAACGTTATACATCTAGCGTTGAAATATCGTACATAAAAATGCAATCTATGATACAAACCATTTTATTTATACAACGTTAGACATCTAGCGTTGAAATATCGTACATAAAAATGCAATCTATGATACAAACCATTTTATTTACAAGTGTTGTCAATAAATAAACAATGCTTCTAAATGCAAAAAATTAAGACGTTAATATTCAAGTTTTCACTTGACCCGGCACTCCCGGAGTGCAACCCGTCTTTTTTTTTGTGGTGTAACTACAAATTCGCGGTTTTCGGATTTTACACACTTGTGCTATAAGACATTGCTTCTTGCCAAATTTCATATAAAAAAGCAGGTGTGACATTTGTATATGAAAACACGCGCGTATTTGAATGTAACGTTGAGTCAAAATTTCAAAGCAATCTGTGAAGAACTTTCGGAATAAATTTTGTTTTATTTAAACCAGAGTCCCCGTGTTAACTCGTTTGAAAGAACGGCCAGAAAACTAGTTGATGTTTTGATGACTCTATGTCAATTCATCCAATTCGTGTTTCTGGGGTCAACGCGCGTTCAAAACATAAAACGTATCAAATAACACAATAATTTTATTTCGTAATATCCCAATCTAATAGAATTTATAGAATATTGTAGTTTGTATAGAGACTGGTGCCTATTATATGTATCTGAACTGCGGATAACATTTTTATCATCGATAAATCACGATATGAATGATTTGAAAAGATCGCTTTGAATTAGAATACAATTATTAAATATACCATCTTGACACTGATTTAGAATACAGAATGGTCAAACTTAGAAGTCGCGGTTATTAATATTTATTACCCAACTGCGGCGAAGCCAAATGGAAGGGTTTGAGTTTAGCAGTCTATGTATGTTTGTATTTACGGATGCTCCATCTTAACTATTCATCCGGTTTTGATAAATAGGGTGTCAATCGATTCGTTATGATGGGCGATGGCCCGGGTAACATTTGCTACATTTATTTTTTTAATTTTGGTAATTTAAATAAAAAAACAGTTGTGTGGTTTTAAGAAACCACGACGCAAGTGAAACTTTTATTGGATTGTAGACACTTATCCATCACGATTAATTATAAACAACAATATTCACATGAATACACGAATAAAAACATGTAAACACTGTACAGCACTTGCCCGCATGACAGACTGACTATGTGTTATACATACTACACGGTCAGCTGATACTAACCATGGGCTCCGCCTTATTGGCCTTGGCTGCTCTACCGAGCGCCTACTCCGAACGCCTTTCACTTTACCCCTACTCCGCGGCCGCCTGTAATGCGACATGCAACAGACGGCCAGAAAAATTCGGGGCGATAGAATAAAAGTTTCACTTTAAAAATAAGTTCAAAAACTAAAACCCGACTACTGAAAAGTATGAAACAAGAAAATATTCTTATCTGAGGGTAGCCGTGGTCGTATGCCATCTCATATATTATATGAGGCCTCTCTAGATGTACCTATAGCGTGATGCACTTTGCCCTAGAGCTTATAATCGCTTAGTACTGTTAAAATGTAATGTTTTGTTAAAGTAGGTGGCATATGACCACGGTTATCCTCAGATGAGAATATTTTCTTGTTTCAAACTTTTCAGTAGTCCGGTTTTAGTTTTTGAACTTATTTTATTATTTTATGTCGAAGGTCAGTATTTTATACCATTCCAACCCACAAGTGGGTAATGGTCCTAGTTTAGGTCAAAAATCACTTTTCAAAAATTTCACAATACTATCTTTCCGTTTTGAGGTCCCCCGAATCCAAAGAACATATTTTTGGAAAGACTCTGTGCGTCTGTTTGTCTGTGAACACGATACAGGTCAAACGGATGAGCGGATTGAAACCAAATTTTGGGAGGATGTTTGGTATGCAAATATGAAGAGCCCTATTGTTTTTGGGGGAAATCGGCGCATGCGCAGAAGAGATATATGCTATAACGGTGTTTTTTTTATATAATAATGGTATACTTTTCATAACGACTTATTATTCTATTTATTTTTTCGAGAAAGTTTCGTTAAAAATTTTTTTTTATAGTTTCGGAAATATTTTGACAATAAAAAAAAATCAGCCGCTCTTTTGTTTTATGGATCTGTCGGAAACAAACTAGTTCAGCAGGCTTTGATTAATTTTTACATGACGTGAAACATATTATGTAGGTAACCATGGCAACGAATAGCAAATATCATATTGAATACTAGCCATTACCCGCGTCACCTCACGCGATAATACTGTTTCCTGACATGGTTCTTGCTCAAAACATGCACGAAAAATAACCCCGATTCTAATTTTGAAATCCATCTTATGACCTCGCACGTGAGCGCGAAGTGACGTCATTTCCATCTTTGCAACCAACGCGTCAGCCAATACAAGTCTCCAGCACTGATTCAAGCAGAAAAACTAGCCTTATGTGCAGCGGACTTTGCATAAATAATATGTAGGCATATGAAATAATTGACTGTTGTACTCAATGATCAATTTATTTACATTGCTTAATCCCTTCAAATCCGACGGACGTACCTCAACGCTGTGACGTCACGCGCGTCGCCACCACCTGACGTACGTAACTTGTTTATGATAGCGACTGTCGACTGTTTGGTTTGCGTCAACACTATCGATTCTAGTGTATATTTTTAGCAGCAAACTTCCCATACCAGTTTATTGTTATTTATATCAGTTCTTGTGCACGCGTGTCATATATAATATCTTAAAAAAAAACTTCGGAGAAGTAAAAACTTCGTTCTGTGCTAAATTCAAAAACTTGAGGCGACTGAATCTCAGAACTATAACTTAAAAAAAAGAATTTCGAGGCAGACAAGAAATTGAAATCAAGCTCGAAATTCTGTGCCTAAGACGTCGAAAAAAAATGAATTTCGAGGCAGACAAGGAATTGAAATCCAACTTCGAAATTCTGTGCTTATAAAAGCTACAAGAGCAACAGCAAAAAAAATGCAAAGACGGTGTTCGCATAACTCCTTTAGTTACCACTAAAAAAACGCCGTCTGTGCACTTTTTTTTGCTGTTGCCATCTGTCGATTGATGCCATTAAATAGCGGAAACCGATCACAACATCGGTTTGCGTCCGTATCTTTCGTTCAAGATGGTTTCTACGATGCCTCGATCTATCAGTCGCCTGTAAATATAGTAGAAACACGGTACTTCCGTCCGAAAAAGGATCTGAGTTACTCTTAAGTCACGCCTAAAGAAGTTTTACCACAATAATTTAAACATACGTATGTTTAAATAGTTCTTCGATTAATCGATTATAATCTTAAATGAGCGGTGGTTATTTATCAAATATATAAAATCATAAATATACATACTTTAAATACGCGTTTAAAAGTAGACAAAAACAAAATAAATGATTTAGTTATCAGACTAGTAATCTTTTTAACCGAATCCGAATTTGTTGATGTCTATATAATACACTTTAACTATTAAAATATAACATGTACATGTTGATCATTAAGTAACATTCTTTAGCAGTGTAATAATTTTTTATAGTACCATTGAACATGGTACCCGGGTATTAATTTCAGTCATAAAAAAATAAACCCAATTCACATCAAAAGAAAAATTACTAACAAAATATAAAGAACATTTGGCCAGTCGTATATAGTTATTTATCATAAATATACTAAATACAGTGACATACATAAACAAATCTTTATATTTAAAAATTATTGGCCGCTGCACACGAGGCTAGAAACGCTGCTAGATTCCTTGCTAGATTTGCCTACTAGTTTTTAGCGCTGCTTTTCTTGATTGCTGCGGTTATGTGCTCGCTTCACACGAGACGTCTTGTCAAGCTAGTTTTGTGAGTACATCTGCAGCAAATCAGAGCAAAATGTGTCTGTTGTGTAAGCAGAATGACGTCATGTTGGTTTGTGGGCGTTTTTTCAAGTCGCCCACGTGACAAGATACTACTTCCTGATTGATTCTTGCTCATACCTAGCAAGGAAAATAGCCCCTGTTCTAATTTTAAAATCTATCTTGTGAGCTATGAGCCCGCAGAGACGTCATTTCCAGCTTCGTACCCAGCCTACTGGCCAGCAGAACACCGAGCAGTGTTTCTAGCCTCGAGTGCAGCGGCCTTTACATCTAATATGGCGCGACACTTTTATGGGACGACGTTGCGTTTGTGTATGCGCGCGAGTTCTACTCGCACTTGTCCGTCTTTTTTTTAACCGTGAAGTACTTTTTGTGTGACCGTATAATAAAAAACGGATGTCATAAAAAGGCGACATGCTTTTTGAATGCTACCAGGTATTTTATTTCACTTCAATGCGTTTAATAAACGTGATATATAGCAATAAACAACTCATTTCGTGTTCGAATATTTCAAATCTTTAATGTAAACATGCTACTAATGATAATTATTTTTATTTAAGAATTCTTTAATAGACAGCCACATCTGTTATCCCGTAATGTGAGAAGAGATTGTGTTCAGTTTCAGGAAAGAGTTCATAAACTTTCTCTTTGATAGTAAATCATAAGTTATTTTGCATTTTTTTTAAATACAGTGTAAACTCCATTTAACGTCAAACGATACAACGACAAACTCCTTAAAACGTCGTTCTAGTCGGTTTACCTGTTCATACAACGATACATTCTAAATAACGACACACCCACTCTGAATAACGACAACAATAGGTCATCATTAAGCAATAAACAGTAATTGTTTGTTATTTTGTTGCTTTGTTGTCGGCATCATGCGTACCGAAGACTCTAAGAAATTTGTTCGTTTGTTTGTTGGGATTATCTTTCAGCTGCTTATCGATAAGTTATCATATTCTTAGTTGCCCACAAACTTGCAAACTGTGAACATGGCGAGTAAAAGAAAATTTGTGTGTATTGACGAAAAAGTTTTATTAATACGCGCAATAGAGGCGGGAAAAGAGATAAGTGATGTTGGAAGAGGCTTTGGAGTAAAAAAACATATTTTAATAAATCTTATGCTAGTGATTACCGTAAAAAATATTTTTTGGACCTGTTGTCCATTTCAATGGGCATAGGATTTTCCTAAATTCTGTAAATGTTAAATTTAATTTTCACTAATAACACCCTAAATAAGCCCAATACCCTAAAAATTATTTTGTGTTTCAAAAATATAAAATTCAGGTTCGAAGGTTAAATATCGAAAATATAATTCATTCTAAGATTATGAAGTGTAAGATTTTGGATGTTCTGCGGGCTCCGCAGCACTCATAAAGGAACTGTCACTGTTTCTGGGGTGCTTACATCTATAAATATAACGTCAGTATAGATTAATTGTACATCGAGTTCTTGTAACAACGATTTATATTATCGCGTTTCAATGTAATAAAATCTCAAAGACATTGCAACGAGTGTCTGGGGCAGAGCGGCAAGATGGGCGCCAAGCAATCCGATTTACTGTCACTATTTATACAGTATCGCAACATCCCAAATCCACGGCGTGCTGCATGCGACATTACCACCGGCCTGTTCAAAAGACAAGTTCAGTTTGTTTCCGCCAGGCGCTGCAATAACGTTGACTGTAGACATAATATTATACTTTTGAGCACAGGAATAAAATCGCAATCGAACCATATATTTAATCATACATTTAATAACTTCTATATTGCTAGTGGCCGTAAATGGAAGTGTGGCCCATGAAGTGAGATAGCAAATGACTGTTTTCTATCGCTTTCTTTTTACTTGACACGCTGTGCGCAAGTGTTGCGTCTGTAGTGGGGCAATTAGTAAGTGTAATAGAGCAAACCACCTCCCTTTTTCAGCTTAGTTCCTTGTGCAAACTGACGCGCATGCTCCATTCACGGACATGCGCATGAGACTCAGAGTATAATAAGTGAGACAGACGTATAAATGTCTGCACCGTAGTGTTTAAGTCTTTCTCTCGCTCTTTGTCTCTTAATATAGAAGGTATTAAATACATATTTAATACCCTCTATATTGCTAGCAAAGATCAGTAGGAAGACTTAAACAGTACGGTGCAGGCATTTATACGCCTGTCTCACTTATTATATACTCTGAGTCTCATGCGCATGTCCGTGAATGGATGCGCGTTAGTTTGCACATGGAACTAAGCTGTGAAAGGGAGGTGACTTGCTCTATTCCACTTACTAATTGCCCCACTACAAACGCGACACTTGCCCACAGCGTGTCAAGTAAAAAGAAAGAGATAGAAAACAGTCATTTGCTGTCTCACTTCGACCCCTCTTTCCGTCATTTCTAGCTCGTGTCAAGAGGTACCTTCGACTCTGTGCCTTCGATTGACCCTCATTTAAAATCTAGACATGCCGCCACTGACGTCAGTCGTCGCGTTCAATATAATCGCAACTTCTATTCGAGACATCTGATATTTGCACGCCACTGGCTATACCAAGAGGAAAAAGTAAAACAATGTTAGTAGGGTCGGTTTACAAGCCCCAATATCTACCGATGTAAATCATCCGTGATCCATATATGGCAATCTTTATAATATGTTACCCGTGTACGTTGTAACTACATATTGTAATACACACCTTCGACCGAATGGCAAAGTTGCTTATGTCGAGTTTTTGTTCTAAGTAGTGATGTGTCGGATATCTGGATCTGTATCCGCGGATATCCGAGGGAGAAGAAAGATCCGTATCCGTATCCGTTAGTTTTTCGCGGATCTTTTACCTTATTAATTTTCAATTCATAGATGAAATTTTATATATATAGGTGATTAGGTAATAATGAAAACCTGTTAAATTCCATTCAGATTATTTTTTATTTTTTAAAATCGTATTTGGCACCTTTATATTGCAAACATTTATCGTAGTGAGTACCATACCAATAGTACATAACTCATAGGTACTAATAAAAAACTATCTTTATAATGAGATATTGCCCATCGATCTTTGGAAAGAGACAATCTGTTATGAGAGTTCACTCTTAAAGAGGTCAATAACTTTTTCCCATAACAGATAGTCTCTTTCCAAAGGTCGATGTGCAATATTTACCGCCGCGTTAAGTTAAGATCCGTATCCGTATCCGCGGAACTTGAAACCAAATATCCGTATTCAGATCCGTATCCGCGGATATACATTTTTAACGATCCGGCACATCACTAGTTCTAAGTAAGCCAGGAGGTTTGAAACGGAAAGCGTGGCTACCACATTTTTTCATGGTTTCATTTTGTGCCACCAGATGTCATAGCGTCAAATATCAGTCTGCCAGTCTGTCTGTCAATATTTTTTTCATTTTGAGGTCCCCCAAATTCAAAAACGTCTGTTAGTCTGTTTGAATGTGAGCACGATACAGGTCGAGCGGATTGAAACCAAATTGTGGAAGGATGTTTGGTATGCAAATATATGAAGAGCCCTTTTGTTTTTGGGGACAATCGGCGCTGGATTTTTGAAGTGAAAACTTCTTTAGCGGCGTTGTACACTTTTTTTGTAATGGGTAAAAAATATTAAACTCGCGTCAGGAAAAGTAAGAACTGGGTGGGACTCTCTAAGTGATAGTAATTGCCAGATACTTTTTATACAACGTTAGACATCTAGCGTTGAAATATCGTACATAAAAATGCAATCTATGATACAAACCATTTTATTTACAAGTGTTGCCAATAAATAAACAATGCTTCTAAATGCAAAAAATTAAGAAGTTTTCACTTCTGCCGGCACTCCCGGAGTGCAACCCGTCTTTTTTTTTATAATAAACCGACATATGTGGTTTTTGTCTTTTGGGTTTTATGCACAGGTAAACGACGGACTGCAAAATGCAGTGCATATCAATCAGTGGCGGCACTCCTCCAGGCGTTCGCACATTATAATGGGTACTTATTGTCATTTGTGTGTGTGTTGGTGTGTGTGATAGAACTCGTAACCAAAAGCGATCGATTACTGATCAGACACGTACTACACTGGCATTTACCAGTAACTAATTTTTCAGCCTGGCAGATTTTGATTTGGCATACCTAAACAAGAATAACATATTTTTGGAAAAAACGCTATTCGTCTGTTAGAGTCTGTGAACACGATACAGGTCAAACGGATGAGCGGATTGAAACCAAATTGTGGAAGGATGTTTGGTATGCAAATATGAAGAGCCCTATTGTTTTTGGGGAAAATCGGCGCATGCGCAGAAGACATATATGCTAAAACAAAGTTTTTTATATAATAATGGTATACTTTTCATAATGGCTTATTATTCTATTTATTTTTCAAGAAAGTTTTGTCAAAATTTTTTTCTAAGCTTTATAGTTTCGGAACTATTTTGAAAATAAAAAAATAAGCCACTCTTTTGTTTTATGGATCTGTCAGAAATAAACTAGTTAGGCATGCTTTGATTAATTTTTACATGACGTGGAACATATCTATACTAATATATAAATCTGAAGAGTTTGTTTGTTTGTATGAACGCGCTAATCTCAGGAACTACTGGTTCAAATTGAAAAAAAAATTTTTGTTGGATAGCCCATTTATTGAGGAAGGCTATAGGCTATATAAAATCACGCTACGACAATTAGGTTCCAAATGTATCTCAAAAATAAGCTTCTATTCAGGTGAAATGCACTAACTAAATATACTCATATTAAGCTTTGTGTACACCCAGCGCCGACTGGCGCAATCGGTAGAGTACGCGACTTTCAATATCAGGGTCCTGGGTTCAAGCCACACATTGGGCGAATATATTTTTATTTTTTTTTTTATTTTCTACATTGCTTTCTTCTAAGGCTTATATTTAAATTTATTTTAATTTTATTTAATTAATTAAAAAAAATTTATTAGTTAAAAAAAGTATAAATACTACTTTTTATCGACAAAAACTTTTGAACGGTAACTCCGATCATCATGAAATTTGGACACAACATTCATCTCGGTAAACTAAGGTGAATGTGCGTACTCATGCTTCTCCCTTCCCCATTCGTTCTTTTACACCCGGGTGAAACCGGACGGGACCGCTAGTTATTTAGGTGACCATGGCAACGAATAGCAAATATCATATTGAATACTAGCCATTACCCGCGTCACCTCACGCGATATCAGAAATTTTATTTTCTTTATTATAATCAAATGTCAACATTTTTGAAGTTGGAATGGTCCCGTCGCCCAATTGGCTGGAATTTTTTTTTATTAATTTTCCATCTTTGCTGTTCACATACGCCATGGTATTTGATTGTTATATGGCTGCTGTTAAAGAAGTCAGTTATTTTATTTGCAACAAGAAAGAGATTGCGTTGCTGTAGATGGGACGATGAGGTCAAGACGACGTGATTATAGAGAGATACCTCTGCCACTCAAACAACAGACAGACAGACGAAATCGTCCGTTGACGAGCTCACGTTCAATTACATGACATGACCCCTTCACGAGGCGCCAGTTATTGGGACGGTGTAACATAATACGGTATCATTCATTTGTATAGACGCAAACACGTCAGCCTAGTCAAGAAGTGAGATTCGTGAGAAAAATAGATCCAAGTCTTCAAAAAATATAAGCAATATAGTTTAAGCTCCCATGACACAAAAAGTTACCCCAAAGAACACCTCAAAATTATAAAGTGAAAATGGCTGAAAAACATGTCAGAAACATGTTACGCCCGCCAGACAAGTAAAAATTTGTTAATTGTTATTTTTTATGAATTTTTGAATTTAAAAAAAAAACATGATTTTACTTTCCAAAACATCTGCTTGAAATTTATACAATTTGTAGTAAATAATGTACTATTTTTGAAAAATTTGGTCTGGCTGACAATTTTTGTTAATAAATTAGCCAGACTTCATTTGTTATAAAATTTTTTGTTTATGAAGTCGGTCATAGTAAAAAACATTTTTTCGCTGACAGACCAATTTTTATGCATAAAATAGATGTCAAACCTTCTTTCACTTCGGGTGAACATCGTCCTACCACTAGCTAACCATTAACTAACCATTCATAATGCGCTGCACACATTTGTCATATAATGCTTTTTAACAGTTCCATTCATAAGATTCATTTCGTGTTGACATTTTTTTTGTTATAATGGCGGCCAATGTGTACTTAGAGCGTATTTATGCACAGTGTAGTTAATTAAATGTCCTCTATAGGGCTTGTTTTACCAAACGAGACGAATTTTATAATTGTGTTCTGTACGGTAGTTACTTCAATGAGCGTTTTGTTTAATGAATGACATCGAGACGAAGGTTTATACTTTATACCGTGCCGATATCGAGGCGATAATGAGCTGGTAACTTCAAGAACTACTGACCCGATTTTTGACGTGATAACGTCGTATAAATTGATGAATCACCAATCTTATAAATTGATAAAACACCGGCTGCATGCACGAAAAAGTGTAACGTTCCTAACGTTCGTAACGCGTAACTTCCGCCTGACCCTGTGCGTGCTTTTTGCTAATTTCTCGCTCAATTTAAATCAGATCGGTTTGAAACCAGTCTTAAACGAAAGAGGAGAACATTTTACATAGATTTCTATAACAGAATTTGCCTAAACAGTTTTTTTATACAAATTTATATAGAAAAATAGCTGTATAAATGCAATGTTGTCTAATGCATGGCGCGACGCGGTCGGTCGTCTTTGTTTGCCGTACATGGAAATTAGAAGATAACGTATGTCTTGTCTTAACATGAAAACGGCTGCATTTCTAATGTTTAATTCAATTTTTTGACATTAGTATTTTGTGAAATGCAACGCCTTCTAAGTTAACTATTGGAATAACTAATTATTATTAGAACATAATACTTTGACAGTTGCAAACGTCACTTTTGACATTTCTTATCATTCCGACACCAAGGATAAGCGGATTGAAACCAAATTTTGGGAGGTTTAGGTTATGTATTACGGAATACGTTATCACGTAAAACTATCGTCCGTAAACCGACTTTACAGACAACCAATTTTTTTTTTGTATTTCTCATTCCAGAGTGACACATGATACTTATGCATTTTTACACGCTTTATATTAACTTCACTTGTAAGTTTGTATGTATGTATGTATGTTTGTTTGTAACCTTCGTTTGTACTACAGCAAGTGGTTTATATATTATCTGTAGTATAATATGCCAGCACTGTAACTACAGTGGTTAGCCGTGAGGTCTAAGGCACGGGTCTTTGCTGACGTCAACTCTTGGAATCACGGGTCGTGGGTTCTAATCCCGTCCAATTTTTGACAATAAATCGAACTAAAAAGTGGAAAATAAATATAGTTTAAAAAAAACTAAAAAACACGCTTTAGATATATCAAACTAAAAAGTGAAAAATAAATATAGTTTAAAAAAAACTATAAAAAACACGCTTTATATCGAACTAAAAAATAAAAAATATTTTTTTTTAAATAAGCTTAAAACAATAATGAATAACAAAAAATACTAGTATTATTGTGAAAAAAGCGTGGGGCGCTCGATGTACGAAAATGTGGAACAAAGCGCCCCTCGCTTTTTTCACAATAATATACGGTGGCAATCTACAAATTCGGGCAAAATCGGGACCGGGCCGGTATATACCTAAAAGTATCATGTATTTCCACTTCGAAAGAAATTGCAGTCATCGTATCTATCGTTCTTAGTCAACGTCTCAGCCCTGAATTGCTGTAATAATCCATAAATGCCACAAAGGCTGCTGCACAAGAGGCCGCTAGATTTCTTGCTAGATTTGACAACTAGTTTTCCACCGCTGCTTTTCTTAATTGCTTTTATGTGCTCCCTTCACACGAGACGTCTTTTCAAGCGTGTTTTCTGGATGGATCCAGTGCGTGCGCAGTATAAACACAGAGGAAGACGTGTCTGTTGTCTGACTCTGAGCAGAATGACGCGCTATGTTGGTTTGTGGGCATTTGTTCATGTCGCCCACGTGACCTGGTTGGTTCTTGCTCCGAGCAAGCAAGGAACCTAGCAAAAAAAAATTGGTTGTCTGTAAAGTCGGTTTACGGACGATAGTTATACGTGATAACGTCATAAAGAAACCAGGCGGAACGTTACACTTTTCGGAACGTTACACTTTTCGGAACGTTACACTTTTTCGTGCATGCAGCCGGTGTTTCATCAATTTATAAGACGTAATCACGTCAAAAATAGCCCCTGTTCTAATTTTAAAATCTTATTAGGTGAGGTAGCAGGCGAGTTCGCAGTGACGTCATTTCGAGCCTCGTAACCAGCCTGCCGGCCAGCAGAAATACAATCAGTGTTTCCAGCCTCGTATGCAGCGGTCTTTAGACAGCTTAAAAGCAACCAGTAGCGTTTTTAGGAGACAGCTATTGGTAGCTACTTTATTTCATCTTGCGCAGTCCATGCTTCGAGTCAATGGGAACAATTATTCACACATATCATTTCAAGTTACGTATGATGTAAGGCTAGAACAATGCAGTCTCTATCTTTAGTCTTTACGGTGTTATAATATGAACTAGTTGGCCGTGTCCGGGAAGTGAGAAATAAACGCCGAGACAACTTAGAATAATTGTCACCAGAGCGTCGTCAACATCACCACTGGTCAACATTCCGCTGGCCAATTCATTATGTCTTGGAGTAAATTCGCTGCACAAAGATGATTTATGTGATCAGCGTGTGCGACGACAGTGGCGGCGCCTGAGCATTTTAAATGAGGGCTCTGCAGCCCCGAAGGTACCTCCTAGGAATGAGACGGGGGGTTAATTAAATTATAAATCATATCCACGATGTTTTAATTATGTAACACTAGTCACTACTGTCATAAATTTTGTATCATGGATGTGTATGTAGGACATACGCAGGGGAGAGGGAGACAAGTGGGGTAGCGGGGCATAGCGGGAAATCCCTCATGCGGCTCGAATGAAACTTGTGCAAATGGCACGCTTTGATTGGTCGTCAGTCGGCGCGTGACCTTCAGGAGCGATCCACGGCATTTCGACAGCCGTCGTTATATAAAAAATTTGAAAAGAAGTTTGACCCTGCAGGCCATCCCTGTAACTTCCCGCTATTTTAGAGTTCAAAACGCTCAAAAATATATAAAATATAGCAAGAAGTTTATTTTTTAGCTCTTCGAGCTCAAAAAAAAAACACTATGTTACGAAATTTTCGTTCACTATATCTCATGAACAAATGAACCGACTTTGATGCGATTTGCGGCAGTCGACTCAATTTTTTATCCTAAAAAAGTAATTTATTATAGAAAAATCGATCTCATAGGAATTTTACGAGCAATTTAAAAAAAACACTTTTTTACAAATTTTTCGTTCACGATATCTCGTGAACGAATGAGCCGATTTTGATGCGGTTTGCGTCGATCGACGCAGTTTTTTTAACCTAAGAAAGTAAATTATTACAAAAAAATCGATTTGATAAGAATTTTCCGAGTAATTATAAAAAATTACTTTTTTCCTAATTTTTCGTTCACGTTATCTCATGAACAAATGAACCAATTTTGATATGGTTTGCGGCGATCGACGCAGTTTTTTTAACCTAAGAAAGTAAATTATTACAAAAAAATCGATTTGATAAGAATTTTACGAGTAATTATAAAAAATTACTTTTCTCCTAATTTTTCGTTCACGTTATCTCATGAACAAATGAACCAATTTTGATCTGGTTTGCGGCGATCGACGCAGTTTTTTTAGCCTAAGAAAGTAATTTATTACAAAAAAATCGATCTGATAACAATTTTAAGACTCATTTTAAAAAAACACTTTTTTACGATTTTTTCGTTCACGGTATCTCGTGAACAAATGAACCGATTTTGATGCGGTTTGCGGAAATCGACGCAGTTTGTTAAGGAGAAGAGCTGATTAGATTTTGGAATTATTCGGTTTAGTAGTTTAGAAAATATTTTACAAAAACAAATTTTAAAAAATTTTTGAAACTTGTTTTTTTAAGATTTCTCAAAATTTTTTGGGCCGAATCGTTACAAATTTTCAGGAAGTCTAAGTTCACCAAGATCACGTCAGATGCCGCAAACCGCGTTTCAGTCGGACACTCCGTTCAAAAGATATAAAAGGTTTACATACATACATACACACACACACACACACACATACAGCCCTACGGACATCATCGCCAAAATAGTTTTAATAGCTTCCTAGGACCTCAAAACGTCGAGATCTGGCGAAAACTCGATTTTCGAAAATCGGGGTGAAACCAATAACTTCCCGATTTTTGAAAAAAAAAATTTTTTTCATTTTTTTTAAAGCGGGAAGTTAACAAAAGTCTTGAAATCAGTGTTAACTGTAACTATATTACACTACTTCCTATCATTAAATATGAAAAAACATAATTCATTATAACTAGTGTGACCTGTGCGAACTATTCGCACTAAATAAGTATAATAATTATCACTTTACAAAATTGTTGTTTAAATATGATTGCAGGTATTTAATTCGTTTCTAATTTTGCACACTGCTTATAACGTTCTTCTTTTTGTTGTATTACAATATGAAGCTCAGATGACAGATCGAAGAAATATTTTACTAAAATTATCATATAGAGGCGCAAGTAGCAAAAGCGTTGAGGTAAGCCGTCAGATGGCATCATGCAGCATTGCTGTGACGTTGTTCAGCGTTGCTCGCTGTTTCAAAATTAAAGCCGTTAGTTGGCAGACGTTGTTCAGCGTTGCTGTATTTTAATTAATTTACAAAAACAAAAGCAATAATAAATTTTTTAGTTGTCGATGTCAGTAGAGCAAGCAATTATCTGTAAAATGATATATAAATTTATGTGGAGAAATTGTGAGGTTTTTTCTAAAAAGGGAGGCAAACATTCTTAACCTTAGCGTATTAATATATAAATGATATTACGGCGTACCTAATATTTTGGGTGTTCTGCACTCATAGAGGCACCGCCTCTGTGTGATGATATAATTTATATAGCACTTATTTAGATGTATCATTGGGGGCCTACAGTAACTTGAGATATAAATAAAAATGAGTGATTTAGCCAAATTAGTGAAGCAAATCACGCCACAACCCACTTTCTGGCGTCTTTAACTCGATGATGGATTTACATATAAAATTAGTCTGAAGAAATTAATCCGTTATAGCCGAGAGATGGACTATTTTTGTATAGCGTCATCAGGCATTGCTAATATCCAAGCTAGAATGCTGTTGAAATTGCATAGCCGATCTGTGATATTTTGCGAGTCCAAACAGATCGGACATCATAACTCGCAGTGCAAGAATATCAAACTTTCGGCCAGTGTGGTGTATACTATTTTTTTTCATATACCTCGGTCGTAAGCACGCTCAATAAATACATTAATTAATTAATTACATAAAAACACAGACAAATTCCAAGCAAGCAGCTTTGACGTAAAAACTGCACGAATGACAGCTGTTCGCGACTATTAGCTAAAATAGGGTTGCTATATTATGGAAACGACATCTAAACAACAGTTGATTGGTTGTTTTTTTCTTTACTATGCCGCCCGAACGTACGTACTTCCCGCATCAGTGCGTGTAATCCCACCAACGCGTAAATGTTAGACTTTCGGTCTTACAATTGATGCCGAAAGTATGTACTTTCGATCGAAGTATGCAGAAAAAATCATAAAGTAACAAATAATGATGACATTATGTAATGTTAAACGTGTAAAGAATTTAAACGTTATCTGACTGTCGGCATTATATTATAGTAGTGCCTACTTAGCATCAGGTACACGTATAGCAAGTCTCATATTATTAGATATAGAAGTTATAAAAACAAACAACGCAAAAAACCAGTAGGTAGTTGTTGTGTAAGACAAGCGTTCATTAATAATGCAGTAATGAGTGATAGAGCTACCTTCATTGATGTACTAGTCTGATACTATTAGATTAATACAGGCACGGCCGCCATTAATATATTGATACAGCTAAAAAAAGTGTACCCTCAATCATTACGCGCGGATGAAGTAAAACATAATTAATACGCTAAGGTTAAGATGTTTGCCTCCCTTTTTAGAAAAAAACACACAATTTCTCCACATAAATTATATATCATTTTACAGATAATTGCTTGCTCTACTGACATCGACAACTAAAAAATTTATTATTGCTTTTGTTTTTGTAAATTAATTAAAAGACAGCAACGCTGAATAACGTCTGCCATCTGACAGCTTTAATTTTGAAACAACGTCAACACTTCGATCTGCCATCTGACCTTCATATTGTAATACAACAGACACAATACTGCATACTGCCATCTGACGGCTTTAATTTTGAAACAGCGAGCAACGCTGAACAACGTCACAGCAATACTGCATGATGCCATCTGACGGCTTAACTCAACGCTTTTGCTACTGGCGCCTCTATATGACAATTTTAGTAAAATATTTCTTCGATCTGTCTTCTGAGCTTAATATTGTAATACAACAAAAAGAAGAACGTTATAAGCAGTGTGCAAAATTAGAAACGAATTGAATACCTGCAATCATATTTAAAAAATAATTTTGTAAAGTGATAATAATTATACTTATTTAGTGCGAATAATTCGCACAGGTCACACTATAAAACAAAATACGCTAGTTTTACAGTTTTTTTTTAATATAATTGCGGTCCGTCCCGGTTTCACCCGGGTGCGATAAATATAATTCTGCAAAATGTATTTCGTTTGCGGCCTGGCGTCTGAACTAATAGCTTTGAGCAAATTGCAAGTTCTAACAGATGTCGCTATTTGGTACTGCACAGTGTTTGTTTGATTCTGAACTATTAGCTCAGAAGCCAACAAACAAAACTGACTTCTGATAGAACAGATGTCGTTACGTGTTACTAAAAAAGGTTTTTTTTGAGAAAATACCGTAATTTTGTACAAAATATTTAATAAAAACTATCCTATAGCGTAAGTTGCACCAAGCAAGACACATTTATAGAATTTCAATATTGTTCAGTGGTTTCGGAGATTAGCGCGGCCAAAATTGTGACATGAGAATTTTATATATAGGTATAGATATAGATACTGTAAAAAAAAGAAGTGAGAACTAAGGTACCAAGTTATTATTTGGCAAATTTGCATAAACATAAAACAGGTCATTTATATATAATATAAAACTGTCAGTGTCGATGTATTTAAGGTTTGCGTCTGTAATCAGTTTCACCTTTCGTTCAAGATGGTTTTGATGCCGCCATCTATCAGTCGATAACGGTCACTGCAAAACTGTCCCTGTATTTTTATGTCGAGCCGGTCCTAGGTAGCCAAATATCCAATGAGCGCAGCATGACGTCGCGGCTCCCATGTTACTTTGGCGAGCTGCTGTTGGTTCACTCACTTCGCTTACGTGACGTGACGTTTGGACGCGGTCAACAATCAACAGAGTAACATGGGAAGCCTCTTCCATACCGCGGCTGCTGCACAAAACTCAACAACATGACCGGCGTGTTATACGCATCGCTGGTCTTCACACTAATTAGAATAAGAATTTAATTCGTGTCGTGTTCAATTTTTTCCTCAAATATAATTTTATAATAATTGATTAAATAATAATTAATTTATTTGGCTTCACACTTATCTACCTATACTAATATATAAAGCTGAAGAGTGTGTTTGTTTGGTTGAATCTCAGAAACTACTGGTTCGAATTGAAAAAAAGAATTGTTGGATAGCCCATTTATCGAGGAAGGCTATAGGCTGTATAATATTACGCTACGACCAATTGGAGCGGAACATCAATGAAAAATGTTGCAAGATGTATCTCAAAATTATTCCGCCCGACAAATATTATCAGGTGAAATGCCTTAACTAAATATTGCAATATTAGCGCGTGAAGTTTATAAGCCCGGATAGCTCAGTTGGTAGAGCGTAAGGCTCTTAATGCCAGGGTCTAGGGTTCAATCCCCACATCGGCGAATATATTTTTATTTTTTTTTTATTTTCTACATTGCTTTCTTCTAAGGCTTAGATACATTTAATTTATTAAAATTTTATAACGACTAATTAAAATTAAATAATTTAATTAATAGCTCATTTGAAAACTGTGACAACTATAGGCACCTATATAAAAATAATTTTCCTAGTGTATTTAATTTAATATTTAATTAAATATTTACTATATTAAAAGAAATTTATTAACTTAAAAAAAGTATAAGTAAATAGGTACCTACTGCTTTTTAACGACAAAAACTTTTGAACGGTACTCCGATCATTATGAAATTTGGACACAACATTCATCTCGGTAAACTAAGATGAAAGTGCGGACTCATGTCCCTTCCTTCCCCATTCGTTCTTTTGCATCCGGGTGAAACCGGGCGGGACCGCTAGTATGTTAATACCTACGTGAAGAAAAAACTCTTCTTTAAACATATTGCGCGCATGTAGGAGTGTGAGATTTGGCATAGTTAAAGTTCATATCGAGAAGGAGTGGAAAAAATAACATTTATTTGTAATAATATGTGTAACAAATAGATTAAATTAAAATCTTTGATTAACGTCTGATAAGTACTCTTCAATAAATAAAATTATCGACAAATTTTTCGACAAAAAATATATTTATAATTCAATATATTTATGTTTCGGTTCGGATTTGGACTTTCTTCAGAATTGAGCTAAATATAAAAATTAATTAGTTTCTAATAAAATTTTGAAATAATATTTTGTTTTTAATCAATTTTTTCCTTCTTTTTAGGTACTTACAAATATATCCGTAACTGTACTTATTATTTCAATATTTAAAAAAAAAACTCAATTATAGAAACTAATAATTTTAATTAGTTTTTGTTTTTTAGCTCAATTCTGAAGGAGATCCAAGTCCGCACCGAAACGTAAATTTATTGAATTATAATTATATTTTTTGTCAATATAATTGTCTAAAAAATTGGTCGATAATTTTATTTATTGAACATTAAATTAAATACATATAGATAATAAAATATGCGCTCATACACGGTCAAAAATTATTTTTAAAAAAATTAGCATAGTAAATGCGAAGTGAACGGGTCGCCAGTTCTTTAAAAAAAAACATGTTTTTTTATGAAACCGCGTCACACAGCGCCTTCTGTTGAACGTTAAAAAAACACACGCCGTACTAAATATTTAACGGCAATGGGAGCACCATCTGTAACGTAACACCAACACACGCAATACTAAACAATAATAAACAAAAAATATTGTATACCTACAAGCATTGTGCAATTAAACATTACTAGTGTGACCTGTGCGAATTATTCGCACTAAATAAGTATAATAATTATCACTTTACAAAATTATTTTTTAAATATGATTTCAGGTATTCAATTCGTTTCTAATTTTGCACACTGCTTATAACGTTCTTCTTTTTGTTGTATTACAATATGAAGCTTAGATGACAGATCGAAGAAATATTTTACTCAAATTGTCATATAGAGGCGCAAGTAGCAAAAGCGTTGAGCTAAGCCGTCAGATGGCATCATGCAGCATTGCTGTGACGTTGTTCAGCGTTGCTCGCAGTTTCAAAATTAAAGCTGTTAGATGGCAGTATGCAGTATTGTGTCTGTTGTATTACAATATGAAGGTCAGATGACAGATCGAAGTGTTGACGTTGTTTCAAAATTAAAACCGTCAGATGGCAGGCGTTGTTCAGCGTTGCTGTATTTTAATTAATTTACAAAAACAAAAGCAATAATAAATTTTTTAGTTGTCGATGTCAGTAGAGCAAGCAATTATCTGTAAAATGATATATAATTTATGTGGAGAAATTATGAGGTTTTTTCTCAAAAGGGAGGCAAACATCTTTAACTTTAATTAATATATATATGATGTCTATATTCTTTGTTCTCCATTAAACCTAACTGAACCACAGCAACGCGTAGCCGGGTTAAGTACTAAATAAACAACTTTTCTAACTGGATCTGTTCAAAACCATTCCCTGTCAAAATATAAAAAAATAACACGTCTATAACTCAGTACAAACTATTTTTATTGGATAACTATTCGGCAGTAATCATCAATTTAAATTCATATAAAATCCGATTTTTTTCCGATAATAGAATTCTTTGGATAATTATGCATAGTAATGTTTCCGTTTAGTAATTGACACTCATTATTTTTTTGTGACCATACTAAAACTGAACGAAAATCAACTATAATTAATTATCTGATCGATGTTTTAACAACACGCTTAAAATTGTTGTATAATTTATTTAATTATTTGTCAGTTTTTGTGTTTTTGCCTATACATAGTATACGGGTAAGTACACTATTTATGTTGGTCGGATAGCGGGACCTAGAAGCCATTACTATTCCATCACAAATCTTGTATTTCGTTTTGAAGGAAAGTAATAATTTTAAAATGAATTTTCGAAGAAAATCAGTCATATGAGAAATTTGCTTCTTATCTTCAGCGGTTTATTAAAAGACAATTTCCGCTATTTAAAGGCATCATCTAATAGATGGCAATATCGTAGAAACCATCTTGAACGGAAGACAAAACATAGCTACAGACGCAAACCAGTTTTGTGATCGGTTTCCGCTATTTAGAGACATTGACTGACAGATAGCATCATCGTAGAAATCATCTTGAACGGAAGGTGAAACGTAGCTACGGACGTACATTAATTTTATTATTGTTTTCCGCTAATTAAAGGCATCTACTGACAGATGGCGGCATCGTAGAAACCATCTTGAACGGACGGCGAAACGTAGCTACGAACGCAAATCAATTTTGGTCATCGATTGCCGCTATTTAAAGACATCTACTGACAGATAGCGGCATCGTAGAAACCATCTTGAACGGACGGCGAAACGTAGCTACGAACGCAAATCAATTTTGGTGATTGATTTCCGCTATTTGAAGACATCGACTAACAGATGGCTGCATCAAAACGCATGAACGGAAAGTGAAACACAGCTACGAACGCAAAACAATAAGCACAGCGAACGTAATTTACGAATGATTTAATTTTTCAAAAATTGAGAGTGGTAAAAACAAATTACTACAACCGCGCGTTAAGTTAAGCTAGTAGCAATTAATACATTATTTTGTCTGCAAGGTTTGGCACTGCGACCGACGGTTTTTTTTTGTGAACGGTGTCAATTACCATGTATGATATATAGTGAAGAGTTACGCATGACCATCTGTCATCTGTTTCATCGTTGTACCAACATAATTGGAAGTAAATATAATTACCAAATAATTGATCTGTCCTCACTCCATTGATAGTGTATGAGTTATCCAATTTATTTAAAGTAAATCATTTTTATGATGGATTAATATTTGATCGTGTCATCTTTTTACGGCCGTGACAGCTACGCAGTTGTTTTTACAGAATTTGTACCCGGTTTCTGGTACGCCAAATCATCATAATATATATTAATACGCTAAGGTTAAAGATGTTTGCCTCCCTTTTTAGAAAAAACCTCACAATCTCTCCACATAAATTATTATATATCATTTTACAGATAATTGCTTGCTCTACTGACATCGACAACTAAAAAATTTATTATTGCTTTTGTTTTTGGAAATTAATTAAAATACCGCAACGCTGAACAACGTCTGCCATCTGACGGCGTTAATTTTGAAACAACGTCAACACTTCTATCTGTCATCTGACCTTCATATTGTAATACAACAGACACAATACTGCATACTGCCATCTAACGGCTTTAATTTTGAAACAGCGAGCAACGCCACAGCAATGCTGCATGATGCCATCTGACGGCTTAGCTCAACGCTTTTGCTACTTGCGCCTCTATATGACAATTTTAGTCAAATATTTCTTCGATCTGTCATCTGAGCTTCATACAACAAAAAGAAGAACGTTATAAGCAGTGTTCAAAATTAGAAACGAATTGAATACCTGCATTCATATTTAAAAAAGTGATAATTATTATACTAATTATTTAGTGCGAATAATTCGCACAGGTCACACTAGTCTCATTTATAAGTGGACTAGCGGCCTGGTATGGCTTCGCCCGAATTTGAAGATTGCAGACGCTTTTTCGTCTACTTACGTTGCAAAATTGGTCTGCACGAAAAGCGCTTTTATTTTAACGCGATAATATGTAGCCTACCTATTCTGCGAGTCCATTCTAAATATTGGTGAAAAATTTTTGAAATCGGATGAGTAGTTTCGAAGATTACCTCCTACAACCAAACTTACGAACTTCTCTTTATAATATTATAGCATAGGTATAATATCTATACCTATTAATATAACATTCTCGTGTCACAATTTTCGCCGCGTTAATCTCTGAAACCACTGAACCGATTTTAATGAAATTTTGTAAATGTGTCTTGCTTGGTGCAGCTTACGCTATAGGAAAGTTTTTATTAAATATTTTGTAATAAATTACGGTGTTTTCGCAAAAAAACTGATTTAGTAACATGTAACGACATCTGATAGAATTTTCATAAAGTTATTAGTTCAGAAGCAAATAAAAAAACTATTTTGGTACCAAGTAGCGACATCTGTTAGAAATCGCTCAAAGCTATTAGTTCAGAAGCCAATCTTGTAGAATTTGCTCAAAGCTATTAGTTCAGACGCCGGGCCGCGAACGAAATACATTTTGCAGAATTATATCTATCTATAGAATTGGATTTTTAGGAGTTTTAGATTCTTCAGGTTTTTTAAAAGTTAGACTTGTCGAGTAATTAAACACGAACAAACGCAATGTGCATCATGAAATCAAGAAGACTTACCAGGAAACGACCTTAGCTATTAACCCCAATTATATAATTTCTCGGTCAAAGGTCATTACCATTGTACGTATGGACCTCCATAAAAGCCCATATAAAATAACGTACGCCGCATATAACAACTAAGTGGCTCGTTTAAAGAATGAAATAGTTGAGCAATTTTATTTCGATATTTCGACCAGTTTTAAAATTCGGAGAATTACCTACAATATACCGTAGAAATAACAATCTTACAGTGCAGTATTTTCTATTATCATTCCAACTTACTAATGGGGAATGGTAGGTACTAGTTTAGCTTAAAAAAAAATTGGTTGTCTGTAAAGTCGGTTTACGGACGATAGTTTTACGTGATAACGTATTCCGTAATACATAACCTAAATTTATATAATAATTATAATAATTCGAATCTATGATATTGCATCTTTCGCTTCAAATTTAGGTTAATTTTTAAAACTTGGAACTAAAAGGATTAAAAACTATTTATTCAAGTAAAATTCCTAACAATTTTATTTATTTAAATTACTCATCATATAATATAATTGTTTTTTTTAACTTTCTTTCATTCGTATTTATTTTAAGTCTCCAAGATTAGCTGTCATAATATTTTGAAAACAATTGTTTCACTGTTTATATAAAATTCCAAAACCTACTTACAATATTTAAGTATTTTCATACGTCAAAAAATTGATTTTTATAATGATAAAATTTGTAAGAAAACGATTTTTTCGAGAGATGAGACCTAGCTAAAACGATTTTTTGCCCCCCAAAATCCCTTTTCAGTAAATTTCATCCAAATCGTTAGGGCCGTTTTCGAGAAAAGCACGCACAGGGTCAGGTGGAACGTTATGAACGTTACGAACGTTAGGAACGTTACGACCGTTACGAACGTTAGGAACGTTACGACCGTTAGGAACGTTACACTTTTTCGTGCATGCAGCCGGTGTTTTATCAATTTATAAGATTGGTGATTCATCAATTTATAAGACGTTATCACGTCAATAATTTTTCAAAACTTTACATTATTTTTTCGTTTTGAGGTCTCCCGAATCCAAAAAAAACAAAACACATTTTTGGAAAAACTCTGTGCGTCTGTTAGTCTCTGATATAGGTCAAAAGGATGACCGGATTGAAACCAAATTTTGGGAGGATGTTTGGTATGCAAATATGAAGAGCCCTATCTTTTTTGGGGAAAATCGGCGCTTGCACAGAAGAGATATATGCTACAACGGTGTTTTTTATACAATAATGGTATACTTATCATAACGGCTTATTATTCTATTTATTTTTTCAAGAAAGTTTTTTTAAACCATTTTTTTTCTGAACTTTATAGTCTCGGAAACATTTTGAAAATAAAAAAAATCAGTCGCTCTTGTTTAATGGATCTGTCAGAAAATAGTTCGGCATGCTTTGATTAATTTTTACATGACATGGAACATATTATGTAGGTAACCATGGCAACAAAATATAGCAAATATATTGAATACTAGCCATTACCCGCGTCACCTCACGCGATATCAAAAATTTTATTTTCTTTATTATGATCAATTTGAAGTTGAAATGGTCCCGTCGCCTAATTGGCTGGAATGTTGTTGCGTGAAACCACACAGTCATTGTTACAGTTACAATGCTAGGTGTCGGGACTCAAACCATATATTTCAGTTTTATGAAATTCCTAAGATAAGCCGTTTCACGAGTGAACTACCTTAAGAGAGTCTATATTTAAAATATCTAATAATAATTTTGTATTATTTTCCAAGATGATGTTGTATCATAAATGTATTATTTGCTCGGCTACAAACTTGTAAATTAATATTTCAAACAGTTGTTTGTAATTTGTCTTATCTTGTACGTTTTTTGAATATATATTTATTTTAAGACAGGTATTGTAACCAAAGTGTTACGCGATTATTGCCACATTAGTAGATATATAAGAAATATAATTGTACACGGCGGCCATTAGGTGCCAAGAATTTTTTTTGGAAATTCTGCCAGAATAAACAGACTGCAACTGACTTTTTCAAGGGTGTTTAAATTTATTAAAAGATATTTATTTCATAATAAACATCAAACAAATTTCAGAACAATTTACAATGAAAATTAATTTCTATTCACACCTGGTGAAAAAATCTAAAATTCAAAAATCGTGTGTTGCTGCATTGAAAATTTACTTTTTCTTCATACCTCGATCTATATTCAATATTTTTAGGTGTGAATATTTTCGAACAATCCGCAGGGAAAAAACAATAATTTTTAAACTGACATACAGATTGATTTTTAAGTTGATTATTCATGTAGAAAACAAATAGACGATCAAACATTTTAAGGAGGTTGAGGCGTTAAACGAAGATAATGAAAAAAATTTTAAATAAAGTTTTTTTAATAGATTTTTTTATGAAAAAATTTTCTGTAAAAAATCCAAAATCATTAGGAGATTTATAAAGTTAAAAATTTAAAAAAAACTTAACATGTAGTCTTATGGAAAATATGTCAATCTAGCATGCAAACGGTACATTTTAATTTTTTGCAAATAACCAAATAATGTCAGCAGTTCCAAAAACTAACTATATAAAAGCATCGATGTTTTACGCATATTTTAATATTTTTTCCAATTTAATCAGGAGATTTTTAATCAATAAAAAAAATTATTAAACCTTAGCACTTTTCGATTATGGACTTTTATTCTTGACAATTTTAACTGAATTTTCAACTTTTTAATGATTTAATTTTCATTTTTATTACTTCTACTTTCTTTTTTTAATTATTTACTGCAAAAAATATGTAAAATACAGATATTTACATAAATTTATTTTTTCTAGCCTAACTTTGTACAAAAAATTCAAAAGCTAGTCCGTTAAGTTACAAGTAAAATACTGAAATAATTAATTAATATTTAAAAAAATATATTTATTTACCTATGCCTCGATGACAATAATTTATTGGTATCATCGACTTATAACCTTTTGTAAAAATGTATTATAGAAAAGTTCCCATTTAGAATTCGACTTACTTTTGATTGGGACTGTAACGCATCAACCTCCATAAGTAGCTTTTTTATCAAAACTCAAAAATAAACTACAAACGTGTACCGAATCATGGCTACGACGCACGCCTCTTTGTGTCCAACCAAACGGGGACAGCTTCGAATAATTTCTGAGAATACTTGATAATGACATAACATATCTTCACAGTGACATAACATAACGCCAAGACCGACATCTAAATTTTATAAAACTTTGAAAGCCTGTTTCTCTTTTATTTTTTAGTTTTGATACAAAAGTTACTTGAAATATTTTTCATCAATTTGATTTCTTTCTTAACAAAAAGAATCAACTTAAAAATCATTCTGCATACTGGTTTAAAATGTCAACAATAACAAAACATCGTTTCGGACGGGATTTTATTATTGTTGCAGACAAATTATCAGTTACATAACAATGGAGACAGATGAGGCGCCATAATCACAGACTTGCTTTTGTTTTTAAATAAATTGATTTGCTGAAAGACAAACTTATTTCTGACTACATCATTAACAAGTAACAACGAGTCAACAAGTTATTCAATACATATTTTGCTAGATTCATAACAACTCTGTAATGAAATATTATTTTATGCGCTATTTCTGTTAATTTCATTTTACGATTTTATGAAACAATTCAATCCTGCATACATTAGAATGCAACCGTATAGTTATTTAATATACAGTGTGTTTTGAAATAAACTGTCCGACTGATCGCATTCTACCACTAAACCACCGTCGCCCTTAAAAACTTGCTGCTTACACTGCATCACTAAGAGCTGTTTATAGATACTGTTTTTCTGTAAGCATTCTCAATTTCAAAAGTATATTAAAGAATTCGTTTTTTGCAATTTTTTCAAGACATACCCCTTTAAAAAGGTGCGATTTTTGACGAAAACCGAAATCTTTCGGAAGTTTGGCAAAATCATCATGCTCATAGAAAAAAACACGCTGAATTCAATGAGCACAAACAAACGTCTGTATAGTTTTCAGACAATCATATAAAACCTTCGAATGGAAGTAGTTTCCAAATTAAAAGAGATACAGATGCTCATTGAATCAGCGTATTTTTTCGGTAAGCATTCTCATTTTCAAAGGTATATTAACGAATTAGATTTTTGCAATTTTTTCAAAGCATACCTACCCCTTTAAAAAATACGATTTTTGACGATAATCGAAATTTTTCGGAACTTTGGCATATAGCATGGTCGTAAAACGTCGTGTGTCGTCCAAAAAAGTTTTGAATTAAAAAAAATAGTATTTAACCATCCCCCCTCACTTTACAAGTAACGCCAGTGGCCCACGAGCTAGTACTAAAACTGAGTAAAACAAAATAGTTAACAAAATTTGGCCCACTTCTCAAAAAGGTTCGCACTGATCTATGACGTCAGTCATTATTGACACGGTTGAAATCGTGGTCTCCTGTGTTCTTACAGTAACTTTTTTTGGGAACTATAAAATAGCAGCTTTTCATGCCTTAACAGTTGGACCGATTTTGACGGGACTTTTAGCTGATGTTATAAGGAGTAACTTAGGCTACTTTTATTTTAGAAAAAGAATTAGGGCGCAAAAACTTATAACCCAAAAATTGCGAACAAAATCCGATTCAAATACGGGACGTATTATGTAGAAGCGGGCAGGTATCAGCTAGTATTATATATTATTTTTAGGGGAGGATAAGCCCATTGGCACTTTTAATATTCCACTTTACTCATGCAACAATATTGTGAAAGCAAAGTATTATGTTTATAATAATCTATAAAAAAACTTTTCAATTTTCTATGGCATATTAAAATATACACGATACATCCTCCCGTAAACATTAAAATATATATAATAATAACTGCATGTACCTACCAGTGGCGGCGTAGGTCCCCAGGTTTGTGAAGTGCTATAGGAGAAGATTTGTTCTTGAACTCAAGGGCATAGGCAGAAATTTTGCAAAGAAATATATTCAGAAAACCAGCATTTTTTTATTATATGACTTGCCGTCAATTTTCAATTGAGATAACGGTGTCTGAATAAAATTACATACGACGTCATTTATCGGATTCATTGTTGATATTTCATAGGTATAACTGAACCAAGCGAACTATATCCAGTTGAAAACCGCATGGCTAAATCAACATGACGTATGGTAGCTATGTACACTCGAGTTACAGCCTCATGCCACAGCTCATGCTATTCTGTAACTGGTTGACCTTGCTAACGTCATGGTTGCCATAGCAACGGACGTAACAAATGCATGTTTTACATTCGCCTGGCAGAGCTCTTCATTGTAGTGCGTATGCCACTGCGTAGTTCATCGGAATTGGGACAATAAAACACAACGTTTAAACTATCATTTCATAATTTATATAGTATTACTAGCGGTCCGTTCCGGTTTCACCCGGGTGCGATAAATATAATTCTCAAAAATGTATTTCGTTTGCGGCCTGGCGTCTGATAGCTTTGAACAGATTCTATCAGGTTCGCTTCTGAACTAATAGCTTCGAGCGAATTATAACATGTGTCGCTACTTGGTACTAAAACAGTTTTTTTTATTTGCTTCTGAACTAGGTAATAGCTTTGAGTAAATCTTATCATGCTACTTAAACAGTTTTTTTAGAGAAAACATAATATTTAACAAAAACTATCCTATCGTGAGTTGCATCAGACAAGACACATTTACAAAATTTCATTAGAATCGGTTCAGTGATTTCGGAGATTAGCGCGGCCAAAATAGATATAGATTGGACATGAGCGCATTAAGCCTAATTTATTTATTATAATATGTATTCGATGTATAAAAATATTTCTTATGGGAAATGATCTACAAGAAAGGTGAACGTGCCCTTCGCAGCTATTTCACTAAATACCCGCCACTGGTACCAACTACAACAAAAGGACTAAACTATGGGCATTGAGGAGCGGCAGTTGATTTCATATACTTGTTAAAAATACACATACAGGAAAATTAGAGACATCGGGCTTCTTCCCGCGATCACATATTTGAAAAGTTTCGAATTTTTGAAGTGAAACTTCTTTAAGCGCGATGCGTAATAAAAGTGATACAGTGTTGTGGATTGTCGGAATCGATTCGGCTTGACTTTTTCTATAAGTTCGCTTAATATAAAACGGGCCAAAAATCGCTTAGTGTCTTTAAAAGTTGCAGATTTGCAAAACGCATGAAAACGTGAAAATATTTACGTATTTGGAAAAATGTATGAACATCTCAGATTTGCTTAATAGTAACGTGTCTTTAGAAAAAAGTACGCTGAATCGATTAAGCTTAAGCGCAAATTCGTATCTCGATTAGTTGAGACGCTATGATGGTTTAAAATTTTAACAGTTTTAATTGGCTATTTCTCCAAAACTAAAAGAGATACCTGGTTGCGGATCCGGAATCGATTCAGAATGACTTTTTCTATAAGTATGTATAATATCAAACGAAACAGAGTGAATTTTTTTTTTAATTTTTCAATTTTGTAAGAAGGGGATCCCCTTCTTACTTTTTCCGTTTTTAAAAAAATCAGAAATCGGTGACATATTGTTTACATACGACTTACAACTGAGGTTATTCTTATGGAAAAAATTACGCTGAATCGATTCCGACCACTCCCACATCTGTATCATTCGTCGTTTATAAATGTTTTTAATTTTTTCTCAAATACCTAATATAAATAAACGCTCATAACTTTGCAACTAAAGGTGATACAGGGTTGCAGATTGTCGGAATCGATTCAGCTTGACTTTCTCTATAAGTTCGGTAACTACTGTACTAAAATATTTTTTTTTCGTTTCCATAGCTAATTCATCTCTTGGTGATAGATCACTATTCATAAAAAAAAAATAATAAATTGAAAATATGGATCGGAATAACCCTATAGCTTTTGGTTTACCTTTGAAAAAAATAATAAAATAAATTTAAAAAAATTAGTAGGTATACCGCGTTTTTAAAACGAATTAAAAAGTATAAAATATTTTTTTTTAACTTGTAGAATTTGAAACGAAAATAAAAAGATTTTTTCATTGATAGCTACTTATATAACTGTCGCATGAGCCCCACATTTTTCGTTTCAAATCCTACAAGTTAAAAACATTATTTTATACTTTTTAGTTCAATTTAAAAACTTGGTAGGTATACGTATTAATTTTTTGTTCAGTTAATAAAAACGTAGTAAATACAAAAATACATCGTAAAAAAATATAAATATTATATGCGTCATGGGAGTCAAACCCGCGACCTTCGTGTTAGCATTAGCACGTCGACGCTCTAACCAACTGAGCTACGACCAATAATTGCAAGGTGTCGTACAACGGTAAATAAGGGCCAAAAATCGCTAAAGTGTCTTAAAAAGTTGTAAATTTGCAAAACGCATGAAAACATGAATTTTTCTGATGTGTGTGTCCGTAATATTTCGTACGGCGAGTGTACAGCAGCACGGGGCGCAATGTTTATGAAGGCCTAGTGCGACCTCTGAACCTCAATTGTGTTCCGCAGGGTGAGTGCCGAGACACTGTCTGCTTCACACAATGGACGTCGTATGCGTGTGTGTATTATTGGCATCCCGGGAGATCTGACCACAATTCGTCGTTGGACAAAGCATAAATAGGAGAATAGAAGTGCGTATTGAATAACATAAATAGTAGCAATTGTGCACGAGTTGTGACATTATGAGGATCAGCGAGCTTTAACAGTCACACGACTTACAAATTGATATTTATTATTTCTCAAACACTCAACAAACTACAATATATGAGCACAATCAAGAGGCCTTGATAGGTTTACCAAATTCGCGTTGGGGATGTAGATGCAGCCCATACGTCCTTGGAAACGAAACTCTGACTCTACTGAACACTGTAACACTAGTCACTACTGCCATAAGCCGCGTGTCGTACCGTCAAAGGTGCTGACTGAATGAGATAGATTCAATACTTCTAACATATGACAGGGATATAATATGCTTATTTACTGACTACAGCCAAAGCCGATCTAAATAACACGCTACAACTTGTGGGGCAAGAGTTGTGCGGTGTACCTACTGCGGGGGTATCTGATGATCGCGAAAGTCAGCCACACAAACACACACGAGTTTTGTGGTCTGACAGTGGCTGTTGAATTTTAGCCTTAACTACTACATTATTTCCTAACTTGAATAAATGGTTAAATATGAAAATTGTAATTCGTACTAAAATTATGAAGTGTCTAAGATTTGAGTTGTTCTGCAGCATTCATAGAGGAAGTGCCACTGTATTGCATTTAACGTCCGTTTCTCGACTTTATGTCATAGACGCCATTCGCACCATTACTATTTTCCATCTATCACACTTTCCGTTATTTTCTACATTAATTAATAGCAATGGGCGAATAAAGGAATTTTAGGACATTAGGCTAAGGCAAGCAAATTTTGAGCGTAGGAGTTTGACAGGTAATCCGGTCATGATCTTGAATAAGGAACCATCTCGATATTCATCTGGAATGATTGAGAGAAACCATGGAAAACTCCAACAAGATGGCCGGTGTACAGAAATTACCGTTTCTCGGCGAGAGGCAGCAGGAAAAAGTTCCCGCCGGGATTCGAACCCGGTACCTCCCGAATGCGAGTCTATATAGTGCTCTCACCAACTCGGAACTTTGATCTCGTAACGTAAAAGTTTAAGAAACGCTGCCGTACGGAAAAAACTATCAGCGAAAATCGTCTTTGAGTATAACAACAGATTAATAGGTATAGACAATAGAGTTGAACATACCCGGTGGCAGTCTCGGTGATTGTTCGACAAGTTCGCTAACGCTTTAGTACAAGTTGCTGCCGTATGAACATCAATATCGTGAGATACCGAATCTCGTGTCGCATATTTGCCTAAACGTACTGAGTTGCTGTGTATAAAGAAAGAATCCCAATGGCTGTCTCTTCATAGTGTCATTGTACAAATACTTCTGTTAGTACAGTAGTTCTCGTATATTATTTGGTCGAGCATTGCCCTACCACATCCTTTTCTCGAAGCGACTCACGGCACTTTTGACCCTCGTGTAACTTCATTGCGGATAAAGCAAGAAATTTGAATTTGAAAGGAGGTAAAAAAAATTGGTTGTCTGTAAAGTCGGTTTACGGACGATAGTTTTACGTGATAACGTCATAAAGAAACATTGAACCATACTCGTAAAGTGTTGAAAAATAACTTTTTTTATTTTTCACATTATACGTATACGTTTCCAAACATTTCTTTTTTCATATATAAATAGTAAAATTAGAGTTCTAACCAACTGTAGAAACGGTTTTTAAATATAATGAAGCGTTTTCAAAATACACGCAGTTTTAATAAACGGACGGTCGGGTGGTGTAGATTTTTCACTCCCTGTAAGTATATATACGAGCGAACTGTAACAGTCTATTGGAAGTTTGTGTCTTGTGATCTTTAATAAATACATTTTTGTAGCTGTCAAACTTGGGACGATCGTGCTTCTCTATCGCTTATACTGCGCTCTCGCTTGCACGCACAGGGTCAGGCGGAACGTGACACATTTCGGAACGTGACACTTTTTCGTACATGCAGCCGGTGTTTCATCAATTTATAAGACGTTATCACGTCAAAAAAATTAATTCTAACCGATTTTATAACGATTGAATATTGGAAATGTTATATGGTTTTATACGTTTGTCTAAAATTGGTATTGCTAAAAAAATCGTTATAAAATCGGTTAGAATTAATTTTTTCCAAAAATTCCAACGGGATACTAAAGTTGAATGGATTTGTGATTTTTCTGGCTTTGTCCGACCAGCGAAACCCGTTTGTGAAAAAAATGGCGCAATTTGCATTATTAAGGAAACAAAAAAAAGTAATCGTTAATTACTCGAGAAGTAATTGACAGATGACGCTAAAATTATTCACGCATGTTTGGGTCATCATTTTTGATAATTTTCAGGCATCTATGTGGGGTCATTATTTAGTAAAAAAATAGTGAAAAAAACGTGTTTTTTTAACTTTCGGGACTATTTGCAAGTTAACAATTGCACTTAGCGACCTCTATCAGTGCTCATTCTTTAGGAAATTTCATAAGGAACAACTTTTTCAATGCATAGGCTATACTAAAAGTCAACAGGAACGGAGATATTAAAGGAAATAGAGAAAAAAGCACTATTTTCATCACTAATAATTTGTCAATTATAAAATCAAGCACACCAACAATTTGTAAACAAACTTAGAGGGTTGAACTACACCATTCCAACAATAATCTCGCCTGTGCCCGAATAATTCACTTTTTAATGTTTTTACCTCCTCGCCGTCTAGCCTACTTGTAGTTTACGAATTGTTGCTAATCAAAGTTCTTTAATTTTGTCACTGACACACTCACCGATCATTAAAATTCTAAGCTACTTCTAGCAGTCTCACAAAATAGAAACTTTGAATTTTAAATAGCGTTTAGCCTATAAAGGAAGGAAAAAATGAAAAATCGAGAAATTTCATTATTCGAAAAATCAGGGAGTGGGCTTTAAGAAAATCAGTAGCTGACGGACAAGATATATTACCCGAGGATGACCTACAAAAAAAAATGAGATCCCATCTAAAAACATAAAAATGTAAAAAAATGCCAAGTCTCGCAATGCAGTTCTTCCGCTGCAAAAAGTTGTGAGATCTTATGTAAAACCAAGTCAGTTATTTTAGTTAGTGTCTATATGGAAGCACCTGTCCAATAACTTTGTTATAAATTGTTGTCTAATCAATTGCCTATCAACATTTATAGTGACCGTGTCACTATTAGACATCTTTATTTCTATAATCAATCAATCAATCAATCAATCAGTACTGTATTTGAGAACCAAATCTATTACAGGAATTCGTCACTTTACAAATTTATATAAACAAAATTTACAAAAACAAAAAGGAAAAAAGAAAATTTGCAAAATAGCATATTTATGACTTATTCAAATAACATGAAGCTTCTGATTTTGACCATATTTACAATATAATAATAAATGTCTGAAATTTTTTGATTTGAGAGGTTTGACAAGAGCTGCTCTAGGGTAATATAATTGCGGTCCTTTACAATATATTTTGCTATCCAGGCACTTCTTATATGATGATATATCGGACATGAAAATAAGACATGATGTAGGTTTTCTTCTTCCCGCAAGTTACATACCATGCATAAATTGTTTGAGTCCCAAGAATATCTGTAGCCCTTTATTGTGATTCCAATGAATTTAGTGCCCATCAGTATTAACTGGCTGATAACTCTTAATTTGTTTATATTAATTGACGAGGTTAAGTAGTTTTCTATCTTTTCCGAACTTTTTAATACTTGGAAAAGATAGAAAACTACTTAACCTTGTTTATTTCTATAATAATTATAATAGCTTGGCAATTGCACGGCAGCATAATTATGAAAGAATAATCTACTATTTCGATTACTAAGTAAATCTAAACAGTGCACTTAAGAAAAAGTATTTTAATTAGTAGAATATGGTGCCATGTAATTGCTAAATCATTATAATTATTGTCTTCAGTATAAAGTAGTGTTGATCCAATAGAATGTTAAGATGAAGGAAGGTTTTGGTTGAGGATCATAAAATAAGCTTTACCAATGCTTTACCAACGTTGGCCACTAGCGAAACATTGGTAAAGCTTATTTTATGATCCTCAACCAAAACCTTCCTTCATCTTATTATAATTATTATAGAAATAAAGATGTCTAATATTGATACGGTCACCATAAATGTTGATAAGCAATTGATTAGGTAACAATTTATAACAAAGTTGTTGGACTAAAATAACTGACTTGGTTTTACATGAGATCTCACAACTTTTTGTAGCGGAAGAACTGCGTTGCGAGACTTGGCATTTTTTATGTGTTTGGATGTTTGAGACTTGAGTGCAAGAATTCTATTGGAAAATGATTATTTTACGCGCGTTCGATGTTTGCTTTATGTGGTAAAAGATGGCAACAGCAGACAGAGCTAGTATACAAAACATACGCTACAAAGATGTCTTGCAAGATGTTTATCATTTAGTCGTGTGATTTGTTTTTGCAACTGTTTGTTGTTGCGATTGTACAAAAAGATTAAAACAATTTGTTGTCTTGTACATATATGCAAAATTTGACTTACATGCTACACCTAAAAGTGTTTGATATTTTATCTCAAGCAGCAAATTTTTTTTTATGGTTTTAAACAGTGGACACTGCACAAAAAATTTTTTTTGAGTTTAATCTTTAAGAAACGATTTTGAGTTGCAAGACTCGATACGGAAATTTTGTGAGTAGTAAAATCAATGAGCCTTTTTCCTGAGAATAGTGCAGCGAAAGTGTCACGAGAGGCAGCACTAGTAGTAGGGACAAACATAAAATATTTACATGCCAACCAATGTTATTTACGTGATATTATTTTATTATTTAAAAATATAAATCTGAAATAAAAAAAATTTTGAACTGATAAACTTATCACTGAGAGTCATCATTTACATATGTTATCGAAATTATTTTTAAAATTAATTAAATGAATAAAAAATGAATAGTTTTTTGACAGTTTATTACCATTGATTAGAATGAGATATAACCTCAATCTTTTATTAAATTATATTCATTTATTATATTTAATTAAATTTATTTTATTACCATATATTTTTGATTCATATTTCATTTGGAAATAAATCTGAAATTCATAATTATTTTCAATTTCTCTTATTACAGTTTGAATTTATCGCTAATATTTTACTAGAGTCTGCATACTAACCTGTCTATTAATTCATTGTTTTTTCAGATACTTTTAAATTACGACACGCAAGCCAACGTTTTAATGTTACTACATTGTTATCTTTTACAGTTGCAAATTTTAGTTTTGTTCCAGGAACATCATCTTCTGTTAAAAACATTTTTTTTTCAAGTACACTTTAATGTGTGTTTATATGGGGATTTGACAGTGTTTGTCCCTACCGAACTACTAGCGCTACTAGTGAGTGATTTTTCGTACTTCATGAAAAAGGCTCATTGGTGAGGCGTTACGCTCCACCGCTTCAAGTGTGGCATTACGCTCGTCCGCTTCAAAAGAGACAAACATAAATATCTGTAGGATTCAACGTGCGAAAGAATGAGATGGAATACATTACACAGCGTATCTAAAGAGTAAACTCCAGTCGAGCGTCGGAGCTGACACACACTGCACTTTTTTACCAGTGAGATATAGCTATAGTTTGCTACAATTGTTACGAAACACACTCATTGTTACGTCGCTATACTAAAAAAAATGTATTTTCAAACACTGTCACCGTCGGGACATGAACCCGAATCATTCCACTATCGCGGCGGTATGAGTTATTACTTACTCAACAGTGACATATCAAAACAGTCAATCTTTCTAATATTTAAAGCATATCTTTTCACGTCATGCGAGAGCTAATTTTTACCTATGCCAGTACCTATACAGTACAATATGAGAACTCTCGCATACAACACGGTACAACAACTAGGCTATCATATATAGCCACGAGGGACAATACAGTTCGGTAGTCCATCTGAACTCATTGCAACTACACGCTTAGTTGGCAAATGACCGCGACGTTTGTCGATGTGTGGGGACAACAGTTTTCAAACGGCTAAACGGGAAAAATTTTCGAGACTCGATTCCCGTGATGGACGAACCATATAAGTTCCGACAAGTTTGTACGGAACCCTCGGTGCGCGAGTCTGACTCGCGCTTGGCCGTTTTTTTAACATTCAAGTAGCTTTGCAAGAGTTAGTTTAGAAAAGCCGAGGAAAAAACTAAATTTATATTATGAAAATTATGCAATTTGTAGAAATTATCCGTCAATAATTTCAACACTAGTGTGGAAATGTGAGTTTAGATTTTTTAGCGAATTCAATATAGGTGTTTTTTTGTGTATAAATCGAGTCTTGTGTGTATCAGAATACGCTGCCTATATAAAATTCAACCAATGGGACTTGTCCATATATTATTGGCAAATTATTATTGTTAGTTAATTTATTTATTTTTAAATCGTATTCTGCCCACTCGAACATTTATAAATATTTTAAAAATACAAGAAACAACTTAATTTCAATAAAGTTACCTAAAAAAAAGGCTCGCCAGCGAACACACAAACTTTCAGACAAACGCACACCGAACATAAACGCCAAGAGAAATAAAATCTTACATGTACAGAGTTACAAACGTATGCACTCTCGAGTACATTACGAATCAAGGATGGGAGAAATTGAACATTCTATACGATTCGTAGACATTTTCTATCGTCCATTTTTTTTTAAATAATATCAATGTATCGATATACCTACAAATAAATAACACCGTAACTTTCTTTCTCATAAATCAATGGATGCCTTTAAATAGCGGAAACCGACCACAAAATTGGCTTGCGTCCGTTGCTATGTTTCACATTTCGTTCAAGGCAGTTTCTGCATATGCGTTCTGACGCCGGCTTCTATCGGTCGATCCCTTTAAATAGCGACACAAAATCGATTTTCGTCTGTCGCTATGTTTCACATTTCATTCAAGATGATTTCTACAAACACGTTCTGACGCCGCCATCTGTCAGTCGATGCCTGTCAACAGCGGAGACCGATCACAAAATTGGTTTGCGTCCGTAGCTTTGTTTCACATTTCGTTCATGCGTTTTGAAGCCGCCATCTGTCAGTCGAAGCGTTTAAATAGCTGCGTAAACACGTTACTTCTGACCGAAAATAGATGTCGCCCTAAATAGTATATTACATCACAAGGGCCGAAAGTTGAATTTTCGGTCCTGCGCGTCATAACCCCTAAGCGAAGCCGAGGGCATCAAGACGCGCAGGGCCGAGATTTCAACTTTTAAGGCCCGTGTGGTGTATACGATTTTTCTTCATATCCGCTCGAAAGTACGTACTTTCGTCAGCAGGGACGAAAGATTGACATTAACTCCCAGTGATAACGGCGGGAGGAAAAAATTTCTCATGCGTATTTATACTCGTAACTAGGGTTACCGCTGTCATTTAATATAATAAATAACAGGGATGTCAAACTTTCGTCTCTGCTATAAGGGACGAAAGTACGTACTTTCGATCGAGGTATGAAGAAAACAGTTTTACGTCAGAAACTTTTTTACATAGATGACGTTTAGATGGCGCCATGTTTGAACTTATGACTAATACACATCCCTGAGTTAGGATATGTAATATACACAGACGTACTGATTGTCTGAAAAGATAATCGCCTCATAAAAAAGTTAACACACCCATTTGTTTGTTTCAGAACGCAGCTGTCAACTGTGACGTATCAATGTACAAAAAAGAACAACTTGACATGTAAGTAGAGATATCGAATCGGGGTCCAGAATTGGCACCTTGAATTATGGCCGGACGATAATAATTAATTAATATTATAAAATTACATTCCACGCTGAAATTATTTTATCACTAGACGTCCCATTAAGGTTTTTCTTAGAAATTTAATAAAATTTAAGTAAAAAAGTGCTTTATATTCAACTATCGGTCCCGTCCGGTTTCACCCGGATGTAAAAGAACGAATGGGGAAGGGAGGAACATGAGTACACACATTCATCTTAGTTTACCGAGATGAATGTTGTGTCCAAATTTCATGATGATCGGAGTTACCGTTTCAAAGTTTTTATCGATAAAAAGCAGTACCTATTTATACTTTTTTTAACTAATAATTTTTTTTATTAATTAAATAAAATTAAAATAAATTTAAATGTAGGTAAGCCTTAGCAATGTAGAAAATAAAAAAAAATAAAAATGTATTTGCCCAACGCAGGGCTCGAACCCACGACCCTGGTATTGACAGTTGTGTGCTCTACCGATTGAGCTAGCCGGCGTTGTATTCTGACAACGCTAATATGAGAATATTTAGTTAGTGCATTTCACCTGAATAGAAGCTTATTTTTGAGATACATTTTGCAACATTTTTAATTAATGCTCCGCTCCTAATGGTCGTAGCCTGATTTTATATAGCCTATAGCCTTCCTCGATAAATGGGCTATCCAACAAAAAATATTTTTTTCAATTCGAACCAGAATTTCCTGAGATTAGCGCGTTCAAACAAACAAACAAACAAACTAACTCTTCAGCTTTATATATTAGTATAGATTTAAAAAAAGGTCGCGGTAAATTCGCCAACTAAGTGCATTGCAATGAGTTCAATGAGAACAGTATTGCGCCTCGTGGCTATATCTGATAGCCTAGTTGTCGTACCGTGTTGTATGCGAGAGTTATCATATTGTGCTTTATAAACGCACTGATAGCGGACGCTTGTTTTGTATTTGAACTGTTTTACTTTGTATACGTGCGGTTTAAAAACATTTTTTTTTTTTGTGATGTAACAACAAATTTACGGTTTTTCCCTTTACTTGTGCTATTGCTTCTTGCCAAATTTCATGATTCTAGGTCAACGGGAAGTACCCTATAGGTTTTGATTTCCAAGAGTCTTGACAGACAGATGGACGGGCAATAAAGTGAACCTATAAGGGTTCCTTTTGAATTTTTTTCACCGACTGTAAAACCAGATATTTAACAATCAAAAGATGATGTTTTTTTTACAAGACTGTCAAATATTAGCTACTGAAGTATATAAAGACTGTAAAATTCAGTGTTGCAAGTATGACATTACGATTTCTGTAAGACATAAAACAATAGTTATTGTTTTCCGCTGAAACTGAAGGTCGTCTGAAACATAAAATTGCAGTTACATTATTGCTTCAAAAATCTAAGAAATTGTTCTTAATAGCGGACTGTCATAAAATATTTATTGACTTCTTTGAATTTATTTATTGTCAATAATATATTGTTTGTTGAAGCAAATTTTCACACATGGTTAAAAATGAACATTAATTTTTTACTGCAACGCAATGATGATTTTTGGGGACATTTTTTTAGACAAAAAAAAAGGAATTACCTAAATTGCATAGAATAACATAGGGTATAGAAACCGCATCAGTATCGTAAATAAGTTATACCTACTTATTGTAAACTCCGAAAAATAATACTTTTCGAATTTTTGAATATTCTGATCGAAAGCGTTCGATACCCCAAAATTTCTTGATTCCTCGATCGTAAGTACACACTTTCGGCATCAATTGTAAGGCAGAAAGTCTAACATTTACGCATTGCTGGGATTACACGCACCGATGCGGGAAGTACGTACGTACGGGCGGCAGTAAAGAAAAAATAACCTATCAACTGTTGTTTAGATGTCGTTTCCATGGCAACCCTATTACATTTTAGCTAATAGTCGCGAACCGCTGTCATTCGTGTTTTTAAGTATAACCTCAAAGCTGCTTGCTTGGAATTTATCTGTGTTTTTATGTAATTAATAAGTAATTAATTAATTATTATATTTAATAAGCGTACTTAAAAACCGAGGTATGAAGCAAAATAGTATACACCACACTGGGCGAAGGTGTGATATCCTTGCACTGCGCATCATGATGCCCTCGGCAGTGCAAGAATGTCAAACTTTCGGCCCTTGTGGTGTACTATATTTATATTAATTTTATATTTGTGTCGTGTTGATCTGATGATTTTTATTTCGGGAACATTTAAAAGTCAAAATCTGGGAAATTCTAGATATTTTTGACAAACATATTAAGTATTTTACCGCAACGGGAACACCACCTGTTGCACGTTAAAGCAACACTCGCTATACTGAATATTTCACCGCAATGGGAGCGCCATCTGTTGGACATAAAAGCAACACACGATATACTAAATATTTTACGGCTACGGGAGCCCCGTCTGTTGAACTTAACAGCAACACACGTTATACTAAATGTTTTACGGCAACGGGAGTGCCAACTGTTGAATACAGCGTCATTCGTTGGCCGTTGAAACAACACACGCTATACTAAATATTTTACGCCAACGGGGGTGGCGTCTGTTGAACGCAACAGCAACGCACGCAAACGAGACTGAGCCACAGCAACGCGTGGCAGGGTGCAGCCAATTAATCTGTAAGCGCATGGTTAGTGGCGGGAGAAAAAAAAACCGTACAGCGGTTATGGCGAAAAAATGTTCCCATAAGAATAATTCGGTAAGTAAATAATAAGCCACTTACTTTCACTGTCGTTTGTTATTTGGATACGTGAATGGCGTGCTGTTTGCATACGAGATGACATGCGCATGATCCAAAGAGACACTTAAGCAATGTTGCCATGACTCAATAGGCATGATGACAGATTTTGAAATCCAGTTCTTTAATGTAGGTCTACTGTTTCCGAAAAAAAAACATTATTACACAGCAATAAATTAGAAAAGGTGTATTGTTAAGACAACTAAAAAATTTATTATTGCTTTTGTTTTTGTAAATTAATTAAAATACAGCAACGCTGAACAACGTCTGCCATCTGACGGCTTTAATTTTGAAACAACGTCAACACTTCGATCTGTCATCTGACCTTCATATTGTAATACAACAGACACAATACTGCATACTGCCATCTGACGGCTTTAATTTTGAAACAGCGAGCAACGCTGAACAACGTCACAGCAATGCTGCATGATGCCATCTAACGGCTTAGCTCAACGCTTTTGCTACTTGCGCCTCTATTATGACAATTTTAGTAAAATATTTCTTCGATTTGTCATCTGAGCTTCATATTGTAATACAACAAAAAGAAGAACGTTATAAGCAGTGTGCAAAATTAGAAACGAATTGAATACCTACCTGCAATCATATTTAAAAAATAATTTTATAAAGTGATAATTATTTAGTGCGAATAATTCGCACAGGTCACACTAGTTTTAATAAAAGTTGTTTTTATTAAATTTTCATGGAGTTCTGTGTCCATGCAGCTTTATTCCTATTGGCAACACACGGCGCGGCGCTTGGTCATTAACCTGTAAAGACATCTTTAACTGTTTACGGTATGTACATAAGTGATAATGACAAGTTCTTCGGTACATGTAAGCAACCCGAATTGGTTTGTCCACAAGTAGAGGTACCGAATGGCTGACAGCTTCACGAGATCTGTCAAAACCACCGGACACTTTATCCACTCCTATAGGCTGTGTGCACGACGCCTATTAGCGCCGATAGTGGGTAATAGAGAATTATTGAACTAACTTTTTATGGAAATCGCGACATGTTTCTATGGTGATAAGTCAAAAACTTTAGTTGGCCATGATGTGTCAAAAAAAAATGTAATAAGGAAAACTGATGTTAATTTGTTTACACTAACAGCGGAACGTCAAATCAGGGCGCCAATGGTCTTTATTTTACTTAAATCGCCATCAGGCAACAGCCCGGAACACAACAAGCATTTCCAGATCTCTTAGTTTTTTCCTATGTTTTCTTTGTAATTAAAAAACTTCATAAAATTATAACTACTTTCACTTTTAATAAACATTGCTCACTGACATACGGAAAATTGGAGATCGAAGTTTCCCCTAGTGCTCACCACAAACGCTCGCATCAAAAAATTTGTAACTCCACCTCCGTGCATATAGCCCATACATTATGCATATATTTAATAATTCACTATATGAATCATTGTCTATCTACTCAATGTGCGGTGATTGAAGGCAATGAAGCGTATCGAAAATATATCTGCGTTTATCTTTCTTCGATGTAATTCCCTGATTTCCCCGATGATACGATTGGTTGATGTACTTGCTTTCAATCTGAATAAAGTATCTCTGTTTCAAAAACTTTGTCTTTTTCTATGACGTTAACATGGGCGTACCCAGCTTTTAGCTCAGGAGGGAGCACATTAGAAATTTCTTAAGCCGGGTCCCTCGTGCTTGTTTTGCCCTCCTGGATACGCCAGTGCTTACGGCGTAAAAAATACAGAAGTGTATGTTTGTGCCCTAATGGTTCGATTGCGATTTTATTCCTATGCTCAGTATACAATAAAAGTATTATGGATCGTATATTTTGCAATAAATAAATAATAATTAAAATATTTGATTAACGTCTGATCAGAACTCGTCAATGGCCGATAATTTTATTTATTGAATAAATAATTAAATTAATGTTAAAAATTGAACCTCTAAAACAACAAATTTTTGAGGTTGGCGCCTATTTTAGTGCCGACCTTAAAACTTTGTTATTTTACGCTTTTTACTGAGCTTTTTTTGAAGGAGGTTCATTTTTTTTTTAACTTTTTGGTGACTTTGTCATAATAATATGTAGTTCTCCTTCTTCCCTTAATGTAACCTTTGTATTAACCTTCGAGTGTCGCAAAATACATAATATTTTATTAAGATGAAGGAAGGTTTTGGTTGAGGATCATAAAATAAGCTTTACCAGTGTTTCGCTAGTGGCCAACGTTTCGAAAAATTTATTTATAAACGTTGGCCACTAGCGAAACACTAATAAAGCTTATTTTATGATCCTCAACCAAAACCTTCCTTCATCTTAATATTCTATTGGATCAACACTACTTTAACTGATAATATTTTCTGATGGGATTTTTTCCGATCGAAAGTTTTTCTGATATGATTTTCATGATGAGATTTTTTTTCCGAACGCTAGTTGATCTCGTTACTATTGCTATGCCACGACGTCAATAGTGTATCTAAATATATAAAAGTAAACCGTGTTTGACTGACTGACTGACTGATCTATCAACGCACAGCTCTAACCACTGGACGGATAGGGCTGAAATTTGGCACACAGATAGTTATTATGACATAGGCATCCGTTAAGAACCGATTTTTGAAAATTCAACCCCTCAAAGGGTGTAACGGGGGTTCAACATTTGCATGGAGAAATCATATAAGATAGATGCATCAATTCGAAAATGCGCAGGATTACTCTTGTCAACAAATAAACACGTGTTCCATGCTTTTTCAAAATCAACCCCTTCAGACAGTAAAAAGAGGTCAATAGTCTAAAAATTAACATGGGTGTCATTTTCAAGGTTTGTCGGGACGTTGATCGCGTGAATGTCATTAATTTTGAAATTTATTAGGGGGGTCTACGGCGAGAAAGGAGTAACTGTACCAAATAATGGGAATGCACCCGTGTTTCGACTCAATCGCGTGCGAAGCCGCGGGTAACGGCTAGTCCGTCTATATATAAAAACTATGTATAGACAAATGCAGTCAAAAAGTTGCCTTGACAGAATACATTACTGTAAACAACATTTGGTACACATGTAAAATATTTGTACAAACAATTAGTAAAAAAATATACCATACCAAATTTAGTATAGGTACTAAATTTAAAGTTAACAAAAAGTGTATAACGATAATAAATAGCGCGACTGAGAGAGGCCCGTGTGAACAATACGACGTTAACAAACGTAACACGGAGATCCTGTCAGTTCGGGGTTGCTGTATATGATGACCACACCTCCTATTGTTTGAGAGCCGCTGTCCTATACAATACGCATCTTATATACAATAGTTGTGCATTGTAAAGGTACAATGTGTAATATTTTATGTATATCAAACGTTCACAATTAGGAAGTCAAATAATTCACTCAGTTCTAGGGTCAGGCATCATGGCGCACAGGGCAAGATATCACACTTTCGGCCCTTGTGGTGTAATATACCTACTCTTCATGTAAAGGTAATAAAATGGGTAAATTATTTTGAGCTTGAGGATCCAGACACCTGAGGTCTCTTGTTTTTGATAAGTTCATTGTTGTCAGGTGTCTAAAATCCTCACTGCGGATAGATTCTGGTCGCTGACCGTATTGACATGACTTGAGGGCCGGTATCTTTGACATCATTACCTTAAAAGGTAGTATAGGTAGGGGGGAGGGGAAATGGCGCTCACTGGGTAATGGCGCTCACCTCTGTAACTCTGTCAAAAAGGAACGTAGCAACACGTCACGTCGCGTGAAGCGCGAGGGGAGGGGGCCTCTAATAGACAGCGATGCAAACGGGCAGTCAGCTCGCGTCATGCGACCGTGAAAAGCGTTTCTTTGTTTGCGGCCGCGCTGATCTAATTTTTAATTAGGTGCTGAACAAGTTAAGTTGCTGGGCTCGCTATACTATGGACTGTGTTGCAGATTTGCGTAAACTTGTTCATAAATTTGCTGAGCGCAACAATATCAAAAACAATTATGATCAAAGCAGTAAAACAGCCGGATTGGATTGGGGATACTACTTTATGAGACCCTGAGCGGCATTACCCAAAGTCAGGGGCAATGCCGCTCAAACATGTTTTTTTAATAATGTTTTCCTACTACTAGTAGGTGAAAGATATATGCTTTTGTTGTTAAATTGTTGATTACTCGATAATTAAAGACTTTGTTACTCTTCTTAATTTTGATTTATAATAAATAATTTAAAAAATACACCATGTTTTCCTTAAGTGAACGCCATTCCCCCGTCCTACCCTATATTTTTTACGATACCTATTTACTTTTTATGAACATGATATAAATGAATAATAATCAATATAATAATATTAAATATGGATGAATTTATAAAAAGAGCCAATATCTTACGAGCCGATGAGAGCAAACGTATATGAACGTTCGATTGTGTACAATCAATACATAATTACAGGGGAGGCTGAGATTTATCCTGTACTGTGTTGCCGACGTCGGTTTAATACGACTCACGGTGAAACGGAACCACCCCCACAGCGGCGGCGGACTTTACGACAAACTCGCGCCGTCTTCAAGATAATTGATACGCGTTTATCAATATTGATTTTCGCTCTAAAGTTTGTTTGCAAGAAACCCGACTGCACAAAAATGAAATTAATCACCAAAAAAAACCGGCCAAGTGCGAGTCGGACTCGCGCACCGAGGGTTCCGTACAAACACGTAGGTATGTAAATAGTTCGTGTATCATCGAGTCTCGAAGATTTTTCCCGCTAACCGTTGGAAAACAACTAAACGTGTAAATGATATGTCTCATAAGGTCACGTGTGAGCGTCCTTAGATATTCAAGGTCAAAGGTCTCGAAAATCAGTTTTTTGGGAATATCTCGCTTCCTTTGCCCCAAATCGTATTTGCATTTATTATAAAAGTTGTAGACTATAAAATTCTCTACAAATTTTGTCTTAAACAATTTTTTTATACGTTTAACCGTTTTTAAGATAGAGCGCGAAGAGTGTGGAGCGCTTATCCATACATTCCAAGATCAATCGCGAATCCGAGTCCATAGTACGGTTTTTTAACTTAATTATTCGTTAAATATTAGTTAACTTTTTATTAGTAACTATTTAATACATTATAATTATATAATTTATATTTATATGGATTGGGACTCGCGATTGACATTGCGCTATGCGGCTATGGCATGTATCTCAAAAACGGTTAAACGTATAAAAAATTGGTTAAGGCGAAAGTTGTAAAGAATCTTATACTCTTTAACTTTTATAGTAAATGCAAATACGATTTGGGCAAAGGAAGCGACGTATTTCCAAAAAAACTGATTTTCGCAACCTTTGACCTTGAATATCTAAGGACGGTCACACGTGACCTTATGAGACTTTTGAGACAACATTAAGAATGCCAAAATGAAGGTTTATATACAAATATCCAGCTTATTCCGTTTCATTCTGAAGTGAAACTCTAAAGTGACTGTACTATAAAATAATAACCTTTATGTTCCCCTACATTCCTCGGGTCAACAATTAATTAAACTTAAAAGAGTACGCCACTGGTAATATAATTTCAGTGTGCCATATTGTGTACAAGTATTCTTTTCCAAAGATTCTATTCATATAAATTTTTAATCGTTCGTTTCACATTGTCTTTTTTTATTGATTGAGTGTATCTTATGTCAAGGTCTGTTCAATATAATTAAATACAATAATACAGGATGTATTATTGCATATGTTGACTTATTAAATATACCTATCTAATGCCTCTTAATAGCTACTTGTCAGCCACAATTCGTACATCGTGTGACGAATGATGAGCAATATTCAAAAAATATATACCGGGTGTTCAAAACGCCTGAATATCTCAGAGAGATTAAGTTTTTGACGTGATAACGTCTTATAAATTGATGAATCACCAATATTATAAATTGATAAAACACCGGCTGCATGTACGAAAAAGTGTAACGCGTAACGCATAACGCGTAACGTTCCGCCTGACCCTGTGCGTGCTTTTTGCTAATTTCTCGCTCAATTTAAATCAGATCGGTTTGAAACCAGTCTTAAACGAAAGAGGAGAACATTTTACATAGATTTCGTATAACAGAATTTGCCTAAACAGTTTTTTTATACAAATTTATATAGAAAAATATTTTATACAAATTTATATAGAAAAATAGCTGTATAAATGCAATGTTGTGTAATGCATGGCGCGACGCGGTCGGTTGTCTTTGTTTGCCGTACATGGAAATTAGAAGATAACGTATGTCTTGTCTTAACATGAAAACGGCTGCATTTCTAATGTTCAATTTTTTGGCATTAGTATTTTGTGAAATGCTACGCCTTCTAAGTTAAGTATTGGAATAACTAATTATTATTAGAACATAATACTTTGACAGTTGCAAACGTCACGTTTGACATTTATTATCATTCCGACACCAAGGATAAGCGGATTGAAACCAAATTTTGGGAGGTTTAGGTTATGTATTACGGAATACGTTATCACGTAAAACTATCGTCCGTAAACCGACTTTACAGACAATTTTTTTTGTTTGAGTAACAGATCACCGAGTACGCGGGGTAAAATTTTCCAAGTTATCCTCACACCCTCAAATAAAATTTGTTCATTTTGTAACAGGTCAAGGAATGGTACTCTTTTACTTGACCTTGATAACAATCTTAAAGATTAGTTTGTCGTTTTTAAAGTGGAATTTGCATTTCTATTCGAGATTAATGAAACACCATTATATAACGTTGTATGATTGAGACCCCGCGTGCTCGGTGACTGTAGCTTGAACAAAAAAAGTTATGTATATATAATATTATTTTAAACATGCAGAAAAAAGACGTTTAAAAATGGCTAGATTGTAATTTGTATAGACGCTCAACAACGAACTCGCGATCCTGGAAGCGCTAAAAAACGTTGGAATGTAAACTACATTCCAATTTCTCCCTGGGGGATGGCGTTTATACACTGTCAATGTAATCTTAACACAAGAGCGGAATTTGCTTCGGATTCCAAAAAAATTAAATTATGCACAATATTTTTTACAACACTGACGATTTTATGTTTTGAGTTCCAATATTTTAATCTTCATTGTTTGGGGTTAATTTTTATTGTTAATTCATTTCTATTAATGCATATATGCATTTAGTTCTCTGAAGTACATATATCTTTCACAATACCTTCTGTTGGCATTTACCACGTTCAATTCCGAAGCATTGTGGTCATTAATAATTTGCGGTCAATGTACAGACAAGATTTGTTTTGTGACACCTCCGAATCTTCTCGAAACTTTGGTCGACGTGTAATAAATCCTTTCTACGTTGAACACTTTGGATTGCGAAGGTTTATAATCAATGAAGACAGCTGGTCAATGTTTGTGAAAACTTTATCGGCTCTTCGAAAATGATCACCATCAAGGAGTGGTCATGTTTTCATGTTTCACGAAATTTTGATCAACGTGTAATACATCCTTTCTACATTGAACACCTTGGGTTGCGAAGGTTTATAATCAATGAAGACAGCTGGTCAATGTTTGTGGACACTTTATCGGCTCTTCGAAAGTGATCTCTATCAAAGAGTGGTTATGTTTTCATGTTTCACGAAACTTTGATCAGCGTGTAATACATCCTTTTTACATTGAACACCTTGGGTTGCGAAGGGTTATAATCAATGAAGACAGCTGGTCAATGTTTGTGGCAACTTTATCGACTCTTCGAAACTGATTACCGTCAAGGAGTGGTCATGTTTTCATGTTTCACGAAACTTTGATCAACGTGTAATACATACTTTCTTGAACACCTTTGGTTGCGAAGGTTTATAATCAATGAAGACAGCTGCTCAATGTTTGTGGAAACTTTATCGACTCTTCGAAACTGATCACCGTCAAGGAGTGGTCATGTTTTCATGTTTCACGAAACTTTGATCAACGTGTAATACATACTTTCTTGAACACCTTTGGTTGCGAAGGTTTATAATCAATGAAGACAGCTGCTCAATGTTTGTGGAAACTTTATCGACTCTTCGAAACTGATCACCGTCAAGGAGTGGTCATGTTTTCATGTTTCACGAAACTTTGATCAACGTGTAATACATACTTTCTTGAACACCTTTGGTTGCGAAGGTTTATAATCAATGAAGACAGCTGCTCAATGTTTGTGGAAACTTTATCGGCTCTTCGAAAATGATCTCTATCAAGGAGTGGTCATGTTTTCTTGTTTAACGAAATTTTGATAAACGTATAATACACCCTTTCTATATTGAACACCTTCGGTTGCGAAGGTTCGTAATCAATAAAGACAGCTCTTTGTAGCAACTCTGTTGGGCTCTATGGTCAACATCAAGGAGTGGTCGTGTTTTGTGACAACTTCGGCGGTTTCATGACATTTCAGTCAATTTTCAGAAGTGATCAGTGTCACATTATTCTTATCCTGATAATGAAGAAGGATGGAGGCATCGAGATAAATAAGTAAGGGGCAAAAAAGGTTGAGGAACGTAGCTTTATAAGGTAGATTCAAAACATAATCCTTTATTCATTCACTGATACACACACAAACATATAAATACATTAATGGGTACGTAGAGCGTTTCCACTCCCACAACGAGTGGTCCATTGTGTGCGCGACTTGTGCTGCGGCGTCAGGCATGCGAGATGTCGTCGCCTGGGGCCATCTGACATCCGTTCACGTGCTCTGCTCTCTCGGTTTGATCGCGTAGAACTTTCATTGCTGGAATGGGATTTGCCCATAAAGCGAAATGTATGTATATGGGCCCTGATCTTGTGCAGGAAATATTGCCAGTCGTCCATGTTGTTGGTCTTCCTTCTCCCAATTACGGTCTCCTATTGTTGTCCTCGACTCAATGAAGGAGAATCATTCTTCCTTTATGGCAGTCATAGGCCAATCAGAAAAAAACTTTAATTAATTTCAGGTTCAACTACAATTTTATAATTCTTAGTTATTTGAATACACGTGGTTGTCCAGTAGTCCAAATTTACAAAAAAAAAAACGGTTTTATTGGCCTTACTTGATTTTTAGCACAAAAACCAATATTTGGAATAAAGAAGGATTTTGTTGTACCTAAGTATGGTGTGCAAAGTAAAAAACACAATGCGATAAAATCAACTAGATTTATCCACGTTCCGCGTTTGCAATTTTTATATTTCAGCTTCTTAACACGTGTTTGGAGCGCATGCGCAGTAGAGATAAGCTTGACCACTCTGTTTCACATTCCAATTATAAAGTTCTATATTGCTTTTAGTTGGCTATCACAGAGCTGGAGGAATATCTTTTATAGTGTCTCTATCCAAAAATAGGCATGCGTGTGTTATTAATATCAATGCTTCACTTTCTTCTGTTCCACATCATCCATATGTAAAAAATATGTCTTAGAAAAAATGTGGAATAAATCAATACTAACATTATAAAGAGGTAAAGTTTATAAATTTGGATGTAGGAGGTAATCTCCGAAACTACTCATCCGATTTCAAATTTTTTTCAACAATGTTCAGAATGGACCTTCAGGATGGACATAAACTGTATAAAAACGCTTTTCGTGTAGACGAAAAAACGGTGGGATCTACAAATTCCAGCGGGGCCAGACCGGGCCACTAGTAATGTATATTTTAATAGAATCGTTTTATAGTCGCCATTTTGTGCTTAGTGTTGACTGAACGAACGCGTTTCATCATCAGCGAGACTCGGAAGAGTATTCTTAATCATTTTTTTTTTTATTATTTAATTGCCATTATGACAATGACTCATTTGAAAAATAGATATGTGTCATATTCGCCAAAAGCAATATTTGAGTCGATATCTTCACGCATAAATTTGTTTAATGTCCATATATAAGAAACGACACGCCCACTTTAATAACATAATACTCCAAAAAAGTTCTAGTCCTAGAACCGACCGTCGAATTTCTCGTGTAGTTAACATCAGGACAGTGAACCGGAAAAACAACAACGCACATATTATATATTTGTACTTAAATCTTTGATTAACGTCTGATTAGAACTCTTCAATAAATAAAAATATCGACCAATTCTGAAGAAGATCCAAATCCGGATCGAAACGTTAATATATTAATAATAATTTTTGTTAATATAATAATAAAACTAATTTTTTTTTAAAGAAATATTTCGGAAATGTTATATATAAAATCAAATAAAAATTCTCTCAATGCTCAATTAGATACGGAAAATTTAAGTAATATATATACTTAATATTATTTTGAAATAATTTGTTTTTAATAATTTTTCTTTCTTTATAGGTGCTCAAATTATTTCCATGACTACGTAATAAAACATTGTTTGTTATTATTTTTTCAATATTTATATTATACAAAAATCTATCACGAATTGCATTCAAAATAAATAGAAACTAATTATTAATAATTTTTTTATATTTTTAGATCCGTTCTGAAGAAGATCCAAATCCGGATCGAAACGTTAATGTATTATTAATAATTTTTGTTAATATATTGTCTGAAAAATTGGTCGATAATTTTATTTATATTTGTACTTAGATAATAAGCTTAAGCAAGAAAAGGACCATAGAAACAAAGCGCACATAGAACTTCGTTGATATAGCAACTTCACGATGGAAAAAGAGAACCAATCAGGAGCTCGGAAATCCGGATTTAAATGGCTGCCTACATGCGGAGAAACGGCAAATACACTCTTGTGTTCTCCTTTTTCTGTTTAGATATATAAATTAGGTTTTCCAAAAGAGTTTCGACGGGGTGACGAAATAAAAGTTCTCGATTTTATGTAGTCGATGATGCAAGAAACGTCCCAAAAAATTACCAGAATAAAAATTACAATTTGTCTGCCCCAAACTGACAAAGACAATTTTTAATTGAATATTTGATAAAATCTGACGGTCAGCTTGCAATCTGTTCCTTCTTGCTTCAATATTTCTGAGGATATTTTCTTACATGTTTTTTTTTAAATATTATTTAGGATCGGCTGTAACTAATATTTCGCTCTAGGGTCAATTTTATTATTTTCATCTATGTAGAAATTAATACATTTTGGTTACACGGAATATAAGCAATGGATTAAGGAAGTCTTTATTGTTAGCTATTACCTACACCGTTGCTTTTGACAACGTGACGCATTTAAATTAATGATTAATTATCTATATATATATGTATATATTAGTGATGTGTCGGATCGTTAAAAATGTATCTCCGCGGATACGGATCTGAATACGGATATTTGGTTTCAAGTTCCGCGGATACGGATACGGATCTTAACTTTCTTAGAGTACGCGGCGGTAAATATTGCACATCGACCTTTGGAAAGAGACCATCTGTTATGGGAAAAAGTTATTGACCTCTTTAAGAGTTAACTCTCATAACAGATTGTCTCTTTCCAAAGATCGATGTGCAATATCTCATTATAAAGATAGTTTTTTAGTACCTTTGAGTTATGTACTATTGGTATGGTACTCACTACGATAAATGTTTGCAATATAAAGGTGTCAAATACGATTTTAAAAAATAAAAAATAATCTGAATGGAATTTAACAGTTTTTCATTATTACCTAATCACCTATATATATAAAATTTCAACTATGAATTGAAAATTAATAAGGTAAAAGATCCGCCAAAAACTAACGGATACGGATCTTTCTTCTCCCTCGGATGTGCCGGATGAGTAATTTTATATGTACTGTCATTCACCAATTACCTCACTTGTCGAGCATCTATAGTTCCGACAATTAGAAATCTTTACTCACGAAAAAATGTGTTTAACTTTTGTTGTTATTTTCTATAGACATAATATGTACTTGTCTATTAATAGAGTTCCGTAGCTAAACGTAAAAAAAATAGAACCCTTATAATTTTGTCATGTCCGTCTGTCTGTCCGTATGTCACAGTCATATAGCTTCGCCATCTTTTCACCGATTTGAACTAAATTTTACAGACAGGCGTTTTATGTGAACCGCCATACAATTGTGTAATGAAATTTTAAACAAAAAAAATGTATGAATAGCTTTCCATACTGAGGGATGAAAATTTATATTTTTGCGCATCCCATTGCAATAACAGTTCTTAAGTGACATTTTTTCTTAGGTGAATATTTTTCGAGATATAAGGTCTTAAATGAATTAAATAAGTATACTTGCTTGTTTATGTCTTTTTTATTAACCTTTTGTCAAGTATATAGTTGTAAAACATTAAAGTCAGTGGAAGTTTTGTGTGCAATTGGGTTAGGATAAAACATTATTTTTCGAAATATTTTTTGGCGTTTACACTAACGCCATCAGTCTGATTTTTGGGTTAACTTCAAAATATTCAACAAAAAGAGCAAGGGATATAGTGCAGTGTATATTTATTCTTTAACTAACTTTTCTACCTGATTATTTTATTCTAACGAATAAATTTGTTCCAAGACTAGTAACTTCTATCTTTAGTAGCGTTCGGTGAATATATGGGCACTAGTCATTCTGGCTGACATTAGAGGGGAGAGGGCAGTGAAATTGCTCACACATTAAAAATACTGTGGAGTATAAAAAATTCATAACATAAAATTCACAATTACGTCATCTTATTGTGACACGTGCTCATTAGTTATAAAGAATAATTGGTGATTAGTGTTAGACAATTTTAGTATAATAAAAATAAAAATGATTCAACAGGAACAATTTATTACGGTGACCTGTTACAATAACAAACTATAGCTAATCTTAATATGAAGTTTAAAGTGAGTCAAATAATTTCCGCGAAGAGTTGGGTTTTTATTCTGTATTCACCATAAAAGGATGTCAAATATCCCATAAAGTTTCATCAAAACAGTATTGTGTGTTCAAAAACAATGTTAAAACCGTTGTATAAGAGTCTGGTTTCAAAAGTATCGGTTTTTTGCACTTATCTCGTAAACGGTAAATGTTATCTTAAAATAGGTCAGACAAAAGTTGTAGGTCGTGCAATTGTCTACAAAAACTGTTCTTATATTTTTTTCTTACGAATCACTATTCCTGAGATATGAGAACGTATTTATCAAAAATAACGTTAAATATTGGTAGTTTTGGTGTATAAAATCACCATTTCAAAATAATGGTGATTTGTAGGGGAAAAAAGTATAAGAACAATAATTAATATAAGAGTTTGCTTGTATTGGAGCTTGCTTTGTAGATGGGTTTGGTGCGTGCGATTTCGAAAGTGAACGTCAGGTATTTGTCACTGAACAAAACACACACTTCGACGCCATGTTTGTTTTTGAGCGTTTGTCCGTGTCGCCCACGTGACAAGATACTGTTTCTTGATCGGTTCTTGCTCAAAAACAAGCAGACAAACATGCAAGAAAAATAGCCCCGGTTTTAATTTTGAAACCCGTCTTGTGACGACGCAAGCGTGCTCGCAGTGACGTCATTTCCATATCTTCGCAGCCAGCGCGCCAGCCAGCACAAGTCCCAGGAGTAATGCCAGCAGCAAAACCAGCCTTGTGTGCAGCGGCTTTTATATTATAGGCGTTCTATTAGTGCTGGGGTAGCAAAAAGCATTGTCAAAAATTTTGGATTTGACAGTCGTACTTCGCTAATTTCTTAAGAAGGGGCTCCGCTATAATTATAGCCAAGGGTCGCCGAAACTTCAAAAACGGCACTCCAGGATGTAGCTTGTGGACAGCCCTTTATTGTGCCTTTTCAGACGAGTCACCTCTGCGGGGCACCTTAACCGCAACTCTGTGAGGAAGATACAGTAAATAATTTTTACTTAAAAGAATAAAAGATAGACATCGCGCATCCGAGCTATTCATATAGGTACACTATAGTTAATTACAGGTTACATGTTCGCTGATGTAACCTAATAGGAGTGTTTAGATCGTGCATCATATAGATAGCTTCTATTGCAGGTAAGAGATGACTTGTACCTTATATAGGGATGAAGCAAGTACAGAGAAATTATTGAAGTCAAACTTCTTTAAGCGCGGCTTGAGAGTAACTCAGATCTTTTTTCGGACGGAAGTAACCTGTTTAAAGGCATCGACTGACAGATGGCGACATCAAAACGTATTTGTAGATAATTTCAAATTTTTATCCGAACATAAAGGCACGTCGTCTTACTGAGCGTTAAAGTCACTGAAATCATGAACAGACTTGGAATTGATATTATTATAAATTAAATATTAATTTCATGAAAAATTTAATCAAACCACTAAAAATAGGTCTATTAAAGCGACAGTTATACATGCTATTTCGAATTTTAATTTTTTATAAACATAAAAAAACCAAGCTATAAGTATACCTATATATTTTCAAAACTGATTCCCGCTTTAAAAAAAAAAAAAATTTTTTTTCAAAAATCGGGAAGTTATTGTTTTCACCCCGATTTTCGAAAATTGAGTTTTCGCCAGATCTCGACGTTTTGAGGTCCTAGGAAGCTATTGAAACTATTTTGGCGATGATATCCGTAGGGCTGTACCTATGTGTGTGTGTGTGTGTGTGTATGTATGTAAACCTTTTATATCTTTTGAACGGAGTGTCCGACTGAAACGGCAAACGGTTTAAACGGTTTTCGGCATTTGACGTGATCTTGGTGAACTTAGACTTCCTGAAAATTTGAAACGATTCGGCCCAAAAAATTTTGAGAAATCTTAAAAAAACAAGTTTCAAAATTTTTTAAAAATTTGTTTTTGTAAAATATTTTCTAAGCTACTAAACCGATTAATTCCAAAATCTAATCAGCTCTTCTCCTTAACAAACTACGTCGATTTCCGCAAACCGCATCAAAATCGGTTCATTTGTTCACGAGATACCGTGAACGAAAAAATCGTAAAAAAGTGTTTTTTTAAAATGACTCTTAAAATTGTTAACAAATCGATTTTTTTGTAATAAATTACTTTCTTAGGCTAAAAAAACTGTGTCGATCGCCGCAAACCAGATAAAAATTGGTTCATTTGTTCATGAGATAACGTGAACGAAAAATTAGGAAAAAAGTTATTTTTTATAATTACTCGTAAAATTCTTATCAAATCGATTTTTTTGTAATAAATTACTTTCTTAGGTTAAAAAAACTGCGTCGATCGCCGCAAACCGCATCAAAATCGGCTCATTTGTTCACGAGATATCGTGAACGAAAAATTTGCAAAAAAATGTTTTTTTTAAATTGCTCGTAAAATTCCTATAAGATCGATTTTTCTGTAAGAAATTACTTTTTTAGGTTAAAAATTTGCGTCGACTGCCGCAAATCGCGTCAAAATCGGTTCATTTGTTCATGAGATATCGTGAACGAAAATTTCGTAACAAAGTGTTTTTTTTTGAGCTCGAAGAGCAAAAAAATAAACTTCTTGCTATATTTTATATATTTTTAAGCGTTTTGAACTCGAAAATAGCGGGAAGTTACAGGGATGGCCTGCAGGGTCAAACTTCTTTTCAAATTTTTTAAACACTTTTGACCCAGACAAAACATTTCAAGCCAGAGCACTCTTGAAATGTTTAACTTTTGTTAACATTCGAATCGTCACTGCGCGCGTATCAAACACATCTACAAAACCAGCTTGAAAACACGCATCGTGTGAAGCGAGCCCATAAAAGTCTTTACGAAACTCAACGCCACAGCACTCTTGACATCTAGCAAGGAATCTAGCGGCATAACCAGCGACCTTTATATTTTGCAAAAAAAACACTTGTTCATCCCTTTATTCATATTTTTACCTGTTATGAATATTATATTAGACGTGTTATTTGTCTTTATATGGGCACATTTTTAATACATCCTTTTGTTAAAACATTATTACAACCTTTGACACCGATTTCATATTTCGGAATTTATATACCTATACATAGTGTTAACAACACACAAAGACCGCTGGCAACCACTAAAATAATTTTCAAGTTTGGCCAGTGACCTTATTATAAAATAATAAATATGAAATTTATAACTTTGTGAATTAAAAAAAAACCACCGCTTTCATTAAGCAACTGGAATTACCGCGATAAAAAATTACTTCCAATTAATTGTTTAATTAACAGTGTTTTATTATTCTTTATAAGCGCGGCTTTGCTGCATCAATATATTGATTATGAACCGCCTCATGCAGTCTATCCGTTTCTCTGCTGTAAAGAAGTGATTTCTGAGCTTAAAATTGGCTTACAATAAGCAATATCTATGCACATAAAAATGTAATATTTGTTTGGTCAAATTCGGAAATCTCCGACAGTTCTTCTCCGATTGCTTTGAAATTTTGACACAACGTTGCATTCGAATACGCGCGTGTTTTTTATATACTTACTAGCGGTTCGTCCCGGTTTCACCCGGGTGCGATAGATATAATTCTGCAAAATGTATTTCGTTTTCGGCCCGGCGTCTGAGCAAATTCTATCAGATTTGTTTCTGAACTAATATCTTTGAGTGAATTGTACCAGAATTGCTTTTGAACTAATAACTTTGAACAAATTCTACCAGATTTGCTTCTGAACTAATAGCTTTGAACAAATTCTACCAGATTTGCTTCTGAACTAATAGCTTTGAGTAAATTCTACCAGATTTGCTTCTGAACTATTAGCTTTGAGCGAATTCTAACAAATGTCGCTATTTGGTATTAAAGCAGTTTTTTTTTTGTTTGTTTCTGAACTAATAGCTTTGAGCAAATTCTATCAGATGTCGTTACATGTTACTAAAAAGTTTTTTTTTTGAGAAAACACCGTAATTTTTTAGAAAGACACATTTACAAAATTTCATTAAAATCGGTTCAGTGATTTCGGATTAGCGTCTCCAAAATTGTGACACGAGAATTTTATATAAATATATATAGATTAGTACCTATACAGGGTGAGTTTTAAGTTGATGCTTTCTTTTTTACAGCGTGTAAAAATCAAATAGACGAGCAAATATTTCAAATAGTTTTTTTATCAAAACTCAAAAATAAGAGAGAAACAGCCTTTCGAAGTTTAAATAAATTTTATTAAATTTTCTTTAATTTTGAGGTCGGTCCTGGGGTTATATTATGTCACTATGGAAATATGTTATTATTATCAAAAATAATTGAGGAACACACAATTCTCTCAAAAACAGAACAATAGGTACACATACTTGATAATAACAACTTATTTCCATAGTGACATAATATAACGCCAGGACCGACCTCAAAATTAAAGAAAATTTAATAAAATTTATTTAAACTTCGAAAGGCTGTTTCTCTCTTATTTTTGAGTTTTGATAAAAAAACTATTTGAAATATTTGCTCATCTATTTGATTTTTACACGCTGTAAAAAAGAAAGAATCAACTTAAAACTCACCCTGTATAAGTATTATATAAATGCCACACCGGTGACTGGTGAAAATACGCTTTTTTTTGGAAAACAGAGCTATAAAGTGCCATCTGTTGGACGTTAAAGCAACACTCGCTATACTAAATATTTTCCCACAACGGGAGCGCCATCTGTTGAAGGTTAAAGCGCCGCTCGCTGTACTAACAATTTTACCGCAACGGGAGCGCCATCTGTAAAACTAAACTGCAACACGCGCAACGTGTGGACGGGTAGAGCTGGTATGTGATAAATTTCTTGCCGAACCTATAAAATTTATTCGGATGAAGTTCATATAGTATGTACTCGTATTATGTTACGAAACAAATAAAAAATCAGGCTTGGCCCCTTTGATAAAATCTTCTTGACGCGAATATTTAGTATTAATTTAGTGGGCCCGATCGTGTTATCACAATTCTAAAAATAACAAAACATCTGACATTTTAAAATTGATCGGTTGAGCTTATACAAACGCGCCTTTTAGTATGTCGTTTTGACAAACAATTATCGAATCAAGTCTTTCAATGACCAGAATTGAACGGCCAACAAGTAGGTACAACACATTTGTCAAAATCGTGTTCATGTTAATATATTGTATATAAGCACTTAACAGTATATCTGATAACGAAAGCAGGGCTGTAGTCGGCGCTCTACGTTCGTGATGGTGAAACGTAATCTTATTTTAATAGCTCGACTATCGCGGCTCGGTCTGGCTTCGCCCGAATTTGTAGATTGCCACCGTTTTTTTTACGGTGCAAAATCGGTTTCCACGAATAGCAATATTACATCACAAGGGCCGAAAGTGTGATATCTTGCCCTGTGCGCCATGATGCCTGAGAAGCCGAGGGCATCATGGCGCGAAAGGCAAGGTATCACACTTTCGGCAAGTGTGGTGTATACTATTTTTCTTCATAAATAATTTAAAGAAAAAATAAGTTCGAAAACTAAAAACCCGACTACTGAAAAGTATGAAACAAGAAAATATTCTCATCTGAGGATACCCGTGGTCGTATGCCATCTCATATATATGAGGCCTCTCTAGATGTATAGCGTGATGCTCTTTGCCCTAGAACTTATGATCGCTTATTACTGTTAAAATGTAATATTTTGTTAGGGTAGGTGGCATATGATCAGGGTATCCTTAGATGAGAGTATATTATCTTGTTTCATACCTTTCAGTAGTCGGGTTTTAGTTTTTGAACATATTTTTTTTCTATATACTATCGAAGTTAATTTTAAAAAAATTGGACATGTTACGAAAATTCTGACAGAGATGACTTTTGAAAAAAAAAATATGAAAAACAAAACAGTTGTGTGGGTTTAAGAAACCACGACGCAAGTGAAACTTTTATTGGATTGTAGACACTTATCCATCACGATTAATTATAAATAACAATATTCACATGAATACACGAATAAAAACATGTAAACACTATACAGCAGTTGCCCGCATGACAGACTGATTATGTGTTATACATACTACAAGGTCAGCTGATGCTAACCATGGGCGCCGCCATATTGGCCTTGGCTGCTCTACCGAGCGCCTTTCACTTTACCCCTACTCCGCGGCCGCCTGTAATGCGACATGCAACAGACGGCCAGAAAAATTCGGGGCGATAGAATAAAAGTTTCACTTTAAAAAAGGCACCCGGACGTTCTCTATCGCGAAAAAAGGTTAGCGACTACGACACTGGACCAAAAGCAAATAATGATTAATACATAAACAGAGAGGAATATTCAAATGAAATCGAATTTTTGTGTTAAAGTCATATCATCTTAATGAGCTCAAAGATACAATTACATATTCTACATATAGGCCTACATTACGTTATTAATGTGTCAGATAATTTATCCAATTAAACACGGATTAAACACCAAAGGTTGGGGAAATTAAAAGCAAATCATTTATTTGATTCAATGAGCATATAAAATTTTTAAGATGTTTTCATTACAATTTACATCTATATTCACTTAACAAAATTATAAATGGTCATTTTTTGGTAGCATAGATCTGCATTTTGTCACAAACGTCAAACAGCGACCGAAAGTGGTCGCCATTCGTTACATGCATACCTCGTGTCAGCCTCTGGCGGCTGAGAGGTGTAAATAAAGTTGGATAATCAAGCATAGAGTCATACAGAACGTACAAAAAAAATACCGGACAATTGGGCGACGAGACCATTCCAACTTCAAAAATATTGACATTTGATATAGGTAGTATAATAAAGACAATACAATTTATGATATCGCGCGAGGTGACGCGGGTAATAGCTAGTATTCAATATGAAATTTGCTATTCGTTGCCATGGTTACCTACATAATATGTTCCACGTTATGTGAAAATTAATCAAAGCATGCTTAACTACTTTATTTCTGACAGATCTACAAAACAAAAGAACGCAGCTAATTTTTTTTAAATCTTTGTTATTATTTTTTCAATTTTTGATTATAATTTAAGGAGGTTGATCCGTTACAGTCCCAATCAAAAGTAAGTCGAATTCTAAATGGGAACTTTTATAGTTTATAAGTCGATGATACCAATAAATTATTGTCATAAAGGCATAAATGAATAATTTTTTTTAATATTAATTATTAATTAATTATTTTAGTACTTTATACTTAATGGGCTAACTTTTGTATTTTTTGTACAAAGTTAGGTTAAAAAAATACATTTATGTAAATATCTGTATTTTACATATTTTTTGCAGTAAATAATTGAAAAAAGAAATTAGAAGTAATAAAAATTAAAATTAAATCATAAAAAAGTTGAAAATTCAGTTAAAATTGTTAAATCTGTCAAGAATAAAAGTCCATAATCGAAAAGTGCTAAGGTTTAATAATTTTTTTTATTGATTAAAAGTCTCCTAATTAAATTGGAAAAAATATTAAAATATGCGTAAGACATCGATGCTTTACATAGATAGTTTTTGGAACTGCTGACATTATTTGGTTATTTGCAAAAAAATAAAATGAACAGTTTGCATGCTAGCTTGACATATTTTCCATAAGACTACATGTAAAAGTTTTTTTTAATTTTTAACTTTATAAATCTCCTAATGATTTTGGATTTTTTACAGAAAATTTTGTCATAAAAAAATCTATTAAAAAAACTTTATTTCAGATTATTTTCATTATCTTCATAAAACGGCTCAACCTCCTTAAAAACTTAAAGCGAATAATTTTAACTACGAATTAAAAATTAACTATTAATTATTTTTATATTTTTTAGATCAGTTCTAAAGAAGATCCAAATCCGGCCCGAAACGTCAATGTATTAATTATAATTTTTTGTTCATATATTTGTCTGAAAAATTGTTCGATAATTTTATTTATTGACTTATTTTTTTTATATTCAAAATATTTCCGAAACTTTTAACGAAACTTTCTTGAAAAGATAAATTGAATAATAAGCCGTTATGAAAAGTATACCATTATTATATAATAAAAACATCGTATAGCATATATCTCTTCTGCGCATGAGCCCATTTTTCACGTTACTCTGAGTCACTTTTAAGGCTAAAGAAGTTTTACTTCAAAAAGCTTAATTATAAAACATTGGGGTTATTGTGTGTGATAAATTTGAAAATAATTAATTTGTAAGGTTAGGATATATTTTTTTATTTGAAAGTGTTTGAAACTGGATAATAATGAATTAAACGTAATGGATACCTTAAAGTTGAAGACCTCTCGCGTGGATAAAAAAATAACAAAAATAAATAACGTGTATTCGCCGGGTGGTAACCCAGTATCGATTTCAGATTTTCTAAATTAAGAAACATTGCCAAATAAGTAAGCATCATATCTCGTCATATTTCTGAAAATTATTAATTTTAATAAAGAACAGTAATAAAAATATTAACTTAACATCTGCTCCTCGGCACTAAAAGAGTCACTTATTAATATTTTCATTTACTATACAGGGTGGGTTTTTAACACCCTTTTATTTCGTAGAGGAAGGGTTTTTGAAAAAAAAAGTTTCGAATAAAAGCTGCAAGGAATTAAGGGGGAAGAATATAAGTGTAGTCTTTTTTTTTCATTTGGTGGCAACGCCTACGAGATATCCTCCACTTTTTCAGATGGGAACCCGTATTTTTTTATCTCGTATTATTGTTCTTTGGGTCAAAGAAAATAACTTTCGTACCAAACATTTTTCGATTTGATGCAATCCTGTATCGCCGTTTGATTCTGAAGTCACGGGTTGCAAGGAGGAGGCTCGCAGAGTTTCTCCGGGTAACTCAAGGTAAATTCGGGTACTAAATAAACAAATAAAAATATATCTATATAGGTATACCTAGTCACTCCTTCGTGTTTGTCTGTCTGCTTGAACGCGATAAACTCAAAAACTACCGAACGGATTTTCATATGGTTTTTACAAATAGAAAGAGCGATAAACAAGAAAGGTTTCTGTATATAATTTGTCAATATTTTGTGTACAAAATGGCTGGACTGTGACGGTGTTTTGTCAAAAAAAAAAACTGTTTTGGTACGCTTACCTAACGCGACCAAATCTTTAGAGATACATCAATACAATAATACTTTGATAGTTCTGCTGTGTATAGATAAGAAGGTCAATATAATATTTCCGGAACAGTTTTGCACCCGGGTGAAACTGGGACGAGCCGCTAGTATAATATATAAGGGACTAAATCCCGAAATGCAAATTTCTGGAATATTTCCTCATCCCTACAATCAAAAATACTTTCTCTGTACCTGTTTTAGTGATCAACATACTAATCGGTTAATTTATGGTAATTATTGTACAAAACTACTAATATTAATATAATTAGTATTATTATGTGGACCGGTTTAATTTTTTTATGCTATTTGATGGTAATTAAACGCAATATTCATTTAAAATAATTACCACCCGATTGTGTAATAATTTGAAACTAGAGCAAAATTTGGAAATATTTTAGCAGTATAAAACCGACTTTTAATTCAAACCCGTTTTTACATCGCAGTAATACTTGAATATATACAGAATGATTTTTAAGTTGATTCTTTTAACAGCGAGTAGAAATCAAATAGACGACAAATCTTTCAAATAACTTTTCTATCAAAACAAAAATAAGAGAGAAACAGCCGTTCAGAGTTTAATTTTAGCATTATTTAATTCAAAAGTCCGGGTAACACGCGCGAAAAAATGATAGCACGAATCGGAAATGCATTCCAAATAATTCGCGGAAGGACCTTATCACTACTGCTTAGCTACAACGCACCCGTTTTGTGTCCAACAAAACGGGGACAACTTCGAACAGTTTCTGCGATTTTAAGATTGTTTTGATTTTGATAACGTCTACCGCACTTGCAGACGAAACGTCGGGTAGAAATATCAATGAATCACGGTCTACGAACCCAGAACAACGCTTGTCGTGAAAGTCTTCATGCTTGGATATTGGTTTTGTTTTTTTACATAATTTAATTTTATTATTTATATTATTACGTAGAAGTTTCTAGTAACTTAAAATAGTTCTGGTGTCGCAGCAGCTAGCAATATAAATGCTAATCGAATCATCTGATATTACATTTGTTTGATAATGCAAGAATAAATATATACAAGGTACAATAGTGCACCCAATTTGACAGGTAAATACAGTCAAGTACATAAAAATTGCAACACGTCAAAATCTTGAAAGGAGACGTTCGTTAATAACGTGACTGACAGATGGCGGTATCAAAACCATCTTGAAACATAGCCACGGACGCAAACCAATAAGCATAGCCAACTTAAATTAATTTATGAGTACATAATTCTCAAAAAGAAATTAAGGCGGTTGATGCGTTACAGTCCCAATCAAAAGTAAGTCGAATTCTAAATGGGAACTTTTCCATAATAAATTTTTACAAAAGGTTATAAGTCGATGATACCAATAAATTATTGTCATAAAGGCATAAATAAATAATTTTTTAATATTAATTAATTATTTCAGTATTTTACTTAATGGACTAACTTTTAGATTTTTTGTACAAAGTTAGGTTATAAAAAATAAATGTGTGTAAATATCTGTATTTTACATATTTTTTGCAGTAAATAATTAAAAAAAGAAATTAGAAGTAATACAAATTAAAATTAAATCATTAAAAAGTTGAAAATTCTGTTAAAATTGTTAAAATTGTCAAGAATAAAAGTCCATAATCGAAAAGTGCTAAGGTTTAATAATTTTTTTTATTGATTAAATGTCTCCTAATTAAATTGAAAAAAATATTAAAATATGCGTAAGACATCGATGCTTTACATAGTTAGTTTTCGGAACTGCTGACATTATTTGGTTATTTGCAAAAAATTATAATGTAGATACCGTTTGCATGCTAGGTTGACATATTTTCTATAAGACTACATGTAAATTTTTTTTAAATTTTTAACTTTATAAATCTCCTAATGATTTTGGATTTTTTACACAAAATTTTGTTATAAAAAATGTATTAAAAAAACTTTAATTCTGATTTTTTTCATTATCTTCGTAAAACGGCTCAACCTCCTTAAAGGCCGCTGTACACGAGGTTAGATTTGCCGCTAGATTCCTTGCTAGATTTGACTACTAGTTTTCTAGCGCTGGTTCTCTTGAATGCTTTTATGGGCTCAGCTTCACACGAGACGTCTTTTCAAGCTTGTTTTGTGGTTGGATCTAGTGCGCGCGCAAAGACAGTTCAAATAGAAACACAGAGCACAAAACGTGTCCGTTGTCTGAGCAGAACGACGCCATGTTTGATTGTGAGCGTTTGTTCATGTCGCTCACGTGACAAGATACTGCTTCCTGATTGGTACTTGCTCAGAGCAAGCAGAGGACGTAGCAAGAAAAGTAGCCCCTGTTCTAATTTTAAAATCTATCTTGTGAGCTTTGACGGAATGCTTTATTCGTAAATAGGAAGACAAATAGCTCGAAGATAGACATTTTCAAAAAAAAAGTGTTGACAATTAGCGAGTCCACACTACAAAAAGAACATTTTTGTTCGAAACTCGTCCCTATAAGAAATAATAAAAATCTGATACGACCTGCCAGGCTCAGGAATGTATTATATTATATGACCATTTGATATGATCGTATATTATTAATTTTCAAACAATTTATATTCGAGAAGCAAACAGATCATGTGTAATAAAAATTGTTATTTATATTTATCTTGTATTCTGGTGGTCGCTTTCGTTATATTATACGAAAATATATAAATATATCAGAGGTACTATCATGTCATGTCGAGTTTGCGCTCTGCCTTATATTTAATTCAAATAAATTATATCGAGACATTATGTCCACGAGACAGTGTTGTCAAGATGGTGTTCCACACCCAAAACACTAGATGGGACTTCTTGATGTGTCAGTTTGGTCCATATATGGGTGTTCTTTTACCCGACTACACCAGAAAGAGGATCGACGTATGCATGCATAGTGTAGGTATATACAGTATGTAAACGCGTAAGGTGCACATAGGGAAAATAGCATTGGGAAAGAATACTTGGATCAGAGTTAGCCATGACTGCATTAATTGTTATTTCTATTGAATTATCGTGGTAATCTTGAGGATTTCTATTTTATTTTGATTTATTTTTATTTTACTTGGCTTTTTTAATAATAAAAAGCTCTTATAAATCATTATTTTAATTTTTTGTACAAAAATAAAACAAAAAATCAACTCAATCTGTTTGGAAACATTTCATTCAAAAATTGTCTGACTGGTATGACGTATGCGCGTTGGTAAATCAGTGACCCAATGTTTTTAGGTTCAACACGAATAGGTGGAGATATTTGATCTCGCACCATATTTAAGTATTTTTGAGAATTTAATGTCCCATTAATAAAAAAAGTCCGATTATGTTGTAATCATTTGAATATTTTCTTCGGTAGTATACACATTCATTTAGCAAAAGAATATTATCTGTCAAATTGAAAAACAAGATTTCAAGACTCACTCTGATCCAGTCATTTTTTCCCAATGTTAATTTCCCTATGTGCACCTTACGTGTTTACATACTGTATGTATGTACTTATGTCGATTTCTTTGGCACGCTTTGCAGCCGAAACGCCTTGATGGATTTTAACATATGAGGTATCGTTAGCTTCGTCTTAATTACGAAAATGACAAGGTATAATATAATAATAATAATAATGTGTTTAACGTCCGTTTCTCAACTTTATGTCATAACAGACGCCATTACTATTTTCCATCTATCACACTTCCCGTTATTTTCTACAATTTTTCAACTTCAACTCAATTAATAGCGCAATGGGCGAAGGAATGAATTGTTAGGACATTAGGATAAGGTAGTCAAATTTTGAGCATAGGAGTTTGATAGGTAATCTGCCATGACCTTGAAGGAATCATCACGATATTTATCTGGAATTATTGAGGGAAATCACGGAAAATCTCAACAAGATGGCCGGTACACGAATTACCGTTTCTCAGCGAGAGGTAGCCTCAGCCACATTTGCCCCCGCCGGGATTCGAACCCCGTACCTCCCGAATGCAAGGCTAGTATGCTCTCACCACTACGCCACCCCGCTCGGTATATTTAGTCACTAGAATTTCGTTACTTAACGGGGCGAAATTTAGTTACAGGGTGAAATTTATAAGTTACTAAATTTTGCTTTAATGCGGTCGTTGCTTTCAGAATTCTTATTCTTATAAAGTTTTGGATGTTTATCTTTGACACGTTTTTGTCTTTTGTCTTCTGCACAATTGGCAGTACTGAAGCTTTCCAATATTTAAACGAAAGATAAAGTGAAATATAAGAATAAAATGTATGTTTTGAGTCAGTATATAAATTCCTTGAAACAGTAGGCAGCCAAGTTCATTTATTGGCTGATGATGATCTTTAACACAGGACGTATTGTGCAGCCGTTTAAAGCAAGAACCACTGTCAACATAAACATGCAACGCTTTTGAGATCAAAAGGTAAACCACTGAATCGAGTATAGCAGAAGGAAAGTACAGTGGACTCTCTTAAGTTAGTGCTTCGAGTAATTTTTCAAAAAATAAATATAGGTACTTTGTTGTGTAGGTATAATTTCGACGCCATTTTGTTCAGAATGTTTCCAAATTGGTACCATAATTTCGTTTATAAAATCGGTTAAGTCATTTGTAACACACTTCATACAAAGAGATTTTTTTATAAATCTCTGCATTTGAGAATCGATTTTGATGATTTTTTTTTATTAAATAGGGTATGCCTTGAGGGGTGGTCTCACACAAATTTTACTTAAATCGATTCAGCAGGGTTTTTTTTTTTAGTTTAGTATTCAAATATTGGGGAGGAAAGCGATTTATAACGCGCAAACTTCAATTTGCAAAGCCACTAAAAGGTAAAAAAATAAAAAAAACTTAAAAAAAATTGAACCTCCGTCAAAAAGAGGCCACTAAATGCTATAAAATAACAAAGTTTTGAGGTCGCCATCAATTTAATAAAAGTATACCTCTTTGTTATTTTACGGTTTTTAAAGACCTTTTTTTAAGTCAATTTTTGACGTGATAACGTCTTATAAATTGATGAAACACCAATCTTATAAATTGATAAAACACCGGCTGCATGCACGAAAAAGTGTAACGTTCCGCCTGACCCTGTGCGTGCAAGCGAGAGCGCAGTAATGTATTATTAAATATGATATTCGAGTGGAATACGTTATCACGTAAAACTATCGTCCGTAAACCGACTTTACAGACAACCAATTTTTAAAAACATTTTTTTTACATTCTGTAAGCGAGCATAAAAATTTTAAAAGTATTCTTTCCCCACAGTACTGCAGGCTGTTTTTTCAGTTTTTAAAAACATTACATAGGTTAAAGAGAAACAAAAATTTAATAGTGCATTAGCCCCAAAGTACAGTATAGCACCAACGGTGGAGGTTTACTGTAGGTATAGTACAAGGAATAGAAGACAAGCTTCAGACATAACAAATTATTGTAGCAAGCTTGACACTGTACCACCACCGCCAGCGCGCAATGCATCTCAAACAATGCACAACAGTTCTAGCGACAACGGGAGTGGTTCTTGTATTCTTCTTCTTCTTCACTACAGTTGACCAACGTAACCGCCACTCACCGCTTCAGGGATGACCAAATACTTGCGAACTTTGCCGTTATACACCGGTGAAATAAATCATTGGTTAGTTGTTTGAATGGACTCGGACGATTTTGAAACGCCATCGCATCGACACCACCCCATTATCGTTTTTTAAGAAACTCCTCCAAACGCCCTCTTCTTTTCACCGTACAAAAAAAACTCCATCGCATCGACACCACCCCGTTTCAAAATTCGTCAAAATCGTTGGAGCTTATGCAATGAAATTTTACCAATTTTTTAGAGTGTTTTTTGTCAAACGGCGTGTATTGACGTTCGTTGAAAGACGAGTCCTAGCAAACGGATCCTAGTAACTAAATTTCGCCCTGTTATCTAGATGTCGCCTTCAACCAAAGCCATATTTAATCCAACGCACTTAAACGTAACGTCCTCCAATAAAACGTCGTCCCATTAAAGTGCCGTGACAATTGCACAGTTTTACTTCCAATCAAACGCGCCATTAGATCTTTCACGTCAAAAGGTCCGAAACAGCATAATAGGTCTACAAATCCGAGCGAACCAGATCGAGCTGCCAGAACATGCGGCGGGAAGATAAACTTGCACATAGGACAGCGGCGCAAAAAAAAATTTCCTACATCCCTCGTGCACCGACTGTTGCGCAGTACTGCGCTGGGACGTTGCGAGATAAGTGACACAATATGAACTGCTCAACAATAAATAAAGATGCCTGCCTTATACTCTGAAGAAAAGATTTAAATGTACCAGATAGGCAAATGAAAGGGCTCTTTTACATACACACAAACACACATAAATGTATTCTTCTTCATTCACTATGAATATTTTAACTGTGACACTGTTGGTCGAGAGCGCTAAGGCTCGCGTTCGGAAGGTACTGGGTTCGAATTGCGGTGAACGCCAAGACTTTTGATGTGGAACATCTTGTATTGTGCGTTTACAATAGGCCCCTTCATATTTGCATATCAAACATCCTCCCAAAATTTGGTTTCATTCCGCTCATCCATGGTGTTGGAATGGTAAAAAATGTCAAAAATGACGTTTGCATCTGTCTAATAATGCACCGATCTACCCTCCTCTCGCGGCAAAATCTCAACCAGCGGAGTGGAGATTCAAACCTCCCTAAAACGGTAGTAATCCTACATGCCGTACTGTGACGTGTCAAAACGGACGTAACAAGTTATTCAAATCGTTAACTCAGAAGGCGTTGCATTTCACAAAATACTAATGTCAAAATACTAACTTATATTTGAAATGGCATCCGTTTTTTAACAAATGCAATTTTAAGACAGAACATACGCAATCTTTAAATGTCCATAACACACTGTATAAAAGAAAAGGATAGCCGATCCACGTGCGCGATGTACCTATTAGGCAAAATCGAATTTATATAGTGTTTATTTCTGCTTTTTTATGTACAAAAAAACTATTTGCGCGAATTCTATTAGGTATACGAAATCTATGTAAAATGTTCTCCTGTTTCGCATAAGAGAGGTTTCGAACCGGGCTGATTTAAATTGTGCGAATTATAAGCTATAAACTTTTTTGTTTTCAATTTTCTCCCCTCTGGGACCAAAATTTAAAAATCCAACTCCGTTAGGATCTGTCTCATGCCCTATATTATTGTGCCAAATTTCAACTTTCTAATTTCTATGTCTACGGATATACAATAGATACCTAATTAGATTAGATTTTCTTTACGGCCTTTTCTTTACGCCTGTTTCTTACCTACGTTTTTTTTCTAGCCCTCGCCATTCATATCTACAACGTCATATAAGGAACTTCGTTCCAATATAATTCAGTCTAAAATTATGAAGTATGTAATGTAAGATTTTTATTGATTTGCTGCGCTCCTAGAGGAACCGCCGCTGCGAAATCATTTTAAATCGTCTTAATAGATTTTTAATGTAACACCGAATAATAAAAAACAGCAGTCGGCGAATAAAAGACCATAAGATAAGGTCAAATGATTAATGGAATAATTCCTGAGCTGGATCATTATTATTATACGAAACGATTAAGGTAGCTCAAGTTGGCAAACTTTTTATTATTTCCGATAATAATTTATAATATTGCACCTGTTGACAAATGGCATTTGACTGCAACACGTGTGTGTTCCAAATTGTAAGACACAGTATGTCATAAGTACATGCAGTGATATATACATATATATATGTAACCATGGTACGATCGAAATGATACGGACAAAACAAGTGAATGAATGAACGCCCCTTTTGATGAGGTGACACAGAAAATATATTATCATCGCATTATACCCGCTACACTCTATCCAAACTAACTATAGTCCACTCAAAATATAAACATTTCAATTCACTACAATTCGCATAAAGCTGAAAATTGGTACAGATCTTAATTACACTATCACAAATAAAATATCGAAAGTCCCTCCACCATCTGCTTCACAATTTATTCAAGGTCAAAGGTTAAAAGTATCGGTTTTTTGCACTTTTCTCGTCAACGGTAAATGTTATCTTAAAAATAGGTCAGACAAAAGTTGTAGATCGTGCAATTGTCTACAAAAACTGTTCTTATATTTTTTTTCTTACGAATCACTATTCCCGAGATATGAGACCAAAATGTACGTACTGAACGTATTTATCAAAAATAACGTTAAATATTGGTAGTTTTGGTGTATGAAATCACCATTTCAAAAGAATGGTGATTTGTAGGGGAAAAAAGTATAAGAACAATAATTATTGTAGACAATTGCATGATCTAAAACTTTTGTCTGACCTATTTTTAGATAACATTTATCGTTTACGAGAAAACCGATACTTTTAACCTTGAATAAATTTTGAAGCTGATGTAGGATCATTGGAGACTTTTTGGCTAAGAGCTGACTACGGAGAAAATGGGTGACTCGGTGCAGAGCTGAAAATTTGCAGAATAATAGGAGATAGTACAAGTAAGTAGCCAGAAGACTAGGCGGAAGATAAAGAGCCGCAAGAAGCCGCTAATGTTGCGAAAAATCAGTGCACTTCTGGCAATTTCTATACTTATTCTGTAATTTCAAATTATTAATTAATTTATTTAATTTTATTTCTATCAAAATGACTAATAATTTTGAATATTTGTCGAATGTAATTATTATATCATGTTTGAATTTTCAGTATGCCCTTATAACTAGTAGGTATATATAATGTATAATATATATAATATATAATCTAGCTTTGAATTACAGAGTAAGTATAGAAATTGCCAGAAGTGCACTGATTTTTCGCAACATTAGCGCCTTCTGGCGGCTCTTTATCTTCCGCCTAGCCTTCTGGCAATTTTTTCCCTACTTCTACTATCTCCTATTATTCTGCAAATTTTCAGCTCTGCATCGAGTCACCCATTTTCTCCGTAGCCAGCTCTCCGTTTATTTGATATTTCATTTGTACTTAAGACCTGTACCAATTTTCAGCTCTATGTGAATTATTGTAAACCTACCACTATTCGTTTTATATATATTTAGATTACGCGCTGGTTAGAACAATTTTGTTTGGGCAAAGTATACAATCGTATATACAATGTACTGCAAGACGAAAACAATGGTGCCGTTTTGTACAAATTATCTTCTTGTGAGGCCCAACCTGTCTTGTTATACAAAATGTTGCCTTTACAATGTTATAACTTCAGGTGCACTCGGGCTTTTATTATTGTATATCTGTGTGTGACTTCTTATTGATAGCCGGACACGATTTGCTTTGTATTAAATGACAAAATCAGATTGGTTAACGATTCGTTCTCGAACTGTCTCAACAAATCAGATGATTTCGAGTTCATAAATCATAGTTTGAGTAGAGCCTCGATTATAATTCGTGACGGACATGAAAAACATACAGCTAATTAGTAAGTTCATGAACCATTTTAATTTAATACATTATATATTCTACTTTTACATTTTTTTCAAGGCAATACCTACTCCTTTAAAAAAATGCGATTTTTGACGAAAATCAGAATCTGTCAGAACTTTTGTAAAATCATTATGCTTATAGAAAAAAAACACGCTGAATCCAATGAGCGCAAACAAACGTCTGTATGTCTTTTGGTTTATAAGTTATTTGTGTTTATAGTTTTCGGAAAATCATATAAAACCTTCGAATGGCCGTAGTTTCCAAACTAAAAGAGATACAGACGTTTGCTTACGCTCATTGAATTCAGCGTAATTTTTTCTGTAAGCATTCTCAGTTTCAAAGGTATTTTAAAGAATTCGATTTTTGCAATTTTTTCAAGGCATACCCCTTTAAAAAAATGCGATTTTGGACGAAAATCGAAATCTTTGGGAACTTTGCATCATGCTTATAGAAAAAAAAAAATTGGTTGTCTGTAAAGTCGGTTTACGGACGATAGTTTTACGTGATAACGTATTCCGCTCGAATATCATATTTAATAATACATTACTGCGCTCTCGATTGCACGCACAGGGTCAGGCGAACGTTACGGAACGTTCCACTTTTTCGTGCGTGCAGCTGGTGTTTCATCAATTTATAAGACGTTATCACGTCAAAAACTTAGTCCGCCATCTTTAGAAGTCTGCCATATTGGATTTAAATTAAAGTCACTTTATTTTTCGAGTTATTCTCAGCAAGCCCTTTCATTTCATACCCATATTGTAGGAAAGCATAATAAAATTAGTCCGCCATCTTTAGAAGTCCGCCATATTGGATTTAGAGTGTCGTCACTTTATTTTTCGAGTTATTCTCAGCAAGCCCTTTCATTTTATACCCATATTGTAGGAAAGCATAATAAAATTAGTCCGCCATCTTTAGAAGTCCGCCATATTGGATTTAGAGTGACGTCACTTTATTTTTCGAGTTATTCTCAGCAAGCCCTTTCATTTGATACCCATATTGTATAAAGCATAATAAAATTAGACCGCCATCTTTAGAAGTCCGCCATATTGGATTTAGAGTGACGTCACTTTATTTTTCGAGTTATTCTCAGCAAGCCCTTTCATTTGATACCCATATTGTATGAAAGCATAATAAAATTAGTCCGCCATCTTTAGAAGTCCGTCATTTTGGATTTAGAGTGACGTCACTATATTTTTCAAGTTATTCTCAGCAAGCCCTTTCATTTGATACCCATATTGTAGGAAAGCATAATAAAATTAGTCCGCCATCTTTAGAAGTCCGCCATATTGGATTTAGAGTGTCGTCACTTTATTTTTCGAGTTATTCTCAGCAAGCCCTTTCATTTGATACCCATATTGTAGGAAAACATAATAAAATTAATCCGTCATCTTTAGAAGTCCGCCATATTGGATTTAGAGTGACGTCACTTTATTTTTCGAGTTATTCTCAGCAAGCCCTTTCATTTGATACCCATATTGTAGGAAAGCATAATAAAATTAGTCCGCCATCTTTAGAAGTCCGCCATATTGGATTTAGAGTGTCGTCACTTTATTTTTCGAGTTATTCTCAGCAAGCCCTTTCATTTCATACCCATATTGTAGGAAAGCATAATAAAATTAGTCCGCCATCTTTAGAAGTCCGCCATATTGGATTTAGAGTGACGTCACTTTATTTTTCGAGTTATTCTCAGCAAGCCCTTTCATTTGATACCCATATTGTAGGAAAGCATAATAAAATTAGACCGCCATCTTTAGAAGTCCGCCATATTGGATTTAGAGTGACGTCACTTTATTTTTCGAGTTATTCTCAGCAAGCCCTTTCATTTGATACCCATATTGTAGGAAAGCATAATAAAATTAGTCCGCCATCTTTAGAAGTCCGCCATATTGGATTTAGAGTGACGTCACTTTATTTTTCGAGTTATTCTCAGCAAGCCCTTTCATTTGATACCTATATTGTAGGAAAGCATAATAAAATTAGTCCGCCATCTTTAGAAGTCCGCCATATTGGATTCAGAGTGACGTCACTTTATTTTTCGAGTTATTCTCAGCAAGCCCTTTCATTTCATACCCATATTGTAGGAGAGCATAATAAAATTAGTCCGCCATCTTAAGAAGTCCGCCATATTTGTTTTAGAGTGACGTCACACAGCTAACCATGCATTGTCATTCAAACTAAACCTGTATACAAATTTTCATCTCAATCGGTTGTTGATATCTGCTTCAAAATTACCGAAGGCATTTCCGCCATCTTTAGAAGTCCGCCATATTGGATTTAGAGTGACGTCACACAGCTAACCATACATTGTCATTCATACTAAACGTGTATACAAATTTTCATCTCAATCGGTTGATGATATCTGTCGCTCGAATATCATATTCAAGTCAGGCGGAACGTGACACATTTCGGAACGGGACAGATTTTGGAACGGGACAGATTTCGGAACGGGACAGATTTCGGAACGTGACACTTTTTCGTACATGCAGCCGGTGTTTTATCAATTTATAAGATTGGTGTTTCATCAATTTATAAGACGTTATCACGTCAAAAACACGCTGAATCCAGCATGGTCCTAAAACGTGGTGTGTTGTTATAAAAAAAAAGTAAATAACCATCTCCCCCTCTCCCTTTCCAAGTAACTCCACTGAGCCCACGAGCTAGTACTAAAAAAATAATTAACAAAATTTGACCCACTTCTCAAAAAGGTTCGCCATCACTGGTCTAGGATGTCAAATAAAGTACGAATTCAATAGATAGCACAGCTGTCTTACGCAATAATGTTTTCTTGTTGGTGTATGTGAACGAGAGAGTGAGTGAGTTAGAGAGTTTTACTTCTAGCGAAACAAAAACTAAATTAATACGACTGTGGTTTTAAACAAAAGGTATAGCCAACGCAACGCAGTGATTGGAAGAAAATAAACAAGTGAAGAGACAATATTAAAACAGTGTAGAGATTTACATACATAGGTTCCTGAGGATCAATACAATGGAGACTACTATTAGCGTAGGCTGTGTGTGACTGATTACCAAAACAAATCGTTTACGAAATGTCAATGAAAATTATTCTCGACAGCGCGTCTTGACGGCTTCATAAGCACAATATTTGTCGTATTGCCAATTGCCACTCGCTGATGTGTCAGAGCTGCCTTGCATATTAAATAAAGTCTTTTATTATTACCTACTATTCGCTTAATAATATAGCAGAGTGCTCCGGACAAGTTTTGGGCAAAAATCTCCAAAGCTTATAGTTACGTTCCAGAACTGATTTTTTTTTGTGTTCCAAATTCACGATTTTGGGCACTCACTGACGATAAATCGCGCCGTAAATCATTAGCGTCTAGTCGCGACCCGAATGTCTCAACCGGTCGTCCGAAAACTGTTCGAGTCTAGTCGGTGCTGCAGCAAGGAATTTTTGAAGGAACACTTCTATGGGCGCTCATATCTTTTTTTCAGACGGAAGTGTTAAAATGGAAGTAATCGGGCTCAGTTTCCGCTATTTAAAGGCATCGACTGACAGATGGCAGCAGCGTAGTAACTATCTTGAACGAAGGGTGACACATAGCTACGGACACAAACCGAGTTGGTGATCGGTTTCCGCTATTTAAGACATCGACACTAACAATGTTTTTATGTTTTAGAAAGTTAGATTATAAACAAAAAATCCAGCCAATTGGGCGACGGGACCATTCCAACTTCAAAAATGTTGACATTTGATTATAATAAAGAGAATAAAATTTCTGATATCGCGTGAGGTGACGCGGGTAATGGCTAGTATTCAATATGATATTTACTGTTCGTTGTCATGGTTACCTATATAATATGTTCCACGTCATGTAAAAATTAATCGAAGCATGCCGAACTATTTTATTTTTGACAGATCCATAAAACAAAAGAGCGACTGATTTTTTTTTTTTTAAATATTTCCGTAACTATAAAGTTTAGAAAAAAAAACTTTTTAACTAAAATTTCTTGAAAAAATAAATAGAATAATAATCCGTTACAAAATTATACCATTATTATATAAAAACACCGTTATAGCATATACTTAATATCTCTTCTGCGCGTGCGCCAATTTTCCCCAAAAACAATAGGGCTCTTCATATTTGCATACCAAACATCCTCCCAAAATTTAGTTTCAATCCGCTCATCCGTTTGACCTGTATCGTGTTCACAGACTAACAGATTAACAGACAGACTAGCAAACAGAAAAAGAGACGCACAGAGTTTTATACTAAAAATATGTTTTTTGTATTCGGAGGACCTCAAAACGGAAAGATATCTATTGTAAAATTTTTGAAAAGTGATTTTTGACCTAAACTAGTACCATTCCGCACTAGTGGGTTGTAAAGGTAAAAATTTATAAATAAAAACTTGGCACCTTCTTAGTTTTCACTTCTTTTTTTCGGCAAAGCCACTTGTTCTCCGTAACGAACTTGGCCCTTTTTTCACATCTATGCTATATCTACTGTGAATATTGATTTATTGAATAAGAATGACTTGTAAGATTGACTGTTTCACCTGCAAGTTGTGGTCAATGCATAACTAACGATTTCATAGTCGTCTCGACAAACGAATTCGGTTTGCGCAATGTAGATACCTTCATAATATTAAATTGAAGAAAATTGAAGATAAACGCATGCCGATCACCGATCGCAATCCAAAACCTCGCCAACAAAATAGTTGGTTTGCGTCCGTAGCTATGTTTCGCCTTTCGTTCAAGATGGTTTCTACAGATGCGTGTTGTTGCCATCTGTGGGATATCTTTATAACTACAGTAATTGAAACCTGGGAGGATGTTTGGTATGCAAATATGAAGAGCCCTATTGTTTTTGGGGAAAATCGGCGCATGCGCAGAACAGATGTATGCTATAACGGTGTTTTTTATTTAATAATTGTATACTTTTCATAAAGCTCTGTTATTATATTTATTTTTTCACGAAAGTTTTGTTAAAAAAATTTTACAAACTTTATAGTTTTGGAAACATTTTGAAAAAAAATAGGTTGTACCTATTTGTTCAGTAGATCTGTCAGAAATAAACTAGTTAAGCATGCTTTGATTAATTTTTGCATGACCTGGGACAGATTATGTAGGTAACCATGGTATAATGAATACCAAATATCAAATTGAATACTAGCCATTACCCGCGATATCAGAAATTTTATTCTCTTTATTAGACTAGATCAAATGTCAATATTTTTGAAGTTGGAATGGTCCCGTCGCCCAATTGGCTGGATTTTTGTTTTATTTGCCCCCCCCCCCTCCTCCAGAAAAAAAATATCTACGCCCTTGTATGTAATATGCGGCGATTGTTCGTTTGAAGTTTGCCGCGCGACGTACAACATGTTCGATTGTGTGACTTGCTTCTGACGGACGCTTCTTGTTCACTAAGTTCGCGGTCTTTATCTATCTAATACATTGTATTTATTTGTTAATAATGCAGTAATGGACGCACATTAACGGCGCACGAGGCGTCAATGAATGACAGATCACGCTTCGTCATTCTTGTTTCGTGAGCGCGCCACCCACGTCGCGTATATTAAAAAAAAAACTATACCCACTATGCATAATAGATATAGTAGTGATGTGTCCACATGACTCTTTAAAGGAAGCTGGCTCCGTGCGCTCCGCTCACTAAAAAGAGTCGCTCAGTGCGAGTCGTTCAAAGGAGCGACACTAGACAGTACGCACTACACAAGAGTGCAGACTGCAGAGGTGTGAACTGTCATCATGCATGCTCAGGAGTCACTTAGCATTGCACAGCACAATAGGTACACACAATCAGCTCTGAGCTCATTTTAATATGATTCTGATCTTATATTATTATTTGCATTTCGGATTAACTATAAAGTATAAAAGCTTAACAATAATAATGTTTATTGTTACAATATTATATCTTTGTCAACGACGTCAATGTGAATGGTTTAAGTCACTGTAGGCTTAGTACCTACTATTGCACTTACAGTGTGTCATTCAACATTAAATGACTCAGCAAAGATTACTCCGTACGTGCAAAATTCACTAGTGTAGATGGTCTGAATGAAAAAACGTGACATTTTACAGACACCCCCCCCCCTATTGATAATTGAAGAATGAAAAAATATTTTTGAAATTTCTGAAATCTAAAAATAATTGTTGTAAAAAATTTTTTTTTTTATTCTTATCTATCAGTTCCCAATTTGTACACTTCTATCTCAGTACCGAGCAACTGTCAGGAACGAAAAATCCTCCGACCCTAATAATAACTTTAAAAAACCCTTCTTCAGACAAAAATTGATGAAACATCTGAAGTGTGCTGTGTGTATCAATCCACAATCGATATCTATCGAAATCGTGTAATTTAATATGAGACGAACACGATTTTGAATAATTTGAGGATAGAAATATAGTGAAAAAAGAGACTTAATTATAGTGGTCAGTATGTTTATTTGTTCATAACACATCAATCATGAATATATTACATGTGTAAAATATACTTCGAGACACAAATTTCAGTCGGGTCGATTAACAATATTTTTTCGAGTCACTGATTTTTTGCAATAGTTTTTCAAACAGGGACATTTGCATAGATTTTGAAAAAATTCCGGGACACCGGGACAGGAGGGCGAAAACGGGACATGTCCCGGAAAACCGGGACGTCTGGTAACCCTAACTAGTGCCTCTGTGGCCTGTGCTGTGTGCGCTCTGCAAATGTGCGAATGCAACAGTGCAGAACAGCTCAGCACAGAGCAATGGCGCTCGGAGTGAGTCATTCATAAAAAAAAGAGCGACTCGCTCCGCTCCGAGAAAGGAGTCGTTCATTATGAACGACTCGCTCAGGAGCGACACATCACTAATGCATAGTTTAGTAGTCGTTCCGTGAGAGAATACCATTGTAAATATAATGATATACTAAACACACATAACGCCACTTTTATAAATGCAAGCTATGTATCGATTTCTTGGATGTCACGAATTCAAGTACCTATCGATATTTCCATTTCAAGAATTGTTTATGACAGGTTTCTCGACGAGCGCTGCAAAGCTGCAGAACAACCAAAATCTTATGCAGTTTATGATTTTAGAATCTAAATATACAGATTGTATCAAATCAAAACGGTCCATAGGACATTCTGTGTGTAAGACAGAGACGATATATAAAGATCTAAAGCAGTAAGTAAGAATGAGATAAATGATCGCTAATATAGTTACTGTGGTTACGTAAATAAATAATTAAGTACACTGTAAATATTTTTACCAATTTATCAATTAAAACAACTACAAATAAATTTATTATGTGGGCGGTTGAATTACCACCATAAAACCATTTAATTATTTGGGTTTTTTCCCGAACAGTATAAATAGCCATTTTATCAATAATTTCACTAGTGAATACTGACATTTGATAAAATTGTGATTTTTACTGTAGACTATTAGCGATCATTTATCTCATTCTTACTTACTGCTTTAGTGCTTTATATAATATCGTCTCTGTCTTACACACAGAATGTTCTATGGACTGTTTTGATTTGATACAATCTGTATATGAAAGGAAACCGTGACTGATTGAATGACTGACTCATCTTTCAACGCACAGCTCAAACCACTGGACGGATTGGGCTGAAATTTGGCACACAGATAGTTATTATGAGGTAGGCATCCGCTAAGAACGGATTTTTGAAAATGCAATCCCTAAAAGGATGTAACGGTGGTTCAAAATTTTCATGGAGAAATCATATAAGATAGAATGTATCAATTCGAAAGTGCGCAAGATTACTTCTGTCAACAAATAAATAAACACGTGTTTCATGCTTTTTCACAAACAACCCCTTCAGAAGGTGAAAAGAGGTAAATAGTCTAAAAATCAACATGGGTGTCATTTTCAAGGTTTGTCAGGACGTTGATCACGTGAATGTCATCAATTTGGAAATTTATTAGGGGGGTCTACGTCGAGAAAGGAGTAACTATATGCCAAATAATGGGAATGCATCCGTGTTTTAAAACATCATTAACATGGATGTAATTCATAATTTATCAGTCTCCCTCTAACATTAGATAATAAAGCTTCAGACTTGGTATTAATAATTAATCAACCTAGTACTACCTAACCAGAACCATTAAAATTGGCGCGACCGATCACTTGTCAAATTTTAACCTGGAACAAATGACGCCAGATCTGAAAACTGAATATTCGCGCGAATGTCAAAAAGTTGACACTCGTTACGTCACTAATCAGTATCTACTAAAAGTAATAATTAAACTTGAGACACGACACTTTCACGCAAATAAATCGAAACCCTTTTCTTTATCTGTTTTTGAAATCTTCAATCAGTGACTTTAATGCGACGCATGGAAAGATTCACCGATAGGAGATCTCAATGCTGCGTGAGGAAAAGATTCACAGGCGTTTTGTTGTCAATTGAATGCAGTGTGCAGCCAAGTCACGTGATTGAGTTAAACGTGTTAACCACACATAGTCGATACGTGATTTGCTTTCATGTTGCTCTTTAACTTGGAAGGAATACTAGCGGCCCGGTGTAGCCCCGGTGCAAAACTGTAAGAGTTATAATAAGAAACTAAAAATGGACACAATCTTTCGCACGTTGGTGGCTCTATAAAAACCGTTAAATATTAAAGGCTTGTAACTCAATCATTCAATTATCCGCTGCTAAAAAATTAATTCACTGCAGCGTTTTAAATATTGCATACAACGTTTGATTATAATCCTACCCGGGGCCGTAGCTAGCTTTTTTTGGGGCCCTGAGCAAGACTTCATCACATCCTACACTATTTTATGAATTAAATTTAACAAACATTTTTAATGGCCATATTCATCGAAGATAAGTAGTTAGGTATTTATTCGATTCATTTATTTTTCTGGTAACTATTCCTCCGAATAAATAGCGATAATTCAATTGATCAACCATAATTGTGTTTACTACAGATGTAAATCTATTCTGTCTTACTTCCAGGGTATAAATATTTATTCACCTGATAAAATAATAATGGCCGCACCGTAGATCATAATACCTAACCTATAAACGTGGAAGTATTATATCTACAGTTGCTCTTGTGAATCTATTTATGTGGTGTTGTAAAACATTAAAATTAGTGGAATTGTGTACAGTTGAGTTAGGATAAAACAGTATTATTTTGTGAAACTCTTTTTTGATGTTAACACTAACGCCATCAGTCGGATTTTTGGGTGAACGTCAAAATATTCAACAAAAAGAGCAAGGAGTATAGTGCAGTGTGTATTTATTCTTTAACTAATTTTTCTACCTGATATTTTGCTTGATGAATTGAAAGTAAATTTTATTCTAACGAATAAATTTGTTTCAAGATTAGTAACTTCTATCTTTAATAGCATTGGTCGATTAAAAATATATAAATTTTTCTATACCAAATTAAAATTACCTATATGAAAATAATACGCGTATTAAAATGATGTCTACTTTATTAAATCCTTAATTTTATATTCGAACGATCAAATCATGTTTTATTTGAGCTCAGATAATTACGACTGTATAACAGAGAAAAAAACGCAGGTATCGTTAATCAATTATTTATGCCTGATTTAATTATAAAGTAATACTGTCCGTAGGTAAGTACAGTCGCGTACAAAAGTCGACACAACGTAACAACAGTCAAGAACAAAACCACGCTATTATTTAAATTTAGAGCAGGATTGTCTATAAATAGATATTATATTTATATATATTTATTATATTTAGGTAACGATAATTTTTTAAAGATCTAAGTTTTAACATTGTATTCCGTTCGTAAATGAAAGTATTATACTTACGAGCGACCAGCGAATTTAACTAATCCTGGAACAAATTTATTCGTTAGAATGGAATTTACTTTCAATTCACCAAGCAAACTATCAGGTAGAAAAGTTAGTTAAAGAATAAATATGTATATAAATATATAGTAGGTACTGCACTGTACTCTTTGCTCTTTTTTTTTGAATATTTTAACGTTCGCTCAAAAATCCGACCGATGGCGTTAGTGTAAACGTCAAAAAAAGTTTCACAAAATAATGTTTTATCCGTAGGTACTCAATTGCACACAAAACTTCCACTAACTTTCATGTTTTACGACTGTACACTTCACCAAAGGTTAATAATCAACACATAAATAAATTCACAAGAGCAACTGTAGATATAATACTCCAAGTTTATAGGTTAGGTATTGATCTATGTGGCGGTCATTATTATTTTATCAGGCGAATAAATATTTATACCTGAGAATTTGGACAGAATAGATTTATACCTGCAGTAAACATAATTATGTTTTGTGAATTGAATTATCGCTATTTATTCGGGGGAATAGCTACCTAAAGAATAAATGAACCAAATAAATAACTATACTTACGTTCGATGAATATGGCCACCAGTCAACACAGTTAATGGCTTTGACACGGTGCAACGTATGTCGTACATAACAATACATGATACACGGACGTATGGCTAATGGCAGTAGTGACTAGTGTTACAGTGTACCTATATTGTAGTTTGTTGTCAACGGTGTTAGACTGCAGAACACCCATTTAAAATGTTCACGAGCCGCAACTGACTGAGTTAAAATCCCGAAACGTTATTTTCATCATCACTGTCAACTGATGATGATTAAAAAATAACATAATTATCACTTAACAGTTTGTTTTTTTTATTCTTGAGTGAAAAGAAGTAATTTATTCTTCGCTTCGAATTTATAAACGTATAAATTTTGTCCATAACTGTATTTATTTATGTAAGTATAAAAGACACAAAAACAACTTTTTACTGTGTTACCATTTTCATTCATTAAGTCGAGTAACTTTTAATTAGTTCAGGTGCTTAAAGACTATGAAGTCTTTTTTAACTGGATAAATCAACTGTCTTTTTTGCATTATAATATTTATTTATAGAATGACATCATCGACTAATACATATCTTAAAAAAACGCATTATTAATTTTAGCAGAATTCTTCAAATAAATAAAATTGGTCGACAATTTTATTTATTTGAAGAGTTCTATTCAGGCGTTAATCAAAGATATGAATTTTACTCAGAATTATATCTATCAAAAAATAAAAATAAAATCATTATAGTAAACAAAAATTGGTTGTCTGTAAAGTCGGTTTACGGACGATAGTTTTACGTGATAACGTATTCCGTAATACATAACCTAAACCTCCCAAAATTTGGTTTCAATCCGCTTATCCTTGGTGTCGGAATGATAATAAATGTCAAAAGTGACGTTTGCAACTGTCAAAGTATTATGTTCTAATAATAATTAGTTATTCCAATACTTAACTTAGAAGGCGTTGCATTTCACATATTACTAATTTCAAAAAATTGAATTAAACATTAGAAATGCAGCCGTTTTCATGTTAAGACAAGACATACGTTATTTTCTAATTTCCATGTACGGCAAACAAAGACGACCGACCGCGTCGCGCCATGCATTAGACAACATTGGATTTATACAGCTATTTTTCTATATAAATTTGTATAAAAAACTGTTTAGGCAAATTCTGTTATACGAAATCTATGTAAAATGTTCTCTTTCGTTTAAGACTGGTTTCAAACCGATCTGATTTAAATTGAGCTAGAAATTAGCAAAAAGCACGCACAGGGTCAGGCGGAACGTTACGCGTTACGCATTACGAACGTTAGGAACGTTACGACCGTTACACTTTTTCGTGCATGCAGCCGGTGTTTTATCAATTTATAAGATTGGTGATTCATCAATTTATAAGACGTTATCATGTCAAAAACTGTTTAGGCAAATTCTGTTATACGAAATCTATGTAAAATGTTCTCCTCTTTCGTTTAAGACTGGTTTCAAACCGATCTGATTTAAATTGAGCTAGAAATTAGCAAAAAGCACGCACAGGGTCAGGCGGAACGTTACGCGTTACGCATTACGAACGTTAGGAACGTTAGGATTTAGGAACGTTACACTTTTTCGTGCATGCAGCCGGTGTTTTATCAATTTATAAGATTGGTGATTCATCAATTTATAAGACGTTATCACGTCAAAATTGTTGCCCAAAGTTTGATTTGTTTGCTACTATATTTTAATTTTCAACATCATTCTACACTCTACAGATTAACGCTGGATTGCATTCAACAATAATTTTTAAATCGGTCCCGTTTATAAAAAACTAGCGGTCCCGCCCGGTTTCACCCGGTTGCAAAATAACAAATGGGGACATGAGTACGCACATTCATCTTAGTTTACCAAGATGAATGTTGTGTCCAAACTTCATGATGATCGAAGTTACCGCGGACCCCAGTTTAGGAAACGCTGCTCCAAGTCGTGTTAAGACCAAAGAGTTTTTTTTATATTTGGATTAGGCGTAACAAAAAGAACAGCGCGGCCACCATAACGCAATTTATTAATTTGTGTCTACACCAAATACGTATGTTTAAATGCTATAGTGTTTAATATATGTGTTTATTCGGCTCATTAAATTCATATTATTTTAATCGCGTTTGCATCGGGTCCAGCTCTCTTATGTTATTACTCGGTCGGTAAGTAAGGTCACTGCTACCGGATTCCACTTGAGTTACAACTGAGGCAACTCGATTAGGGATGAAGCAACACTTTTGTCTTCAAGCAAAACAATAAAGTCGAGACGTAGTGCAAAAGTCAGCCAACAAAAGGTATTTGCAAATTTAAAAGTGTCGTTATTTATTTAATATTGAGAATTAAGCTCAACGATATGATATTACAACAATACAGAACTGTATCTATAATAATAATAATGCGTTTAACGTCCGTTTCTCGACTTTATTATATAACAGAAGCCATTCGCGCCATTACTATATTCCATCTATCACACTTCCCGTTATTTTCTAAATTTTTCAACTTTAAGTCAATTAACAGCGCAATGGGCGAAGGAATGAATTTTTAGGACATTAGGATAAGGTAGGAAAATTTTGAGCACAGGAAACTGACAGGTAATCGGCCATGGCCTTGAATAAGGAACCATCTCGATATTTATCTGGAATTATTGAGGGAAACCATTGAAAACCTCAACAAGATGGCCGATACAAGAATTCTCGGCGAGACGTAGCAGGAAAAAGTCCCAGCCACATCTGCCCCCGTCCGGATTCGAACCCGGCACCTCCCGAATGCGAATCTAGTGCTTTCATCACTACGTTACCCCACTCGATCATTTTTTAAAATTGAAGGCACTTTTAACAACCTTATACTATTTTGTTAAATTCCTGAGAAAAGAGAGAGAGAGAGACTACCTATTTGATGATTGATGGTAAGTGAAAAATTCGTTTTGGATAGGATTCGCCATAAGATCCGTTCTTAGTGAAAGTCTCTACGTCGAGAAAGGAGTATTAAATATGTCAAATAAATTGGAACGCATCCGTGTTTCGTCTCGATCGCGTGCGAAGCCGCGGGTAACGGCTAGTAAGAAGAACAGTTTAATTAACATGTCTCGTATCCCTGATTGCGTATATTAAGGCTAGGGATGTTGAAAAAGTATCGATGTATCGATATTTTTAATTCAAAACATCGATATTTTTAGCCGATATATTTTTATTCGATATATCGATACAAAATATTCAATATCGAAAATTGTATCAAAAACGATATATTTTTTTATTTATGTAACTAAAGCCAAAACCGTAAACGATACTTTCGTTACAGGACAAATACTGGTTTGCCTAATGCAACAAAAAGGTTAAAAATATAAGTTAGAAGATAGCTTTTTAGTTTTTGATATTTATTATATTGCCTAATAAAAAGAAATACTGCTAAAAATACCTTCATTTTATTGAGATTTTTGTACATTAAAATAATGTACATTTTGTATAAAAATTACTAATTATAATATTAAGCTAAATACACTATTATTTTAAAAACGCAAAATCTTTTGTAAATTTGACCGATATATCGATATTTTTTCCTCGATATATCGACGTCGATATTGATATTGTTATAAATATCGATATTTTTTTTCACTTCCGACATCCCTAATTAAGGTACTTACATAATGCGCTGCACGTAGTCAGTCTACTGTAAAATGAAGGCGTTACGCACTGACCGACTACCGAAACACGCCCGTTACGTGTTCAACACGGCTAAAAAAGTCGATCCGCACATTATGCACTGTACTGTTGGATTTTTAAAAGAAGACCGGTCTATGGTATGTAGTCCTATGACCTTATTGCAGAAGAGCGCACATGTATATTTTTATATTAGTAAAAGGTAATGATCCTGGAACCGCTTCTATGCAATAAGGGAGTCCAGTCGCCCACACGTGTCGCAATTGTCGTATCGTGATAATTGTACTATTGCCATAGCTGTACGACTACACAGCGACACTTGCTAACAGTACAAAAAAATCATACACCAGACAGTACATAGGTGTGCGTCCACGGACTAAGTTGAGGGGTGTTGTCTGAATATCATCAAAATGGAAAGTAAAAAGGGAAAAACAGTTAGAAGTGGCGCTAGGGAGCTCATAGCGAATGTAATTAAAATGTGCGAGTTAGAGGCTCAAAATAATGCCTTAAAATTTAAAGCTATACATTGTTTGCATGCCTTGCTATGCGCCGCCTATGAATTCCGATAATTTGGGAACACATCAACGACTTCTTGCCCTTTCCCCACCGGTCTCCTTTCGCCGATCGCACAGTACTGCATACTTCGCAAAAGTATGGAGGATGATTTTACGTCATTGTTTTTATTTTAAGAGTATTCGTCCCTGCAAATACCCCCTGCACCCTTCATCTCAAATCTTTTCCCCTCGCCTAAAAACGGTTCGCGCTCTCCCGACGCTATTTTTAAAGCTAAAGGGTTCCGGTAAACGCCCAATGAAAGACAAAGAATCAGACTACAGATCCTCCAGGCGAATTTTTTAAAAAACAGTTTCGCCTACGTGTGAAATATTACGTAGCTTATTATTTTTTTCAAAAGGTTGTAAGTTTTTTCAGGAATTTTTTTTCAAAAAATTCGCCTGAAGGATCTGTAGTCTGATTCTTTGTCTTTCATTTGGCGTTTACCAGAACCCTCTAGCTTTAAAAATAGCGTCGGGAGAGCGCGACGTTTTTAGGCGAGGGGAAAAGATTTGAGATGAAGAGTGCAGGGGGTATTTGCAGGGACGAATACTCTTAATGACCGCCGACTTCTAAGGCACTGTACGTACCTTATCTTGTGTCACGATGTTCGTCCGCGCTAATATCCGAAACCACTGAACCGATTTTAATTAAATTTCGTAAATGTGTCGTGCTTAGTCCAACTTATGCTATATACCTATAGAATAGTTTTTATTATATATTTTGTGCAAAAATATGGTGTTTTCTCAAAAAAAAAACGTTTTTTAGTAACATACAGTGACATCTCATAGCATTTACTCAAAGCTATTAGTTCAGAAGCAAACAAAAAAAAACTGTTTTATTACCAAGTAGCGACGTTTGTTAGAATTCGCTCAAAGCTATTAGTTCAGATGCCGAGCCGCAAACGAAATACCTACATTTTGTAGAATTATATCTATCGCACTCTGGTGAAACCGGGACGGACCGCTAGTATTTTAATAATAAATTGACATTACCGTTGAATGTTGATACTTTCACTAGTTTTTTGAGGCTTCTGTCTCAAATAGTTAAAAAAAGAAATGTGAGCCGTCGTAAGAGGCCTGGCAGATGTGAAACATAAATTAAAGCTTGCGTCAAATATGCTACTTTAAATTACAAAGCTTTATGGACACTCTACGATTACTTACTTAAGCCCTATGGACACTTCACGGGGCCTTCCTAAAGCCCTATGGACACTGTAACTTTAATCAAATCTTTGATTAACGTCTGATTAGAACTCTTCAATAAACAAAACGTTACCTAATGTATTTTATATATTTTTTGTTAATATATTTTCCTGAAAAATTGGTCGATAATTTTATTTACTATGCAACTTTAAGTTGCTAGCAGCGCCACTTAAGAGACTATTCTGGTAACTATTTTATACAAAAATATTTTTTTTAAAATAGCTGCGTTTATGTAAATAATTTGTATTAATATTCAGTTTTCCATTTACCTACATTAATTTGACATTTATTTAATTATATTTTATGGCTGCTCCTTTTCGTTCATTCCAACATTCGATATGAATGGGAAATCAGATAAGAGGGAAGATCGTAATTTCTTTTCTATGCGACATGCTTGACGAAATGTTTTGTAATAGTATTTTACGTGTAAAATTAATTGATTCCAATTTTAATTGTCCCATAAGTGATACAGATATTTTATGGTGAGTTTTTATACCCAATAAAAATTCCTCACGTACTTGAAATATCGGACTATAATTATTATTTTCGGTTAAAAATAATAGTTGTATGTATATTTAAAATAAAACTGACATGGTGTTGAAAGCAAATCAAAACACAAAGAGAACCCGCCTAAAGCACCCCTCACACACTCTAAGTTATGCGATAAAGATCAAGATGGCCACAAGTTATAAAAGTGCAACCTTTACGCACGGTTGAAGTAAAACTTTTTCTAATTTGTACTTATCACTCTCACTTCTTGAGAAATTATACCGAGCGGTGTAGCGTAGTGGTGAGAGCACTAGACTCGCATTCGGGAGAGGTACCGGGTTCTAATCCCGGTGGGGACTTTTTCCAGCTACCTGTCGCCGAGAAACGGTAATTCCTATACCGGCCATTTTGTTGAGGTTTTCCATAGTTTCCCACAAGAATTCCGGATGAATATCGAAATGGTTCCTTATTCAAGCCCATGGCCGATTACCTGTCAAACTCCACGCTCAAAATTTGCCTACCTTATCTCTAATGTCTTAAAAATTCGTTAATTCGCCCATTGCTATTAATTCGTTGAAATTGAATCTAGAAAATAACGGGAAGTGTGATAGATAGAAAATAGTATTGGTGCGAATGGCGTCTGTTATGACATAAAGTCGAAAAACGATCGTTTACTATATTTTCCATCTATCACACTTTCCGTTATTTTCTACATTTTTCAACTTCAATTAATTAATAGCAATGGGTGACTGAAGGAACTTTAGGACATTAGGATGAGGTAGGCAAATTTTGAGCATAGGAGTTTGGCCTTGAATAAGGAACCATCTCGATATTCATCCGGAGTTAATGAGGGAAACCATGAAAAACCTCAACAAGACGACCGGTACAGGAATTAACGTTTCTTGGCGAGGGCCAGCAGGAAAATTCCCAACCACATCTGCCCCCGCTTGGATTCGACCCGGTACCTGCCGAATGCGAGTCTAGAGCTCTCAGCATTACTCTACCCCGCTCGGTCATTTTTTTAATGTAAATATAAGGCACCTTTATTAACCTTATACTCTAATTTTGTTAAATTCTTATGAAAACCCGTTCACGAGTAAACTATACCTTAATAGTCAGAGTGCCCCTCGGCAAAAATTTTACTGACATACTCTCCCAAAACTTTGTATATGGCTTCATTAGGCCTAGTCTGACACCTATTTCCTCTATGACTTTTCTTGATTTTGGGGCGTTTTCCTTCTAAATTTTTCGAAAGATGTCGTTTTGACGACATGTAAAAATTTATAGATACTGTGTGTTTTTTTAATTGGATAGCTTAAAAACTCCAAACAAAACGCTAAAATAATGTTCTCTAACAAATAACATGAACCATTTAAAATGTCTGACACCTCGAATATGTCGAACATATTCGAGGAATTAAAAAAACAAACAGTATCTATAAATTTTTACATATCGTCAAAACGACATCTTTCGGAAAATTTAGAAGGTAAACGCCCCAAAATCAAGAAAAGTCATAGAGGAAATACGTGTCAGACTAGGCCTAATGAAGCCATATTATATACAAAGTTTGGGGAGAGTATGACGTGTCAGTAAAATTTTTGCCGACGGGCACTCTGACTATAAGTTTCTGTCTGGTGGAGTAGAGTTTTGGCAGTCTATGGGTACCTTTAAAGTCAAATCGATAGGTGTTGATTTATAATTGGAATTTTAATAGTAATTGCTCTACGATACGTGAGGTGTGCAATCGGCTGTGGTGTCGATAATTTTATTTTAAAGCCATATAATTATCTTTTATTGGAAGTTAACACAAAAATCAATGTGGTATTATAAATATAGTATGATTCACATAAATGGCACCGAAATATAATTGTTCATCAAAAGTTCATTTACATATAACTGTGCAGGCATTGCAATGATCTTTTTGCTTTGTTCATTTTTAAGTTAAACTTCTTTAGGCACGACTTGAGTCTTGAGATAAACTCAGAGATCGTTTTTCGGACGGAAGTAACGTGTTTACGCTATTTAAAGACATTGATTGACAGATGGCGACATCAGAAGGGTAAAACATAGCAAACCAATTTTGTGATCACGGTTTTCGCTATTTAAAGACATCGACTGACAGGTGGCGACATCAGAACGCATCTGTAAAACCATCTTGGACGGAAGATGAAACTAACTACGGACGCAAACCAGTAAGCATAGCCAATTACGTAATTCAAAACTTTTCTCGCGGGGCAAAATTGATTAATTCTAGATTAGTAGCGTCTATGATTAGTTTCTATATAATTTTGGTCTAATAGGTACACCGCAGTCTTTTATCGCGGTTGAAAACAGTAAAGCGCAGACTGAGAAAGACTAGAAGCGCTGACTTTTAAAGAGCAACGACTTAGATGCTACTGTGAATTGCAAGCGTATTAATAGATACTAGCGTGACCTGTGCGAATTATTCGCACTAAATAAGTAGAATAATTATCACTTTACAAAATTATTTTTTAAATATGATTGCAGGTATTCAATTCGTTTCTAATTTTGCACACTGCTTATAACGTTATTCTTTTTGTTGTATTACAATATGAAGCTCAGATGACAGATCGAAGAAATATTTTACTAAAATTGTCATATAGAGGCGCAAGTAGCAAAAGCGTTGAGCCATGCCGTCAGATGGCATCATGCAGCATTGCTGTGACGTTGTTCAGCGTTGCCCGTCAGATGGCAGTATGCAGTATTTACAATATGAATGTCAGATGACAGATCGAAGTGTTGACGTTGTTTCAAAATTATAGCCGTCAGATGGCAGACGTTGTTCAGCGTTGCTGTTAATTAATTAATTTACAAAAACAAAAGCAATAATAAATTTTTTAGTTGTCGATGTCAGTAGAGCAAGCAATTATCTGTAAAATGATATATAATTTATGTGGAGAAATTGTGTGGTTTTTTCTAAAAAGGAAGGCAAACATCTTAACCTTAACGTATTAATATATATGATGATTGTAAGCACTTGAATTATAAAAAAATCGTGATAAATTGTTTTCTCATTATCTGATTAATTAATTATTTTTTTACAAATTCTTAACAACATTCATTTTTCCTGCGTAGCTAAGGAAAACTAATTTTGACAATATTACAAAAGAGAGAGAGAGAGTTAATGTAATAATACTTGCTACATTATTAATATAAACTTCAACAAAATGTTTTATACGCGCGTCTTAATAAAAATTGTAAATATTTGCTATGAGTCGATTAAACAATTTATATCATGGCATTTTAAAGTTAATAAGAAAATTAACAAACATTTCTAACGATAATTAACCTTGGAGTAGTCACGTGTACTCTTTTGTAACGAATCTAGTCGCGCGATATCTTTTCAACATTTTCCGACGGGTTTACACAAATTTCTTGAGAGACGTACAGTTTTTTTTTAATATAATGCCAAATATTTCGATATTTCTAGGGCTCCCTGGGCACGTACTCCTGTTACCCCGCCTAGTTACAGTCCTGGGGATAGGAGGGTATCCCGATTCGATTAACTCCTTCGATCCTAGCGTCCATTTCAATGGACATACTATTCTAACGCGTGTATAATTTAAGTCAGCCTAATTAAATATCAAATGTAAACGTTTCACTGTGCTTGAGGCTTATCTGAGATGCAGGCATGCCAAACAAAACAAATACTATGTGGGTGGGTAGAAGTATCGAGTCAAGTGTTGACCGCAGTCATGGATTCACTCAAAACTGGTAAAAGTGTATACCTACATTCTGACTGTGTATTACTTAGTATAACTTACGCATTTTCATGATGTAATCTATTTTTCTTGTGCGGATAATTATTTTAATTCTTAACTTAACTATAATTTAAAAAAGTAATTAAGCATCCTATATGCTAGTGGTTACGGTAAAAAATATTTTTTTATGACCAGTTATCCATTTCATAATGGACATAGGATTTTCCAAAATTCTGTAAATGTTAAATTTAGTTTTATACCGACTATTACATCCCAAAAAAACCTATAGTACCTTAAAAAATATTTTTTGTTTCAAAAGAATAAATCTGTGGATCAAAGGGGTTAAGTTATCGGAACAAAACAAAACCTGCGCTGTCTTTTGAACACCACGCGGGCAGTACAAGGTTAAACGGTATCTGATTTATAGAGATAGTAGACACATATTTCTTAAGAGGAATTAATTAGAGGTTGGTAAACCTGATCATCAGAAGATGTAGATAATATCGATGATAAAAAAAATCTATAATAGGTGTAGATAATTAAACAGTTAAAGAATGTATATAGAAGAAATGGCTACTGTACCATCATTTTGTTGTAAGTAGTGATTACCGATAATTAAAACGAAAATAATGTCGGTCGTTAAATACTAAACTAAGCTATCGAAAGAATGCAGAATTGCAGAAGACACTTGAAAAAATTATTTATAACTGATATACCAAACAAAAAATTATTTATTATTTTCTAATGTAATAATAAAAGATATAAAAATAAAATTTAATATACCGCGTTTATAAAGCTAACTAAAAAAATTGGTTGTCTGTAAAGTCGGTTTACGGACGATAGTTTTACGTGATAACGTATTCCGCTCGAATATCATATTTAATAATACATAACCTAAATTTTAGTAGCTGTCAAGCTATATTAATTTGATCAACCAAAGTAAAATACATATTTTTAAGTAATTATAAAATACATTTAAAAGAATGTATATATATTATATATTTGTTAACAAACCGTATAATTTATCTGGCCATCTGTCAGATGTAGCTTTCGCTGGAACAGCCGAAAAAAATGTTGAACGCACACTACTCTCTGACGTCACGGGAGAAGAGAGAGACTATCGCTTATATCGCACTCTCGCTTGCGGAACGTTACTCTTTTTCGTGCGTGCAGCCGGTGTTTCATCAATTTATAAGACGTTATCACGTCAAAAGTATAAAATAATTTCTGTACAGACAGATTTTTAACTTGTAGGATTTGAAACGAAAAACACGGGGCGAATTAATCGTTTTAGCTCATAAGTAGATTTTTTCATTGATAGCTACTCTCTACACTTCTTATATATAACTGTTGCATGCGCCCCACGTTTTTCTTTTCAAATCCTACAAGTTAAAGATCTGTCTGTAAAGAAATTATTTTATACCTTTTAGTTCGCTTTAAAAACGTGGTACCTATATTAAATTTGAAGGACTTCATAAAAAAGTTGTAGATATATTCCCACAATAAAATCGAAGTAATTCGAAAAAGTCAAAAAGGGATGAGCCGCTCTCCTGTTTGTACTTTAATAAATATTGGTGGAAAATGACGTGGCTGCATGGCCCCCACAATGGTGGGGCTGGTGCAACTCTGGTAACAGGGCCCGGGCTCAGAGGGGGCCCTGGTTTTTTTATTCAAGAAGTATTTGCAGTGGATCATAGCTTTATTATCAAAATAAATCAAAATATTTAAATATAAAAACAGTTTAGAGTAAAATAGATACTAATTAGTATACAACAGCACGCACGGGCCCCACCCACTTATTTGAAGAAACTCTTCATATAAAGAACGTCTATGAAACAGTGTTCCAATTAAAAAAGAATCCGTTAAAACTCCTGAACTCAATATATGAGAAAAACCTTCAGGCCATTTTTTCTACACGGCTATTAGATTTTTTTGTACCATCCCAGTTTCGGTTTCTACGGTTGAAAGGTCATTTAGTAGACTAGGAAATATTCATTGAAAACTTGGCAAAGAAGCACAACTAGCCAAACTCGTCTTAACCATCTGGCAATGTTGGCAATTGAAAATGAATTAGCCACAACTGTTGACTTTTCAGATATTAATAATTTTATTCAAAAGAAAGCTAGGAAAGCTATAATTAATTAGGCTACAAGTGTTTTAGATCTTAATTTTAGTATTATTTTTTAGTTCCTAATTTTTTTATTTCTTTAGATAGATCGTAATCTTATTTTTTTGTCATTTTTTATAATTTTATCAATTAAGTTTGGTTTTAAGATTGAACTGATTCCTTTATTGCTAATTATACCTTACAATCTATTTTCAGTGTAAATAAAATTTGTAAAAGGGTAGAAAAATAGGCATATGTTGGGGATGGGGCCCGACCCAGATCCTAGTTACAGGGCCCACAATCGAATGTGGGGGCCATGCGTGGCTGGTAGATTTTACAAATACAACTGTCGTGATAAACCGCGTATATTACACGAGATTAGCACTATTAACCTTGTCTGATGCATTTACGAAGCGTGAAGTGAACAGAGACAGATGTACCCGCTAACATCAGGGGTGCGATATGGAATATTTAGGCTAGATTGATTGTATTTTATAACACTTGAAGGGACAGATTAATACAGTGGCAATTCATGTTCAGGTGCAATTGGTTGAAAGCAGTGGCGCTACGTCAAAATGGGCGTCAATATCATTGATTTTTTTTCTTACTTTTGCTGAGAAAGGGAGCGGGGAGATTTAATCCAAGTCAGTAGACGGAAGGAGAGCCAATTTGAAGAGGTTTCCGATGAAAAAAATTGTGGGATCCTCACCATCGTGTTCATCGACCTCGAAAAGGGGAGGGGGTCTCTAGATTAGCGCTATGGCAAATAAAAAGCAAAAATCTCATAAAATCCCGACTCCTAACCTTAACTGATATTATGAATCTTACGTAACATAAAAAATAATCGTTATTTAATTCGGCTATATTCTATAAAAAAATCCGCTGCGGCATAATATGCCTATCTTTAATGTGGGCAATCTACAAGTCCGGACGAAGCCGGACCGGGCTGGCTCGGTATGTAATGCAGGCACGCGAACAGACATCCTATGCGGACCTCTTCTATAAATGTGAATTTTCAAACTAATTTAATTCGACTATATTATATTAAAAAGTCCGCTGCAGTATGTCTATCTTTAATATAGGCAATTTACAAACCCGGACGAAGCCTGACCGCGCTGCTAATAATCTATAAGTGGTTTCAGTCGCGTCGCTGCTGTCCGAATAAGAAGCGTTATAATGCTGAAAAATAATGCATTTTATAAGAAAGACAAATGTCGGAAAGTGCCGTTTAATCACAATTTGTTATTTCAAAACGAAAGAACTTACTTTTTTTGCAATATTTATCCAACTTGCAATGTGGGATATACATTATAGCGTTAGTCATGTTTAAAGTCATCAAGTTGAAATGATTAATTAATATCCAATTTGTTTTGTAAGAACTGAAATCTCAATTCGATAGTTAGTAGACCTTGTAGAACGCCCACATTGTACAAAATATTACAAGCAACAAAAAAATATTAGTTTTATGCTTCTGAATAAAACGTTAAAATGTAGGTACATTAATCAATACAAATAAATAAAATCGTAATTTTGTTTTTGATGAAATTTTGAGTTAATCAAACGTACAGTTTATACTTTATAGGATAACTATGAATGAATAAACTAGGGGTTATGGCTTAATAGTTATGCAGGTCATTCTACAAGAATTTTTGTGCTCCCCCTTGTCCTGGATCTAGATTGGATCTCCTCATGAACTCAGGCGCGATGCGAAGGGGGGTCACAGGGGACATGACCCCCCCTCCCCCTAAATCCAAAGTCAAATTGAAAAATCTCAAAAATTTGCCAAATAATAAAAGAAAATTTTTAGCTACAATACAAAAAGACGACTTTTTTATTAGTGTAGTGAGTGATCCCCCCCCAAAATTTCAGGCTGCGACCGCGCCTGCATGAACTTCAGGATATTGGTGACAAGATTGTCCTCCGTTCTCATCAATGTATCCAAAGATGGCTGTTCTCCTGTAGGCTAGGGCCTCGCATTCGAACAGTAAATGGTTGACTGTTTCGTTCTCCAAAATCTACACTGTCGATTCCTGACGTATTTCCATTGTGCGTAGATGCTTTCTCAGGGGTTCAGAGCCCAAACAGTTTAGGTTTACTGAGTTTGATCAACTCCTCTGTTATAAGCCTGTTTGGAGGACCCACAAGCATCCTTTTCCCATGACCGAGATTTCGTCCGCGTGGAATCAGTGCATGTACAATAATTTGATATAATTGATTAAAAAAAATTCATCAATTAAAGACGGCTTTATAAACAATGTTTTTTGTATTACCATCTTTTGCAAAAACATAAAGATTTTTTGGATTCGATACACGTGAGCTGGCCGTGCGAAAAACATAGTTTTTCTAAATGAATGTCAGCTACCTTAAATGTTTGCCTCTGGGATTTGTTTATAGTTATTCTGAAATCAGTGTTTAATGTAAATTGTAATCTTTTAAATTGAAAAGGCAAATCCGTTGGTATAATTGGTATTTGTGGTATTAAAACACTGTCTCCTTTAGACTTGCCACTAATTATAATAGCTCTAATAATATTTCGATCCAGATGAGAAACTTGTAAACGTATACCATTACCGCACCAAGATTACGCATTAAAAGTACCGGAACACCCACTTTTAACTTTCATTTATGAGAAGGCATTTAACCCCCTTAAGGAATAATTTTTGAGTAAAAAAGTAGTTTATGTCCTTCCCCAGAGTTTAAACTATCTCCATAATAAATTTCATCATAATCGCCCCAGCGGTTAGGCTCTCATCCCTAATATAACAAACATCTATATTTTGAGGTTATTAAATGCATTGTTTTTTTGTCGAGTATTGAAGATTTTTTTAACTATTGTAGAATTTTTATTTAGTTCAGTCTTGTGTAGGTAAAGGTTAAGAACAAGTAAGTGGTATTTTTATGAGCTGTCGAAGTTTTTTTTAAACGCATAGCAATTAAGTATTTTATAGGCAAATAAAACACTAACTTTTAAAACAAATAAATAAATTAAAAAAATTGTTCACTATTAAATTTATTTCAAAATGATGCAATAAACTTGTAATTGTAGCCATTTAATTCCTAAATACAATTATACAAAATACTTTGGCGGTATAACTTACACTTAATTTTATTGTCCAAGAATTGATAATTAAACAAGAAAATGTCTTTAAGATACCTGTTCAGCAGCTGTTCAAAATGACCCTATAACACCCTCTACAAGCGGTCCGTCCCGGTTCATCCGGGTGCGACAGATATATTTTGTGTAATTTTGTGTAATATAGCTTTGAGCAAATTCTACCAGATTTGCTTCTGAACTAATACCTTTGAGCAAATTCTACCAGATTGGCTTCTGAACTAATAGCTACGAGCGAATTCTAACAGATGTCGCTACTTGGTATTAAAACAATTTTTTGTTTGCTTCTGAACTAATTGCTTTAAACAAATTCTGTCAGATGTCGTTACATGTAGCAAAACATCGTAATTTTGTATACAAAATATTTAATAAAAACTATTCTATTGCGTGAGTTACACCAAGCAAGACACATTTACAAAATTTCGGTTCAGTGGTTTCGGAGTATAGCGCGGCAATGTATTAAGGAGTTAAGTCCAAAAAGGAAGCCACACTGGTATTAGCAAATACACTATATTGTCGGCAAGGTTTGGCACTACGACCCGAGTTTACGTATTTTTAAGGTTGTAACTGTTTTGAATTTAATTTTTGGTCTTTTATATTTCATCTTTTCTGCAAACGTTAAAGTGATTGCTTTGTTTATAAATGAGTTTTCGGAGATTAGCATCGTGAATATAAATTATAAACCTTCTTGGTTTCCGGGCTTGTAGGACGTGGTCCATTTCTACAGGTAGAAATACCAATAAACCACCGCCTACAAGCTCGGAAACCAAGGAGAATTCGGAACAACACCGGTCGTGAATTTGATAAATTCATTAGTTATTCTGAAGGAAACACGAATTTTGAAATAATTTTGAAGGGGCGCAATTTGAAAGTCGCTAAGTGCAAAACATAAGTGTCACTAAACTTTTGACAAAAACATAAACAAAAACATAAATATCTGGGAATAAAAAATAAAATATATAAATATTTAACATAATATTCCGCGGACATTCTAACGGCTTAACGGTGCATTATTTGGTGCATTTCCTATAACTTAGTTTTGATGTGACAGTGTCTTTATTCTTTAGACTAAACAAAACAAACTTTTAAATACATTAATACCGGGTATCTATTTGTTCCTATAATAAGCTACTCCGAAATATACGATACATACGACATTGTCTTTTTCAGCTAAAATTTTTACAATAACATTTTGTAACCGAATAGTGCCACAAAAACGACTTTTAATTTATCATTATGATTTTTCGCGCGAAAACGGCTCGTGACGTCACTATGATTGTAAATAATAACGATAGTGCACAGTAACCATAGTAACACTATACAATATAAAATATTTAAGATTGCTATATGATATTATTACATTATCAGTATACAAGTTATGCAAATATTTGATTAACGTCTGATTAGAAATCTTCAATAAATAAAATTATCGACCAATTGATCGATAATTTTATTTATTATACAAGTTATATCTACTTTATTTATTTATTGAACGTATTTATCCTTGGTATAGATTAGTACTTTTTGCTTTTACGAAACCGTCCTACATGATGCGAAATCAATAAAATACGGGATAGAAGTCTATAAACGTGATAATAACTTGAAAGAACTTCAAAATAACACACAGCACAACGTAAACGTAGGTAGTTTACAAACGAAGTGACGTCACGCCGGAATCCCACATGATGAACAGCGTTTTAGACTTTTGAAGAACAGATTAAAAAATACAATTCTTAAAACTGATTTATAAAATTTATAGTACATTATCATGAATAGAAATCAAAATAGGTCGTTTGCTTTTTATAAAATCTATCAAGAGTATGTAAATATTATTAGATTTTTTACCATTCCAACCCACGAGTGGGGAATGGTACTTATCTACTAGTTTAGATCAAAAATCACTTTTCAAAAATTTTACAATATCTTTCCGTTTTGAGGTCCCCCGAATCCAAAAAACATATTTTTGGAAAAACTCTATGCGTCTGTTAGTCTGTGAGCACGACACAGGTCAAACGGATGAGCGGATTAAAACCAAATTTTGGGAAGATGTTTGGTATGCAAATATGAAGAGCCCTATTGTTTTTGGGGAAAATCGGCGCACGCGCAGAAGAGATATATGCTATAACGGTGTTTTTTTATATACCTAATAATGAAACAATTTTCGTAACGGCTTATTATTCCATTTATTTTTTCAAGAAAGTTTCGTTAAAATTTTTATTTCCTAAACTTTTCGGAAATATTTTGAAAATAAAAAAAAACATCTATTCTTTTGTTTTGTAGATATGTCAGAAATAAACTAGTTAAGCATGCTTTGATTAATTGTTACATGACGTGGAACATATTATGTAAGTAACCATGGCAACGAATAGCAAATATCATATTGAATACTAGCCATTACCCGCGTCACCTCACACGATATCAAAAATTTTATTCTCTTTATTATACTGTATCAAATGTCAACATTTTTGAAGTTGAATGGTCCCGTCGCCCAATTGGCTGGACTTTTTGTTACATTTTTTGATTGATGCGGAGTTTTATTCTCTGACAGATTATTTTTTTTAACCTCTTACTATGTTAAAGTTGTATTTATGTTAAACCTTTTAAATGGTGCATTAACGACCACGTCTTTTTTATGTTCAAATTTTAAACTGTGTTTTTTTAAAAAAAAAAAAGATAATTCTTAATTTAAGCGATATTATATTGCATTTGTTCTTAACGCTATTATACCTACTCTGATTCTTAATAAAGATGCTATTCTATTCTATTCTAATATAACAACTGGAAGTAGGTACTTGTTCTTATCCGACAAGCACTATTAGATATTTTAAGATGTATAGAAATCAAGAACGCCAGGGACAGACAGTAGCGCCAGGTCTGTAATTCACTTCTCTTATAGGGCGCGTGGGTGTTACCCCCGCCGAACGGCACAGTGGCGGCCCACTTACTGTTTATATATCCACTATATGGCCGCCTTGACATTTACATACTTTTTCTTCAATGAAATAACGTATTTATATATCTATTTACATATGCTGCAAATTACATTCATAAAATCCAACTATGAATGGACTATTGGATTATATTATTATTAGCAAATAGTTAATTATAATGTGTCGAAATTTATTCTTGTTTTTCTACGGTGTTTTTTTTCCCTTATTTTAATGAGTTAGTGACGTCATGTATGTATTATTGTAATTTCGTGTAAAAACGTATACCTAAGTAGTTTATAAACATTATGTTATTATTAAAAAAAACCTTGAATGAATGGTTCTTAATGTTTAAATGTTACTGTACAAGATAGAATTAAGATATCAATCAGAATCATATATATTAATACGTTTAGGTTAAGATGTTTGCCTCCCTTTTTAGAAAAACCACACAGTTTCTCCACATAAATTATATATTATTTTACAGATAATTGCTTGCTCTACTGACATCGACAACTAAAAAATTTATTATTGCTTTTGTTTTTGTAAATTAATTAATTAACATCAACGCTGAACAACGTCTGCCATCTGATGGCTTTAATTTTGAAACAACGTCAACACTTCGATCTGTCATCTGACCTTCATATTGTAATACAACAAAAAGAAAAACTTAAAACGTTATAAGCTGTGTGCAAAATTAGAAACGAATTGAATACCTGCAATAAATTTTGATTCATTAAATTGAGTTGAATGATTTATTTACATAATGTACTAGCGGCCCTGTACGTGCTTCGCTACGTATAAAGTGAAATAATAAAAAAAATTAATTGGAACATCTATCTATCTATCTATTTTATTTATTGCTAGCTATTTTAAAATATATATGTGCGTATATGTGTGTATGGAAATATATATGACTGCATACGTCAATAAAAAAATAGCGTAAAGTATTCGTGGATAACTGGTCTTTAAAAAATTTGCCGGTACTTGTAAAACTGATTCGCCGTCATCTTGATCTATGATATTGCATCAAAAATGTCACTTTTCGTTGTAATTTTATAACTCAAGAACGGGCCCACCTATCCAAACCAAATTTTTAGGCTTTGTTCGGACTATTTAGTAGATGGTTTATGTGGAGTTTGCATAAAATCGGTCGAGCGGTTCTTCATTTATCACATTTTTTATATATCTTAGCATTGATTTTTTTAGATATTTGTTACAAAAAATGAGATAAATGAAGAACCGCTCGACCGATTTTGTGCAAACTTCACATAAACCATCTACTAAATAGTCCGAACAAAGCCTCAAAATTTGGTTTGGATAGGTGAGCCCGTTCTTGAGTTATAAAATTACAACGAAAAGTGGCATTTATTTTTAAATATATAGATACATTAAGACACAATACTGCATACTGCCATCTGACGGCTTTAATTTTGAAACAGCGAGCAACGCTGAACAACGTCACAGCAATGCTGCATGATGCCATCTGACGGCTTAGCTCAACGCTTTTGCTACTTGCGCCTCTATATGACAATTTTAGTAAAATATTTCTTCGATCTGTCATCTGAGCTTCATATTGTAATACAACAAAAAGAAGAACGTTATAAGCAGTGTGCAAAATTAGAAACGAATTGAATACCTGCAATCATATTTAAAAAATAATTTTGTAAAGTGATAATTATTATACTTATTTAGTGCGAATAATTCTCACAGGTCACTCTAGTAAGTCTTATTGCGAAATAAAGAAAACTAAGAATCTTTCTCAGCGACATCAGAACTTATCTTTGAAGTAAAACTTCTTGAGAGTAATTCAGATCTATCCTCAGACGGAAGTAACGTGTTAACGCAGTTTCCGCGATTTGAAAGCATCGACTGACAGATGCCGGCACCGTAGAAACTATCTTGAACGAAACCAATTTTGTGATCGGCCTCGGCTATTTAAAGGCGTCGACAGACAGATGGCGGTATCAAAACGTATCCGTAGGAAACATAGCTACGTACGCAAACCGATAAGCATAACAAGCATAATTTAATTTGTGAATGAACATTTCCCAAAAAGTGAAAGTGGTAAGAAGAAATTTAATGAAGTTTTACTGCAACCGCGCGTAATAGTTACACCCACTCAATTTTTTTAACATAATTATAAAGCATAAATGTTATTACATTTTACTCTAAACACGAACCATGAACTGAGTATTCAATCTATTTTTTATATTTATATCTTTTGGAATAAAACAATATCTACCCTCTTTTAAGACGTTGATCGTTACATTAACGCCTTGCTGTTTTCAACCGTTTCAATCCTGAACATTAACTTAAATTTCGTTATATGGTAAAATAGATTTTAACTGTAAAGATGAAAATGCGATTTTGAAACAACTAAATACATTTTTCTAAAGCAAAGGCATCGGATTGCACATTATTAATTTTATGCATACGGTATTTCGTCACAATATTGTTGTCAATTATTATCTATTACGTATCTAAAACCTTGAAAAACGGCAATTATTATTAGCAGTAACTAATAAGACAAAAACACTAGTCGTAGTGCTAAACCTGTTTGACAAGATAGTATATATGATACTAGAGTGACCTGTGCGAATTATTCGCACTAAATAAGTATAATAATTATTACTTTACAAAATTATTTTTTAAATATGATTGCAGGTATTCAATTCGTTTCTAATTTTGCACGCACTGCTTATAACGTTCTTCTTTTTGTTGTATTACAATATGAAGCTCAGATGACAGATCGAAGAATTATTTTACTAAAATTGTCATATAGAGGCGCAAGTAGAAAACGTTGAGCTAAGCCGTCAGATTGCATCATGCAGCATTGCTGTGACGTTGTTCAGCGTTGCTCGCTGTTTCAAAATTAAAGCCGTCAGATGGCAGTATGCAGTATTTACAATATTAAGGTCAAATGACAGATAGAAGTGTTGACGTTGTTTCAAAATTAAAGCCGTCAGATGACAGACGTTGTTCAGAGTTGCTGTATTTTAATTAATTTACAAAAACAAAAGCAATAATAAATTTTTTAGTTGTCGATGTCAATAGAGCAAGCAATTATCTGTAAAATGATATATAATTTATGTGGAGAAATTGTGAGGTTTTTTCTAAAAAGGGAGGCAAACATCTTAAACCTTAGCGTATTAATATATATGAATAAATTTATTTTTAGATAAAAAGAAAAATCTTGCCCTTTAATACGCCTCTTAAAATGATTCCATCAGTTTCAGTAATAAATTTTATCAATGCAATAGTCCAAGCGGCGGCCGCAAAAAATGGTCCCGTTTTTTTATAGAAAATGAAACCATCAGAGATCATAGTGCATAGTAAATTATAAACGCTCAACAGCTTGCCTAGGCAACGAGAACTTGATCCGACAGCGGGGAAAAACAACTTCGAGATTAATTTTGATGTAAGTACCTACTGGTCCCATTGAGTTAAAGCTTTTTATTTTTTATGAATTTGTTGGCTGGTAAGCGCTTTTTAGAAATGTATATAATTGCCGTCTTAAATAATGATCAACTATAATGGCAACTCAGTTTTTTCATGTTATTCAAATTCTATTTTTAAATAAGTAATACAGTGATTTAGGGCCCACAAAAAATTGCAACAAGGAATATCCTTAAAATTGTTCGATTGCTATTTTAAATACATAAACTCTATGTAGCGACACTCAAGGGACTGTGCACTTTGTGGCGTTATTGAGAGTTATCGTTAAACGGAGAGAAGAAATAATCTATTAATATTTTTTCACTATAATGTGTATTTACTCTCATAATATCTAACATTTACAACTGACCAATAAACATTCATACTATCACAAATTACAGCTAAGCTAAACATATGAAAGATAATCCCAACAAAGAAAACAACGCATTTCTTAGAATCTTCGGTACGCATGGTGCCGACAACAAAGCAACAAAATAACAAACAAGTACCTACTGTTTATTGCTTGATGATGTCGTATTGTTGTCGTTATTTAGAGTGTATCATTGTATGAGCAACAAGGTAAACCAACTAAAGTTAAGTAATTTTGACGTTTTAAGGAGTTGGTCGTTATATCGAGTGACACTGTAGGTGGTGGATTCTAGTATACGTTTAAATTAAACGTTTTGAAGAACGGCGAGAAGTTGTTAGCAATGTTGCGAAAATATCGAGATTTTATATAAACCGATGTCTTGGTTTCGCCATCCGGCCAACGCCAATATTGTACGTGCATTGTGCCTATATAATATATAAAATGTATAGGCATACGCGAGTAAGAAACTATAAATCAATTAAGGTATCTAGTACTTTAATGTGTTAAAAGTATCTTAAGATATATTATGCTTAGCTGTTGAGCCGTTATTTATATCTTCTGGGAGTGTTTTGAAGGATAATAAATATTTTCCAACAGATAATAATTGTTGCAAAGGTAACATTGTACAGATTTTATTAAAATAATTAAAGTCAAATGATTTCAAGGGACAACACAAATGCTATGATTTTTTTAACGGTTTTTCTTCATACCTCGATCGAAAGTGCATACTTTCGGCACCAATTGTAAAGCAGAAAGGCTATAACATTTACTCCTTGGTGGGATTACACGCTACAATACGGAAAGTACGTATTTTCGTGCGGTAGTAAAGCAAAAACAACCAATCAACTGTTGTTTAGATGTCGTTTCCATAGCAACCCTATTACATTTTTAACTAATAGTCGAGAACAGCTGTCATTAGTGTTTTTACGTAAAACCTCAAAGCTTCTTGCTTGGGATTTATCATTGTTTTATGTATAATTAATAAATTAATGTATTTAATAAGCGTGGCTTACGATCGATGGATGAAGAAAAAATAGTATACACCACACTGGCCTAAAGTGTGATATAAGGTCCTTTTTTCGTCTGTTGTTCTGGCCCTTGCTATTTCTTTACTATTTTTCTAAAAGTTATAAAATGCTTCGCGGGCCGGACAAAATTATGCCGCCACTTGCCCTGCAGGCCTGATTTAGTCGGATCCAAAACTGCCTATTAAAGTGCGGGAGTAAGACACCACGGGTAGGTTGAAGTGAGCGAGAGAGTTGTATACTCCGCCACTGTATGAATTGTCAGTCAAATAAAACCTGTACTGTACTGCGCGGTATGTGAACCTTGGCTAATAGCCCAGAAGCCATTACCGTAGACACAATGACAACAGCGAAATGGATACTTAACGCTAAGTTGTGTGTCTTTTGAACGGTTTGCGGCCGTCGAATGTCGCTACAACTAAATAAGTCAAGTGATTTATCAGCTGCTATGTTGGCAATAATAGTTATCTTTATATATAAAAATTACGTGTCACATGTTTGTCCGCGATGAACTCCTAAACTACTGAACCGATTTTAAATTTGATTTGCACACCGTGTGCAATTCGACCCAACTTGAAAGATAGGATAGCTTACATTTCAATTTATAGTCGCAATATTATTTTATTGCAAATTATTTGTCTATTCCTTGACAGTCATAATACAACCATATAAGATGGCGAACCTGTTGACTGGATTGAGTGGATATTCAATAGATGGCGCAACGAACTTAACAACCATATAAGATGGCAATACCTGTTGACTGGATTGAGTGAATATTCAATAGATGGCGCAACGAACTTAACAACCATATAAGATGGCAATACCTGTTGACTGGATTGAGTGAATATTCAATAGATGGCGCAACGAACTTAACAACCATATAAGATGGCAATACCTGTTGACTGGATTGAGTGAATATTCAATAGATGGCGCAACGAACTTAACAACCATATAAGATGGCGAACCTGTTGACTGGATTGAGTGAATATTCAATAGATGGCGCAACGAACTTAACAACCATATAAGATGGCAATACCTGTTGACTGGATTGAGTAAATATTCAATAGATGGCGCAACGAACCTAACAACCATATAAGATGGCAATACCTGTTGACTGGATTGAGTGAATATTCAATAGATGGCGCAACGAACTGAACAACCATATAAGATGGCGAACCTGTTGACTGGATTGAGTGAATATTCAATAGATGGCGCAACGAACTTAACAACCATATATCTAGATCGAGGATGTAAAAAAACTGAATATCGTTTAAAACTGCTCGGCACGACGGCGCAGCCGGAGTGCTCGAAATAGATCAAGTGTTTTAAAGACCAGTTATCCACGAATACTTTACGCTATTTTTTTTCGAGCACGACGGCGCAGCCGGAGTGCTCGACATACACACATATACGCCCATGTATATTTTAAAATAGCTTCCATTAATAAAATAGATAGATAGATAGATAGATGTTCCAAATAAATTGTTTTATTATTTCACTTTATACGTAGCGAAGCACGTACAGGGCCGCTAGTATATAATATATAATCTAGTTTTGAATTACAGAATAAGTACAGAAATTGCCAGAAGTGCACTGATTTTTCGCAACATTAGCGCCTTCTTGCGGCTCTTTATCTTCCGCCTAGCCTTCTGGCAATTTTTTCCCTACTTACTTATAATATCTCCTATTATTCTGCAAATTTTCAGCTCTGCACCGAGTCACCCAATTTCTCCGTAGCCAGCTCTCCGTCTATAATGCATATTTATAGGAATACCATTTTAGGATGTTGAATAAATAAATAATGTTCTTTCAATAAGTATTATCAGATTTGTTAGCTTTTTCTACATAACATAATATAGGGCCATTAAAATGGTTGGTTTTGTTATATGATACGTTCCTAATCACTGACCATCATTTGTTGGTCAAGTGTAAACAATATAAAAACTCGGGTCACGGCAATGCCAAAATAGACTTTATGTAGTGATAAATTCCGACATACATATTAGGTACTAGCGGTCCCGCCCGGTTTCACCCGGGTGCAAAAGAACAAATGGGGGGGAGGGACACGAGTACGCATATTCATCTTAGTTTACCGATATGAATGTTGTGTCCAAATTTCATGATGATAGGAGTTACAGTTCAAAAGTTTGTGTCGGACGGACAAATTTTGAGTTAAATTTTTCATTGATGCTCCGCTCCTATTGGTCGTAGCGTGATATTATATAGCCTATAGCCTTCCTCGATAAATGTGCTATCCAACAAAAAAGCTCCAATTCGAACCAGTAGTTCCTGAGATTAGCACGTTCAACCAAACAAATAAACTCTTCAGCTTTATATATTAGTATAGATATATTTTGTATACCAAATTTCGTTTAAATCATTCCTTTCCAGAGTTACATATACTGGTGTTCAGAACGATGTGGAACGTTGTTTGGTTCGAGTCCTGGACTCCGCCATCCGACCGACACCAAACTGATCTCTGTATAGGCAAAAAAAAAACTATAATTAAGAGACCAGCCGGTTGCATTGTTCTAAGATCGTGTTGCCTCTGCACTATTTTGTTGGCAAGGTGCCTGCCGTAAGGTTTTCGTTCAGAATCGTCAAACAATGCACCCACAACCCTATCGATTACACGGTTCTGTTTGTTTTTCTGAGAATGTTTAATGACCCATGCAACTGCTTTGCGATACCCACCGTCCTTGTCACCGAGTAGCTAATATTTGACTACGTATAAACGTTTCAAATAAGTTAAAAACTACCTTTTTGTGTACTATTTATATATTCACTAAGTAAATATCCATTAAGCCTGCTCCTTTAGTCTTGACACTTGCTAAAATAGTGACATTTTCGTTTTTTTCTTTTCGATATACATTCCGACTTTAACAACACCTGTCAAAATGCACTTTGTTGTACACAATTAAATCATTTCCATTAAGAGAGAGTTAACGAAGGCCGTTCGGCACTTTTTGAAGTAAAACTTCTTTAGGCTAACTCAGATCTTTTTTCGGACGGAAGTTTTCGAACGGATCAGCTCCGTGTTTACGTAGCTTCCGCTGTTTAAAGACATCGATTGACAGATGGTCTCAAAAAGCATGGACAAAAGGTGAAACATGCCTACGGACGCAAACCAATTTTGTGATCGGTTTCCGCTATTTTTAAGGCATTGACCGACAGATGGCTGCATCAAAACGCATCTGTAAAAACGATCGTGAACGACAGGTGAAACATGGCAACGGACGCAAACCAATTTTGTGATCGGTTTCCGCTATTTTTAAGGCATTGACCGACAGATGGCTGCATCAAAACGCATCTGTAAAAACGATCGTGAACGACAGGTGAAACATGGCAACGGACGCAAACCAATTTTGTGATCGGTTTCCGCTATTTTTAAGGCATTGACCGACAGATGGTTGCATCAAAACGCATCTGTAAAAACGATCGTGAACGACAGGTGAAACATGGCAACGGACGCAAACCAATTTTGTGATCGGTTTCCGCTATTTTTAAGGCATTGACCGACAGATGGTTGCATCAAAACGCATCTGTAAAAACGATCGTGAACGACAGGTGAAACATGGCAACGGACGCAAACCAATTTTGTGATCGGTTACCGCTATTTAAAGGCGTCGATGACGACATCAAAACGCCTTTGTTGGAAACATAGCTACGGTCGCAATAAGTATGGCGCTTAATTTACGGGCGATTTAATTTGTGAATTAATATTTTCCCAAAAAGTGAGAGTGGTAAAAGAAGTTTTACTTCAACCGCGCGTAAAGGCATACGCACTCATTTTTTTTATACCTAACCTAAAAAACCGTCAATAATAACAGCGAACTTAAGGAGGTTGATCCGTTACAGTCCCAATCAAAAGTAAGTCGAATTCTAAATGGGAACTTTTATAGTTTATAAGTCGATGATACCAATAAATTATTGTCATAAAGGCATAAATAAATAATTTTTTTTAATATTAATTAATTATTTCAGTACTTTATACTTAATGGACTAACGTTTGTATTTTTTGTACAAAGTTAGGTTAAAAAAAATACATTTATGTAAATATCTGTATTTCACATATTTTTTGCAGTAAATAATTGAAAAAAGAAATTAGAAGTAATAAAAATTAAAATTAAATCATCAAAAAGTTGAAAATTCAGTTAAAATTGTTAAATCTGTCAAGAATAAAAGTCCATAATCGAAAAGTGCTAAGGTTTAATAATTTTTTTTATTGATTAAAAGTCTCCTAATTAAATTGAAAAAAATATTAAAATATGCATAAGACATCGATGCTTTACATAGATAGTTTTCGGAACTGCTGACATTATTTGGTTATTTGCAAAAAATTAAAATGAACAGTTTGCATGCTAGATTGACATATTTTCCATAAGACTACATGTAAAAGTTTTTTTTAATTTTTAACTTTATAAATCTCCTAATGATTTTGGATTTTTTACAGAAAATTTTGTCATAAAAAAATCTATTAAAAAAACTTTATTTCAGATTTTTTTCGTTATCTTCGTAAAACGGCTCAACCTCCTTAAAACGCGTATTAAACGTAATTCTGGGGTGGTTTGAAATAATTTGGAATGTAATTTTTTTTTTGAATGGGGAAAAGCCAAAGCCGACCCTGTCTATACTTGTGCAAAAAAAAACTAGTTATGAACAAAATGTTTTGGATGAATAATTATTTGTCTTTTGATGTTGGTAACATAGGTCATTAGACATTAATGTAGTTCGATAAATTATTAAACGTAATAATTTATTATAAACCTTCGATACGTTACTGGAACTACTGTAGCTACCTATTTGTTGATATTAGAGGTGATAAAGGCCCACTATAAATAATCATATGTTGTAAATAATGTACAGAAAGCCCGTAGGCAATAATATTAAAAGATTAATTATTGTAATAATTGCTCAATAAAATTCAAGTTTAATTGGCTATTTTTTTTTTAACTAATGCGTTCGAAAATCTAGTTTCTATAACACTGGGACTTCCTTGTTCTCAAAAGACTCTTGATTGTAAATACCGACTTCTCTTATTGGACAGACGAAATTTGATTAGGGTAAAGGTACCGGTTCCTGACCGCTCACCTGTGGTCGACCAGTTTTATGTTCGTAGTTCAAGAGTGAAGTTCCCGTTTCTCCACATGTAGACAGCCATTTTTGTTCGACTTTCCGAGCTTGTATATGGGGCACTGTTTCAGGAAATATGCTATTGATGGCCATATATTCACCAAATGTAAGTAGTTATTTATTCGGTTCATTTGCTATTCCTCCAAATAAATAGCAATAATTCAATTATTGTTTACCACAGGTATAAATCTATTCTGTTTTACTATAAATATTTATTCGCCTGATAAAATAATAATGGCCGCCACACAGATCATAATACCTAAGCTATAAACGTGGGGTATTATATCTGCAGTTGCTCTTGTGAATTTATTTATGTGTTGTTTATTAACCTTTTGTGAAGTGTATAGTTGTAAAACATTAAACACATTATTATTTTATGAAACTTTTTTTGACTTTACACTAACGTCATCGGACGGATTTTTGGGTGAACGTCAAAATATTCAACAAAAAGAGCAAGGAGTATAGTGCAGTGTACATTTATTCTTTAACTAATTTTTCTACGTGATAATTTGCTTGGTGAATTAAAAGTGAATTTTATTCTAATGAATAAATTTGTTCCAAGATTAGTAACTTCTATCTTTAATAGTCTTCGGGGAATATGGGCATAAATCAACTTAAAATAGTGTATCTGCCTATACACTATCTATACTAATATATAAAGCTGAAGAGTTTGTTTGTTTGTTTGAACGCGCTAATCTCAGGAACTACTGGTTCAAATTGAAAAAAAATTTTTTTGTTGGATAGCCCATTTATCGAGGAAGGCTATAGGCTATATAATATTACGCTGCGACCATTAGGAGCGGAGCTTTAATAAAAAAATGTTGCAAAATGTATCTCAAAAATAAGCTTCTATTCATGTGAAATGCACTAACTAGATATACTCATAACACAACCTCAGGTGGCTCGATCGGTAGAGCATGCGATTGTCAATATCAGGGTCGTGGGTTCGAGCCGCACGTTGGGCGAATATATTTTTATTTTTTACATTGCTTTCTGCTAAGACTTACATTTAAAATTATTTTAATTTTATTTAATTAATTAAAAAAAAAAATTAGTTAAACAAAAGTTTAAATATTGCTTTTATCGACAAAAACTTTTGAACGGTAACTCCGATCATCATGAAATTTGGACACAACATTCATTTCGGTAAACTAATATGAATGTGTGCACTCATGTTCCTCCCTTCCCCATTCGTTCTTTTACACCCGGGTGAAACCGGACGGGAACGCTAGCTCATAAATAAGTAAAAATCCTTACATCAGTGATAATATATGTGGTGTTACGCCATCTTGTATGGTACACGATCTTATTTTTTTTTAAAACGAAAACATTTTCATAAATCACCAAATGTTCTCATAGTTTTAAGAAGTCGCGTTTCCACAAATACGTAATTTATTGTTATTACATTTAAAAGAACAGGTATTTTTGGATGACAACTAGACATTATTATTCACGGGCTCGACATACAAGATTTAATGCATTTTCGATAAAAAGAGGCGATTTTGACACAAAATATCTTTACTGCTTGAAAATAATGATTTAATCATGTCTAATTTACATAAAAATAAAATACGGAATTTCAAAACTATTAACACTTAATTATTAAACTAAGAGTGTGACAGCAACCAAAAAAGGAATTCTTTTACCAGTAGAATGCCATAATATGTAACTTGAAATGACCAGTGTTCGGTTACTGTGTAGGATTTTTAAAGAAAACTATAAATTCTTATTCGAATATCTGTTTATTAAAATTAGATTTAAAATTTTACTAAATAGCTGTAAGTAATACAATAAATAAAAAATTCCAGCCAATTGGGCGACGGACTATAACTTCAAAAATATAGTACTTAGTACTTACAGGTTATGAAGAAAAGAAAATTTCTGATATCACGTCAGGTAACGCGGGTAAAGGCTAGTATTCAACATGATATTTGCTATTCGTTGCCATGTTTAACTACACAATATGTTCCACGCCATGTAAAAATTAATCAAAGCATGCTTAACTAGTTTAATTCTGACAGATCTACAAAACAAAAGAACAGATGATTTTTTTTATTTTCAAAATATTTCCGAAACTATAAAGTTTAGAAAAAACTTTCTTGAAAAAATTAATAGAATAATAAGCCGTTATGAAAGGTATACCATTATTATGTAAAAAAACACCGTTATAGCATATATCTCTTCTGCGCATGTGTCGATTTTCCCCAAAAACACTATAGGGCTCTTCATATTTACGTACCAAACATCCTCCCAAAATTTGTTTCCAATACGTTCATCCGTTTGACCTGTATCGTGCTCACAGAGTTTTTCTAAAAATATTTTTTTTTAGATTCGAGGGACGTCAAAACGAAAAAATATTGTAAAATTTCGAAAATTGAATTTTTACCTGAATCAGTACCATTCCCCACTTGTGTGTTGGAATGGTAAAAAACATGAGTGCGTGTAGCCTTTATGCGCGGCTGAAGTGTAACTTCTAACTCCGTTACATAAATATTTTTTTGGCAACATCAATAATATCGAACTCTGCGACTTCTAAAACCTATATTAGACGACATAATGCGATTCACATAGTTTGGATCTCCCTTGTGTTGCATTTTGTGTGAAACGATTTTCTGTAATGCAATTAATGATTTCCTTAGCTACCCATATCTAACTCAATATTATGGATAGTTCTCTTGTATAAAACTTTGATAAAAGTATTTTGAAACTGAGAACATTTTTTTTGTTCTAAAAAAATATTTTGGAACATAAAAATCTTGTTTAATTGTCCATACCATAGAGATATAAGACTAGAGTACGCGAGTGAGCCGTGAAAGTGATTGCAATTCAGACAGAGAATGGTTCCTTATCTCTATGGTAACTAATGCAACAAAACAATGCTGATTTGAGTAAACATATTATATAATGATACGGAACGTTTGCAGCGTACTCTCTCTCAACTGGGGACTCTTTCACTTATGGAAAGCATACGAACTAGCGTACTCTAGTTACTTATATCTCTAATCTCTATGGTCCATACCGATATTTTAATTTTGTAGAATATTTGACGTTTGTTTAGACATTGTTATTTAATTGTCGAAGACCTTTGGCCAGAGACATAATTATGATCTACCTAGCCCCAAAAATATACAACCACATTCCCAGCGAAATTAGGTCTGTGAAGCATAACATAAAAAGGTTCAATAGGTGTTTGACCAAATGGCTAGTAACCGATGAAGCAAGGAGAGCCTACCATACTCTTATCTAAGAATATGATAGGCTCTCGTTGCTTCTCGCTTGACGCTCCTTGATTCTCACTACTCACTTATTATATGCTTCTTCATTATCTCAATCGTCACTATTCTTTCATTCTTTCTTTGTTTTTGTTTTCTTCTTATTTATACATATCTATAACTACATTCATCGAAATAGTTACCATACAGACAATCACACACAAATTCACAAACATTCCCCCAGATCACACTAAACACATGCACCAATAAACCCAGTCACACACACCAACACACGAAAGACAACACCCTACACAATTATTATTAGTAGTACTATCAGTATTAACCTATCTTAGCACTGGCTCTGCCAAGTTGGATAGGTTAATTCCACAATTTAATTGTATAAATACATTGTGTAATATCTTTTTTGGGAATAAATGTATTATTATTATTATAATTAAAATTTTCGACATTACAAATCTAATTAATATAATGGTGTATTTAACATTGCAACGTTTGTATTTAACGGAACATTAATTTTACTAAAGTTCTTTACAGAAAAATGCAATAAACATTCACGTTTCAAAGAAGATATTGCAGAAAAATCAATGCAAAAACACATATGGTACAATAAATAACTCTTACAGAGGTTCTAAAGATAAAATAATACATAATGATAGTAGACAGCCATAAAAATTCAAATTTTATCACTTTAAAATAACATAACAGAAATTCTTACACCAAAAACTGTAGCCATATGTGGCTGAGATACAAGGTCCACACAGGTAAGATAATAATTGTACGGAGCCGTGTGCTTCTCCTGAGCTGTGGCAAGATAAACAATGTTAAAAATGAATAAATTTTATCACAACAAATCCAATGCATCACCTCATTTGCTGAATTGTTGTATTGCATGAGCCGAGGCAGACGGCAATCTTTTTTACACGCTTTATATTAGTTTCACTTGTAAGTTTGTATGCATGTAAGTATGTATGTTTGTTTGTAACATCGTTTGGACTACAGCAAGTGGTTTATTACTGTTAGTATGTTATGCCACTACTGTAAGAGCAATCGGCGACCGAGCGGTCTAAGGCGCTAGACTTCGCTGACGTCAACTCTCGGATTCACCGGTCGTGGGTTCTAATCCCGTCCACGCCGAAATAAAAAAATTGTTTTTTTTTCGGCAAATTTTTGACAATAAATCGAACTAAAAAGTGGAAAATAAATATAGTTTAAAAAAAACTAAAAAACACGCTTTATATCGAACTAAAAAGTGAAAAATATAGTTTAAAAAAAAGTAAAAAACACGCTTTATATCGAACTAAAAAGTAAAAAATATTTTTTTAAAATAAGCTTAAAACAATAATGAATAAAAAATACTAGTATTATTGTGAAAAAAGCGTGGGGCGCTCGATGTACGAAAATGTGGAACAAAGCGCTCCACGCTTTCTTCATAATAATACTTGTATTTTTTATTCATTGTTGTTTTAAGCTTGTTTTAAAAAAAATATTTTTTACTTTTTAGTTCGATATGAAGCGTGTTTTTTAGTTTTTTTTAAACTATATTTTAAATTCGAGTCAAAATCAACCAAAAGATGACAATGGTTAGAGTCAGTTGGTATTTTCACTTTAAAAAAAAAAAATTAGTGAATAATAATTAACTCAAAACAAAGAAAAACAAAATGTTAGTCGTATTATTCATATTTTCTTTGTTTCGTGTTTATTTTCTATCTTCTCAATCAGGGGTGTCAGACTGATTTTTCTAAAGGGCCATTTATAAGATTTAGGGTGTGTTAGCGGGCCAGATTCTAAATTAAAAACTAAAACACATACTAAATTAAAATCTTTATATTTATTTAGTTTAAATCAATTTTCATATACCTATAAAGGAAATAAAAACGGGAAATTATCTTGAGCTTGAGGATCCAGCAATTTTAAAAATACGTTGTGACATCGAATCACGTCTAAAATTCTCACTGGATAGATTTTGGTCGCGGGCCGTATTGAAATGGCTCGAGGGATATCTTTGACATCACTGTTTTAAATATATGAAAGGAAAACTGACTGACTGACTGATCTATCAACGCACAGCTCAAACCACTGGACGGATTGTGCTGCAATTTGGCACACAGATAGTTATTATGACGTAGGCATCCGCTAAGAACGGATTTTTGGAAATTCAACCCCTAAAAGGGTGTAACGGGGGTTTAAAATTTGCACGGAGATAGATATATCAATTCGATAATGCGCAGGATTACTCCTGTCAACAAAATATAAATAAACACGTGTTCAATGCTTTTTCAAAAACAACCCCTTCAGAGGTTGAAAAGAGGTAAATAGTCTAAAAATCAACATGGGTGTCATTTTTAAGGTTTTTCAGGACGTTGATCACGTGAATTTCATCAATATTGAAATTTATTAGGGGGCTCTACGTCGAGAAAGGAGTATAACTATATACCAAATAATGAGAACGCATCCGTGGTTCGTCTCAATCTCGTGCGAAGCCGCGGGTAACGGCTAGTACATTACATAATTTTACGATGTCTGACGTTAAATGTATTATTATTATTATTATACTACAAAGATTACATTTTTTAATTGTCCGGTTCGGCTTCGCCCAAATTTATATAGATTGTCTCTGTTTTTTCGTCGACTTGCGTTACAAAATTGGTCTCCACGAAAAGCGCTTTTATTTAAACGCGATAATATATAGCCTGCGTATCCATCCTGAAGGTCCATTCTAAATATTGGTGAAAAAATTTTGAAATCGGATAAGTAGTTGCGGAGATTATCTCCTACATCCAAACTTACAAACTTTACTTCTTTATAATATTATAGCGGCCCGTCCTGTTTCACCCGGGTGCGATAGATATAATTCTGCAAAATGTATTTCGTTTGTGACTCGGCGTCTGAAATAATAGCTTTGAGCAAATTGCAAGTTCTAACAGATGTCGCTATTTAGTACTAAACAGTGTTGTTTCTGAACTATTAGTTCAGAAGCAAACAAACAGATGTCGTTTAGTGTTACTAAAAAGCTTTTTTGTGAAAATACCGCAATTTTGTACAAAATATTTAATAAAAACTATCCAAGACACATTTACAAAATTTCATTAAAATCTGTTCGGTGGTTTTGGAGATTAGCGCGGCCAAAATTGTGACACCGCGGGAATAGATGTTTGCGGAACTCAAGACTATCAAATGGGTCCGCCAGCTTGATTGGAACGAGGCAACCTCTGTAATCGACATGGTCGCAAGGATGGCATCGAAGCAAACAAAGAATCAACAGCCCATACGTCACGGAGAGCTTGTATAACATAATACGTACAGACTTAATTAATAATGCAATCTTGATAACACACACACCGCAGTGAAGTGTTGAATATTAGCCGTGTTACTTGTCCGCGACGTCCGCGGCGGCCGGTCATGGACGGTGATGATTAAGATGACGCTGCAGTGTATACGCGGATCGAGGTTCGTAACCAACTTGTGGGCGGGTACACGCTTCCTTAAAGGGCGAGATCAACTCCTCTGATTGACACAAAACATTGCTAGACTGTTGTGTTTTTAACACATATGCCTGATTTATCACCTTGTATACAGAATGTAACAAAGCAACACGATAGAAGATGCTAGTCGCTTGTGGAGGCGAACATATTTCTATACTGATAGCGAACGAAGAATTAATTTATCAACTTGGCGAGGGGCTGTCCACAAAACTATGTCACGATATGTTTAGTTTTTTTTTTTTTGGGAAAAATTCCAGCCAATTGGACGACGCGGACGGGACCATTCTAACTTCATAAATGTTGGCATTTGATATGGTATAGGTAATAAAGAAAATGATGATAGAGTATTTGGAAAGAATTCCGTGGCATAAGGGATCGAAAATGAAGCAATACTGTAATTTTTTTAAAACTTGCATTTAATACTAACGTTTCGATACGTTTTGTATCATCTTCAGAGTGTTCAAATGCTGAACACTCTGAAGATGATACAAAACGTATCGAAACGTTAGTATTAAATGTAAGTTTAAAAAAAAATCAGTATTGCTTTATATTCGATCCTTATATGCCACGGAATTCTTTCCAAATACTCTATCATTAACTTCAATGGATCACAGTTACTCTATTGAGATGACGCGGGTAATGGCTATAGTATTCAATACCTATGATATTTGCTATTCGTTGCCATGCTTACCTGTATAATAAGTTCTACGCCATGTAATAAATTATTAATCAAATGCCTAACTAGTTTATTTCTGACAGATCTACAAAACGAAAGAACAGCTGATTTTTTTTATTTTCAAAATATTTCCGAAACTATTTATAAAGTTTAGAAAAAAAAAAATTTCGACAATACTTTCTTGAAAAAATCAATAGAATAATGAGCCGTTATGAAAAGTATACCATTATTATATAAAAAACACCGTATATATCACTTCTGCGCATGCGCCGATTTTCCCCAATAACAATAGGGCTCTTCATATTTGCATACGAAACATCCTCCTAAAATTTGGTTTCAATCCGTTTGACCTGTATCGTGCTCACAGACTAACAGACGCACAGAGTTTTTCCAAAAATGTGTTTTTTTGGATTCGGGGGACATCAAAACGAAAAGATATTGTAAAATTTTTGAAAAGCGATTTTTGACCTAAACTAGTACCCATCCCCACTTGTGGGTTGGAATGTTAAAAGTAATATATATTAGATATCGTGTCCATCGATAATAATTAATAAGAAAAAATTCGCAGGTTTGTGGACAATAGTTGTATTTATAAATGTACGACGTTTCGTCTATAAATTTAGACTTTTTCAAGTCTAAATTTATAGATAAACCGTGACAACATCGTACATTTATAAATACAACTATTGTCTACAAACCTGCGAAATTTTCTTATTGGTAAAAGTAAAAATATAATTAGTTACGCAATCATATACCAACTTATGTGTATAGAAACAAAAAAAATACCTATATTTAAAAGATTTAGGTTAAATCGCATATAAAATTCCTTTTACGGATCAAATTATCGACTCAACATGAACGATCTCTATTGAAGATAATAGACCAACGTTTCTCTTATAATTTCGTCTTCGTCACGTCAGTGCAATTTATTCAAACCAACAGCTGATGACAATTTAATGGCTTCAACGATTTCATTCAACAATCATCAATCATTTGCAATTACATACGCCATAGTTCACAACAATCAATGCCTTCATAGTGACGTGATTTTATTCTTCTTTGAATTTGATTTAAACATCTTTTATCAATGAATACCAGATGTGCCGGGCCACGCGTTGCAGTGGCTCAGTCCGGTTTGCGCGGAATAAGCTAATTATTTGCATAAACCTTTATTTTGGCATTCTGAATGTTGTCTCAAAAGTCTTATATTATCACGTGTGAGCTTCCTTATAGATTTTCAATGTAAAGGTCGAAAAAATCAGTTTTTTAGAAATATCTCTCTTCCTTTGTCACAAATCGTATTTACATTTATTATAAAAGTTGTAGAGTATAAAATTCTCTACAAGTTTCGTCTTTAATAATTTTCTATACGTTTAACCGTTTTTGAGATAGAGTGAAAAGATTGCGAAGCGTTCAGCCATACATGCCATAGCGCAAGGTCAATCGCGAATCCCAGTTCATGTAAGTACGGTTTTTTAACTTAATTAAATAGTTAATTAGCTATTTAATACATTAAACAACAATCGTTGGCACGCAGACAGATCCGCTGGGTGACGTCATCCAACGGAACGAGGCAATATCTGTAATCGACAAGCTTTCACCAGTAACGTTTTTAATCTTGGTTATAAACAACTAGCGGTCCCGCCCGGTTTCACCCGGGTGCAAAAGAACGAATGGGGAAGGAAGAGACATGAGTACGCACATCCATCTTAGTTTACCGAGATGAATGTTGTGTCCAAACTTCAGAATGATCGGCGTTACCGTTCAAAAGTTTTTGTCGTTAAAAAGCAGTATTTATACTTTTTTTAAGTAATAAATTTCTTTTAATATAATAAATATTTAATTGAAAACACTGTAGGAAAATTATTTTTATATAGGTGCCTATAGTTGTAACAGTTTTTAAATGAGCTATTAATTAGATTTATTTAATTTTAATTAGTCGTTATAAAATTTAAAAAAATTGAAATGTAAGCCTTAGAAAAAAGCAATGTAGAAAATAAAAAAATAAATAAAAATATATTTGCCGACGTGGGGCTTGAACCCTAGACCCTGGCGTTAAGAGTCTTACGCTCTACCGATTGAGCTATCCGGACTTGTATACTTGGTGCGCTAATATTGCAATATTTAGTTAAGGCATTTCACCTGATATTTGTCAGACGGACTAATTTTGAGTTGCATCTTGCAACATTTTTCATTGATGCTCCGCTCCAATTGGTCGCAGCGTAATATTTATTATAGCCTATAGACTTCCTCGATAAATGGGCTATTCAACAAAAATTTTTTTTTTCAATTCGAACCAGTAGTTTCTGAGATTAGCGCGTTCAAACAAACAAACTCTTCAGCTTTATATATTAATATAGATATGTTGTATGCACGCCACTGTAATCTATATAATTATATGAAGAGTCCAACCGTTATTTTCCCGTAATGTTTATAAGTAGTGTTTATAGATGCTCACACCTCCATCATAATCTCCGTTAGACAACAACGAATTATTACCTCCTATATATGGACAAGCATCAAACCATAATCTCTAAAGTCACAGCGGCAGACGTCAAGTCATTATTATTAGTTTTTTCAGTTAAACGGAATCAGAAGGACGTTTGAAAGTTGATGGATGTTATTTATTAATATACGAAAGTATAATTTATACACATATTTATCTCCTTTGTATTTTCTTATTGTCTATAAAAAATATTTTTTGATTAATAATTCCCTCAGATAAATAAATGAAAAAGATATAGCTTCGCTTACAACTAATCACATTCTTAACTAACTTGGTGGAAACAAATCTTTATCAATGTTGCCAAACTGCAACTGATGAATGGTGTATTATTGATAAATTATACATATAGATTAATAAAAAATAACACCATCCTGAAATATGCAATAATAAATAGAAAAAGAATAATCAAGTCGATTCACAATTGATATATAAAAACATTATTTTTTTATTTAAGTTAAAAACGACTAGGCCGATTTAAAAAAATCATATAATATGACACCAATCCGCAGACATTCTCAACAAAATGCTGCCAAAATTTTTGAAATCGGTTAATTCCTCGAAATGTTAATTTTTTTTAACAACGTGTAGAAATCAAACAGACGAACAAATAATTCAAGAAACTTTTTTATCAAAACTCAAAAATGAAAGAGAAACAGGCTTTCAAAGTTTTATTAAATTTTATCAAACTTTGAGGTAGGTCCTGGCGTTATGTTATGTCACTATGGAAATGTTATGTCATTATCAAGTATTCACAGAAATTGTTCGAAGTTTTTCCCGTTTTGTTGGACACAAAGGTGTTTGTAGTAGCGATAAGGGCCTTCCCCGAATTATTTGGGATGCATTTCCGATTCGTGCTATCATTTCTTCGCGTGTGTTAACCGGGCTTTTAAATTAATAAATTAAAATTTAATTAAACTGTGAAAGGCTGTTTCTCTCTTATTTTTAAGTTTTGATAAAAAAGATACTAAAAATATTTGATTTCTACACGCTGTTAAAAAAGAAGAATCAACTAAAAAATCACCTGTATACGAACTTAAAAATAAACATTTCGACTTATAAAAATATAACTTATGACTTATTTGTAAGAAAAAAAGAAAAAATCCTCATTAAAAGCTGTGGCCGGTCCGTTTCGTAGAATTTATCAACGCCGAGTCATCTTCTTGTTGGAGTAGTGAACTTAGAACCTGCGCGTTCGAAGGTGATTGATGACAGATCAGATAACAGTAAAAGCGGGCGTTAATAGTTTTAGATGGGTTACCCATAATATTATCTTGATACAATATCGTTTTAGAGAGCCGGAGCCTGCAAACAGGAACCGTTTACGCTAATATTTATGTGTTGAAACGTACCTATTCGAGTAACATAGAAAAATTATCTATTTTAGAGTACCCAACGCGCACGTGATCATTAAAGCTTCCAAACACGCCATCGCAAAATCCAGCGCCACAGCACGCTTGAAACCTAGCGGCAAAACCAGCCTACTGTGCAACAATCTTAAGGCCGCTGCACACGAGGCTAGAAACTCTGCTAGATTTGTCTACTAGTTATCTAGCGCTGTTATGTGCTCGCTTCACACGGGACATCTTTTCAAACGAGTTTTGTGAATAAATCTGATGCGCTCGCAGTGACAGTTCAAAATATAAACACAGAGCAAAACGTGTCCGTTGTCCGACTCTGAGCAGAATGACGCCGTGTTGGTTTGTGGATGTTTGTTCAAGTCGCCCACGTGATAAGATACTGCTTCCTCATTGGTTCTTGCTCAGAGCAAGCAGAGGACATAGCAAGAAAAATAGCCCCTGTTCTAATTTTAAAATCTATCTTGTGAGCTAGCAGGCAAGCCCGCAGTGACGTCTTTTCCAGCCTCGTAACCAGCCTGCCGGCCAGCAGAACTCTTAGCAGTGTTTCTATAGCCTCGTGTGCAGCAGCTGCTGCACACGAGACTGGAAACACTGTTTGGACTTCTGCTGGCCGGCAGGCTGGTTACGAGGCTGGAAATGACGTCACTGCGGGCTCGCCTGCTAGCTCACAAGATAGATTTTAAAATTAGAACAGGGGCTATTTTTCTTGCTAGATCCTCTGCTTGCTCTGAACAAGAACCAATCAGGAAACAGTATCTTGTTACGTGGGCGACATGAACAAACGCCCACAAACCAACATGGCGTAATTCTGATCGGAGTCGGACAACGCACACGTTTTGTTCTGTGTTTATATTAATGAACTGTAACTGCGCGCGCAACATATCTATTCACAAAGCAAGCTTGAAAAGAAGCGAGCACATAATATAAGCAATTAAGGAAGCCAGCGCTAGAAAACTAATAGGCAAATTTAGCATGGAATCTAGCAGCAAATCCAGCCTCGTGTACAGCGACCTTTATTCTAGGTGCAGAATTGTTGTCTATGGTATCGTAGTCGTACGGAGAAGATATTATTATTGAAGTCTACTGAGACTGATATGATGACTAATTCTGAATGATTGACTAATATAGTTATATCTATGATAGGATTTAACCTTATATGTAGTGTTGCATTATTTTATAATGTTATTTTCAACTACTATAAATACACTGTCGGCGACTTCAAAAAGAAACACGCATACTAATTGTACGGATGAACTTGTAAAAACGTTAATTCGAAATTAATTTAAGGTATCAAACGAAATGACATTGAGTAAGACATAACAGTTAAGAAATTGAGCTGTGATCTGTAAAGCAAATTATCTTAAAAAGTAGCTCAAAAAGAAATTTGCAGCTTCAGAAATCGATCTTGTAACCGAAACTGCATCTTCGAGACTAGAATTCACTCGGGTGCGGTAGATATATTTTCTGTTATCGGAAAATTCTGCAAAATATAATGAAAACGACTACAGTGCAGAAATGTATTAACTAATAGCTTTGAGAAAATTCTACCAGACTTGTTTCTGAACTAATAGCTTTTAGCAAATCAGATGTCGCTACTTGGTACTAAAACAGTTTTTTTTTTGTTTGCTTCTGAACTATTAGCTTTTAGCAAATTCTATCAGATGTCGCTACTTGGTACTAAAACAGGTTTTTTTTTTGTTTGCTTCTGAATTATTAGCTTTTAGCAAATTTTATCAGATTTCGCTACATGTTACAAAAACCATTTTTTTTTTGACAAAACACCGTAACCTCGTACAAAATATTTAACAAAAACTATCCTATAGTATAGTCTATAAGTTAAACCAAGCAAGAAACAAAATTTCATTGAAATCGGTTCAGTGGTTTCGGATATTAGCGCGTACGAACATCGTGACGCGAGATTTTTTGTATATAATATAGATATAAATAATTGTAAACTTCACTTTTGATTAAATATTTCCTGTTCTCGATCCTTGAAAAGACAATAAATTCAGATATCGACTTCGATAAATCAAGTGGAAGGAATGGGACGCGCCCGTTTAACATAAAGTCTGTCATAAAAACAATAAATTGTACTATAATATGAATTAGGCATTGTTTTGTTATACATGGCACATGTGTACCTGATGTCTGCATTTATTAGCTATCAATCTCTCGGTCATATTATAACTAGATAGAACCACTTGTAATACAACAGTAATTATTAATATATGCAAATTGTTTTTCAATATCCATACAAGATGTCCTTGGACAAGGATACATTTTTGCAGTGTAACTTTTAGGCGCGGTTCGTGGGAGTGATTCCGATCGGATATGAGAAAACGCGTTACGGAAGTAACAACGGCCTTAGTCTAGAGAAATTTATACAAATGGCATTAAAAAAATAACGAAAACAGACATTTTCTATGCCCATATTCACCAAACACTATTAAAGAAAGAAGTTACTCATCTTGGAATAAATTTACGAAATATCAGGTACCTAGAAAAATTAGTTAAGGAATATATTTACCGTAACATACACACTGTACTATATTCCTTGCTCTTTTTGTTGAATACTTTGACGTTCACCCAAAAATCCGATCGATGGCGTTAGTGTAACCGTCAGAAAACAAAAATTACATAAAATTCCTGTGGATTAGTTGAATTTAACTTAATAAATATCTTTAGCCACTTAAACAAATGTTTTCTAGATTCTTGATACGAGTGCAATTAAATGAATGCAATATTTCATAAGAGCAAATATAAATTATATCTAAAATCAATATACATAATGCAATTATAAATAACCTTTAATAAAACACAGTAATGGAAAGTTACTAACGTTTATTCATGACAATTTATAATAATTTTTTGTCACATGTTACCCATTACAATAATCAAGTTTCCGATAAATAAAGCTTCTCACTGATCACTAATTAATGGATTGTGGGATTTCACGGACCTCCACGAAACATGACATAATTTTCTCTATCTCCTTTTCTGTATGTGAAGTAGTGCAATCTGCGAAAATTAATTTTTTAAAGGGCCACTCTATATAAGCGCTGCAGCAAACAACCAAAATCTTCGGTACTTACAATTTTAGAATGAATTATATTTTCTCTATTTATTGTTAGGAAATAGTGTAATAGTTGAAGTTTAACCATCATTGGCACACCACAAAACTCATGTGTGTTTTGTGTGGCACACTTTCTTGCATTCAGGTGCTGTTCTGCGCTCCGAAGCAGCACCTGAAACGTCATCATCAGATACCCCCGATGTACACCAGCACAAATAAGAATCCATCACTGTCATACGCTAGAAGTGTTCACTAAATCTATCTCATTCAGTCAACACCTTTAAAGGCTTAGACTCGGCGGTAGGTATGTCGTACATGATACACGACACACGGTTTATGGCAGTAGTGACCAGTGTTACAGTGTATATTGTTATTCAATGTCGACAGTGTTTGAAAAAAATTATAATATCATAAACATATGATTCATAATTTAAATTATGTTATGGAGGTACCTTCGGTTGACCCTACAAAACGCCCGTTTAAAATGTACACGAGCCTCCATTGCAATTCACAATCCCTTTAATTAGAGATCAGTGAAGCTCGCGGCTACAAAAAAATTGTCACTGGTAGTCTAGTTGATAAAACAGGTTAATGTATGCGAAGAAAGGCAAAATGAATTGTCAAATATGTAAATAACCCGACGAGTACATAACTTTATGTTTAATTGACTATTCTGGTGCGATTTACATAGATGTATAAATACTAATTTAAGTAGCCCTGCGGCCCGGCTTCGTCCGGGTAGATTTTGGTTCGGTGACGAAATAATCAAGAGTAACAAATCTCTGAAATTATTTTATTCCATTCTTTAGTTAAGTCATTACACATGGATGGACTTGTCCCTTTGAAGTTAAATCTTCGGCTTTTTTTTTGGAGCAATTAATAAACCATAAAGATCTTCAAAAGTAATAAAATGGATCCGTGGGAGGTCAAAATAATAATGGCTCTAGATTAAAAACGCAATTGTATTTAGAAAAATTGTTCTTTCGAACGCAATTTTTCAAAGAATTGTATTATGAATAGAGCGGTCATTGTGAACAGATTAGTAAAAACACAAAAGGAACGATACGTATCTTGCTCCTAATTATCTTACACTCATCGAAGCAATCAAAATACCGCTTCATCACCGATTCTTTCTCGCTGACAATGAGCTGTAGGAACAAAACACTGTCTGTCACAGGAAACAAAAAACACAGAACAAGTGAAACAGACGACAACATAATGCTTTTTTAATGTCAAATTTATAAATACTGGGACAGAGGTCGACAAACTGAGGCTGTGACTTTTTAACATGAAACCGAGACTTTTTAACCGACTTAAAAAAGGAGATGGTTCTCTATTCGATTGTATGTATGTCCGTCTGTGAACCGATTTCGATTTATCTTTTTTCATTCGATAGAATATGTTTCAAAGTTGGTCCTATATAAATTTTAGCAAAATCGGTTCAGCCACTTTTTAGAAAATTTACAAAAATAAAAAAAAATATTGCAAAAGTTGTAGTTGTCGGCTTGAATGTTACTCTTCGGTTTCATTAGACACTAAACATTTAATAGTTGTGGGGCGTAACTAGTAGTCTAAGTCATTCATGACGCTGACAGGTCATGACTTAGCCTACAAGTTGCGCCCATAATTTTATTCAACAATTGCGCGTTATTCATGTTTTAATTATAATGAGATGTTGTAAATATCTATTTATTTCTTTATAAAAAAAACTGTCAATACTAACAGCACCAAACAGCACGATTCAATGTTTTGGTTTGAGGTTAGCCGGTTATGAATAAACTCCATGTCGAAAACATTCGGCCTCTCAATTTTAGTCTCAATGGGTAACAACGGAGTTGTTGTTACCTACTATTTCGTTACGACTCAGAAAATAGTTACGTTTATTTTCATTACTCCACAATGGCCGAGCTAGTAGGAATCTTCATTGAGTTATGACAAGTAATTGTCACCAGTCGGTAAATGGCTATTTAGGGTTCGGTTTTTAGGCATGATAAAACATGAATAACGCGCATGAGTTGAATAAAAATAAAAAACTAATAAAATTGAATCACTTTCAAAAAAATGGTCACTAAAAAGCGTACAATAAAGTTTTAAGGTCGGCACCAATTGCAAGCTTTTATATTAATGCACGTTTCAATTGTAAATCTGAACGCGTGAATATGAATTCTGTGTCGAAAATGATTGACAAAAGGCTAATTACCCTTTAACATAGACGATATACGAGCAATTTCAGTAATTAATTACCGATGAACTTTCATCTTCATTAGCATATAATGTATGAACAACAACAGCCAAGCAAGGATACCTGAGGAGCCTCGGAGGTTCGATCGCTCTGTATTTATATCTGCAGTTATCAAACAAAGTGGCTTATGTTAGATTTTTGGATTGGGCACTTCATTAGATCCGTGAATTACAGTTGTTTTGAACACAGGAGGGTAGCTGACTTCACCCAGCGTATGTCAATTGATGGTTTAGTTGATGATCGTAAAGGCAATTGTGCACTTGACGAGGCTGGTTTTGCTGCTAGATTCCTTGCTAAATTTGGCCGCTAGGTTTCAAGCGTACTGTGGCATTGGCTTTTATGTGTTCGATTCACATGATGCATGTTTTAAAGCTGGCTTTGTAGATGGATTTGGTGACAGTTCGAATGTTAAGAAAAGTGGAAGTTTATTGTCTTTGAACAGAACACACGCTATGACGCCGTGTTTGTTTGTTTACCCACGTGACAACATACTGTTTCCTGATTGGATCTTGCTCAAAACACAAGCACGACAAATAGCTCCGGTTCTAATTTTGAAATTCATCTTGTCACCACTTACGCGGGCCGGCAGTGACGTCATTATACTTTAAATCTAAGTGTTTTAATTTAAGGCGACTAAACGTTTTATTTAAAAACGTCTTAGTGTTTAATTCTTGTCCCGATTTTTATACGGTTTTCAGCGTTTAAATTTATTTCAAACGTTTCGCGTTTTATAATAAGACTGCTTAACGTTTCATTTTAAAACGTCTTAGGCGTTTAAATGCTTGTTCCGATCTTTATAAGTTTCTCAGCGTCTAAATATTAAAACATTGGGTGCGTTTTATTTCAAACGTTTAGTGTTTTATTTTAAGACAACCTAACGTTTTATTTGCAAACGTTTTACAATAACATTGTAGGAATGTTGTTGAAAATTAAAACATTTTTTTCCACAACATCCGTACAAAATATATATCAATTTCCATCCTCGCAGCCAGTATACATGTTCCGGCAGTAATTCCAGCGGAAAAACCAGCCTCATGTGCAGCGACCTTGCATCTTAAACGAGCAGCCAACTATTGTTTGCCGTAGACTACAAGATCACGTCGGAAGATGATGGATAGTGTTCCGTGGCCCCGTGACGGCTACTCCAAATACAAAAAGATAATCATCAAGAAAATTTTATGTTTACAATACACTCATTCATTTTTTTTATAAGCGTGCTGATTTATCTCAATCGTTTAGCAAGCATTAGAACCAAATATACTTGTGCAAACATTGCAACCTACACTTAATGGTTCAATTCTACGATTTGTTAATTATTACCACTGATTAAAATATTATAATATTTTAATCAGTGTTATTACCGTTCGAATGGTAATAATTAACAAATCGGAGAACTAATTATTACCATTCCAACATCACAAGTGTCGGAATAGTACCTACCTACTAATTTTGGTCAAAATTAATTTTTCAAAATTTTGCAATGTTTTTTCGTGTTGAGGATTCCCGAACATATTTTTGGAAAAAGTCTGTTTGTCTATGAGCATGAAACAGGGCAAACGGATGAGCGGATTAAAACCAAATTTTGGAAGAAGGTTCTTATTGTGTTTGGGGGAAAATCGGCGCATCCGCTGAAGAGATATATGCTATAACGTTGTTTTTTTTTTTTAATACAATAATGGTGTACGCGTCATAACCATTTATTATTCTATTTATTTTTACAAGAAAGTTTTCTAGAAATTTTTTTTCTAAACTTTACAGTTTTGGAAATATTTAGAAAATAAATCAGCTGTCCTTTTGTTCTGTAGATCTGTTAAAAAAAATTAGTTAGATAGCTGTCAAACACGCTTCGGTTAATAATTTTTACATGACGTGATAACATAATATTATGTAGGAATACTAGCCGTTACCCACGTCGTCTCACGCGTTAATAAAAATGTTATGTTCTTTATTATGTCAAATGTAAATATGTATTTTTGAAGTTAGAATGGTCCCGTCGCCCAATTGGCTGATTTTTTTTAGAATAATCGGTCATAATGTTTGTATATCAGATTTAAAATGTTCATTTTTAAAACGTTAAACAAGTTGTGATATCAGTTATTTAAGTCGGGATTAGATCTAAGTAATAGAGAATTTGATTTATGTGTTTGTTTGCGACAAGATTTAGAAAATTATGTAGATATATATAAATACATCTAAAAGTATTTAACATAATAAACCCGTGTATTTTTAGTAACAATGTTCGATGTCAAACAATGTTAAGTAAATATTTAAATTACATTCAGTTTTCACATTTTAATGGCTCTCATCCAAAACTTTAAGGAATGCGTATAATTTTGCTCTTCGTTTTTACTTTCCTGAATTCTACAACAAAATTTATTTATATATTTATCCGCATTTTCAATGGACCAGTTATGTTTTGCGTTAAGTTGATCTGATTCTTATTTTTAGGGTTTCGTACCTCAAAAGGAAAAAAGGAACCTTTATAGCGGTCCCGCCCGGTTTCACCCGAGTGCAAAAGAACGAATAAAGGGAGGCACATTCATCTTAGTTTACCGAGATGAATGTTATGTCCAAATTTCATGATGATCACCGTTCAAAAGTTTTTGTCGAACGGACAAATTTTGAGATTCATTTTGCAACATTTTTCATTGATACTCCGCTACTATTGGTCGTAGCCTATAGCCTTCCTCGATAAATGGGCTACCCAACAAAAATAATTTTCAATTCGAACCAGTAGTTCCTGAGATTAGCGCGTTCAACCAAACAAACATACAAACAAACAAACTCTTCAGCTTTTGTATATTAAGTATAGATTCTTGCAGAATGAAAATATGCAAACATTTAAACAAAAATAAAACCTGAGAAAGACTGTACGATTTGTTGAAGTGTATAATAATATTTTATAAAAGTTGGCTTGTTATATTTAAACAAATTAGTGATTTAAATGTGATTTATTTAAATATAGGTACAAATAATAATCATTAGTCGATGTAATCAGTCACATAATATAGGCATAAAAGTATACAAAGATATTATTTAAAATCTAAAAATTAATAACAAATAGTAAAAAAAAAGAAGAGAAAATATTTTGTAGAATTTCAACGTGTTATTAATCATTTTCTAAAAATTATTAATTAAAAATGTCTTAAAGAATCGTTCATATAAAAATAATTACATAAAATATTTTTAACAAAAAAATTGAACCGACTTCACACTAAAAAGTAAAAAATAATTGCGTATTGAAATGTTTTGGAGTCGGCGTCAGCCAAAATGAAATCTATTCCGAGAACTACACCGACTCCAAAACATTTCAATACGCAATTATTTTTTACTTTTTAGTGTGAAGTCGGTTCAATTTTTTTGTTAAAAATATTTTATTTTTCTCTTTTTAGTGTTAATCTAACACTAAAAATCGGTGAACATACATAAAAAACATTATGTGTATCTTTGAAATTTGGGAGATTCCCTCGATTTCTCCGGATTCCACCATCAGATCCTGACTTGGTTCCGATGGGACCACCTCTGAGGTGCACTCTTTCGAATAAAAAAAAAAAATTGAAAATCGCTCCATAATTGACGGAGAAATCGGTGAACATACATAAAAAAAAAATATATACAGACGAACATAGAACCTCCTCCTTTTTGTTGAAGTCGGTTAATAAAATAAACGGCACGAAAATACGGCACGGCATACCCCAATCAGACGAGGCGCTGATCGTTTAATAAGGTCTATTGAAAGCTGCATTTTTAATAAATATTTCATTGAATCGCAATTTACACGTTGCAATAAACTTTCATTTAAAATTTTAAAATTGACTTTTTTTGAATTAAAAATATATGGTACGTGAATTAAATGTCCTCGAGACGGTCAATTGCTATTGTCATTGATTCCAAAAATGATCATTTACTTGAAGCAATTAAAGCCACTGTCAATATTACAATGGCATTGACTTTAGAAAATGATAAAAATTTTGATTGATTGCAATTTCTCAACACAGTTCAGCAATCGATGCATGCACCAATGATACATCTTCAATTGGAGTTTCAATTGCCTATCATTGCAAAGCTCCAACAAACATAGACCATCGCAAACGATCGTTGCGGGGACCCTTTATACGGTTCGAAGCGTGCCGTTTCTTCGCTATATTTACAATTCGATTTTAAAAGATTACATCTATAAACTTAATAAAAACATTTTAAAAACATCGCCTGAATTCTGTTCAAATTTTGCCAAGAGTAAACGATCTTGTCATAATAACAATTCTGATGATGCACGACAGCTGCTTCATCCCAATTCGATTTTTTTACCAACCCATCATAATATAAGCTTGGATTCCTGCAGAACCGTGGTACAGTGGCCTCAATATGATAGGGAATTATGGAACAAAAAATGTTTGCTTGGAAGTAAATATATTCATTTTTGTCGATAGCAGCGGTACCCTCCATTTACTTCTGAGCAAACATTTTCCGTTACGTAATTCACCATCATAATATTATGACCGTCAAAGTTTTACTTATTTACATCAAAATTGGGGAAGCTTTAGGCCTAGTTTATATGAGAGGCGTTCAACGCGCGTTGGCCCAACGCGCGTTTACAGTTTCTATACAATTGTATAGAACTGTTTATATGATAACGCGCGTTCAACGCGCCACCAACGCGCGTTATCATGTAAACAGTTATATACAATTGTATAGAAACTGTAAACGCGCGTTGGGCGAACGCTTCTCATATAAACTAGGCCTTATCCTCTGGGATAATAAATTTTGCAGCAATAGAAGAAATTGCTATTTACGACAGGATGTTTCGAGTCTCGTCCGTGTTTATTCGAGGCAACGTTGAACCAAATCTAATATAATCCAAGCCACGGACGTACAAAATGGTTCCCGTTTGATAGAGCGACTTCAATCACTTGCCTAGATCACTGGACAGCACTCGCGGTACTCATATTTGATGCAGTTACTAGTCCCACAGAGCTAGAGCTTTTAATTTTGATGAATTTGTTTGGTCGGGAAGAGCTTTTTAGAAATCAATATGGCTGCCGTCTTAAATGATGATCAAACTATGGCAACTTCATGTAACAACAAACTGGATCATTATTTAAGACGGCAACCATATATTATATTCTTAAGTAGCTCTTACTGACCAAACAAATTCATCAAAATTATGGGTCTATGGGACTAGTGCCTTCATCAAAAAAAAAAATACCGGAAGTGGTGCTTTCCTCGCTGTCGAATGAGGTTCTCGCAGGGCAAGTGATTGAAGTCAAGTGAAAATTTGATCCTCTATAAAGTCGCAACCATTTTGTATGTTCGCCGCTTACAGTATACAAAAGTTAACAACGATCTTTGACACAATTATAAAAACACTTTTTGCAGTTAACTTTTAAAACATTGTGGAGTAAGCGTTCCTTTAAAAAAACAGAATTATTATAAATGAAAACAAGTCATTGTAAATATAATAAAAAATAATTTTAAAATCTGCTTCCGTTCTGGATTTGCAATTCAAAAATATCTGAACACTATATATGAAGTTATTACTGCGGTCAACATCACTGTCAAATAAAACTCTCTATATTCTGGAAATTCCGACATTAAAATCATTACCTGCATCATTGCCCATATAATAGATATCACAAAATTTCGTATAGCTGTGCTGAGTCTCAACTGATATCTGGGTCGCGTGTATAATATATGAAAATAAAAGAATGACGTCAAACAAATTGACACAAAAAGGTTCATAATGTGAAACGTTTTGATATTTATGATTTTTTTAAAATATTTAACAAGCGTTGAATCATTATTCTCGAAATACGGGATCCTCACGGTATCTAAGCCATTTTGATAATCCATTTTTAGAAATAAAATTTTTGTGTCACGTTTATAATATTGTATACAATTTTTTTGTCACAAAATTTGTTTAATAAATATAAAATTATTTTATTATACACTATAAAAATGTAGGTACATCCAATGACTTTGAAATGTAGAAAAGAATTGATTTGAATATTTTTTGGTAGATATCATTCTTAGTTATTACGCGAAAGGTATTTGAAAACTGTTACATAATTCTTTTGAGACGAACGTTTAATGAAACTATAGTACGGTTCCAAAATAATTGACAATGACGACACTTTTATTCAGGAGATGGGTATCCCATTTTAAAGTTTATTCTTTTTTTCACGAGGGATGAGATATAGAAAAAAACATTTCTCGGATGGTTGATCAGCCAGCTTCAAGATTCGATTGATAACTTCGTTTTTTTTTTTAATTGAAACTCATGCTTTTTTATGGGCTTTATAATCTATATCTATACTAATATATATAACTGAAGAGTTTGTTTGTTTGTTTGAACGCGTTAATCTCAGGAACTACTGGTTCAAATTGAATAAAATTTTTTTTGTTGGATAGCCCATTTACCGAGGAAGGCTATAGGCTATATAATATTACGCTACGACCATTAGGAGCGGAGCTTTAATGAAAAATGTTGCAAAAAGTATCTCAAAAATAAGCTTCTATTCATGTGAAATGCACTAACTAGATATACTCATATTAGTGATGAAAGAACACAACCTCAGGTAGATCAATCGGTAGCGCATGCGACTATCAATATCAGGGTCGTGGGTTCGAGCCCCACGTTGGGTGAATATATTTTTATTTTTTTTTTATTTTTTACATTGCTTTCTTCTAAGGCTTACATTTAAATTTATTTTAAATTTATTTAATTCATTTAAAAAAAATTATTAGTTAAAAAAAGTTTAAATACTGCTCTTTATCGACAAAAACTTTTGAACGGTAACTCCGATCATCATGAAAATTGGACACAACATTCATCTCGGTAAACTAACATGAATGTGTGTACTCATGTCCCTTCCTTCCCCATTCATTCTTTTGCACCCGGGTGAAACCGGGCAGGACCGCTAGTTTATTATAAAATAAAAAAAGAATGTTAATATACTTACCACGTTTTTAAAACGAACTAAAAAGTATATAATTATTTTTTTGTAGGATTTGAAACCTGTGGCTCATGCGACAGTTATATAAGAAGTTAATAAAAAATTTATTTATAATATGCCCCACGTTTTTCGTTTCAAATCCTACAAGTCAAAAAATTATTATATACTTTTTAGTTCATTTTAATAACGTGGTATATTAAATTTATTTTATTATTTTCTTCTTTTTAGTTAATAAAAACGTATCTAGTGCACGTGTGTTAAGTACCTCTCTAAAAAGCCCTCCGCTTTCAAGCTAGCAAATTGGCATACGTTATTAACTAAATATTGTACATTTACTGAAATGACGTAGGTCTGGCGGGTCTGGGACCTTGGTCTATTGGTAGCATCGTATATTTTGCATTAATTAATCATTTTCAAAATTAGAAGCAAACATTGTTCCCAGTTATATAAATGTGTCCATACACGTGCTGTTTTTACGGGACGAAACACAATATGTTATTAGCGTTTAAATGTCATTACAGATTCATAGAAATACAACAATGGTCAATACCTACATTTAAAGGGACTGTGGGGATCCGAAAACAATAATGAAATGAAAATGACTTGGATTGTATTTATAACAAAACCACTGGTCAGAGAAAAACATCTTTTTCTACGAATGACATTATATAAATACGTACAAATAATGTTTGTATTCGAAACATAGGCGTCCGAGGCACCGTCACGACGCTGTCCGTCTATATAAATAATAAAATATTTTTAACAAAAAAATTGAACCGACTTCAAAATATGCACTAAAAAGTAAAAAATAATAATTATTGTTATTTTTGGAGTCGGTGTCACATCGGAATTCGAAAGTAGCAATTTAAACCTTACATGTCTCTAGTTCTCGGAATAGATTTCATTTTGGCTGACACCGACTCCAAAAATAATAATTATTATTTTTTACTTTTTAGTGCATATTTTGAAGTCGGCTCAATTTTTTTGTTAAAAATATTTTATTTTTCTCGTTTTAGTGTTAGATAAAGTATTGCAATGGGTAGGCCAAGTATGCGTGCCTTTGAAATTTGAGAGTTTCCCTCGATTTCTCCGGATTCCACCATCAGATCCTGACTTGGTTCCGATGGGACCCCCTCGGAAGTGCACTCTTTCGAATAAAAAAAAAAAATGAAAATCGGTTCATAATTGGGCTTTTGAATGAATTTTTTTTTGTCATAAATGGAAAGATCGTATATAAGTTTTATAACAAAACTATTTTTCTTTTTTTTATTTTCGTTATAATTCAAAACTTATATCAAATTAAAAATAAATTTTTGTACCCAGTTCCGAGAACGCGCCGACATTTCCCGAACATAATGTGACGTCATAATGGTAATTTATATTATAATAATACATGTAGAAGCCATTGATAGTAGGTATACATTTTACCATTATGACGTCACAACTGTCAAAAACAATTTTAGTGCGTTTGCAGTCACGTGATTTTTTTTAATATTTTATCAATTTTAAATTGCTTATAATCAATTTAAAAAAAGTTTTTTGAAAGTTTTTCGCATCGATTATCAATATTATTTATAATAAAGTTTTAAAATACAATAAAAAAATCGATAATTATTTTTTTTCAAAAGCCTAATTGACGGAGAAATCGGTGAACATACATAAAAAAAAACAAAAAAAAAATATACAGTCGAACATAGAACCTCCTCCTTTTTTGAAGTCGGTTAAAAATATAAATGTCCGTTTGCTCAAAATCGCAAATCTACAAAAATTCTTCACCGATTGCTTCAAAATTTTGACACAACGTGACACTCGAATACCTGTTATATATTGTCACACGTCTGTGACAGATGAAAACATGTTCTTTTTCAGAAACTAACGCCATCTGTTGGGCGTTAAAGCAACGCTCGCTATACTAATTTTTAGCAATTTTAAGGTTCGATTTAATAGTTGTTTTTAATAAAGCATTGATTTTAAATTATAAAATAAAGCGTGCGAAAACACAAGCAGCTTTGAGGTTATACGTAAAAAAACGAATGACAGATGTTCGCGACTATTAGCTAAAATGTAATAGGGTTGCTATGGAAACGACATCTAAACAACAGTTGATAGGTTATTTTTTCTTAACTGTCGCCCGAACGTACGTACTTCCCGCATCAGTGCGTATAATCTCACAAATGCGTAGGTAAATGTTAGACTTTTTGTCTTCAATTGGTGTCGAAAGTATGCACTTTTCGATTGAGGTATGAAGAAAAAAACGAGTGTGCTTTAGACCACACGACTGAAGTAAAACTTCTTCCTGCCATAATTTGTTATTATTCACCCAAAAATTCACAAAATATGAACATTAAAATGATTTTACAATTTTATTCACTTTAAACGTAGAATATTTAACGTATTGAACAAAATATTAATTTATAAAATTGTTCAAAAACGAAATGAACAGTCTAATGTAAGAAGAAAGAAATATAAACATAAAGATAATGAAAACAAAGGTAATACATTGCAATTACTTAGCTCTCGTTGGATTTTAAGCGTAAATCTTTATGAAATATTATTTAATGTAAGTTTACAAAACTTTTTTCTGTCACTCGATAGCGCCACTGGCAAGTAAAGTATGTGTCATTCTATTGTTAGTACTGCTTATATTTTCGGCCACCTGATGGCGCCACTAGCCAGTGAAGTATTTGTCATCCTCTTTCTATCTTCACTTACTTATATCTCCCTCCGTTCGCCTTGCCCGATCACACTTCCGTAAATCTCTCGTCAGGCATTTACCAGCTTACTCCCCAAGCCAAGCGTGCGTAAAGAAGTTTTACTTCAAAAATATTTTTTTTTGTTGAAAAAAAAAACGTCGGCGTGCATGTATAATATTATTATTGGATACAGTTAACTCTATCTCTTTGTAATTATGGATGATTAAACGGCTATAAGACATTTTAATTATAGTTGAAAAATATCAGCGGGATATCAGAAAATTGTCGGTCTCTTTTTCAAACACATGCATCAAATAATTGTATATAATTTTCAATATAGTTACATATTAAATGTTCATCTCTTAAAGTTGGTATACTTAAGGCGGCCGCACACGAGGCTGGTTTTTCCGCTCGAATCGTTGCTCGGACTTGTGCTGGCTGCCGCGTTGGCCGGCGAAGATGGAAGCGGTTTATTTAACTTGCTTTCTTGTGTCTGTCCGGGTAATAATAATTCATTCTTACATGTTTATCGTTGTAAGGCACATAGCAATCACTGGTTTATAGCTAAGTTGGTTAGAGTGGCATGCCAATAACGCGAAGATCGCGGGTTCGATCCCCCATGGAACATATAATATTTTTGTTTTTTTTTTTACTTAAAATTATAAAAATAATAAAAGAATTTTTTTAATATATCATGTTTTTAAGCAAACTAAAAAGTATAAAATAATTTCTTAACATGCCAAATAATGGGAATGCATCCGTGTTTCGTCTCAATCGCGAACGAAGCCGTGAGTAACTGCTAGTCTACCTATACTTTTAATTTAGAGCAAATGGGACATGCGTTTAAGCTTTCACGGCCGGTGTTACAAATTTTCTTGGTTTCCGGGCTCGTAAGCCGTTGTTCATTGACATTTCTACCTGACGTTTTGTCTACAACTGCGGTAGACATTATCAAAGGCACTTACCTATGAGCCGCCTAGGACAGCGGTCGGCAACGTGCGGCTCGCGAGCCGCATGCGGCTCTTTTGATATAAAGTTGCGGCTCTCCAGTTCCATACGCAAAACATAATTATATTATTATATAAACCCTTAAAAATCGTCCAATCGATCCATGATTGAGTACCATGTCTATCTCTCAGCCATTTCCACTCGCGTCTCACCCGCACCGCCTCCGTTGCGACGTGTATATAAGCAAATACTATAATACTGAAACGAAAATGTTTTATGTGGCTCTTTCAAAAATTGAGAAATTTTGTAAATTGTAACTTATGGCTCTTCCGTCTCAAAAGGTTGCCGACCCCTGGCCTAGGACAGTTCGTCCGCTGCTTCATCGCCTTTGATAATGTCTATCGCAGTTGTAGACGAAACGTCAGGTAGAAATACCAATGGAGCCCGGAAACAAAAAAAAATAGAAATGGGACATGCTCTAGGGGGCAAGTATATGACAATACTGGACAAGACAAGTTGCATAACATTAAATTTACATCCCATTGTTGCATAGGTTAAATATATGCAATTTTAAGAACAGCATAAAAATATGGCACAGCTTTGCTGGCGTAGGCTAAAGTTATTAATGAGTGTTTAAGCATGAATCATAGAACGTTGTTGAACATATTGTACACCTGGGCATCAAATCAGTAGGTATATAATATCACGACTGTTACGACAACGACGACAGTGGCGGACAATATTTTTTAGATTAAGGATACATTCAAGCTTAATTAGTTATTAGTGCGTACCTAATTATGAAATCTATATTGTAAGAAAGGCGTAGTGCACATACTGTACAGCGTACACAAGCTGTGGTATTTCTTTGTGTCCACGAGTGTAGCTGTGCCTTTCCACGTGACATGCGGCTGACCAATGACACGAGGGGACGCGTGGAACCAGCCAACACGGGAAGGACATGAACACACGCGGTTGTTGGTAGCCATCAGACGATGAATAGACAAAGGGGATGACGCTTGTAATAAAAGATGTGTAGAAGTGTGAAAGAATTAAATAAAATATATTACAAACTGAATGATAATTTATTAATAATTTTTGTGTCTTATCTGGTAGCTAACAATATAGGTAATATATAAAAATCTCGTGTCACAGTGTTTGTTATCAAACTCCTCCGAAACGGCTTGACCGATTTTTATGAAATTTGTTGTGTATACTTAGTAGGTCTGAGAATACGTCGTAGGCTATTTTTTATACCCTTAGGTGATAAGGGTGGCCCTCTTCAGAATTTTTTTTTATTTTTTGGACAAATTTTTTTAAATCTTTTTTATTTATAACCCTAAATTTTCACCGTTTTACCACCAACCCCTATTTTTTTATGGCGATACTATTTTCATCCACAGATGCGCAATAGGGTTGCAAGATGGCAATATAACTGTATACGCGTATATGACGTTATATTATCTATATCTATACTAATATATAAAGCTGAAGAGTTTGTTTGTTTGTTTGAATGCCCTAATCTCAGAAACTACTGGTTCAAATTGAAATTTTTTTTTGTTGGATAGCTCATTTATCGAGGAAGGCTATAGGCTATAATATCACGCTACGGCCATTAGAAGCGGAGCATTAATGAAAAATGTTGCAAAATGTATCTTAAAAATAAGCTTCTATTCAGGTGAAATGCACTAGCTAAATATACTCATATTAGCGTTATGAGTACACAACGTCGGATGACTCAATCGGTAGAGCATGCGACTGTCAATATCAGGGTCGTGGGTTCGAGCCCCACGTTGGGCGAAAACCTTTTTATTTTTTTTTATTTTCTACATTGCTTTCTTCTAAGGCTTACATTTAAATTTATTTTAATTTTATTTAATTAATTAAAAAAAAATAAGTTAAAAAATATTGTCTGAAGACACAAGTAATTCAAGAATTACAAGGCGCGAATTTTACATAATATACCCCAACGTTATGTTCGAAAATTGATGTATATTTTTAACGACACTTTGAGCTTAATAATATAATTTAATTAACTTAATCTAATAAAAAAATAACAGTTGAAAGTATTGAAACACAGAAAGGAAAAAATCATTTTAATAATTTATTAATAATTAATTTAGGTTCATAAATATAAAAGCGTTAGCTGTAAACTCTATGATCGTTTATTAGTCACAATTAATAATATAATTGTGACCCTAAATTATAAAAATTATATTTTCTTTTTGGTACATTTCAATAAAAACTTTCTTTTTATTAGTATTTTATTTTTCTTGTTTTTATAGTCTTTCAAAATTTTAACTATTATGACAATAAATTATAAAAATTATTTGATTATTTTATTCAAGACTAGCGGCCCTGTACGTGCTTCGCTACGTATAAAGTGAAATAATAAAAAAAATTAATTGGAACATCTATCTATCTATCTATCTATCTATTTTATTAATTGCTAGCTATTTTAAAATATACATGTGCGTATATGTGTGTATGGAAATATATATGAGTGCATACGTCAATAAAAAAATAGCGTAAAGTATTCGTGAATAACTGGTCTTTAAAACACATGCTCTATTTCGAGCACTCCGGCTGCGCCGTCGTGCTCGAAAAAAATAGCGTAAAGTATTCGTGGATAACTGATCTTTAAAACACTTGCCGGTACTTATAAAACTGATTCGCCGTCATCTTGATCTATGATATTGCATCTTTCGCAACAAATTTAGGTTAAAAATTTATTTATTAAAATTACTCACGTATAATAATAATTGTTTTTAACTTTCTTTCAAATACGTATTTATTTTAAGTGTCATTTGGATAGTAATTAAAGATTAACTGTCATAATATTTTGAAAACAATTGTTTCATTGTTTGTATAATATTCCAAAACCTACTTACAATATTTAAGTATTTTCATACGTCAAAAAATTGATTTTTAAAAAATGACACTTTTCGTTGTAATTTTATAACTCAAGAACGGGCTCACCTATCCAAACCAAATTTTTAGGCTTTTTTCGGACTATTTAGTAGATAGTTTATGTGAAGTTTGCACAAAATCGGTCGAGCGATTCTTCATTTATCACATTTTTTATATATCTTGGCATTGATTTTTATAGATATTTGTTACAAAAAATGTGATAAATGAAGAACCGCTCGACCGATTTTGTGCAAACTTCACATAAACCATCTACTAAATAGTCCGAACAAAGCCTAAAAATTTGGTTTGGATAGGTGAGCCCGTTCTTGAGTTATAAAATTACAACGAAAAGTGGCATTGATTTTTATATATATAGATGGTTGAGAAGGAAAAGGTATTCCGTCATCTTGGGGCATCCGCCATATTGGATATATACATTGTCACCAGACTTGCATGTGTGTGAAATTTCAAAGCTTTAGTTAATTTAATCTAGTCGAACAAATTGCAGCAATTAGATTATGGGGCCTTTCCAACTACTAAATTATAATATTGACATTTGACATATAATAACAAAGAAAATAAAATTTCCGTTAACGCGTATAGTAACGCGTATAGTTACCACTAAACATTATAAAATTTGCTGTTCGTGTTCATGGTTTTCTATATGTTATCACGTTATGATGTTAAAAATAAACAAAGAATGCTTGTCAAATACCTAACTAACATCTACGGAACAAACTAACATTAGATTTTTTTTATTTTCAAAATATTTCTGAAACTAAGTACAAATTTAGAAAAACACATTTTTTCATGACTATCTTGTAAAAATATACAGGCTAATAAACTGTTATGACATGTAAGTATATCATAATTATAAAAAAACAACATTGAAAGGTAGGTACTTCTTTCTCTGTTGCGCATGCGCCGATTTTCCCGAAAAATAAATTACAAAACTTTCTTGTAAAACATATAGAATAATAATCATTTATGAAAAGTTTACTATTATTATATAAAAAACATCATAGCATATAATATCTTTTGCGCATGCGCCGATTATCCCCAAAAAAAATTACATAAATTTCTAGTAAAATATGCAGAATAATAAGCCGTTATAAAAAATTGGTTGTCTGTAAAGTCGGTTTACGGACGATAGTTTTACGTGATAACGTATTCCGCTCAATATCATATTTAATAATACATTACTGCGCTCTCGCTTGCACGCACAGGGTCAGGCGGAATGTTACGGAGCGTTACACTTTTTCGTGCGTGCAGCTGGTGTTTCATCAATTTATAAGACGTTATCACGTCAAAAACTTTTTTTTTTAAACCCCTCTTGACGTCAAAAACTTAGTCCGCCATCTTTAGAAGTCCGCCATATTGGATTTAAACTAAAGTCACTTTATTTTTCGAGTTATTCTCAGCAAGCCCTTTCATTTGATACCCATATTGTAGGAAAGTATAATAAAATTAGTCCGCCATCTTTAGAAGTCCGCCATATTGGATTAAGAGTGACGTCACTTTATTTTTCGAGTTATTCTCAGCAAGCCCTTTCATTTGATACCCATATTGTAGGAAAGCATAATAAAATTAGTCCGCCATCTTTAGAATTCCGCCATATTGGATTTAGAGTGCCGTCACTTTATTTTTCGAGTTATTCTCAGCAAGCCCTTTCATTTGATACCCATATTATAGGAAAGCATAATAAAATTAGTCCGCCATCTTTAGAAGTCCGCCATATTGGAATTAGAGTGACGTCACTATATTTTTCGAGTTATTCCCAGCAAGCCCTTTCATTTGATACCCATATTGTAAGAAAGCATAATAAAATTAGTCCGCCATCTTTAGAAGTCCGCCATATTGGATTTAGTGTAACGTCACTTTATTTTTCGAGTTATTCTCAGCAAGCCCTTTCATTTGATACCCATATTGTAGGAAAGCATAATAAAATTAGTCCGCCATCTTTAAAAGTCCGCCATATTGGATTTAGAGTGACGTCACTTTATTTTTCGGACTATTCTCAGCAAGCCCTTTCATTTGATACCCATATTGTAGGAAAGCATAATAAAATTAGTCCGCCATCTTTAGAAGTCCGCCATATTGGATTTAGAGTGACGTCACTATATTTTTCGAGTTATTCTCAGCAAGCCCTTTCATTTGATACCCATATTGTAGGAAAGCATAATAAAATTAGTCCGCCATCTTTAGAAGTCCGCCATATTGGATTTAGAGTGACGTCACTATATTTTTCGAGTTATTCTCAGCAAGCCCTTTCATTTGATACCCATATTGTAGGAAAGCATAATAAAATTAGTCCCCCATCTTTAGAAGTCCGCCATATTGGATTTAGAGTGACGTCACTTTATTTTTCGAGTTATTCTCAGCAAGCCCTTTCATTTGATACCCATATTGTAGGAAAGCATAATAAAATTAGTCCGCCATCTTTAGAAGTTCGCCATATTTGATTTAGAGTGACGTCACACAGCTAACAATGCATTGTCATTCAAACTAAACCTGTATACAAATTTTCATCTCAATCGGTTGATGATATCTGCTTCAAAATTACCGAAGGCATTTCCGCCATCTTTAGAAGTCCGCCATATTGGATTTAGAGTGACGTCATACAGCTAACCATGCATTGTCATTCAAACTAAACGTGTATACAAATTTTCATCTCAATCGGTTGATGATATCTGCCGCTCGAATATCATATTTAAGTCAGGCGGAACGTGACACATTTCGGAACGGGACAGATTTTGGAACGGTACAGATTTCGGAACGGGACAGATTTCGGAACGTGACACTTTTTCGTACATGCAGCCGGTGTTTTATCAATTTATAAGATTGGTGTTTCATCAATTTATAAGACGTTATCACGTCAAAAACTATATTATTATTTTATAAAACAACATTAAAAAAGATATACTCTTTTGCGCATGCGCCGATGTTCCCCAAAAAAACAATAAATCACTTTATATTTGCATATCAAACATCCTCCCAAAATTTGGTTACAATCCGATCATCCGTTGTGTCGGAATGGTAAGAAATGTCAAAAATGACGTTTGCAACTGTCAAAGTTTTATGTTCTAAATTAGTTATTCAAATTGTTAACTCAGAAGGCGTTGCATTTTACCAATATTTATAATGGCATTCGTTTTTGAACAAATGCAAACTTTTTATTTTAGTACTACCAAGGCAATTTTAAATGAAAGGCTTGCCTTTTTTTAATATTTATTTATAATTAAAAAGATATTTATTTAATTAAATATCTTTTTAATTAGTCGGGCACAACGGGTTTTTTTGTTTTCAATAATTTATTAATGTTTTAATTTTAATTTAAATAGTTTTTTTTTAATTTCCACCGACTAGTTTTGGAGAAATCAATGAAAACATATCATCCATCTACCGTTTTACCATAAAGCCAATGTTAAATATGCCTACTTTTGAAGTCATTTATTTATATAAATAATCGGGCAACCCCCCCTAAAATTTTCAGAATTGGTTTAGACTTAGTCCAACTTAAAAAAATTTGAAAAGTAGTTTGACCCTGCAGGCCATCCCTGTAACTTCCCGCTATTTTCGAGTTCAAAACGCTCAAAAATATGTCAAATATAGCAAGAAGTTTATTTTTTAGCTCTTCGAGCTCAAAAAAAAACACTTTGTTACGAAATTTTCGTTCACGATATCTCATGAACAAATGAAGCGATTTTGATGCGATTTGCGGCAGTCGACGCAATTTTTTAACCTTAAAAAGTAATTTTATACAGAAAAATCGATCTCATAGGAATTTTACGAGAAATTTAAAAAAAAACACTTTTTAAAAATTTTTCGTTCACGATATCTCGTGAACAAATGAGCCGATTTTGATGCGGTTTGCTGCAATCGACGCAGTTTTTTTAACCTAAGAAAGTAAATTATTACAAAAAAATCGATTTGATAAGAATTTTACGAGTAATTTTAAAAAATTACTTTTTTCCTAATTTTTCGTTCACGTTATCTCATGAACAAATGAACCAATTTTGATATGGTTTGCGGCGATCGACGCAGTTTTTTTAGCTTAAGAAAGTAATTTATTACAAAAAAATCAATCTGATAACAATTTTAAGAGTCATTTTAAAAAAACACTTTTTTACGATTTTTTCGTTCACGGTTTCTCGTGAACAAATGAACCGATTTTGATGCGGTTTGCGGAAATCGACGCAGTTTGTTAAGGAGAAGAGCTGATTAGTTTTTGGAATTAATCGGTTTAGTAGTTTAGAAAATTTTTTACAAAAACAAATTTTTAAAAATTTTTGAAACTTGTTTTTTTAAGATTTCTCAAAATTTTTTGGGCCGAATCGTTTCAAATTTTCAGGAAGTCTAAGTTCACCAAGATCACGTCAGATGCCGCAAACCACGTTTCAGTCGGACACTCCGTTCAAAAGATATAAAAGGTTTACATACATACATACACACACACACACACACACACACATCCATACATACAGCCCTACGGACATCATCGCCAAAATAGTTTCAATAGCTTCCTAGGACCCCAAAACGTCGAGATCTGGCGAAAACTCGATTTTCGAAAATCGGGGTGAAACCAATAACTTCCCGATTTTTGAAAAAAAAAAAATTTTTTTTTTTTTTTTTTTAAAGCGGGAAGTTAAAAAAATCAATCCTTTCTATTTCAAATTACCTTGGTGCTCGTATTTTAAATTGTCATGTTAAACCGTGCAACAATTAAATTGAATTCATTTCTATATAATTATGTATAAAATGAATTTATTTCTATATAAATCGGGATAAAAAAACTGTTTGGGCAAATTCTGTTACACGAAATATATGTAAAATGTTCTCCTCTTTCGTTTAAGACTGGTTTCAAACCGATCTGATTTAAATTGAGCGAGAAATAAGCAAAAAACTTTTTTTTTCCTAATTTTCTCCCCGGGGGGTTCAAAAATTCAAAAATCGGGCGACGTTAGGATTTAAGTTACCCGGAGACGAATCGAACAAAAAAAAGTTTTTTAAAATCGGTTAAGGCGTTTGGGCTGTACGCTGGATACAAAAAGCGTGACTCACAGATTCACAGACAAAGCGAGTACATATAGGCGCTTTAGCTTACGCTATTCGCGCCTAAAAAGTATACCTAAATACTGCTTTTTACCGACAAAAGCTTTTGAACGGTAACTCCGATCATCATGAAATTTGGACACAACATTCATCTCGGTAAACTAAGATAAATGTGTGTTCTCATGTTCCTCCCTTCCCCATTAGTTCTTTTACACCCGGGTGAAACCGGACGGGACCGCCAGTATGAAATATAACACGATGAATTGATAACCTCCTTTTTAAGTCGGTATCAGTGAATACTGTTATAGAAAAGTTTTTTAAACGCAGTGTTCACAGACGTTAACACACAATCTTGTTAAAAGTTATCCAAATTATAGTCTAATGAGACATATTCGACGCGTCCATATCAGATCAGATGATCAACTATTCAAATAATAACATAGAAAACTTGCTTTAAATATGCATATTAATCTTATCTGGGCATTTGTCCGTCAACTTACATATAAGATTAATAAATAAATGATCTTGTTGTTAGGCTTGACCCTATCATAAAACTAAATCTATAAAAATCGTTACTGATAGTATAGTCGACGCATTGATTCTTTTATTATATCCCAAATACACAAGTGGAGAATCATGGTACTAATTTAGGTCAAAATTAACTTCGTTTAGAAATCCACCTAGCGAGTTGGCATAGTGGTGAGAGCATTAGACTCGCATTCGGGAGGTACCGGGTTCAAATCTCGGTGGGGGCAGATGCGGCTGGGACTTTTTTCTGCTGCCTCTCGTCGAGAAACGGTAATTCCTGTACCGGCCATCTTGTTGAAGTTTCCATGGTTTTTCTCAATAATTCCAGATAAATATCGAGATGATTCCGTATTCAAGGTCATGGCCGATTACCTGTCAAACTTCTATGCTCAAAATGTGCCTACCTAATCCTAATGTCCTAAAATTCCTTCATTCGCCCATTGCTATTAATTAAGTGGAAGTTGAAAATATGTAGAAAATAACGGGAAGTGTGATAGACGGAAAATAGTAATGGTGCGAATGGCGTCTGTTATGACAAAGTCGAGAAACGGACGTTACGCACTATTATTATTTCGTTTTGAAATCAAACAACATATTTTTGTGCGTGCTAGCCTGTGAACACGATACAGGTCAACCGGATGATCGGATTGAAACCAAATTCTGGAAGGATGTTTCACATGTAAATTTGAAGAGCCCTATTGTTTTTGGGGAAAATCGGCAGCAGAGATATATGCTATATAGTTGTTTTTTTATATTTTAACGGTATACTTTTCATAACGGTTTATTATTCTATTTATTTTTACTTCCCGTGAGGCAAGACATTGTCGTTGCCGAGTGGACCGCAGCCCAGTGAGGCTACGGTGTAGCTGTTGTCGCTGCCTTGTTTCATCTCAATCGCGAGCGGAGCCGCGGATAGTGACTAGTAGTAAAAATAAAATATTTAGTTTTAAGCAAGTACCAAATTCGACGACAGTGGTTAACAGCAAACTAAAGTTTAGCATACGAAATGTGCTGCGCAGGTATTGTGTTTATTGTGGACTTAATAACATACGAGACTTGTTTAGAGAGGAAACCACTTTACAATGCAAAATAATGCAGGCCCACTGCAATTTAGTGGTTTTTCTTGTAACAAATAATTGTTTTCTATGAATTATTAAACCAAAACGTGTTTTTGTTAAGACGTAGTTATCTCAGTTTAATGTCCTCAATGAGGACATTAAACTGATTGTTGATGAGGACTCCTCATCAACAATCCAACGCATACACAAAGCAACCCTTACGCGCTGCCATATCTAACGAAATACTAGTAGCTAAATTTCGTACTGTTATCTAGATGTCGCCTTCAACTCAAGCCATCTTTAATCTAACGCAAACAAACGTAACGTACTTCCTTAAAAGTGCCGCGCCAATTGCACGGTTTTACTCCCAACCAAACGCGCCACTAGATGTTGCACTTCAAAAACAAATCTATGACAATGTCTTGGGACTAATATAAGATACAATAATATTCCCAGCTCTGGGTAACAAGAATTAAGTCAGTAAAGGCCACTGCACACAAGTCTGGATTTGTCGTTAGATTTGTACTACTAGTTTTCTAGCGCTGGTTTTCCTGATTGCTATTATGTGCTCGCTTCACACGAGACGTCTTTACAAGCTTGCTCTGAAGGTAGATTCGGTGCGCGCGCTATGATAGAATGGTAACAAAAGTGGACGTTTATTGTTTGCTTGTGGGTGTTTGTTCATTTTGCCCACGCGAAAAGATACTGTCTCCCAATTGGTTCTTGCTCATACCTAGCAGCGGACCTAGCAAGGAAAATAGCTCCTGTTCTAATTTTAAAACTTATCTTGTGAGCTAGCAGGCGTGCCCGCAGTGACGTCATTTTCAGCTTCGTACCCAGCCTACCGGCCAGCAGAAGTCCAAGCAGTGTTTCTAACCTCGTGTAAACTGTAACTTTTTTCTTAGCTTGTAGTGAAAGGCTTTCTGCAATAAGAAGTTTTGTACTAGCGAGTTTAGTGTTCAATGGCAGTTAGTGTAATAAATAAAATAAAAAACGACTTGTTTAAGGCCCTGCCTATTTTTGTAACATCCTAAAAAAAATTAATTGGAACTAAATAAATAATGGTTTTGTTACATGTGAATTTGTTACAAGCGAAACAAGTAAATAAAAGAGTAAGAAACTGTATAAAGAAATACAAGCATCGTCTATAACGATGTAGCAATGGTTTCACCCACTTAAAATTTGTCATTTCCCACATTGACTCTATTCCAAAAATAACTAAGAATGTGTTAACTACGACCAAGTAGACTCAGTGCCAAAAAAAAAAAACTGAACAATATACTATTATATTTTTGTTTTAATTTACGAACTAGTGCGAAAAAGACCTGAGCAGCTATTTTAGAGGGGGTCCAGCAAAAAATTCTAATTTCTTACTTTTGGGTTATTGATTATCTTTTTTACGGTCGTGTCCAGCCTAATATTTACGTGTCCGGCTTTTGTTAGGCTTTTGGTCTATGTATTTTTAATTATAGACTTTTTGATATTTTTCAAGTTTGAAATTGTTATTTTTTAATAAGTAAAGATCTTATTCAAATCTTTGATTAACGTCTGATTAGTACCTACTCTTCAATAAATAAAATTATCGACCAATTTTTCAGACAATTATATTATAACAAAAATTATGTAATTACAATCTATACTATAATATATAAAGATGAAGCATTTGTTTGTTTGTTTGGTTGAACGCGCTAATCTCAGAAACTACTGGTTCGAATTAATTTTTTGTTGGATAGCCCATTTATCGAGGAAGGCTATAGGCTATATAACATCACGCTACGACCAATAGGAGCAGCGGAACATCAATGAAAAATGTCACTCAAAATTTGTCCGTCCGACAAAAACTCCGATCATCATGAAATTTGGATACAACATTCATCTCGGTAAACGACGATGAACCGTACTCATGTCCCTCCCGCCCCTTTTTTTCTTTTGCACCTGGGTAAAACCGGGCGGACTGCTAGTTCAATATATTTATTGAATTTTTGTCAATATAATTGTCTGAAAAATTGTTCGATAATTTTATTTATTAAAGATCTTTTTGTTTTTAACCAAAAGAATGGATTAAGTGTTGTTAATTTTGTAACAATACTGTGATTCACTATTAAATTATTAATAAACAACGCAGAGTTTTTTTATTATACATGTGATGTACGGTTATAAAAAAGGTATGTTTGGCTTTTAAAAAAAAATTGGTTGTCAGTAAAGTCGCTTTTACGTGATAACGTCATAAAGAAACATTGAACCATACTCGTAAAGTGTTGAAAAATAACGTTTTTTATTTTTCACATTATACGTATACGTTTCCAAACATTTATTTTTACATATTTAAATAGTAAAATTAGAGTTCTAACCAACTGTAGAAACGGTTTTTAAATATAATGAACTGTTTTCAAAATACACGCAGTTTTAATAAACGGACGGTCGGGTGGTGTGGATTTTTCACTCCCTGTAAGTATATTATATACGAGCGAACTGTGGCAGTGTATTGGAAGTTTGTGTTTTGTGATCTTTAATAAGTAGATTTTTGTAGCTGTCAAACTTGGGCCAATCGTGCTTCTCTATCGCTTATACTGCGCTCTCGCTTGCACGCACAGGGTCAGGCGGAACGTGACACTTTTTCGTACATGCAGTCGGTGTTTCATCAATTTATAAGATTTTATCACGTCAAAAAGATATGTCCGGCTTTTAGGGCAAAATGTCCGGCCTAATACAGCGCCGAGTCCGGCTTTTGTATTTTAGGACCTGGCAAGCCTAGCTGGGATAGCACAACATTTATGCCTGAGCAGGAACGTCCCAATATTTTGGAAGCGCGACGTAAATCTACACTAATCAAGTAGCATGTATGCATTTTAGAGACATTAGAGCAGGTACATGTTTCGGATAATTACGGACACATGACAGAACAGGCTCGGGACCACCTATATGGAACACTTAACCGCGCGTTCACACTTTTACACGCAACAACACGGACGCGTTCTGTCTGTGTGTTGGTGTACGTCGTCTCCCACGCACGCTTACCGTTTTGGAACTCGGGATAACATCGACTAAAACACGCAACACTAACTAACGATTGAACACGGAATGATTCGTGTCAGAGATGGCTTAACACTTCCAAGTGCACCGGATTACAATTTCAACCACCTTTTCTATGTCACAATAGTGCAAAATATATCTACTTACTTACTTACTTATTCTCCATACAGAATGATTTTTAAGTTGATACTTTTTTTTAACAGCGTGTAGAAATCAAATAGACGAACAAATGTTTCAAGTGACTTTGTCAAAACTCAAAAATGAAAGAAAAACGGATTTTCAAAGTTTTATTAAATTTTGAGGTCGGTCCTGGCGTTATGTTATGTCACTATGGAGATATGTTATGTCAGTATCAAGTATTTACAGAAATTGTTCGAAGTTGTCCCCGTTTTGTTGGACTCAAAGAAACATGCTTGTAGTAGCGATAAGGGCCTTCCGCGAATTATTTGGAATGCATTTCCGATTCGTGCTATCATTATTCTTCGCGTGTGTTAACCGGGATTTTGAATTAAAATAAATATTCAAAAGGTTTAATTAAACTTTGAACGGCTGTTTTTCGCTTATTTTTGAGTTTTGGTAAAAAAGTTACTTAAAATATTTGTTGGTCTATTTGATTTCTACACGCTGTTACAAATAAGAACCAACTTAAAAATCACCTCGGGCTTCATGGCGCGCAGTGCAAGGTATCAAACTTTCGGCCAGTGTGGTGTATACTATTTTTTCTTCATACCTCGGTTGTAAGTACGCTTATTAAATACATTAATTAATTAATTACTTATTAATTAGATAAAAACACAGATAAATTCCAAGCAAGCAGGTTTGAGGTTATACGTAAAAACACGAATAACAGCTGGTCGCAAATATTAGCTAAAATGTGATAGGGCTGCTATGGAAACGATATCTAAACGTGTAATCCCACCAATGCGTAAATGTTATAGACTTTAGGTATGCCTTACAATTGATGGCGAAAGTATATTATGTACTTTCAATCGAGGTATGAAGAAAAATGTTTGATAGCTCTTGGACTATAAGGGGAATGAGCCTTCGATAAATATATCGTCGTTGGTTCTGTAATAGCTCTTATGTGCATAGTTGACAGATTTTAGGTTTTTTAAATGAAAAGATTCAGGAAACGGAGCTCTATACACTAGTAATACCTCCAAATTAATTTTACAGTAACCAACAAGGGGAAGTAACTCTTATGTGAAAAGTTGTATCAAATAAATCCGAAATTAACGTTTAATATTTTTTAAGAAAATACTTCGTCTTAATTAAACATGTATAGTGAAGATAAGTATGAATTAGTAATATACCTCTGAAATTGCTAGTATTGCGGAAATAACCAGTTTTTGGCCTTTCCTGAAAATTTTACTTTTTGCACATAAGAGGTATTACAGAACCAACGACGATATTCCAAGATAGTTGTGTGCAAACAAGGTCCATTGTAAATAATGATATAATGTTTGTTTGTGCTAGCCACACTCACAGTGTTTTAGAATAGCTGGATAAATTAACATTTTAGACACGCATTGTCAACTGCCGACATGTAACAGAAATTATGAACACCCAAACTAAAAACAGTCGCGCGCTAACTAACCGAAATCTGTATTGAATTTCAGTGCAAACAGGTGTTATTCATTCAAAATGACTGAATGCACGTTCAGATGAAAAAATATAATCATTAATTGTAATTTATTGCCATAAGATATAATATTCCGTTTCATTTGTGACTGAAACATAGGGAAATGTTTTTTTTAAGGCTTGACAATAGCCAATATGTTGTCGCGATATAATTTTTGTAGTGGGTAGAAACACTGCTCGGACTTCTGCTGGCCGGCAGACTGGGTACGAGGCTGGAAATGACGTCACTACGGGCTCGCCTGCTAGCTCACAAGATGGATTTTAAAATTAGAACAGAGGCTATTTTTCTCGCTAGGTTCTCTGCTTGCTCTGAGCAAGAACTAAACAGGAAACAGTACAAACCAACATGGCGTCATTCTGCTCAGAGTCAGACAACAGACACGTTTCGCTCCGTGTTTATATTTGAACTGTCACTGCGCGCGCATCAGATCCATCCACAATTCAAGCTTGAAAAGACGTCTCGTGTGAAGCGAGCGCATGAAAGCAATCAAGAAAACCAGCACTAGTCAAATATAACAAGGAATCGTTATAGATACGCTGTGTAATGTATTCCATCTCATTCTTTCGCACGTTAAATCCTACAGATATATATGTTTGTCTCTTTTGAAGCGGATGAGCTTAACGCCACACTTGAAGCGGAGGAGCGTAACGCCTCACCAATTGATTTTACTACTCATAAAATTTCTGTATCGGGCCTTGTAACTCAAAATCGTTTCTTAAGGAGTACACTCCAAAAATTATCTACGCCATTGCGCCAGCTGGCGTCATTTTTCGAACAAATCTCTGTATAACTTACTGATCTTGTCATTTGCCTATGTTTCGGTCACTTGTGGCCTCTAGGACACGCTAATTACATAAGTACTGAAAGACACGCTCTGAACGAAAAATAAATTAGCTATAATTTATAGGTTATTGTTTCTTTTGGAGATTGTAGTCGAGTGATTTGATACACGACTACCAAGTAAATAAAGTCTCCTCACCGTTTTGGAGATCTATGAATAGAACTCGTGTTGATTCGGTATAAAAGGCGGAAAAACAATAAATTATATGTAATAATAAGAGACGTGATGTGATTAGTTTTAAAAGGGTGGTTGACTTTTTATCATGTAAAGCAGACCGAAAAATTCCAGCTAATTGGACGGCAGGACTATTCCAACTTCAAACTGGCATTTGACAAGCGGTGACGCAGGTAACGGCTAGTATAATATATATTATGATGTTTGCATGATTACATATGGTTTCACATGTAAAATAATCAAAGCATGCTTATCAACAAATTTCATTTTGACAAATTAATTACTTACTTGAAAACAGAAAAGTTGATTTTTTATTTTCAAAGTATCTAGGGTGCCGGTTATTGCTCGTATTCCTCTCGCGAGAAGAAACTATGACTAATTTGGAATGACTTAACTTCTATTACTTCTGTGAAGAATTTTGATTTGATTTTTTTTATTTTTTGTATAAACACACAACATAAAACTAACAGTAAATTTCGTGGTTTTTAGCTTGAGGAATGTTGATTAATTAGTAGGCTATCAGATCATGGAAAAATTAAGGCCAAACAGTGAGAATATATTTTTTTTATTTTTAACTCCCAAAATTCGGTTTTTTCTAAAAAGAAAATCGAAGTAGACTTTCTCGAAAATGACGCATTTCCAACCCCCTGCAAGTGATAGAGGTTAAATCATTCCAAATTAGTTATTGTTTCTTCTCCCGAAAGGACTACGAGCAATTACCGGTCACCTATAGGTATATATGTTACGGTCAATGTCCAGAATACGGGTAATGTCGACAATGCCCGAGCGACATCGGGAAATGTCCGAAATCGGACAAGGTTCAAAAAATAGATTTTTTATAAACATGAAACGCTGACATTTGATTGTATCTTTATCATGATAAGTTATCATTAACGCTTTATGGAATTTTTATCACTGATATCAACAGTGTTGAAGAATACATTTTTCAGCTTTCTATTACAATTATTGATGATTGAAAACACGTATAATTTATTTATTATATTTATGTGATATGAGCAATAAACAATATATCTCAATGCATTGAATTTCAGAACTCACATTTATTCCAGCAATAAAAATAAGAATCAAAACTGCGGATAATTTATTTTCACACATTTTATTTATTTTAATAAATAAAAATATGTTTATTGCTCTCTTAACCTGATCTACCCATAATCTTCTTATTACTCAAATACAAAAAGCTTCTATTTATTACAAAATTCGGCTTTATAAGACGGTGGTAAGTTCTAGCACTGTCATTCTTTTTAGAATTCTCGTAATAGTTGGAAATAAATTATACGTGGTTTCTATCATCAATATAATTGTAATAGAAAGCTTAAAAATATATTCTTCAATAGTTGATATCAGTGATAACATTCCATAAAGGGTTAATGATAACTTATCATGATAAAGATACAATCAAATGTCGGCGTTTCATGTTACGAAGATGAACGTGCGTACTCATGTCCCTCCCCCATTCGTTCTTTTGCACCCGGGTGAAACCGGGCGGGACCGCTAGTAAACTATAAGCGGCTTGGTCCGACTTCTCCCGAATTTGTAGATTGTCGATGTTCTCTCGTTAACTTGCGTTGCAAAATTGGTCTCCACAAAAAACGCTTTTATTTAAACGCGATAATACATAGCCTTTGTCCATCCTCAAGGTCCATTCTATTGGTGAAATTTTTTTTGAAATTTAATGAATAGTTTTGGAGATTACCTCCTACATCAGAACTTACAATCTTTACCTCTTTTGTTAGTATCGATGTTTTATGGACGAATACATGATCACAGTTAAAAGTTTTTAACGTAAGCTGTTTTGCGTTACGGTCGGCGATATTTAAATAAGTGCAGAAAGTGTGATATAGAGGCGCACAATGCAATGATCAAATGTCGGTCAGTTGTAGGGGGGCCGGCATAGAGTGGGCCTCCCTGCGGCCTTTACTTGCTCCTCCTCTAAACTCGCCCACTATCACAGACTGTTCGCGAATTTACCACTAAATATACAAAAAAAGAAGAACAAAACAATATCACTTGTCACAAAAATGGAGTCTTTTGTTTGTATATTCGTTTTACAAAATAAAAATATGTTTATACCTACGTCGTCATAATAAATGGTAAAAGGGAAAAGTTTCTACGTTTGTTTGTTTGTTTGCCACGGCTGAACTTTCGATTTTTATTTTAATCGATTATTTTTTTCTTATAATCGATTTCTTGTAATCGATTTTATTTATGACAATAATCGATTTTTAATAAATCGATTATAAAAATTACACATTTTAATCGATTTTTGTAAATGGTGCCATCTGTGCGACAGACGATTCTTTTTAGTTTTTTGATTCTTTAAATTCAAAGTTTAAAGCATGATTTGTTTTGTATTTTAGTTTTCATACCAAAAACTTGTCGTTTTACTTTTAATTCTTATCCTTTGGTTTTATTTTTATTGTAAATTACAATTTGTAATAAAATGTCAAGTTGTAGTAGAAATTGTTTCAACAATTCTAATCTGTGTCAATAACTATAAGGTTGTCATTTTCCTTATTATTATTATATTTATCATTTTAAATGATTTTCATTCTTACAAATTGTTAATATTTTTCTCTTAGTTTTATTATTATATAGAAAAAATCGATTATTCTACAAAAATCGATTATTTCTTTTAAAATCGATTTTTTCAAAATCGATTTATATTCAAACTAAAAAAATCGATTATTAAGTATCTAATCGATTTTTTTCATTCAATGTCACATCCCTAGGCTGAACTATGAAATCGGGTTGCCAACTTGGGGGTTTTTCCTCTAAATTTGGGGAGATAAAATGTAGAATGGGATTTTGTTAGGGCCCTAATATTTTTAAGGGTAATTTTAGATAATTATGAATAAGGAGAATGCAGACACATAGGTGTAATTCTTTTCTTTTTATTGCTTAGGTTTCATCAAAAATATTGTCTTTATCAAAGCTCAAAAAACAATTTTTTAAATTAGAAAATAAAGTTTTTAGAATTTTTGTTTAATTTTTGACATAATAAAAAATTTATGAGATTTTTCTAAAGTAGAAAATAAATTATAATTTTTTATGTTAAACTTTATTTTCTAGTTTAAAAAATTGTTTTTTGAGCTTTGACAAAGTCAATATTTTTGATGAAACGTAAGCAATAAAAAGAAAATAATTATACCTATGTGTCCGCATTCCAGTTTTTTATAATTATTGAAAATAAATATTACGGACTTTAAATTTAAATTTTAGATACACAAAAAAAAAACTTGAAATTTTTCAATCAGACATTAGATGAATTACAAATCCGACTCATTATTAAATATCTGCTCAATAAAAGTAGTAACCTAAGTCTTATTATAGTAACATCATGTGGCGCTCGGTCTCCTTCATTAGCAGAATATCGCCGTCAAAGCGACAAATTTTGTTGAAGATGAGTTAACAATGAATACCGATTTTTGTAACTTTAGAACAATCATTTTTTATTGTTAACTTATCTTCAACAAAGTATCCGCTTTGACGAGAGTATTCACTATTCTGCTATATAAAGAGACCGAGCCCGCGCTCGGTCTCCTTAAATATTAATATAAATTGATGGAAATATTTTTTTTTCAAAGTAACACAAATTATTAGAGTTTTTTGGAGAATTTTAGGGATATTTCCACTTGTGGTTGGGGGGAAAGATTTTTAGGAGTTGGCAACCCTGTATGAAATACTTATTCATTTAGTACGAGAAATAATAATATTGTTAGTTTTGCAATTATTTCGTTGCCAAACTAAGGTCTACTCGGGCGAATTCGGGCCGGTAAAGTATGGTAATAAATTAATATGTTACTGAAAATCTATAGGTACCAGCATATAAAATTCTCATGTCACAATTTTGGCCACGCTAATCTCCGAAACCTCGCTGGACCGATTTTAACGAAATTTTGTAAATGTATCTTGTTTGGTGAAACTTACGCTATAGGATAGTTTTTATTAAATATTTTATACAAAATTACGGTATTTTCTCAAAAAGTAACATGTAACGACATCTGATATAATTTACTCAAAGCTATTAGTTCAGAAACAAACAAAAAAAAACTGTTTTAGTACCAAGTAGCGACATCTGTTACAATTCGCTCAAAGCTATTAGTTCAGAAGCAAATCTGGTATAGAATTTGCTCAAAGCTATTAGTTCCGACGCCGGGTCGCAACCGAAATACATTTTACAGAATTATATCTATCGCAACTGGGTGAAACCGGGACGGATCGCTAGTTACTGTATAAAGTATACAAAAACACACCATGATTAATATCTTAATGTACTTCGGTGGCATTATGTAATTATAGTAACGAGAAATACTAATAGAATACTGACGACTAAACATATACTATTAAAAAATGTTTAAGTTTTTTTATAATTAATTATCTCTGACTTTATACCAAATAAATGACGGCCTAGTTAATTTGTCTGAAAAGTAATAATTATAACAGAATTTCTCAATTTTTCTCTTACAAAGCATGTCAATGTCAAAACAAACAAAGTTGTAACTTTGTGATTATTAAATATAGCGGTCCGATCTGGGCTTCGCCCGGATTTGATTGCCACCGTTTTTTCGTCTACTTATGTTGCAAAATTGGTCTCCACGAAAAGCGCTTTTATTTTAACGAGATAATATTATATAGCCTATACAGGGTGTCCCATTAAGAATGGGACATAGAACAACCGCAGATTCTCCAATTCAAAATAAAACGATTAAGCGAAATATGCTTAGATAAAATGTTACTCGTTTCCGAAATACGGGGTGTTGAAGTTGAAAACTGAAAAATTATTAATGTCCATAATTTTTTTAATACACCGTATAATTTTACTCAAATCGGCACACTTGTTAAATATCATAAAATGCACCTAACAATAAAAAAATTAGTTCAGTACGCTCTACCAGTGGCGTACGGCAGGAGTAAGTAATGCTTGTACCCCTTCTAAATGCTACGCCGCTGTCTAAATTTTAATTTTGACTATAATTTTAATTTTTTTTATATTTTCTAAGTCAATAATGTACACTTGTTAGTTTGTTGTAAAGTCATTGGTTTTCGAGATATTCGCAGTTTTTTAAGACAAAATTGTAAAAATGAATATTATTAATAATAATACAAATAAAAAGTACATGTCTATCTATCTTTAACTGCGAATATCTCGAAAACCAATGACTTTACAACAAACTAACAAGTGTACATTATTGACTTAGAAAATATAAAAAAAATTAAAATTATAGTCAAAATTAAAATTTAGACAGCGGCGTAACATTTAGAAGCATTACTTACTCCTGCCGTACGCCACTGGTAGAGCGTATTGAACTAATTTTTTTATTGTTAGGTGCATTTTATGATATTTAACAAGTGTGCCGATTTGAGTAAAATTATACGGTGTATTAAAAAAATTATGGACATTAATAATTTTTCAGTTTTCAACTTCAACACCCCGTATTTCGGAAACGAGTAACATTTTATCTAAGCATATTTCGCTTAATCGTTTTATTTTGAATTGGAGAATCTGCGGTTGTTCTATGTCCCATTCTTAATGGGACACCCTGTATATGTCCATCCTGAAGGTCCATTCTTAATATTGGTGAAAAAATGTTTGAAATCGAATGAATAGTTTCGGAGAGTACCAAACTCACAAACTTTAACTCTTTAAAATTTATAAATACCTATATTACACCACAAGGGCCGAAAGTTTGATATTCTTGCACTATGACGCGCAGTGCAAGGTATCAAACTTTCGGTCAGTGTGGTGTATACTATTTTACTTCATACTTCGGTCGTAAGTACGCTTATTAAATACATTAATTAATTAATTACTTATTAACTACATAAAAACGCAGATAAATTCCAAGCAAGCAGCTTTGAGGTTATATTTATGTAAAAACACTAATGACAGCTGTTTGCGACTATTAGCTAAAATATAATAGGGTTGCTATGGAAACAATATCTAAACAAAATTTGATAAGCGATTTTTCTTTACTGGCGCCCGAACGTATTTACTTCCCGCATCAGTGCGTGTAATCCATGACCTATGCGTAAATGTTAGACTTTCTGCTTTTATAAAATTGATGCCGAAAGTATGTACTTTCGATCGAGGTATGAAGAAAATATATTATTTTCTACTGATTTTTAATAAAATTCAAACTAAAAGAATTTTTCCAAAAAGTATAAATTATACATAACAGGTTAATAAAAGTTAAATAAATTCGCGTGTAATACATAATAATTCATAAAATAAAGAGCAGGGCTGTAGTTCAACTTGTGAACAGAGTTATTTTTAAAACCGACTTCAAAAAAATACGTCACGTTTGGATTAAGTTGTAGTTACATTGTAAGAACGAGAACTTTGAGAGAAAAACATTTCAGCATAAATAAACTCCAGCTTGTATCAATAAAAAAAGTAATTCATATTTTTTTTAGAAAAATTTTATTGTGCAGTAATTTTAAAATTACAAGAGTGTTTAATTTTCATAGCACATTTTGATCATAAATTTAATTTTATAATCTGAAAAACAAATTAGGTATCTTCAATAAAAGTGTCAAAGAATCCAAATCCTACGCAATAAAAAACAAGTGGGTCGTTAAAAACAAACAATAATTAGCTTCGACTATCCGGATGCCAATCGTGTATTAAATAATGCGATCCGCCGTAAAATAGATACTCCTTATTCAAGTGGCTTCACTAGCGTTAACGCGTTTTAACGCAAATCTCAAATAAACTATCAGTCGCTATTTTTAAGAGATAGCGTACGCTCTATATGGCCTATAGAATTGTTCGAATTACTTGCCAGAAGCTTCACACTTAAATGGAGGGGCCTCAGAGCTGCAGAACAACTAGAATCTTATCATAAGAATTATGTTGTTCATATTTAATTTAACCAATATTTAATACTAGCCATCCCGCCCGGTTTCACCCGGGTGCAAAAGAACGAATGGGGGAGAGGGACATGAGTACGCACATTCATCTTAATTTACCGAGATGAATGTTGTGTTCAAATTTCATGATGATCGGAGTTAACGTTCAAAAGTTTTTGTTGGACGGATAACTTTTAAGTTACATTTTTCATTAATGCTCCGTTTTTATTGGTCGTAGCGTTATATTATATAGCCTATAGCCTTCCTCGATAAATGGGCTAACCAACAAAAATTTTTTATCAATTCGAACCAGTAGTTCCTGAGATTAGCGCGTTCAACCAACCAACCAAACAAACTCTTCAGCTTTATATATTAATATAGATTAGGAAATAGCGTATTTAGTCTAGTTACCAAACTCAAAAACGCATTAAGTCTTGAAATAGCTAATAAAAAAATGACTGATGGCTCATTGGATTCGTAATGACGTTTAGAAAAATTGTTTAAAATATTTTATTAACATTTAGCACATAAGAAATTGCAAAAGTTATAAACAAATTAAGATGATATCTCAAAAACTATAAGAGATAGCCAAAATCGGAAAAAAGATTCGTAAAGAGGAGGAAATTTCCAATAAAAAGTTCGATCTTCCGGAACTTTTTATTTAACGTTGAAAATAGGGTTTCGTTCGGCCGTTACAGCTCAAGTGCTCAGCCCTGTTGATAGAGTACAATACATAAAATATTTTTTTATAGTATTAAATAACAGTCTAAAAATTTGAATAAATTATGGTGTCATCTTAACACTTAAAAGAATAAAGTTTCCTTGAAAAAAATCTTTTAAATTTATTTTTAAAAAAGTGTCGCTATTGTTAACTAATTTTTTTCGAAAAAAACGCCTCTATTGACAACAACAAAAAATGTTTAAATAATTAATTGACCTGTAAATTGTTTGCTTCGTGGAGCCCTTCTCACATATTATACTTAACAAAATTACATCATATAAATATTTAAAAGTTATTTATTTTGTTTATTATAATTTTTGACGTGATAACGTCTTATAAATTGATGAAACACCGGCTGCATGCACGAAAAAGTGTCACGTTCCGAAATGTGTCACGTTCCGCCTGACCTTCGAGCGGAATACGTTATCACGTAAAACTATCGTCCGTAAACCCACTTTACAGACAACCATTTTTAAAATGATAGATTTGTCATTTTACCATTCCAACCCACAAAAATCAAAAATCACTTTTCAAAAATTTTACAATATCTTTCCGTTTTGAGGTCCCCTGAATCCAAAAAACATATTTTTGGAAAATCTTTGTGCGTCTGTTTGTCTGTGAACACGATGCAGGTCAAACGGATGAGCGGATTGAAACCAAATTTTGGGAGGATGTTTGGTATGCAAATATGAAGAGCCCTATTGTTTTTGGGGAAAATCGGCGCATGCGCAGAAGAGAGATTTGCTGTAACGGTGTTTTTTATATAATAATGGTATACTTTTCATAACGTTTTATTATTTTATTTATTTTTTCAAGAAAGTTTCGTTTAAAAAATTTTTTTTCTAAACTTTATAGTTTCGGAAATATTTTGAAAATTAAAAAAATAAGCCGCTCTTTTGTTTTATGGATCTGTCAGAAATAAACAAGTTCGACATGTTTTGATTAATATTTACATGACGTGGAACATATTATGTAGGTAACCATGGCAACGAATAGCAAATATGATATTGAATACTAGCCATTACCCGCGTCAGCTCACGCGATATAAGATATTGTATTTTCTTTATTTTAATCAAATGTCAACATTTTTGAAGTTGGAATGGTCCCGTCGCCCAATTAGCTGGAATTTTTTGTTAAATTTAAAAAGACTAGACGAAATAGTTACACAGTCAACGCTTAAGTCTCTGGCCGATTTTCTTGCGTTCAGTGTCTATCCCTAGTCAAAATCATTTCCATTATGTCGTGACATAGTTTAGAAATATGCCACACATTCACAGAAAGTAATAAAGTATATAAAATAAAGTTTTAATATACACTGAGTTCTTTGAGAAATTCCCGTAAAACGACGCTCTCCTGTCACAGCACCGCGACGACACAGGAACACCTGGCGACATTTCAATCATAGTCAACGGGTCGCGGGCCAGTTGCTCGCTTATAACGCGCAACCGAAATAGAACAGCGACCAACGATATTCAAACCATTCATAGATCGATTCATTGATAGCCTGAAGTTAGCCGTTGATAATAATGAGGTATACAGGGTGTCCCATTAAGAATGGGATATAGAACAACCGCAGATTCTCCAATTCAAAATAAAACGATTAAGCGAAATATGCTTAGATAAAATGTTACTCGTTTCCGAAATACGGGGTGTTGAAGTTGAAAACTGAAAAATTATTAATGTCCATAATTTTTTTAATACACCGTATAATTTTACTCAAATCGGCACACTTGTTAAATATCATAAAATGCACCTAACAATAAAAAAAATTAGTTCAGTACGCTCTACTAGTGGCGTACGTCAGGAGTAAGTAATACTTGTACCCCTTCTAAATGTTACGCCGCTGTCTAAATTTTAATTTTGACTATAATTTTAATTTTTTTGATATTTTCTAAGTCAATAATGTACACTTGTTAGTTTGTTGTAAAGTCATTGATTTTCGAGATATTCGATGTTTTTTTAAGACAAAATTGTAAAAATGAATATTATTAATAATAATACAAATAAAAAGTACATGTCTATCTATCTTTAACTGCGAATATCTCGAAAACCATGACTTTACAACAAACTAACAAGTGTACATTATTGACTTAGAAAATATTAAAAAAATTAAAATTATAGTCAAAATTAAATTTTAGACAGCGGCGTAACATTTAGAAGGGGTACAAGCATTACTTACTCCTGCCGTACGCCACTGGTAGAGCGAGTAACATTTTATCTAAGCATATTGCGCTTAATCGTTTTATTTTGAATTGGAGAATCTGCGGTTGTTCTATGTCCCATTCTTAATGGGACACCTGTATATCTGGTTTCGTTTTTTTCGAAGTTATATATACTTTTGACGCGTTATGAAACTATAATTATAGTAAATTTTTACGTTGCGCGCGCACACTGTAACATCAAAATTAACAGGATGAAGCTGCTCGCAAAAAAAACTACCAACAGAATAGAGGTAGGTAGATACCATTGAATTACATTAGTAGACATGTCTTCGCTATATTTCGTTGTAGTGATTTTTCGGTTCACCGAGTGAGTAGGATAGAGTATGGTAGATGTAGCAATAGCCGTACGTACGTACATACTAACCGACAACTACACCTTGCAATTTTCAGTTACAATTTCAATAAAAAAAACGATTTTTTTTTAAAAAGCAAGTTTTATTAGTTCTTAATAAAGAAAGCTTTTAGTATGCTTTATTAAAAGTGCGCTTTGCATCCGGACGAAAGCCGGACCGGTCAGTTAGTTATTATTATATTGTGTTGTTATCGGAACTACTTACATAGTACGTATGCGAAATTTCAATAATATTGGTTGAAAATATGAAACTAGAAATATGAAGTCTCTATTAATTATAGTTGTATTTCAGAGTTCAATAAGTGCTCTAAATGTTTTTATAGCCATTCTAGCGTATTTTAATAATCGTTTACAGTCCACAAAAAACTCATTACCGCGATTACTTGTATTTATTACTTGTAAGTTTGCAGGTACGTTGGACTTCCGGGTCCAATCCTATTTGTTTTTATATCTAGTCTATTTTCAACTCAATTATTAGCTACGAAATTAATACTGTTTTAATTTTATATTTGTGTAGAAAAATATAAATTATTTTAATTTTTAAACTGTTCTAAAATTAAAGAAATCTTTATCTACACTAATATATAAAGCTGAAGAGTTTGTTTGTTTGTTTGTTTGGTTGAACACGCTAATCTCAGAAACTACTGGTTCGAATAATTGAAAACAATTTTTTCTGTTGGATAGCCCATTTATCGAGGAAGGCTATAGGCTATATAATATCACGCTACGACCAATAGGAGCGGAGCATCAATGAGAAATGTTACAAAATATAACTCAAAATTTGTCCGTCTGACAAAAACTTTTGAGCGGTAACTCCGATCATCATGAAATTTGGACACAACTAAGAGGAACGTGCGTACTCATGGCCCTCACTCCATTCGTTTTTTTGCACCCGGGTGAAATCGGACGGGACATCGTATGATCGTGACACGAGATTTTTTTATTGTACAATATAAAAATCTCGTGTCACGATGTTCGTCCACGCTAATCTCCGAAACCATTGAACCGATTTTAATGAAATTTTGTAAATGTGTGTAGCTTGATCCAACTTACGCTATAAGATAGTTTTTATTAAATATTTTGTACAAAATTACAGTGTTTTCTCAAAAAACTGTTTTAGTAACATGCAAAACACCGTTTTAGTACCAAGCATCTGATATAAGTCGCTCAAAGCTGTTAGTTCAGAAGCAAACCTGATAGAACTTGCTCAACGCTATTAGTTAAAGATGTCCATATTGCTCTAAAATGTCATTGTTTACCATTCTTTAAACTAAGAATTTAATATCTAGGTCAATGATTTCGATTAAACTAAGGTTACGTCTTCTGTTTTCAATTAAGCGGAATTCGAACATACCGACGCATATTTAGACCTCACTTTTATAATCATCATTTTATTGAGTCATTATACAGAGTCTAGAAAAAAAAATTGGTTGTCTGTAAAGTCGGTTTACGGACGATAGTTTTACGTGATAACGTATTCCGCTCGAATATCATATTAATTAATAATACATAACCTAAATGTTAGTAGCTGTCAAACTTGGGCCGATCGTCCTTCTCTATCGCTTATACTGCGCTCTCGCTTGCACGCACAGTGTCAGGCGGAACGTTACGGCGTTACACTTTTCCGTGCGTGCAGCTGGTGTTTCATCAATTTATAAGACGTTATCACGTCAATAAAATTTACATAAAATTATAAAAATGTGAGCCACTGAGAACGCCTGGCAGATGTGAAACATTTTAAGCGAAATTCTACTAACTAAATTTCGCCATGTCAACTAAATTTCATCCTGTAACTAGATTTTGCACTGTCATCTAGTTGTCACCATTAACAAAAGCCAAGTTATAATCCAACGCATACACAAAGCAAGCGTCACGTGCTGTCATCTAACGAAATACTTGTAACTTAATTTCGGCCTGTTATCTAGATGTCGACTCTAGACCCGACCAGATAATTTGGCTTATTTATTTTTATATTTTTTTCAATACCAAATTTGAAAGTATTAAAATTGCAAAACTTTTTTTACAAATAAATTTTCAGAAAGTTAAAAATTCAAGGCTAGGCTAGGTCCCACTGTCCTTCATCCAGGTCTTCAATTTTGTGTTCAGACACTACGAAAGAAGAAGTGTTACCTACCCAAAAATATTTGCTAGCTGTTGGGCTAAATAGGCACTCTAACCTGGCAAATTTCGAGCCTTCATTTTGTATTGTCATCTTGAATTCCATGTCGATATGTCACAATAAACCATCGCTAAAGAAATTTCACTTCAAAAATTCATGCCGGCTCCATTGTAATATCTGCAAGTAGGTCATAACTTTTATTTCAACGTAAATACAGCTTTATATATAATTTATAATCGACTAGCCATTAACTTTCTGTTTATTAAACAAATAAAATAGTTCAAATTCCCATTAAAACAGAAATATTTTAAAATAGTTTACATTTGACAATTATTTTTAAATTTTCTAGGTCTTATGCAATTAATTTTATTTACGAAGAATTTATATATATAAATTAGGTACAAACTGCAAATGTTTTCATTACATTCTGTAATTATTTTTAACTTCTGTTTATCCGAAATTATTTCAAGGAATGTATACCACTGCAGTTTTAAAGTAGAATTATTTTTTCTTAAATTATCCTGATTTCCAATAACAGAGTGTTTAAATCAACTTTTGCAGTTACTGAATATAAGTGATTATTTTATTTTCAATTGGGATCCGCGATATGAACCACTCTATCTGGCGGCGAAACTTACTAACTAACATATAAGAAACAAGTATATGAATCGTACTGTCAATTGTTAATCGTGATTTTTTTATAATAAGTAATAGTAAAAAAAAAGGTTGATAAATGAATAAATAACTTATTATGGAACCTGCGAAGTTTTCACCTCGTGCAAACACAAATAAAAAGTTAGTAAAAGGTTGTAATAGTTATAGTACCACGTCATTTCAATGCAGATGGTTAGTTATTTTACCAACTAAGTAGGTATTATACTTAGTCTTGTATTAAAACTTAATTGAATAGTTATTATTATTAAATAACATTAAAAATTTTGATAAAAAAAATTAAGTTGAAAATACATTTTGACAGATAACTATTTTTAGGTTGGGAACTTACCGGTTGCAATAAAGTAATGTTTCAATAATATCTTTGCAACGTTCATCAACACTGCATTGATATAATATCCCTATTTACCACTTATATTTCTTGTGGATTACTCTTTAAATCGGAAGTTTGTAAATAGAAATCATTAAAATTCACCTTACTTGAAGATTCTGTTTCAAATGAATTTTTGCCTAATTTTAGGATTTGGCCGGCATTAAAATATATACGTTCGGGTTCCCCTTCAAGGAAATTTCTTTTTCGGTGATTTGTATCAGCCCAATTACATATTGTGCTGATACTTAACATTTTAATGCACTAAAAATTCATAATTGCACTGTTTACTATGTAGTAACCATAGTAATTATGGGAAATGATACTCCATCGTCGCCATGTTTTTAAAGCTCCACCCATTTGACGAACCCCATGTAGACCGGTTACGGCGTGTGAATATTTAAAATCGGGATTCTGCAGGGTGAATCGGAGATAATTCTAAACACGGACTAGGAATGAGGGAGGGTAATTTAAAATGAATCATATCCATGCTTATGATGGTTTAATTATTAACTTTTTTCAAACCCTGCTGACAACAAACTACAATATACACTGTAACACTAGTCACTACTGCCATAAGCCGTGTGTGATGTGTCGTGTATCATATGTGTACCTATGTACGTCAAATGGATTAACTGAATGAAATAGGTTCAGTGAACACTTCTAGCATAAAATATGACTTTTTAAACTTCGCGCCAAAACGCCAAGTCACACGACCTGACATCACTACCTCGAATTTTCATGTCAATTCACTTAAATATAACCTAGTATATATTGCATATCGTCGCTGGCATCGCTATATTCTGAGTGTAAAAAATTAAAACATTAAATTTTCTATACGGAAACAAACGAACGTAGTAAAATAGGAAGCTGTCGAGCAATTTCGATGGAGTGACGTCACTTCTCGTTGATGTCTTTTCGCGTATTTTAAATAAATCTTTCCGTATTGCATTTTTCACATCTTTTGCGACTTAGCTATTAAACATATTATCAATTTTTGAGTTTTGTACTCGTTTTTATTGTGCATGCCTTTTGCTATGCCCCGGGTGAAATTTTCCTTTCGCACGACCCTGGTTACGGAAATATATATATGTCAGTTATATTTATAGTTCAAATACCTTTTGGTGTCTTCTGTCCTTGTCGCCTCCTACGACATGCTATTGAAACACGTGGGTCCAACACTAGATAATTAGCTTCACTCACATTTTTGTACAACACAACCTGTTTTTCTTCTGCAGATGCACAGACAATTAAAATCCTGATCCATAAATAGATTATTTAATTGTAACAATCGTTTACACCTATATTTATTTCAATGAATAAATAAAAATTCACCAACAATAAATGTTTAAACGAAAGAAATGCGCAACAATAAAATGTTTCTTTGTTTAAATTCTATTTTATTAATAATAAAACATTGTGGTTACAGTTTTAAAAAGTTTGGTTATGATGTATCTATATATACAGAATTGTTTAATCACTTGCTCTCGAATATCACAAAATTTGTGAACGATACATATTTTGTCCATGCAAAACTATATTTATAATATTATTATAAGTCGTCTACTTGTGATAAATATACCTACCATTTTTTAAAAAGGCTGAAAAATAGAAATACACAATTTAACATTTTGGCACGTCGATTTCACTACGAAAAAAACAACTTCGAAAGCGCAGGAAGCGTTTTTTCGGCCGTGCACAAATTTTCGCGAAACTAACGCAAATTTCCCGGCGAGCGTCTGCCGGTAAAGCAGAGCGCGTCCGTCAATTGGCGCGCGCACAATGCAAGGAGTGCCGTCCGTATCGGTAGTGACCTTGCCCGGCCATGTGCTCACCCACTCGACAAGACAGTTCTCGTGCGCGGGTCCATTTAACGCGCAACAAACGAACGCATCGCACGGGTCAACAATCCTTGCGTGATGCCTCTTTTCTTCTTGTCGCGCATAGTCGGACCCGGGACTGTTGATAAAATATCAAAATTCCTCTAATGGCCATATTCACCGAACGTAATTAGTTATTTATTCGGTTCATTTGTTCTTCAGGTAACTATTCTTCCGAATAAATAACGATAATTCAATTCACCTAGCATAATTATGTTTACTGCAGGTATAAATCTATTCTGTCTTACTTCAAGGGTATAAATATTTATTCGCCTGATAAAATAATAATGACCGTCACATAGATCATAATACCTAACCTATAAACTTGGAGTGTTATATCTACAGTTGCTCTTGTGAATTTATTTATGTGTTAATTATAAACCTTTTGTAAAGTGTGTATATGGTTGTGGAAGTTTTGTGTGCAATTGGGTTAGGATAAAACATTATTATTTTATCTTTTTTTGATTAGGTTTAGGTACACTAATGCTATCGGTCGGATTTGTGGGTGAACGTCAAAATATTCAACAAAAAGAGCAAGGAGTATAGTGCAGTGTATATTTATTCTTTAACTAACTTTTCTACCTAATAATTTGCTTGGTGAATTGAAAGTAAGTTTTATTATAAGGAATTTTGTTCCAAGATTAGTAACTTCTATCTTTAATAGTGTTCGGTGAATGTGGGCATTAGGCGGGTTTTGTGAAAGTGGCAAACTCGATGATTTTTACCGTTTCGTATACAAATGTGACATTTTTGGTTGACAGAATTGTTCGTAGTTTTGGGATTAAGCCACAGCATCCCTGATACAAAATGTGCGGCCAAGAGACGCGGGTCAACAGTCCTTAAGATGACAGGTCTTGTTCACAGTTGACCCGGTACGCTGCCGCAGTCTTCCATCGGTGATCAGTAATCAGTGACGTACTTATAATTAGGTACCCGGAATTTTTCGTGACGTTTTAGTACGCAAACCGAAAATACACGTCCATTTGAACAGACTCTAGAGGAGGGTTTTCCAAAATTATTTTGTTGAGAACCCCTGTGTGATTTTCCAAAGATCTGCCAATGCAGATATAGATTTTGTTTAAATATGGTTATCAAAACAATGGTGACAATCTACAAATTCTGACGAAGTCCAGACCGCTAGTTATAAACAAACGAACATCCTAGTCCAGAAGATAATTTTATTCCTCTGCAGATATTTTAATACTCATTTCGCGCGCCGCTGCATAAATGAGTATCGTCTATTTAGTAACATAGTATTATACTATACCGGTTTTGGTTTTATGCAACAGGTCATGAATTAATCTTTAAACCTCACACTTCAGCTGCAGTTGGCTTTTGCTTCCGTATTGTTTCTCACTTCATACCTAAGTAAGGATTTTACTCCATATACTTAATACCCTCTAGGTCTAGATGAAAATGACAAAGAAATTTTTTCCAAAAATGTTTATTTTCACATTAATTAATTTAAGCGCTTTCGGACAATTATTAGTCCATCTTCAGAATATTTTTTTTGGCGTGATAACGTCTTATAAATTGATGAATCACCAATCTTATAAATTGATAAAACACCGGCTGCATGCACTAAAAAGTGTATCGTTCGTAACGCGTAACGTTCCGCCTGACCCTGTGCGTGCTTTTTGCTAATTTCTCGCTCAATTTAAATCAGATCGGTTTGAAACCAGTCTTAAACGAAAGAGGAGAACATTTTACATAGATTTCGTATAACAGAATTTGCCTAAACAGTTTTTTTATACAAATTTATATAGAAAAATATTTTATACAAATTTATATAGAGAAATAGCTGTATAAATGCAATGTTGTCTAATGCATGGCGCGACGCGGTCGGTCGTCTTTGTTTGCCGTACATGGAAATTAGAAAATAACGTATGTCTTAACATGGAAACGGCTGCATTTCTAATATTTAATTCAATTTTTTGACATTAGTATTTTGTGAAATGCAACGCCTTCTAAGTTAAGTATTGGAATAACTAATTATTATTAGAACATAATACTTTGACAGTTGCAAACGTCACTTTTGACATTTCTTATCATTCCGACACCAAGGATAAGCGGATTGAAACCAAATTTTGGGAGGTTTAGGTTATGTATTACGGAATACGTTATCACGTAAAACTATCGTCCGTAAACCGACTTTACAGACAACCAATTTTTTTTTATAAAAATCATTAAAATTAATTAAATTTCCAAATTTATGTGCGTATTTAATAATTATAATAATACCCTCTATATTGCTAGCAAAGATCGGGAGAAAGACTTTCACTTAAACCAGCATAATATATTTAATAATTTACTATATGAATCTTTGTCTACTCAATGTGCGGTGGGCGAAGGCAACAAAGCGTATGGAAAATATATCTGCGTCTATCTTTCTTCGATGTAATTCCCTGATTTCTCCGATGATACGATTGGTTGATGTACTTGCATTCAATCTGAATAATGTATCTCTGTTTCAAAAACTTTGTCTTTTTCTGTGACGTTAACATGGGCGTACCCAGCTTTTGGCCCAAAAGGGGGCAAATTGGAAATTTCTTAAGCCGGGTCCCCCGTGCTTGCTTTGCTCTCCTGGATACGCCAGTGCTTACGGCGTAAAAAAAGTTGCAACTTCATGGTTCGATTGCGATTTTATTCCTATGCTCAGTATAGAATAAAAGTATATGACTTAAACACTACGGTGCAGACATTTATACGTCTGTCTCACTTATTATACTCGTCTCATGCGCATGTCCGTGAATGGATGCGCGTCAGTTTGCACATGGAACTAAGCTGTGAAAGGGAGGTGGCTTGCTCTATTCCACTTACTAATTGCCCCACTACGGACGCGACACTTGCGCACAACGGGTCAAGTAGAAAGAAAGAGATAGAAAACAGTCATTTGCTGTCTCACTTCATGAGCCACTGGCTTACGGCCACTGGCAATATAGAAGTTATTAAATACATGTTCTTACCTATCCAATATCCGTAAACAAACCAGCGGCGGTTCCTATATGAGTGCTGCAGAACAACCAAAATCTTAGGTATACTTTCCAACATTTAATGTTAGGAAAAAGTTTAATAGTTACGCAATCGACTCTGAAATTTAACAGCCACAAAACTCGTCTGTGTTAACTGTGTGGCAAACTTTCCTGCCGTCCAGGCGCTGTTCTGCGCTCCGAAGAAGCATATGAAACGTTATACCTCTCGTGTACATCGTGAAACTCCTGACCCGCCAGTTATAGGTATAGCGTGTTATTTTAGATCGGTTTTGAGCTGTATTTACCGTCAGCACATTGTGCTAGAAGTGTTCAGGTGGTACATACACAGACATGATACACGACACACGGCTTATGGCAGTAGTGACTAGTGTTACAGTGTAGTTTGTTGTCAACAATGTTTGAAAAAAGTTGATAATTAAGACATCATAAATATGGATGTGATTCATAATTTAAATAGCCCCCTCTCCCCATTAGGACGTACCTCCAGTAGAACACCCGCATTGAAAATGTTCAGATGCCGCCACTGATACAAACTGTCTCATTTTCGTCTCGTAATTTGAGAACAGAGGGAAAAAGTTTTGCAATTTTTATTTTGTTACTTTTGTACCTTCCTCGAAAAAAATTTCGTCTCGTTAATATTTGTGCCGTTTCTGGTAGACCAGCGCAAAATATGTCTCTGCGTTGGTCGAAACGCTTTACGTTTACTATAAGCAAAAATAACACAAATAAAACACAAATTAGAACAAGTTTTATTTTCTGGGACTTACGCGTTTTGGATAAGTGACAAATTATTTTGGCAGTGTTTCCGTGCTTATAAAGATGATTAAAAACTATCATCGACGCCAAATATTTATGATTAATAAACAATTATCGTTAATGTTATATTTTCAGACAGAGAATACCGACGTGTAAAAAGGATAAATTAATTAAATCAAATTTATTAATGGTGATGTTTTCTTCATTCATAAAATGACATTTTAAATTAGCGTTTTACTCGCGCCTGCGTTTAACTTTTTGCTGATTTTTTGGTCACTGTTCAGATCCCTTTAGTTGGCGACATGTGACGCAGTTACCGAATAGTTAAAGAGAGGCATGTCTATGAAAAGAGATGTATCTATACGCCTAAGAAATCGGTGGGCGTGATTTAACTACAGCCAGCCAATCAGCTGAAGCTGTCTAGCGATGACGTATCTCCGTAACGGGATTATTCTATGTTCAAAAATGACTGAAAAATACACTTTTTTGGGAATTTCCGAGAAATTCTGAAAAAAAATTGCTGTATTAAGTATTTATTTGTATTGTAGATTTGAACCCTAAAAAAATGGGGAGAGGCTTATTTCGAGTAACAATACATAAATCTTGATCAAAATAAGAGAGAGAGAGAGAGAGGTTGTATATTATAGACGCTCTACAATTGGAGTCATTAGCAAACCTCTATTGGGATTTGGGAAGTAAACAATAATACAACAGGTTTATCCCTATTTGCAGCCAATTATATACCGACACTGACGCAGATCTGTATTTATTTATTTTTATCAATGACGTACATTCGAGAAAAACATATTATATAATATTTAGGTATATAATGTACTTACGTAAAGTACGACAATAAAAAAACATTCGAAAAAATATATTGTATAATATTATATAAAATACCGTTCTGTGTATTGGAGCAGAAAATCAAAATTTCAGCCAAATGAGCGACGGGACCATTCTAACTTCAAAAATATTGACATATAAAGAAAAGAAAATTCCTGATTATTACCTACATAATATGTTCTCACGTCATGTACCGAATTTCTTCTTGACTGATCTACAGAACAAAAGTACAGTTGATTTTTTTTTTATTCTGGTATACTGGACAATACAATACAATAATATAACATAATTAGTTTAAAAAGTCATTCATTTTATAAACGCATTTTTCAATTCAAAAATTTTTAAGACACTGTCTGAATCGGTCATAATTGTTATAATTTTTTATTTCTATAGTTTAAATTTTTTGCCTTTGCAAAACAACAACTTATGTAACTTGACAAATAGAATTTTCTTCCCTCGTAACCTTTAAAGCTTTTGTTTAAGCTTACTATTGTATAGCTTTCCAATTCCTGTACTTGAGTGAGTGGGTATTTTCATTGAAATAATAGCTAGAAATTGTTGATTCTAATCTCGATTGGTAATTGAATTGTTCAAAATATCGACTACAGACTAAATAAATATATATAATTAATAGAAATCAAAGGATTTAACCTGATTGGATTTTAATTGAATAATTACTTGAGAAAATATACGTAAATAAACTAACTGAAATACAATTTTTTTTCTCCCCGCAAAATGTTGCGTATACTTTCGTTTTGGTAGACCACTCAACGGGGCTTTTCTACATCAAGTAGTGAAAGATTTTTCTATGGCGTTGTATATCACTTCTTTAAATGGTATTTCTTAGTTACTTCTTCAAAATCAATCACTTTTTACCTGTCAAAATGAAAAGTGCCCGAAAAATATGGCGGAAATTGAGACATTCGCACAAAAAAAATTCAACTATGAAAACAACCCGTGTTATCAATTCATATATATGAAAAAACCCAGCAACTTTTTATTCGGTCATGTCTGCGTTAAGATAACCGACATTTAAAGTTAAACCGCGGGTAAAGGCTAGTGTATATATAGTAATATTTTCAGCGTCGCAAACTAGACATGCAACCCACGTCCCGTTTGGGTTCATTCAATGCAACAGTCTTGTCGAGGTGAACGCTCCCATAGGATATAGGGTAGGGCCGATAGAGAGAAGAAGAAGAACCGAGTCGTAGGGTGAAATTTACGCCCACGACGACGGTGCAGATGCAACAGGCTGTCGTCGCCGGCAATACTTCAGTTGCTCATGTACGCTGTACGATAGCTAAAATGTATCAGGGAAGACCAACACGTCGTGTTCACGGTGGGCACTAACTTATACGATGGACAGATTTGTGTCCACGGTAGATACTGTTACGTCCACGCTGGACACAGTTATGTCCACGGTTTTGTGGCGGTGAATAAAAAAAATACCCGAATACTTGTTCAATAAATTGATTATAAAAAATATTTATGAACATAACCTAAGATTTTGCAACCGTTTAGTTATTCCCAGATTTCGTACTACCAAATTTACCAAGAGCTTTACCTACATGGCAGCACATTGATACAATAAATTACCTACCGAAATAAAATCTTTGAGTATTTCCACCTTTAGGCCTAGCACACATGAAGAGCGTTCAACGCGCGTTGGCCCAACGCGTGTTTACAGTTTCTATACAATTGTATAGAACTGTTTACATTATGATAACGCGCGTTCAACGCGCCACCAACGCGCGTTATCATGTAAACAGTTATATACAATTGTAGAGAAACTGTAAACGCGCGTTGAACGCCTCTCATATAAACTAGGCCTTAAGCCTAGTTTATATGAGAGGCGTTCAAATCGCGTTGGCCCAACGCGCGTTTACAGTTTCTATACAATTGTATATAACTGTTTACATGATAACGCGCGTTCAACGCGTCACCAACGCGCGTTGAACGCTCTTCAGGTTTGCTAGGCCTTAAAGTAAGACTAAAAGAATGGATGATTGACAGCCATAAAATTATAAGTTATTTTTATATTTTTTAGATTCGTCAATATTTTTATGTAATAAATTATAAGATACCGCTGTTCTAAATATCTTTTTTTTTAGGTATTATTATGTAAATATTTGTATTCTGTTCACAAATTATTGTATATTTTTTTCTTTGTGAGGGAGAGTTGAAAAACAGCATTTGTCTGAACTCGGTTACACTTTTGATTTCGTCATCAATAAACTATTATTATTATTATTAATAGAGTGTTGAATGCTTACTTTGTACAGGGCGGCCAAAATTAGCGCTGGCCCTCTGTATATGAAAGAAATAGTATTCACGGTAGGGGATCGGAATCTTATCTTCCCGGGCCGAAATAGTTGAACCCATCCGCATCTCCCTTACAATATTCCAAAAATTTCTTTGTTTCCGGGGCTTGTAGGCTGTGGTCCATTGGTATTTCTATCTGACGTTTCGTTTACAAGAAGAATGTTTGAGGTCCAGTAACGTTCCAAAAAAAACTTGCGCATTATTTATCAAGAATACATAAAAACTTTTCGTCTCTCGCTGTTATATTTTGAATCTAACCATTCGGAAATCACTTATACAACGCGTCATAGCAACTGGTGTAGAATTACTGTATTACTTACTATGTCACTTTGTACACACGACCCCGTAATTGTTTTTTAAAGAACTCCTCCCAAACGCCCTCCCATTTTCATTGCGCAAAAAAAACGCCATGGCATCGACACGACCCCGTAATTGTTTCTTAATAAACTCCCCCCAAACGCCATCCCCTTTCATTACGCAAAAAAACGCCATCGCATCGACACGACCCCGTAATTGTTTTTTAATAAACTCCTCCCAAACGCCATCCCCTTTTCATTACGCAAAAAAAAACGCCATCGCATCGACACGACTCCGTAATTGTTTTTTTAATAAACTCCTCGCAAACGCCATCCCCTTTTCATTACGCAAAAAAACGCAATCGCATCGACACGACCCCGTAATTGTTTTAACCGAATGTCTGTGTTAAAAAAGGCTTTAAAGATCCTCATTGTTGTCATAATTTCGTTTCAACATTTTGACGATCATGACTAATATCATTTTAATGACATTATGTTGTAGTACAGAGATATTTATCTTTTTACAGTACTGTTTTTCTGCAAACGTAAACCTACTCCAGAGCTTGCCCACACGATAATCATAGAAATAAAACAAAGCAAATAAATCTTCTATATGAACTTAAATTAAATGCTCTCTCACAACAGTCAAAGTAAAGTATTTCTAATTCTAAATCTATTTATAGCTTAAGACAGTGTCTCCACCTTAGGGTATATTTCCCTAAATTTAGGGGATTTTTTCTGTTCAGAGAATTTTTAGGGTAAAATATTTTTACATGGCCCTAATAAAAATATTAAAAAATACCAATTTAAAAATACTGCACAAGCGCTCCTTCGTCAGCTGATCTAAATACTGACCCTGTATTACCGACAATAGAAGTTTAAGAAATAAGAATTTAATTTTTAGTTAATTAATACACATTTTAAAAATAATTTATTTTTATTTATAACAAACATTCAATTTTAAAAATGTAGGGGAAAATATTTTGAACACTATGTTTTTCAGAGGATTTCATTTTAGGGTTAGGGGAAAATCAATTCTCAAGGTGTCAACACTGGCTTAGGAAATTTTCTCTTTCATTTCGAAAAAAAAAACGTGAACCGTCGCGAGACGTCTGGCAGATGTGAAACATAGATTTAAGCGAAATTCTGGTAACTAAATTTCGTCCTATCAATACTTACGAAATTAAAGTAACTAAATATCGCCCTGCAACTAAATTTTGCCCTGTCATTTAGTTGTCGCTTTTAACAAAAGCCAAGTTATAATCCAACGCATAGGTACAGAAAGCAGTGTCTCGCGCTGTCATCTAACGAAATTATTGTAACTAAATTTCGCCCTGTTATATAGATCAGGGGTGTCAAAACTAAAACACATACTAAATTAAAATCTTTAATTATTTAGTTTAAATCAATTTTCATATAGGTAATAGGTAATAAATAAAGGTAATAAACAGGGTAAATTATGTTGAGCTTGACGATCCAGACACCTGGGGTCTCTTGTTTTTCTTTGATGTCAGGTGTCTAAAATCCTCACTGGATAGATTCTGGTCGCGGGCCGTATTGAGATGGCTTGAGGGCCGGTATCTTTGACATCATTGAACTAGATGTCGTCTTCAACTAAGTAAAACAATGTTTAATCCAACGCACATAAATGTAACGTCGTCCCATAAACGTGTCGCGCCAATTGCACGGTTTTAATCCCATTCAAACACGCTATTAGATGTTTCACATCAAAAATTGTGCTTTAACAGGTGGAAGTTGAGAGCCTCTACTCCGGTTTTAAAAACTCAGATAAATAATAGAAAGGTAATGATAGGTCCATTTATATATTTAACGTCTTTGGTAAATAAATATAAAAGATTAAAATATCTTACTTACCTGAAAAAATTATGTGAAAATATAAGCACTTTTTATAGTTTATTTGTATATATCGACACTGAAAGTATGGTTGTTTTTATTTATTATAAATAATGAAAAAAATAATCTATTATAATTTTCTCGGACGTAGAAACTATAATAATCAAATGATCACAGTTTGAGGTCATTGCCGTGTTAATTTTTGTGGCAAAGCTTTATGAAATCGCGCATGACTGCGAGTAACAAAAGTCAAAAACAACCGAACGTCGTTTGTGTAGCCACGACGCTATTGCGCACGAATCCACGTGTCACATGCGATTTCCTTACGGACAGATAGCCAACGTAACCGACAGAAAAAAAACACCGTATACTATTAACACTACTTCAAATAGTATATCTTTAGCTTCATTCATTTACAATATGAAATACTTCGGTCGAATGGCAGCTAATATAAAATAGCAACCTGAATGAACGCTTTTGTTAGTGTTCTGTCTCTCTTTCTCTGAACCTGTGTGTGTTTGCTGAATGAAAAGTTAAGTTTCAAGTATTAAACCGACAAAAAGCACAATTATTTTAGTACAATGTACGGAAATCATAATACGCTAAAGTTTAAGATGTTTGCCTCCCTTTTTAGAAAAAACCTCACAATTTCTCCACATAAATTATATAGGTATCATTTTACAGATAATTGCTTGCTCTACTGACATCAACAACTAAAAAATTTATTATTGCTTTTGTTTTTGTAAATTAATTAAAATACAGCAACGCTCAACAACGTCTGCCATCTGACGGCTTTAATTTTGAAACAACGTCAACACTTCGATCTGTCATCTGACCTTCATATTGTAATACAACAGACACAATACTGCATACTGCCATCTGACGGCTTTAATTTTGAAACAGCGAACAACGCCGAACAACGTCACAGCAATACCTCATGATGCCATCTGACGGCTTAGCTCAACGCTTTTGCTACTTGCGCCTCTATATGACAATTTTAGTAAAATATTTCTTCGATCTGTCATCTGAGCTTCATATTGTAATACAACAAAAAGAAGAACGTTATAAGCAGTGTGCAAAATTAGAAACGAATTGTATACCTGCAATCATATTTAAAAAATAATTTTGTAAAGTGATAATTATTATACTTATTTAGTGAGAATAATTCGCACAGGTCACTCTAGTTTACAATAATAATAAAAATAAATCAAATGAATAATATTCACAGACTTTTGGATAGCAAGTTGCTTTTTATTTAATTTTTGCAATTAATTTTTGTACAACGTTTCGACGATTTCTCGACTTTATCGAGTACTGGAAATTTTATAAATTACAAAACTGTTCGTTGTTGTGGTGGTATTTACAACAATAAAAATGTAAACAAAACAAATAAACTAAAAGGTACTCCTTTGTTATAATTAAAAACGAAATAAATATAAAGGCCCCCATACACCTCGTTCTTTTTTGGCAGTTTTCATCGTCACGATAAAACACGTCGGTCAAAACCGAAGTGTATGGGCAAAAACTGTCGATGAAACACGGCAGTTTTTATATCTGCCGAATCTTGATTTTAAACACGACGTGTTTGCTGGTTGTCGTTTCAAATCGTAATGTGTGGCGCTTTCCGATAAGAATCGACGTGTTTATTCAGTGGTGCGACGTACAGCAAAAAAGTCATATTAATTAAATGATTGTAATTAGTTTGAGTATAGATTTATATTTTAATAATAACTCAAAATAAGTATGTTCGTCCATTCTCAGGTAATTGAACCAATTCCCAGGTTCAAGTTTCAGCTCGTTCAATTCATACAATTGTATCGAAAATTAAACCAATCTCCTGGTTCTAGTCGTAATTCATTTAGAAGATTTACGTGTGAAAATTGCCTGCGTTTAAGTAACCATTCTTTAGTCCATTTTGAACGTTTTCTTTTTGAAAATTTTAATTTTATAGCCACTGCGGCTGCAACTGCTAACGTTGTCGTAGGATCCATCAAAGCAGATCGTATTAATGATGCCACGACTTCAGAAAAACTGAACGAAACAACGCCTCTGTGTGGATATGGCCGTTGTTCGTGTTTAATTAACCGTACAGTTTTACCCGTGCGGTTAAAACTGCCATAAAAGAACGAGGTGTATGGGGACCAATAATGAAAAAAACGACAAACTTCTAAGTTAATAATAAAAATTCGGAGTCACTATTTCGAATCCCAATTTATTTAATATTGCAACACTTATTTATGTCCGATCTAGATTTATATATGAACTCAATGATTTATGTCATTCAACTGTCTCTACTGTTAACACTGTGTTCTGACTGAACTGCAGGCGCGGGTTATATATTATATCCTATGCCACAATTTCTCGAATATTCAGGATTTTTCTACCTGCTTCTACCAATGCGCGCAGTATCGATGGCGTATCTACGTCACAATAAGTATTGTAAAATTTTGGAGTCAAAATGGTAAAATTAAAAATATTTACATATGCAATAGTATAGGTAATAGAGAATTTTTTTCTGCATTATCCTACAACTTTTTTTCGTTTTCTTAAATAGGTTCAGTATCACGTACTGGCCCTAAATGCACAAAATCCTTACAAATTAGGCGGGCGGAAGTGCCGCCATTTTGACAAAAAACCGTTTCAGCCCATATCTCCGTAACCGTGCACTTGAGGCCAAAAAAGGTAATAACCTTTATTGTAGATAAATAAATTCGCTATCTTTTTGGTTCAATAATTTTTTTGTATCACTTACCGTTTACGACTTATTTGACTATTACGATTTGTTTATTGACTTTTGGACCCATATCTCTTCTAATAATTGTTTAAACAATAAAATGCTAATGATTAAGTTTTAAATCTACAAATTTTGCTATACGAACTACCAATTCCGTAACATTTTCGCTCTCAAGTATCAAATTCAACTTACCGCGCGTGCCAAAAGAAGTTTTACTTCGCTAAGTTTTAAGATCTCGGTTTGTTTTCATACATAGCTACACGCTAACAAAACACCAACGTATACACGTATCTGTTCCAGGTATTGGGACGGGCTCACAACGCACAGGACGCGGCGCGTAGGAAGAGACGCACGGCTCAGCAGTTAACCGGAGCAACAGGCAGAGCGCCGATCGTCGTACAAATATCACCACCGCGTCGTGCAGAGCGAACCTGCCGGCTCACGCCAGACGAGTCCATCACGTGACCTATGACCTTTCAACTATTTAAATGTTAAATATGTTAAACACACTTACTTCGACATGATGCGAATTGATGCTCCAAATGTACTCCGTGCGGCTATACCAGGTAATGTAGAATTTTTGGTTATAGGTTGTGTGCCCGAAGCCTACTAGCGCCGCTAGTGGATAATAGAGAATTATTTAACTCACTTTTTATAGAAATCGCGACATGTTTCTATTTAGTTGGCCATGATGTGTCAAAAAAAATGTAATAAGGAAAAATGCTGTTAATTTTATATACCTACAATAAAATTCAGATTGTAAACCATTATGTAAATAGCATAACATAAAAGGTACGTGAGAATTGTTTATCAGTTATGACGTACAATATATAAATAATTAATTTGTTTACAGTGACAGCGTAACGTCAAATTATGACGCCAATGATCTTTATTTCACTTAAATCTCCATCAGCCAACAGCCCGGAACACAACAAGCATTTCCAGATCGCTTAGTTTTGCCCATGCTTTCTGTGTAATTTAAAAACTTCATAAAACTTATAATTATTTTCATTTTTAATAAACATTGCTCACTGACATACGGAAAATTGGAGTTTGAAGTTTCCCCTAGTGCTCATCACAAACGCTCGCATCGATAAATTTGTAACTCAGCATCCTTGCACATACCTAACCCAATGAGGGCAGTTAAGTACCACGATTATTATACGCAGCTTCAATAATATCCTCAGTATGAAATAGTGACCCCTAAATAATTTTTGAATTAGAAAGATGAGTTTGGAGGCGTTCTTTGGGAGTTTATGCATTAGCTTTTTGATAAGCGCTCTCCAGTTGACGTAGTCTTGCCTTGACTCTGTTGGTGTATTCGAATCATGCGGTCTATACAAAATGGAAAATAATTAATTAGTAGAATATGCCGCGAGTCAATTCTTATTCTTCATACAAAAATAAAATTTATAATAGTTGAGGCAGCTCTTTCAAGTGAAACCTGCGAGCTATATTAGAAAACAAATGCGAGTAGTGTGTACAGTGGACTTTCGAAAACTCAATGCTTAATCATCATTAATTTTTCATACTTTTTCATTAACAATGAGTAGGTAATAGTACCTATGTTGATGTACAAAAAATAGTTAATATCAATGATTATTATTATCATAACATTGGTGAATTTGACAATTTTTTGGGTGAATTCTGATAATTTTTTGAGTGAATTTTGATAATTTTTTGATGAATTTTAACATATTCTTGGGTGAAATTTGACAATTTTTTGGAGAATTCTGATAACTTTTTGGTTGAGTTCTGATAATTTTTTGGGTGAATTTTAACATATTCTTGGGTGAAATTTGACAATTTTTTGGGTGAAATTTGACAATTTTTTGGGTGAATTCTGATGATTTTTTGGGTTTATTTTGATACTTACTTTTTTTGGTGAATTTTAACGTTCTTAGGTGAAATTTGTCAATTTTTTGGATGAATTCTGATAATTTTTTGGGTGAATTTTGATAATTTTTTGGTGAATTTTACCATATCGTTGGTTAAAATTTCACAATTTTTTGGTTCAATTTTAATTTTTTTTTTCGACTGATGTAGAATTTTTTGTTTGACCAAGTCACCAAATTTCAATTCTGATTTTGAAGTTTATAAAAATCAAATCAATGATTAACGTCTGATTAGAACTCTTCAATAAATAAAATTAACGACCAATTTTTCAGACAAATATATTAACAAAAAATAATAATTAATACATTAACGTTTCAATCCGGATTTGGATCTTCTTCAAAACTGATCTAAAAAATATAAAAAATAATTAATATTTAATTTCTAATTTGCTTTATATAAAATTCTTTCAAAATTATTAATTAGTATCAAAATATTGAAAAAATAATTATTATTTTTTCAATATTTTGATAGGTAGTAATTAATAATTTTGAAAGAATTTTATAAAAAATAATTAATATTTAATTTCTAATTCGCTTTATATAAAATTCTTTCAAAATTATTAATTACTAGATACCTATCAAAATATTGAAAAAATAATTATTATTTTTTCTTATTTTGATACTAATTAATAATTTTGAAAGAATTTCATATAAAGCGAATTAGAAATTAAATATTAATTATTTTTTATATTTTTTAGATCAGTTCTGAAGAAGGTCCAAATCCGGATCGAAACGTTAATGTATTAATTATATTTTTGTTAATATATTGTCGATAATTTTTTTTAAATCAATTATGAACCCCAATTTAATAATTCTCAATCTAACAAAAAAAAAAGCAGTTCCGTCGAACTTTAATTAGCCCTTCACCCCGAAAAACCTAAATCCTCCTCTGCACACAATTAGGGTGAATGGGAAACGCTATCGACTTTACGAAGAATTTACTGTACCTATACTACATACTATATAGCAGCATCATTACTAGACAGGACCAATAACCGCACAGGTGTGGCAGCGCACGTGGTTCCAGCAGACAAGTTTAGTTTTTAACATCACCGGAAACGTACGTCACGAGGCATTATATCGCAGATCCTAATCGTTGTTGGTGTTATTTATCATTTGCTTGGCCACCATAAGCTCTGTAATCGCGCGCGCGAACTCCTAGACATCCGCGAACAACAGCCGGGCATGCGTTAACTTGGAGCTTACTTAACACCCACCGATCTCTATATAGGATAGTGACGATGCGTCGGATATTCGAATCAGTTTCCGCGAAATATGTAATTTCATATTCGCTACGTTGAATTTTCGATGTGAAACATCTAACGGCGCGTTTGGTTGGGAGTAAAACCATGCAATTTTATGGAACGACGTTACGTTTGTGGATTAAACGTGGCATTAGTTGAAGACATCTAGATAACAGGATGCAAGTTAGTTACTTAGTATTTTGTTCGATGGCAGCGCGAGACGCTTGCTTTGTGTATGCGTTGGATTATAACTTGGTTTTTGTTAAAGGCGACAACTAAGTGACAGGGCAAAATTTTGTTACAGGGCGATATATTATTACTAGAATTTTGCTTAAACGACCCCGCACAAATCTTATGGGATTTGGTTCTCGGTTAAATTGAAAATAAAACCATTTTCGGTCAATGCGCCCATGGACACTTTTTCTTAGTGATCTTTAAACTTTAAAGGTCACTCAAAAAAAGTGTCCATGGGCGCATAGCCTAAAAAACAATAGATTTTTAACTACAGATATGTTTAGCGAAATTTTAGATAGATAGAGCTGTAACAAACCGTATGTATTCGTTACTGAGTAACGGGTACATCGTCTGACTCGAAGTAACAAATCGTTACTTACAAATTCATTTCGTTACTCGCATCTGTCGTATTCATGTCAGTTCGACTCGTTTGATGCGGTTATACGTTATACGAACGAAGTCATACCGTATCACGTATGCGACGCGCCTCGATGCGATGGTACATACTTGATGCTATTAGTACACGATTGTATGTCGTATGAAAAGTAACGAGTAACGTAACGATACGAAAGTAATGGGTACTGGTTCTTTAAGTAACGAATACATACGGTTACACAATTTCTCGTTACTTTTACAGCTCTATCCATTGAATTTCACAAACATATTCCATGTTCAACTTTTGTGCTTTTTTTTAGAAATAGAAAAATAGTCGAAAACTAGGTTATGTTGGAAGGTGTCACCTTGTATAAAGTAATTATGTCAGCGCAATCGAAAATATATTTCTAGAGCTTAGGATTTTTTTTAGGATGTGTGCCCATGGACACTTTTCCTTGGTGACCTTTAAACTATAAAATAAAAGAATTTTCGACCAATTTAACCGAGAACCAAATCCCATAAGGTTTGTGCTGGGTCCTTTATGTTTCGCATCTGCCACACGTGATTTGAAACAATTCTATCTCTCTCAGTCTAAATATGGCGCTACACTGGTTGGTTACTACATGTATTTAATAACTTCTATATTGCTAGTGGCCGTAAGTGGAAGCGTGGCCCATGAAGTGACTGTTTTCTATCTCTTTCTGTTTACTTGACCCTTTGTGCGCAAGTGTCGCGTCTGTAGTGGGGAAATTAGTAAGTGGAATAGAGCAAGCCACCTCCCTTTCACAGCTTAGTTCCACGTGCAAACTGACGTGCATCCATTCACGGACATGCGCATGAGACTCAGAGTATAATAAGTGAGACAGACGTATACATATTGTCTGCACTGTAGTGTTTAAGTCTTTCTCCCGATCTTTGCTAGCAAAATAGAAAATATTCCGAACAGTCATCGTAATTCGCTATCCATTAATAGGAGGTCAGTGTATTTTACATACAAACAAGGTCATGCGCCTTGCGGTGGAATGCCGGCCTGCTCAGTGCCTCATCACCACACTATCCCATTATAATATCCCATATCTGTAGCTTACCTTAACTCTGCATATGTAAAAAAAAAATAATGGTCGGTATTATACAGAATTCTGTCGAATGTCGTTACATGCACATTATTATAAAATACTAGTCGTTACCCGCGGATTTGCACGTGATTGAGACGAAACACGGATGCATTCCCATTATTTGGCATAGTTACCTACTCCTTTATATATTATGTAAAGTCCTCTGCACACGAGGCTGGATTTCCCGCTAGATTTCACTATACTAGTTTTCTAGCGCTGGTTTTCTTGATTGCTATTATGTACTCGCTTCACCCGAGACGTCTTTACAAGCTTGCTCTGCAGGTAGATTCGGTGCGCGCAGTGATAAAACGGTTACAAAAGTGCATGTTTATTGTCTCTGAACAAAACACACACTGTAGCATAGTGTTGGTTTGTGAGCGTTTGTTCAAATCGCCCACGTGACAAGATACTGCTTCCTGATTGATTTTTGTTCATACCTAACAGCGGATCTAGCAAGGAAAATACCCCCTGTTCTAATTTTAAAACCTATCTTGTGAGCTAGCAGGCGAGCCCTCAGTGATGCAATTTCCAGCATCGTACCCAGCCTACCGGTCAGCAGAAGTCCAAGCAGTGTTCCTAGCCTCGTGTGCAGCGGTCTTAACACACACGTACATAATATGCTATCAGAAAATAGCCCTATTTGGAATAAAAACCGTGAGCAGTGCAAATAAGCAGAGTTAAAATCAGAATACATCAAAATTATAATATATTATTCATTCCAATGCACACACACTCACACAGAAAGATAAATATTAAGTATTAATATAAGTTTGTGTAGAGTTAGTCAGTGGTGGCGCGTGAAGATTTTAAATGGGTGTTCTGCAGGGTTAACCAGAGCTACCTCCTAACACGGATTAGGAATGAGGGGAGGAGATTAATTAAATTATGAATCACGTCCATGTTTATGATGTTTTAATTATTCACTGTTTACAAACAGACTACAATATACACTGGAACACTAGTCACTACTGCCATAAGCCGTGTGTCGTGTATCTTGCATATACGATATACGTATCGCCGAGTCAAAGTATTTGACTGAATGAGATAGATTCAGTTAACACTTCTTCCGTATGACAGTGACAGATGCTTATTTGTACTAATGTGCTGACGGTAAATGCAGCTCAATGCCGATCTAAATAACACGCTATAACTTGTTGGTCAGGAGTTGTATGTACATCGGGTTCATACCCACTTCAGCGTTGATTGCATAAGTTTTACACTATTTCCTAACATTAAATATACCGAGCGGGGTGGCGTACTGGGGAGAGCACTAGACTCGCACTCGGGAGGTACCGCGTTCGAATCCCGGCGGGGACATTGGGACTTTTTCCTGCTGACTCTCGCCGAGAAACGGTAATTCTTGTATACCGGCCGTCTTGTTGAGGTTTTCCAAGGTTTCCCTCAATATGATGGTTCCTTAATCAAGGCCATGGCCGATTACATGTCAAACTCCTATGCTCAAAATATGTCTACCTTATCCTAATGTCCTAAAATTCCTTCATTCGCCCATTGCTTTTAATTAAATGGAAGTTAGATGGAAAATAGTAATTGTGCGAATGGCGTCTGTTATGATATAAAGTCGAGAAACGGACGTTAATCGCATTATTATTATTATAATACTTATTGGTTAAATATGAAAAGTATTATTCATTCTAAAATTGTGTAGTACTTAAAATTTTGGTTGTTCTGCAGGTCTGCAGCGCTTTTAGAGGAACCGCCACTGGAGTAAGTCAAGTCATTTTAAAACGGTTAGAGAGACTTTACATAAGACGCTGCGCCCTGTTTTGTTCTTTCCATTCATAATGTTACATGTTGAATGGGATTTGTAGCCGGACATTCAAAACAACGAAATAATAGTATCACCAGAGACGTATGATATTCAAAGTACTCTCTGTTCCAAAAAAAAGTATTCACGCTTTTGAATCTAAATATTAACAATCAGGGAAGTCTCCTAGTCGACTCTTATTGTTACTCGATAACAGGGGCGGTTGCTTTTTGAGTGCTGCAGAGCTGCAGAACAACCAAAATCGTAGCTACTTCATAATTTTTTAGAATGAATATTTTCCCCATTTAATCAATATTAAATGTTAGGAAATAGTAATTAATGCTAAAGTTTCACAGTCACTGGCAGACCACTAAAATTTGTGTGTTCTTTATGTGGCAGACTTTCTTTCGTATACAGACGCTGTTCTGCGTTCCGAAGCAGCACATGAAACACCGTCAACTTAGACCCCCGGTGTACACAGTCCAACTCCTGACTCACAAGTTACAGCATGCTATGTAAATCGGTTTTGAGCTGCATTTACCGTCAGCACATTGGTACAAATAAGCATCTATCACTGTCATAATGATAGAAGGGTTCTCATTCAGTCAACACCTTTGACGGGGTGGGATCGGTGCTACATGATACACGACACACGGCTTATGACAGTAGTGACTAGTGTTACAGTGTGTATACAGTCGTCAAGAGAGCAGAAAAAAATTATAAAACTTTTACATATTAAAATTAGTATAATCACTTATTGAATAAAAACAATTTGATATTAAAAACTGCTTTAAAACTTTTTTAAATGTCGGCAGTTTGTTGTCAGCAGGATTTAAGCAAGCAGTTGACAATGACAGTTCGAGGGGTCGACAGTAACTGCTTGAGTGGTTCGTATACGTTGCTATTAACAGATCAAGTTGTCCATGCACGGCCGACTTTTGACGTTCAATATTATGCAACAACCTATTTTTGAACGGAGTTCCAGGGTACCAGTTATAAAACTTACAGAGCAACTTCAAGCGATAATAAATAAAAGCAAGAATTAAATAAGCTGAAGGAATCTCATTCAAAACGTCCAAGGAGCAGTCATTTATTAATTTTGTCTCGTTCTATTTAAAAAAAAAGAACGTTGGTGAGTTTATACGAGACATAAATTACGGACATATTACGATTTCATGTCAGAAGGATAGAATTTTATTTTAAAATAAATAACATATCGATAAAAATTAAACATTTTACAAGTCGACTGTAAATCTAAAAATTCAAATTTCTTCCATTTTAGAATCAATCAATTAAAACTAATTTCATGTTTTAAAAAGTTTTATTGCACATACCGCTAAACTAGCGGTATGTGCTTTATTATCGCTTTGTGCGTCAGAGCTGACTTTCGTTCATATAAGAAGTTATATCTAAGTTAATTTCACACGAAATCCATTCAAATTGAAGCTTTTTGAAAAGAGGAGATTCTAATCTATAAAACAGAACCATTTTTAAATCAATTCGAGTTCATAAATACTATTAAAATTGTAATTGAAAATCACAAACAGCAGTTGTCGGTTGGTCTGTACGTATGTACGTACGTATGTACGTACGTCACGACTCTACAGATCGCAATTTTGGTCGGATTGCCTTGGGTTATATTTTATTCACTTTGTTTACTATCAGACCAGAACCCTATTTAAATTCACTAAAATGTGTTCAGTAGTTTAATTTTTATAAACAGTTTTATTTTATTATTTTTAACAGCTAATAGTTTAAAAAAACAATATAATAATTGCTGTGTAAATATAGTGTAATCTATAAAACAAGTGCTACACTTCTATACCGTGATAACACCACTACACTTAGTAGGCTTCGTAACGTAATGGTTATGCCGTTGGATCCCCAAGGGCAAGGTCCTGGGTTCGATTCCTTACGAAATAATTGATTTTTTTCTTTTTTTTTCTTTTTATTTTGTTTTATTTTATTCCACTTGATATTAATTATATATTATATTATGTATAGTACTTAATTTTTTTTATTTTTGCAAACTTAAAAAAAATATTTTTTCAATTTTTAATTATTTATTTCTTTAAATTTTTAAATCTTTTTAAATTTATTAAAAATATTTTTTAATTGTTATTTTTTTATCATACAGTGGAAAACTTGCGGGATGTGCACTTTTGGTTTTGCCAACTATTTTATTATTCCTTCGTTAATAGCGTCGTAATACCAACCATTACGCACGAGGTATATAATATCGTATTTTTGCAAGCACTTCTTATAAAGTAGCTGTTTTTCACTTCATTTTGACCTCAGAGAAATATTACTGAATTTCTAATCTTGAAACTTGTCAAACAAAACCATTTTTAAACTGTCTGTTTGCGTGCGTCGCTATGTTTCACCTTTCGTTCAAGATGGTTTCTACAATGTCGCCATCTGCCAGTCGATGCCTTTAAATATAGCGCGGAAATCGCCTAAACACGTAATTTCCGTCCAAAAAAGATCTCAGTTTTACATACTTCAAAACTGTGAAGAGATATTTTTAAGGTTCCGTACCTCAAAAGAAAACTTTGTTGTCCGTCTGTCTGGCAAGACTTTTGGGAATCAAAACCTATAGGGTACTTCCCATTGACCTAGAATCATGAAATTTGGCAAGAAGCACAAAAAAAATCCGAAAATCGTAAATTTCCAGTTAGGTACATCACAAAAAAATAATGGCATTAAACCGCAACAACATGCCTCGCACGTACACAGTAACAATTCTAATGCAAAACAAGCGTCCGCTACCGGTGCGTTTACACAGCACAATATAAGAACTCTTGTATACAACACGGTACGACAACTAGACTAGATATAGCACGAGTTACAATATAGTTCAGTAGTTCATCTGAACTCAGTTGGCAAACTAACCGCGACGTTTGTCGACGTATGGAGACAACAGTTTTCCAACGGCTAAGCGAAAAAAATCTTCGAGACTCGACGATTACTGTGATGGACGAACTATCTACATACCTACAAGTTTGTACGGAATCCTCGGTGCGCGAGTCCGACTCGCACTTGGTTGGGTTTTTTATTAGCGACTAAAATCAATTCAGCAGTCATAAAATCGGAGATAGGGTGAATAATTGTCTTGAGACGGTCCTGTTTATGAGTAATTTTTAAAGATTGAAAAGCACTGAACTAGAACTATATAGAACTGTAATAACACGTGCGAGAGAGTAGCTCCATAATATAACAGTATCAATCATCACTCGTCACTGTATAAGTTAGTACAATGGTTTGACACGACATGATGCCCACGTACTTCAACTGTTTGTGTAGTGTTTTGTCTTTTCAAGTTACCTTATAATGCAACGGAAGTTACTAAAATTACTACAGAATAAGACGAATAATAACAGACTTTTTGAATCTTTATTTGGACATATTAAGTACTAGCGGTCCCGCCCGGTTTCACCCGGGTGCAAAAGAACGAATGGGGCAGGGAGAGGCACAAAACTCTTAGTTTACCGAGATGAATGTTGTGTCCAAATTTCATGATGATCGGAGTTACGGTTTAAAAGTTTTTGTCGAACGGACAAATTTTGAGTTATATTTTCAACATTTTTCATTGATACTCCGCTCCTATTGGTCGTAGCGTGATATTATGTAGCCTATAGCCTTCCTCGATAAATGGACTATCCAACAAAAAAAAATTTCAATTCGAACCAGTAGTTCTTGAGATTAGCGCGTTCAACTAAACAAACTCTTCAGCTTTATATATTAGTATAGATAACCTTTGGCGTCTATAAAACCAGTTTCAAAATTTGGAAATATTTCAAGAACAGTGTCCGTGAAAGGCCTAATTGAGGGAAAGTATCTTTCATATACATTTTTTTTGTATACCTCAATTTTCAATAAAAGGACATTCATAAAATAACATTTTTCCCACAATCACTAAACTTTCTAGGTAGGTATATCATGAGAAAATAAAAAAAAAAACTTCCAAGTACGTCACTGCGAGTACAAATACATAATTATCAATGCTCGTTCGAAAGTAATTTATCAAAATGTCTGAGCGCAGGACGACTTTACACCTAATAATAATAACCAATGATATATTGACTCAATATGCTAATTCGCTGGTCAATTTCAATACTTGACGGTGGACGTTTGATGATTTCCGATTGCTTTAAAACAATTTCACTGCAGTACGAAGCGACGGGTCGAAAGTGATTATAAATATATTCAATCAGTTAAGTCGAAACTTATATTAATTTTTGATTTTTGAAGAGTAACTTCTTTTACGAGTTCGGGTCGTCGTTTGCTTTAAAATATTCAACGTTACTATTTTCCATCTACAGTATAACACGTAAGGTGCACATAGGGAAATTAACATTGGGAAAAAATGACTGGATCAGAGTGAGCTTTGAAATCTTGTTTTTCAATTTGACAGATAATATTCTTTTGCAGAATGAATGTGTATACTACCGAAGAAAATATTCAAATGATTACAACATAATCGGACTTTTTTTATTAATGGGACATTAAATTCCCAAAAATACTTAAATATGGTGCGAGATCAAATATCTCCGCCTATTCGTGTTGAACCAAAAGACATTAGGTCACTGATTTACCAATGCGCATACGTCATACCAGTCAGACAATTTTTGAATGAAATGTTTCCAAACAGATGGAGTTGTTTTTTGTTTTATTTTTGTACAAAAAAAATTAAAATAATGATTTATAAGAGCTTTTTATTATTAAAAAAGCCAAGTAAAATAAAAATAAATCAAAATAAAATAGAAATTCTCAATATTACCACGATAATTCAATAGAAATAACAATTAATGCAGTCATGGCTAACTCTGCAGATCCAAGTATTTTTTCCCAATGCTAATTTCCCTATGTGCACCTTACGCGTTTACATACTATATAATTCACACTTCCCGTTATTTCTACATTTTATTCAACTTCCACTTAATTAATAGCAATGGGCGGATAAAGGAATTTTAGGACATTAGGCTCAGGTAGGCAAATTTTGAGCATAGGAGTAGGTAATCGGCCATGGCCTTGAATAAGGAACCATCTCGATATTTATATCTGGAATTGTTGAGGGAAACCATGGTAAACCTCAACAAGATGACCGGTATTACTGTTTCTCGGCGAGAGGCAGCAGGAAAAATACCCAGCCACATCTGCCCCCGCCGGGATTCGAACCCGGTACCTCCTGAATGCAAGTCTCGTGTTTTCACCACTACGACACCCCGCTCGATAAATTTTAGGAAAAAACACATCACCTTACCAATCCGTCTGTCGTATTTAATACTATAAAAAATAAATATGAACCGGACGTATCGCTTGCAAGGCATGTATCCACTCCATCATGTTCACATTAGGATGGCATAAAGCTATATAAAGACATTAGTAAACCTCATTAGTAGCTGGCCCACCATTTGTCATTATGAAAGGCTACATGCGGAGTTTATTTGTCCATTTATCTTGTATAGTTGATGCCAACTTCGTTACGTAACGTAAAACCTAACCAGTCATTGAAAAACGTTATAAATGATACAAAAATAAAAGTCGCTGTAACAATCCAACAACAATAACAAATGGCGATTATAGTCACTCAGTTGAATGGAAAGCTGCTCTATCTATACTAATATATTATAAAGCTGAAGAGTTTGTTTTTTTGGTTGAACGCGCTAATCTCAGCAACTACTGGTTCGAATTGAAAATATTTTTTTTCTTGGATAGCCCATTTATCGAGGAAGGCTATAGGCTATATAATATCACGCTACGACCAATAGGAGTGAAGCAGCAATGAAAAATGTAACTCAAAATTTGTCCATCCGACAAAAACTTTTGAACGGTAACTCAGATCATCATGAAATTTGGACACAACATTCATCTCGGTAAACTAAGATGAACGTGCGTACTCATGTCTCTCCGTCCATTCGTTTTTTTGCACCCGGGTGAAACCGGGCGGGACCGCTAGTCTTAGATATATCTATACGTGAAAGGATCTTTTTGATGTGAAGCATCTAATGACGCGTTTGGTTGGGAGTAAAATCGTACAATTGACGCGACATTTTTATGGAAGGACGTTACGTTTGTGTGCGTTGAATCGAACATGGCTTTAATTGAAAGCGACATTTAGATAATTTAGTTACAAGTATTTCGTTAGATGGCAGCGCGTGACGCTTGCTTTGTGAATGCGTTGAGTTACAAGGCGATATTTAGTTACTAGAAATTGGTTAGCTAACGTGGAGAAATTTAGTTACTAGAATTTTGCTTAAATGTATGTTTCACAGACTCACATTTAAAAAAAATATTTAATTGAGAAACCCTAATTAACATTAACATTTTAAATGACATGTCCCAATCACCTGACTTGACAGATATAACAAACAAAATTTTGAATCTAAAACCAGCAAAACTAAAAATACTGATAAAACAATTTGTTTATAAAAGGCAACTTAATACTAATAATTTTCGTGCCTGTGTGTTAACCAACTAGATTTATTTTTTTTTCTTTTTGTAAGAATGATTTTATAAAGTTTTATGTACAGGGGCAAGAGGAAGATCAAACTTTAGTTTGATTCTGTCCCTATTGCTTAAATTTGTACATTTAGAGCAATAAACATTTATTATTATTGTTATTATAATTATTCCTGTTTTTTTTTTAAGTGAACGTAATATGCATTGTAATATTGTGTTTTATTAACGTTTATGCCGATCTTTGTAGCGTTGGATTATATGAATGATCATTTATGGGTATTTGATGTCCATCTTCGTAAATCGTTTTATAAAACAAAACATGATGCCTCTGTACGTCTTTTATAATAATACATTAATTACAAGAACCTGAAACCTAATCAGGTTTGGTTTCTATTAGCCTTAAATTTGTATACAGGGTGTCGATCAGCTGCCAAATTTTAACCTTACACTGCAAATGACGCCAAAGGACCCCGCACAAACCTTATGGGATTTGGTTCTCGGTTAAATTGATCGAAAATGGTTTTATTATACGCTTTATATTAACTTCACTTGTAAGTTTGTATGTATGTATGTTTGTAACTTTCATTTGGACTACAGCAAGTCGTTTATATAGCAGTATAATATGCCAACGTAGTAACTACACTGGCAGCCGTGCGGTCTAAGGCAAAATTTTGACAATAAAAAGTGGAAAATAAATATATAGTTAAAAAAAACTAAAAAACACGCTTTAGGTATATCGAACTAAAAAGTAAAAAATATTTTTTTTTAAATAAGCTTAAAAAGCGTGGGGCGCTTTGTTTCACATTTTCGAACATCGAGCGCCCCACGCTTTTTAAGCTTATTTAAAAAAAATATTTTTTACTTTTTAGTTCGATATAAAGCGTGTTTTTTAGTTTTTTTTAACTATATATTTATTTTATAGTTTAAAAGCCACTAAAAAAGTGTCCATGGGCGCATAGCCTAAAAACCAATAGATTTTTAGCTACAGATATGTTTAGCGAGATTTTAGATATAGTGATATCCATTGAATTCACAAGCATGTTTCATGTTCAACTTTTGTGCTTTTTTTAAATAAAAAAATAGTCGAAAACTAGGTAATGTTAGAATGTGTCACCCTGTATAAAATAATAATGTGCTATTAGGATTCAGCACAATCGAAAACATATTTCTAGAGCTTAGGATTTTTTAAGATTGTGAATTCAATGGATATCCCTATGTCTAAAATCTCGCTAAACATATCTGTAGCTAAAAATCTATTGGTTTTTAGGCTATGCGCCCATGGTCACTTTTTTAGTGACCTTTAAACTATAAAATAAAACCATTTTAGATCAATTTAACCGAGAACCATCCCATAAGGTTTCTGCGGGGTCAAATCAACGATATACCCATTCTTTTGGATAGAAACAAAAAGATCTTTATTAAGGAGGTTGAGCCGTTTTACGAAGATAATGAAAAAAATCTGAAATAAAGGTTTTTTAATAGATTTTTTTATGACAAAATTTTCTGTAAAAATCCAAAATCATTAGGAGATTAATAAAGTTAAAAATTAAAAAAAACTTTTACATGTAGTCTTATGGAAAATATGTCAAGCTAGCATGCAAACTGTTCATTTTAATTTTTTGCAAATAACCAAATAATGTCAGCAGTTCCAAAAACTATCTATGTAAAGCATCGATGTATTACGCATATTTTAATATTTTTTCCAATTTAATTAGGAGACTTTTAATCAATAAAAAAAATTATTAAACCTTAGCACTTTTCGATTATGGACTTTTATTCTTGACAGATTTAACAATTTTAACTGAATTTTCAACTTTTTAATGATTTAATTTTAATTTTTATTACTTCTAATTTCTTTTTTCAATTATTTACTGCAAAAAATATGTAAAATACAGATATTTACATAAATGTATTTTTTTAACCTAACTTTGTACAAAAAATACAAAAGTTAGTCCATTAAGTATAAAGTACTGAAATAATTAATTAATAATAAAAAAAATATATTTATTTATGCCTTTATGACAATAATTTATTGGTATCATCGACTTATAAACTATAAAAGTTCCCATTTAGAATTCGACTTACTTTTGATTGGGACTGTAACGGATCAGCCTCCTTAATAAATAATAACAATTTCAAACTCTCGAAAAATATCAAAAAGTCTATAATTAAACAAAAGCCTAACAAAAGTCAGACAGGCCGGGCACGACCGCAAAAAGCCGGACACCTGGTAACCCCAGTTAGATCACTAGTACATAGACGCTGATGAACTCGGTTGTTTAGCGTCTATAATTGACAATCTATATCTACTATCGATCCACCTGTATTTCCGTGGCATCGTGGCGTATTCCCTATATGAAATTATTAATTAATAATACGTATCACAGTATTGATTAATTAAAAGTAAGTAAGTATTTATTACGACCAGACCTACCATAATAATTTTATGTATATTTTTAACGTTCATCGTAAGCCAATGATTTAAGATCGGACGAGTCTATAGCAGCGGCGTTTTTATTTGTACCTTAATTAAAAAGTGAACCATTTAATTTTTTATTTACCCAACTACGGCGAAATAACCAGATTTGCGTGCTTATTAGAGTTTTAAAAAAACTCCAAAAAATAAACCTTCTTTTATAACAATGTGGACTAAAAAGTGAAAAATTTTTAAATATAAAGATTTTTTTCAACAGCGATAGGAGTCTGGAAAACTATGTTGTGTTGATCCTCTGGGGCAAATGGCGATAGGAGTCTCCCAACTCGATACCGTTTAATTTTTTTAATAAATTATTCTCAAATATTGAATTATATCGAGTTGGGTGACTTCCTATCTTTATAGGTATTTAAAAATTATTTTTTTACTTTTTAGTCCACATTGGTATAAAAGTGTTTTTTTTTTGAGTTTTTTTAAACTCTAATTTTAATTATAATCCTAAAAATTAACACTCAATACTAGCAGTCCAGTCTGTGGTCGAAATTCAACTGCAAGTCACTCCGTCAATTTTTTACAGAGTATGAACGTAAACAATGAATAATGTTTTACAGTGTATGAACGTATGTTAGCGAGGGATACTATCTTACAAACTGCTGAGCCCATTTAATTAAAAAAACATTGAAATATTGCTAAAAGTCGCGAACGTGGTTTAAATAATTATACAGGTGATTGTTAAGTGGATTTTTTTTAAAGAGCGTGTAGAAATCAAATAGACGAACAAATATTTCAAAAAAATTTCTTATCAAAACTCAAAAATGAAAGAGGAACGAGCTTTCAAAGTTTTATTAAATGTTATCAAATTTTGAGGTCGGTCCTGGCGTTATGTTATGTCAGTATGGAAATATGTTATGTCATTATCAAGTATTCACAGAAATTGTTCGAAGTTGATCCCGTTTCGTTGGACACAAAGACGCGTGCGTCGTAGCCAATGCTTGTAGTAGCGATAAGGGCCTTCCGCGAATTATTTGGGATGCATCTCCGTTTCGTGCTATCAATTCTTCGCGCGTGTTAACCGGGTCTTTGAATTAAATAAAACTAGTGTGACCTGTGCGAATTATTCGCACTAAATAAGTATAATAATTATCACTTTACAAAATTATTTTTTAAATATGATTGCAGGTATTCAATTCGTTTCTAATTTTGCACACTGCTTATAACGTTCTTCTTTTTGTTGTATTACAATATGAAGGTCAGATGACAGATCGAAGAAATATTTTACTAAAATTGTCATATAGAGGCGCAAGTAGCAAAAGCGTTGAGCTAAGCCGTCAGATGGCATCATGCAGCATTGCTGTGACGTTGTTCAGCGTTGCTCACTGTTTAAAAATTAAAGCCGTCAGATGGCAGTATGCAGTATTGTATCAGTTTTTGTATTACAATATGAAGGTCAGATGACAGATCGAAGTGTTGAGGTTGTATCAAAATTAAAGCCGTCAGATGGTAGACGTTGTTCAGCGTTGCTGTATTTTAATTAATTTACAAAAACAAAAGGAATAATAAATTTTTTAGTTGTCGATGTCAGTAGAGCAAGCAATTATCTGTAAAATGATATATAATTTATGTGGAGAAATTGTGAGGTTTTTTTCTAAAAAGGGAGGCAAACATCTTTAACCTTAGCGTATTAATATATATGATTAAAAAATTTAATTAATTTTTGAACGGCTGTTTCTCTCTTATCTTTGAGTTTTGATAAAAAAGTTACTTAAAATATTTGTTAATCTTTTTAATTTCTACACGGTGTTAAAAAAGAAGCCTGTATAGATCCCTTGATGAAATAAACTGTTCTTTGTTTGTGCACATTGCCCAAGTTTAAAATGGGTTACCTAGAATTACATTTTATTGTTCATCATTGAAAGTTGAAACAATACGTTATTTGCTGTGGGAGGTTTTAATTCATCGACTTGAGTGCACAAGTTTCTCGGTTCAAATAATTTAATATTTTTATTATAAAAACGAACGTCATCGGACCAATGACTAATCATTTGCTGACTGATCACAGATCAAGGATCGGTGATATAAGATCGACGGAACAAGTTAAACAAAGGCACATCGCCATATTTGGCAACAATATAATATTACTCTTGTGTTTGGCAATAAAAATTTTATTGCCGGCATGATATTTATTATATAACTGTAGCGGGCCGTCCCGGTTTCACCCGGGTGCGATAGTATAATTCTACAAAATGTATTTCGTTTGCGGGCCGGCGTCTGAACTAATGGCTTTAAGCAAATTCTACCAGATTCGCTTCTGAACTAATAGCTTTGAGCTAATTCTACCAGATTTGCTTCTGAACTAATAGCTTCGGGCAAATTCTACCTGATTTGCTTTTGAACTAATAGCTTTGAGCGAATTTTAACAGATGTCGCTACTTGGTACAGTTTTTGTTTTGTTTGCTTCTGAACTAACAGCTTTGAGTTAATTCTATCAGATGTCGTTACTTGTTACTAAAACAGTTTTTAATAATCGGACCTCAAAATCTGAACCCACTCAAAAAGTTATAAAGGTTCATTTCACAGTGGCGTAGGCACCGGGTATAAATTAAAACATCTTTCACTTAGACGAATGTTATATTTTCGTCGTGGATAATAAATCAAAGAAGAAATAATTTTTTTTCAAGTGACGTTTTTTCTAATAAAATTATTTATTGTGAAGAGGTGGCAAAAATATTAATGTCATGTTACGACAAATAGCTGTGAGATTTAAGTTGTTGGTGGTCCGTTCCAGGTGTGGCTATAATATAGATGACTTTTTTTGTAACTGATGGCTACACGTTATTATTTTAACGTACTGTGGGAGACAATACTTTGTACCAACGTTTCCAAAACATTTGTACTCATCGACCCCTCATCAATTTGTCACATTGTCGCGGTCTCCCAATTCCCATTAATATTAAACAGATTTAATTAATTAAATTTTTCATGTGACGCATCTAGTAACACGTTTGGCTGGTAGTAAAACCGTGCAATTTTATGGAACGACGTTTTAAGGGAGGTCGTTACTTTTGTGTACGTTGCATTAAACACGTATTTAGTTGATGGCGATCTAGCTAACAGGGCGAAATTTAGTTACTGATATTTCGTTAGATGACAGCGCGTGACGCTTGCTTTGTGTATGCGTTGGATTATAACTTGGATTTTGTTACAGACGACAGGGCAAACTTTAGTTACAGGGTGAAATTTAGATACAGGGCGATATTTAGTTACTAGAATTCCCCTTTTATGTTTCACATCTACTAGGTATCATAAGAAATTTTTTTTTGCAAGAAAAATTGTCAATTTATGATATTTTAGATGTGCAATTATTCTTAAGTCAGTTTAACTTCTGTAGTGTGTAGTGCAAACAACATAATTAGCCATTTGTGTCATAATCATTGTTTTTACGTACCCACAGTGATACCAAATTTATAAACACTATTAATTGTAATTAATAAATGAACAAAAGTGATTATACAGTGTGTTTAATCATTAGCAGAAGATTGTCACGGATTAAATACAGTTCTGCCGATTTTGTTCACTTACAAGCTTGCGTTCCAGATCGCTAACGGTAGAATCACTGTTTGCCAGACGGTATTTATACAGTCAGGGAGCCTAGTTTAGGAAACGCTGGTTTGAACGATAATATGTTATTAGGATGGCTACCGTTTAGCGGTTTATATTTTAAATCATTTATCATAACTTTCGCAGAATTTTACAATATACAGACTGTCCGAAAATAAACAGATGCGTTATTTTGTAAAATTTCACATTGTTTTGACTGTTAATCCGACATTGCTAGTGCCTATCCATAAGCTTAGTGAAAAACAGTTTCGTTTTAGTTAATGCGCATGACTGTGACGGTTCTGTTACCGTTCGCAGAGAGAGGTTGGAACAGACCTATTATATCGCGCAGTCTGTCTATAGATTTTTTTAACTTCTGATTTTTATTCTTGGAGGACGTGAGCAGATCCCTACAAAGCTATTAGGCTAGACGGCGAGAGGTAAAAACATTAAAAAGTCCATTATTCAGGCGCAGGCGAGATTATTATTGGAATCGCTTCGTTTTAGGGTGTTTGCTTACAAATTGTTGGTGTGCTTGATTTTATAATTAACAATTAGTGACGAAAATAGTGTTTTTTCTCTATTTCCTTTAATATCTCCGTTCCTCTTGACTTTTAGTATAGCATATGCATTGAGAAAGTCGTTCCTTATGAAATTTTCTAAAAAATCAGCACTGACAGAGGTCGCTAAGTGCAATTGTTAACTTGCAAATTGTCCCGAAAGTTAAAAAAACCACGTTTTTTTCACTTTTTTTTTACTAAAAAATGACCGCACAAAGATGGCTGAAAATTCTCAAAAATGATGTCTATGTTGACTCAAACATGCATGAATAATTTTAGCGTCATCGGTCAATTACTTCTCGAGTAATTAACGATCACTTTTTTTTTGTTTCCTTAATTGCAAATTGCGCCTTTTTTTCACAAACGGGTTTCGCCGGTCGAACCAAGCCAGAAAAATCACAAATCCATTCAACTTTAGTATCCCGTTGGAATTTTTGGAAAAAAATAGTTCCAATCGATTTTATAACGATTTCTTTAGCGATACCAATTTTAGACAAACGTATAAAACCATATAACTTTTCCAATATTCAATCGTTATAAAATCGGTTAGAACTAATTTTTTCCAAAAATTCCAACGGGATACTAAAGTTGAATGGATTTGTGAATTTTCATTTCAGAAGAAAAAAAAGCTCGCAGAATTGCGTAAGAAGAATATCAACGCAGGTAGATTTGTTCCAGAATGTTCGAACACGCAGAGGTATATAAATAGACCGCGCCTGCAGTTCAGAGGTCAGTTGGACAAACATATACGTGTGTTCAGTCGTCAGACATAAATTCATTGAGTTCACATATAAATTTTCATAGAGCGTTTAGAAGATAATTCTTGTATATATTTCCGTGTACATAGTGACTTTGTATTACTTTATTTATTACTTAGAATTTAGTCGTTTTATTTGCTACATTATTTTTATTTCATTTTTCATTATGGGTATAATATTAAGAGAAGTTTATTTGTTAACATTTTATTGTTGTAAATAAATATTTTCCACCACATCGAAGTTCAGTATTGTTACACTATATTGCTAACGACATGAGACGGACTTTATTACAAGCTCTTAGTTTAGCATTCAGTCGATTTTGGACATTTTTAAATATTTAAATAACACAGACAGAAAAGTGTCGACCGTTTTCTGTTTAGTAAAAAGTACCAAGTGCATATTTTTCTAAATTATTTAGAAGTAGTAGTAATATTCGTGGGTCATAGAATCACTTATGCTATAACGATAGTTGATAGATATCTATAGTAATTGTCATGGTAATTGAATATATGTATGTACATACTTTATGGTACTATTGACATGTCCGTCTATACGAGGTTTGGTCAATGATAAAGAATTTTTTCTAAACTATTGTGCTAAAAAGTAAAGTATGTCAACAAAATTATGAGATTTGTATACTATTGTTGCGTGCCCTGATGGGACGCCTATGGAATTCGGTAGAAACTACTAGAACCAACAACAATGAAACAGGTCAAAACACCCGACCTTGGAGACACACATGCATGTAAAGGAAAGGAACTCGGTGCGTAAAGCAGGTAGCGATGTTAGACCCGATTTCTTAGAATCGCTTGGAGAGAGCAATAGAAGAAATCTCGATTCGTTCAGAACATTCGATAGAAGCGTGGGACGAAACTATATAAGGAAGCAGAGTGAGCAAGTCAGGCAGTCAGTATTCGAGTTGTTCGTGATACAGTGCTCTGGCATTACGACATAATTATTACGACATAAATTATACTGTGGAAATAAATTATAACTCTAGTGAGTGGTTTTAAATAAATTAACTCTAGTGAGTGCAATTATAAATCTGGTTTTAAATAAATGACTTATAGTTAATAGACCAGCGTGCTGATAAACTTTGTGTTGTGTTCCTGTGTGTTGTAAATATTTCTTTGTACATAATTTAGTGACTCTTTATTGTCTGTTACTTAGTCTTTTATTTTATAATTTAGAACTACTAGTTTTGTTTCTGTTAACGTTATACGCTTTCGTTTGTGTGTTTTTACTGTTTGTTAAACATTTAATATTGTAAATAAATAATTTCCGCCACGGACTATTTTCACTATCTAAATAAATAAAAATGTTCGTTTGTTCAAAATCTTAAATCTCCGAAAGTTCTTCACCGATTGCTTTGAAATTTTTTTTTATGTAGGTACCTACTAGTGGCTCGATTCGGCTTCGCCTGAATTTGTAGATTGTTACTGTTTTTTCGTCGACTAACGGTGCAAAATTTATTTTAACGCGATAATAATATATAGTCTATTAAAATCTTTGATTAACGTCTGAATAGAACTCTTCAAATAAATAAATTATTTATATATATAGTCTATGTTCATCCTGTAGGTTCATTCTAAATATTGGTGAAAAAAAAAATGAATCCAGATGAGCAGTTTCGGAGATTACCTCCTACATCCAAACTTCCAAGCTTTACCTCTTTATAAAATTAGTATAGACTATAGATAGTACATATAGATACTTAATATTGACGTGTCTTATAGAAAAAAGTACGCTGAATCGATTAGGCCTAAGTGCAAATTCGTATCTTTATTAGTTTAGAAGTTATGATGGTTTTAAATCTATAAACATTAAAACAATTAAAATTGGCTATAATATTTCCGAAACTAAAAGACATATACCTAGGGTTGCGGATGTTCGAAATCGATTCGGGATATCTTTTTCCATAAGTATATGTGAGTGAATTTATTTTTCAACAATTTTCAACTTTGTAATTTTTAAATACAGAAAAAATAAGAAGGGGGACCTTTTTACTTTTTCCGTTTTTAAAAAAACCCAAAAATCTATGACATATTGTTTAGATACGACTTACAACTGAGGTTATTTTTATACGAAAATCGCGTTGAATCGATTCCGACGACTCCTATCCCTGCATCATTAGTCGTTTAGAAGTTATGGCGTTTTTAAGTTTTTCTCAAATAATCTAAATAAATATTCATATCTCTGAAACTAAAAGTGATACAGGGGCTACGGATTGTCGGAATTGATTCAGCTTGACTTTTTCTATAAGTTCGATTAATATAAAATTGACCAAAAATCGCTTTGTGCCTTAAAAAGTTGCAGATTTGTAAAACGCATGAAAACGAAAAAATAGCGATATTTGGGAAAATATAAAAATATCTCAGATGAGCTTAATGTTAACGTGTTTTATAGAAAAAAGTACGCTGAATCGATCAAGCCTAAGTTCATACCTCGATTAGTTTAAAAGTTGTCAGTGTCTTTATTCTGTAAAGAAAGTTTGTTTGGACCTAGTAGACAACATGCAATAAATTTATCTATAGGTAAGTATAAGCCGTCAGGAATAGCATGTAGATATAATACCATTAGGTTATCTTTATCGTTTAGTTTAACTGCAAGAAACTTGCCAGCATTTTTTGTGATGAAGTTATTTACAACGGAACATGTTTCATATATTGCAGCAAATCTTATCTCTATTACATAATAATGACATATTTTACAGCAAAATCGTATTCTTACAGCAAACGTGTTTATGTAAAAACTTTTATTTTCAGATGCGTCTGTCAAACATATTATAATAAAAATTGAGATGTTAATACTCATTTTTTTCTCGCTTTATTATAGAAATATATAGGTATAATGGAATAGATCATTTTTAAAATGATTTTTTTAAATTTCTTTAGGTAAGAATAGGTAAGAATTTGTAGTTTACTAAAGATAGACATACTAGGCTGCATCGAACTTTTATCATTCCAACCCACAAGTGGGGAACGGTACTAGTTTCGGTCAAAAATCATTTTTCGAAATTTTACGATATCTTTTCGTTTTGAGGTCCCCCGAATCCAAAAAACATATTTTTGGAAAAACTCTGTGCGTCTGTTAGTCTGTGAACACGATACAGGTCAAACGGATGAACGGATTGAAACCAAATTTTGGGAGGATGTTTGATATGCAAATATGAAGAGCCCTATTGTTTTTGGGGAAAATCGGCGCATGCGCAGAAGAGATATATGCTGTTTTTCATATAATAATGGTATACTTTTCATAACGGCTTATTATTCTATTTATTTTTTCAAGAAAGTTTCGTTTAAGTTTTTTTTTCTAAACTTTATAGATTCGGAAATATTTTGAAAATGAAAAAAAGCTGTCTTTTGTTTTGTAGATCTGTCACAAACAAACTAGTTAAGCATGCTTTGATTTTTACATGACGTGGAACGTATTATGTAGATAACCATGGCAACGAATTGCAAATATCATATTGAATACTAGCCAGTACCCGCGTCACCTCACTCAATATCAGAAATTTTCTTTTCTTCATGATACTATATCAAATGTCAATATTTTTGAAGTTGGAATGGTCCCTTCGCCCAATTGGTTGGATTTTTTTTTATTAAGATTTCAATCAGATTTTCTGCATATCTCGGCTGGCAAATAAATATCTATGTATCTATGAATGAACGAAAAGTTCAGGTGTTTGCTAGATAAACATAATTAATTAATAAAAACAGTTTTATGTTGATTACCGCTTACTATAATAGGATATTAAATGGGTGTGGCTGTTTCTCTATAAGAAAAACAAACAACTGATCTGGAATATATTAAATAATAATATTATGATTAACATTAGTAGAATACAATGGCCGTTGCGTAACTACAGAAGCATTATTTAGTCCGTTGCGTAATTACAGAAGCCAAGGTTTGTTTTAAATGTGACGTGATAATATTATTTCTGTCAACAGCGCTATGTGGATTTAAAAAAATAAAATTATTGACGATCTAATGTGCGTGAATCTTAGGTGCAGACTTTTGAAGTTAAACTTCTTTAGACGCGACTTGAAAGTAACTCAAATCTTTTTCCGGACGGAAGTTACGTGTTTACACAGTTTTTGTTATTTAAAGACACCGGCTGACAGATGGCGGCATCGTAGAAACCATCTTGAACGAAAGTTGAAACATAGCTATGGACGCGAATCAATGTTGTGATCGGTTACCGGTATTTAAAGGTAGTGACTCACAGATGGTGACATCTGTAGGAAACATAGCTACGGACGCAAACCAATAAGCATAGCCAGCGGGATTTACGAGTGTTTTCATTTGTGACTGCAGAATATTTCCCTAGAAGTGAGAGTGGTAGAAACAAATTAAAAGAAATTTTACGTCAACGGCCCGTGACACACAGAGAGACACATAACAAAGCGTCAGCCATAATCCTTCCGTTTTTACCATTTTGGTACGGAATCTTTCAAAACGTAATAATCTAACGATCTAAACTTACAATATTAATAAGAACACAATATCACCATTTTTCATTTAGTGTCTGTATTGAAAGGTTAAACGTAAATCATTCAACTTTATGTTTAGTTTAATTGAAAAAATGATCAGTAATATATATTGTTGAAATTCTTGCTCACCTTTCGTTATCTGTTTGTAAGGATCTATTTTTTTATGAATCTAATGTGCAATGTCGATACTAAATCAATGGGTTTTATAGTACAGTAACGTCACATGTGTCATTGGCCATTGCAATATCTAGAGCAAGACAAAAAAAAAATTCCAGCCAATTGGGCGACGAGACCATTCCAACTTCGAAAATATTGACATTTGATATAGCACATATAATGAAGACAATATTTCTAATATCGCGTGAGGTGACGCGGGTAATGGCTACTATTCAATATGATATTTGTTATTCGTTGCCATGGTTACCTACATAAAACAAAAAAACAACAGATTTTTTTTATTTTCAAAATATTTCAGAAACTATAAAGTTTAGAAAAAAAAATTATCAAAACTTTCTTGAAAAAATAAATAGAATAATAAGCCGTTATGAAAAGTATACCATTATTATATAAAAAACACCGTAAAGTATATATTTCTTCTGCGCATGCGCCGATTTTTTCTAAAAATAATAGGGCTTTTTATATTTACGTATCAAACATCCTCCCAAAATTTGGTTTTAATCCGTTCATCCGTTTGACCTGTATCGTGCTCACAGATTTTCCAAAAATATGTTTTTTGGATTCGGGGGACCTCAAAACGAAAAAATATCGTAAAATTTTGAAACGTGAATTTTGACCTTAACTAGTAGGTAGGTACCATTCCTAAACTCGGGTCGCAGGGTCAAACCCTACTGTATTTGTTATTACACAGACTGTATGGCTTTATTACATGTTCTAGATATTGCTGTGGCGCTGGGTTTCGTTATGGCTTTTATGTGTTCGCTTCACACGATGCGCGTATTGAATCTTGCTTTGTAGATGGGTTTGAGTCGCGCGCAGTGACAGTTCGAATGTTATCAAAAGCGAACGCTCATTATCTCTGAACACTCCCTATTACGCCATGTTTGTTTGTTGGTATTTGCCAATGTCGCCCACGTGACAAGATACTGTTTTCTGATTGCTTCTTGCAAACAAACAAGTACGAAAAATATCTCCGGTTCTAATTTTGAAAACCATCTTATGACCACGCACGCGAACTTCGCAACCAGCACGCCAGTCAGCACAAGTCGCGGCAGTGATTCCTGCGGCGAAACTAGCCTCGTGTGCAGCGACCTTAATAAATGTTACTAGTGTGACCTCGTCGAATTATTCGCACTAAATAAGTATAATAATTATCACTTTACAAAATTATTTTTTAAGTATGATTGCAGGTATTCAATTCGTTTCTAATTTTGCACGCTGCTTATAACGTTCTTCTTTTTGTTGTATAACAATATGAAGCTCAGATGACAGATCGAAGAAATATTTTACTAAAATTGTCATATAGAGGCGCAAGTAGCAAAAGCATGGCATCATGCAGCATTGCTGTGACGTTGTTCAGCGTTGCTCGCTGTTTCAAAATTAAAGCCGTCAGATGGCAGTATGCAGTAATGTGTCTGTTGTATTACAATATGAAGGCCAGATGACAGATCGAAGTGTTGACGTTTCAAAATTAAAGCCGTCAGATGGCAGACGTTGTTCAGCGTTGCTGTATTTTAATAATTAATTTACAAAAACAAAAGCAATAATAAATTTTTTAGTTTTCGATGTCAGTAGAGCAAGCAATTATCTGTAAAATGCTATATAATTTATGTGGAGAAATTGTGAGGTTTTTTCTAAAAAGGGAGGCAAACATCTTTAACCTTAGCGTATTAATATATATGATTATTATTTTGTATACACGTTTACAAAGTGCGCATATATTATGCAAATGAAAATTTCATTCATAAATATAAATTTGTGTCATTACTTTGAAGTGTAATGAATATTTAATTAATTATTGTCTGGAATAATAATGGCAATATTAAACACTTCATGAAAGACATAGTCAACTTTCGATTGCATTTATTAATTGAAATTATCGTTGAAAATAGATATGACAATACGTGCCTAGTAATAATATGTAGTGAAACTTTCAAAATAGAAACAAGATTTTTAACTTCCCGCCATTGAACCATTTCTGTACATGTCTCTACTCCTGAAGATGGACTGATTGTCAGAAACGATCGTCGAGAGAGAGAAAATATTTTGTAGAATTTTCAAGTGTGTTTTTATTATTTGTCGTTTTAAAAAATGTTGGCCCAAAAAAAAGTAGGTACCAGACCAAAAAAAGCGCTTAATTTTCATATTAAACCGTGCCGAAATCATGATATATTTCCCATTTAAATAACATGAGGCTTTTTCACTTTTAACATTTAATTTTTTTTCTCTGAAAAAAATGAACGTACAGTAAAGAACAATAGATACTGAACGCTCTACAAAAGAGGACTCTTATGATTTTTCGATAAATTCACTCCGTCATAAGTTATTCAAGGTTAAAGTTAAAATTAGAAAAAAATGATATACCTAAAATGAAAATAATTTTTTTGACCACGTTTTTGAAATTTTTCACACGCCAAATTTTGTCAGAAAATGCCTTTTATACTCCTTTATACTCAGGAATTTTTTCGATTTGCTCGAAGTAGTGGAACAATATGAAAAAAACAAAAACTAATTTTCTTTCTCTAACTTTGCTTTTAAACAAACGTTTACTTTTTGTTTAAAAACAAATAGCAAATATATAGAAAGAAAAATTAGTTTTTATTTTTTTTCATATTGTTTCAACACAACGAAAAAATTGAAAAAAATCCTGAGTATAGAAGGGTATAAAAGGCATTTTCTGAAAAAATTTGGTGAGTGACAAATTTCAAAAACGTGGCCAAAAAAAATATTTTCATTTTATTTTTAAACCTTGAATAACTTATGACGGATTGAATTTATCGAAAAATCATAAAAGTTCTTTTAAAACTAAAAATTTGGGGGGGGGGGGGCGTAAAAAACCAAGTTGGGAAATAACGGACACCTAGTGTGCATTGTATACATGCCGCTGTGTGTGTATGTTTTGCATCCTACGTAAGTTCTACGTCACAGTATTGTAGATTAAAAATTCTCTTTTCACCACTCCCTAATGGTGTTTTAATATACAAGTTGTTCAAAACAGGCTAAACCAATGCCTCTGGATGTGTAAATTGTATACGCCGAAGGTGTAAACTATAAAAATGTGCTTTAATTTTCGCTTACTCATCGTCTACGAAACAATTGTCGTCCCGAGGTATAGTTAGGCCACTGCACAAGAGGCTAGAAACACTGCTTAGACTTCTGCTGGCCGGTAGGCTGGGTACGAGACTGGAAATGGGCTCGCCTGTTAGCTCACAAGACGGGTTTTAAAATTAGAACAGGAGCTGCATTTCTTGCTAGGTCCGCTGCTAGGTATGAGCAAGAACCAATCAGGAAGCAGTATCTTGTCACTTTGGTCCCGCCATTCGACCGGCTTCAATAGTGTATGTGCCATATGGTAAATATACACTAACTAGCCGTTACCCGCGGCTTCGCACGCGATTGAGACGAAACACGGATGCATTCCCATTATTTGGCATAGTTACTCCTTTCTCGACGTAGACTCCCCTAAGAAATTTCAAAATTGATGATATTCATGTGATCAACGTCCTGGCAAACCTTGAAAATGACACCCATGTTGATTTTTAGACTATTTACCTCTTTTCACCCTCTGAAGGGGTTGTTTTTGAAAAAGCATGAAACACGTGTTTATTTATTTGAAATAAAGTAATCCTGCGCAATTTTGAATTGATACATCTATATTATATGATTTCTCTATGTAAATTCTGAACCCCAGTTACACCCTATTAGGGGTGGAATTTTCAAAAATCTGTTCTTAGCGGATGTCTGCGTGATAATAACTATTTGTGTGCCAAATTTCAACCCAATCAGTTCAGTGGTTTGAGTTGTGCGTTGATAGATCAGTCAGTCAGTCAGTCACGGTTTCCTTTTATATATTTAGATAAACACAACTTTTTTTTTGATTCTAAATACTTTCCCAAGGTGATCTTTGAAGTATTCCCGGTACATTGTCAAACACTAAAGATATTTTTGGAGGTATTAGACAATCGAAAAAAGATAAACTAATTAATGTTTAATATTACTTTGCTCAGCATTGAAAAAAAAGAATCATAATATGTAGAACTGATTAAATCATACTTATATTATTAATGTAATAATTAAATACATTTATTAAACGTAATTATCTCGCGGTATTCTTTATTTTAAAAATAATTAAACACTACTTAAAGTTGTTAATATTTTAATTGAAATCTGATCTATTAATTTATTATTAATAAATATTCAATCTTCTTGCAACTAATTAACTAACCCAAGTTTCTAGCTTTTACAGGTACAGGTGTGGCCTTTCTCACTTATAGAGATCTAAAAAAAACTGCAAATATGTAGTGATAAACATGTGTGTATTATTCGACATAGATAGATGCTAAAAAAAGAAAACAAAAAATCTTACACTAATGTTTACTTAAAAAAATCCGTTAATTTCTTCTGCGTTTCTGTTTTTATTATTCACTCTTCTTCGTGGAACTATTAATACGTTCAACTATCGCGTATAGAGGTACAGGCAAGTAGTAGTCTCAGTTATAGAGGTCCATGCGTGAAAAACGTCTTTCTTTTATAGAGGTTTCTGTTTCTCACTTATAGAGATTTCAGAGGTACCTGGAATTTAATTTCACTTAGAGAGTTTTTTCGCTTATCCAGTCCTCACTCGCTCAGGTTTGACTGTAATTAAAATCGGTTCATCCGCATCATTCACATGCATATTAATACAATTATTATTATGCTGCTATTTTATGAATATAAGTTAATGTAAGTATCAGAGAGATGAACGACCGGTAAAGAGTGTAACACTCTTACGAAGTGTATTTGCTGCTGTATGCATAATATTAACGACTTAAAACATGAATGGAAGCCTGATTGAAACTTGAAAGTAGGTAAACCACAAGCTGTTAAATCATATTAATTATAATTAATTTAACATTGAACGCTCATTTGAATAATTTGTAATTATATAGTAATTGTTGAAAACAATTGTCCGAGAAACGGTAATTCCTGTACCGGCCATCTTGTTGAGGTTTTCCATGGTTTCCCTCAATAATTCCAGATAAATATCGAGATGGTTTCTTATTCATGGCCATGGCCAATTACCATAATCTTGGAACAAATTTATTCGTTCGAATATAATTTACTTTCAATTCACCAATCAAAATGTCAGGTAGAAAAGTTAGTTAAAGAATAAATATATACACTTAACTATGCTCTTTGCTCTTTTTGTTGTATATTTTGACGTTCACCCAAAAATCTTACCGATGGCGTTAATATAAATGTCAAAAAAATTTCACACAATAATAATGCTTTATCCTGATCCAATTGCACCCAAAACTTCCACTAACTAATGTTTTACAACTATACCTACACTTTACAAAAGGTTAATAAACAACACATAAATTAATTCACAAGAGCAAACTGTAGATATAATACTCCTCGTTTATAGGTTAGGTATTATGAACTATGTGGCGGCCATTATTGTTTTATCAGGCGAATAAATATTTGTACCCTCGAAGTAAGACAGAATGGATTTATACTTGCAATAAACATAATTATGTTTGGTGGATTGAATTATCGCTATTTATTCGGAGGAATAGCTACCTGAAGAACAAATTAACCGAATAAATAACTATACTTACGTTCGGTGAATATGGCCATTAATTGAAAATAATGTGTTAAATAAATTCTTTGAAACTACGGAGCATATTTTTCCTGAGACCTTCAATTTTACGAATCGCTAAAATTAGAGCGCGCTAATTAATTAAAATAATTTATGACAACATTAATGTCAACAGGATTTCGTAAAGTCGTAAACACACATTATATTTTTGCAAAATATTTTACCACTAAAATGATGCCATCCAAATATATACATGTATGTAGAAATTAATGAAAAATATAAAAAATATAAAATGTGGCTTGAGGCAGTCCAATAAGTTGAAGTTCAGTAATAGTAAATTGTGAAACATACAACAGTCCGTATATGGGATCAAGATGAATGAACCGTGCGATTTGCGGGGTGTCGGGGGGAGCGAGACGTGGCGTCGTAAACATGAATGGAAGTAGGGTAAAGAGGGAAAACCACATTAAGTAATTTGTGAATGGGCTAGTCAAGATACCAAACGATATTGCGTAAAAGTGACAACTGGTACTATAATATATATACTTACGTTTTATCTCTTTGCATAATTAAACTCTTTGCAGCGTGTTGATTTCCAATGATTTCTAAAACCATGACGCGATTGACGATCAATCGTTAAAAACAATATTTTTGAAGTGAAAACTTCTTTAGCGGCGTTGTACACTTTTTGTGTAATGGGTAAAAAATGTTAAACTCGCGTCAGGCGTCAGGTAAAGTAAGAACTGGGTGAGCGAGAAAACTCTCTAATTTATACAATTTATACAACGTTTGGGACTGTAACGCATCAACCTCCTTAATACGTAATTAATTAATTAATGTATTTAATAAACGTGCTTAATAACATTTGATATTCTTGCATTGCGCGCCATGATGCCTGAGGAGAAGCCTACACTAATCCACCAATATCTGACGGTATTTTGCACCACAAAAAAGTGCGACCGGCTATCACTGTACTTAACGAGCTAATAGATGTTTTCACGTCAGTAATTTCAATTTAATTCAAGCAGGCTTGATTTGAAATTCTACAATATACTTTTCATATGGAGAAATATGTGACGTCACAATTTAAAGGTCATTGTCAAATCCGATTTTTTGATAAGACTTTCTGCAACTCGACAAAAGTCCTGTAGTCCGGTCTAATAATTTTTCGTAAGATCGTTTAACTGAATGCATTGAAGTGGCGTTGTTCCTGGTGTTGATCAATCGATATTATGACTCTCTACAGCTTCAAATACTGATAGACATGGCCTGAAAGGTGATGTCATGGTCTACCGTTCAACCGATCCAAAGCACAGTGGGCCATTTTCAAGCATTACTGGCCAAAACTCAAATAAAACGATTTTTAAAACGTTCGAGAAATGGGTATTAAATAACCTTCTATGTTTTTCAATTCCTATCTACACTATTATCATAAAGAGGTAAGTCTCTAAGTTTGGATGTAGGAGGGAATCTCCGAAACTATACGCAACCGATTACAATTATTTTATTTTCACCAATATATAGAATGGACCTTCAGGATGGACAGAGGCTATACAGTATGAAAACACGTAAGGTGCACATAGGGAAATTAACATTGGGAAAAAATGACTGAATCAGAGTGAGCCTTGAAATCTTGTTTTTCAATTTGACAGATAATATTCTTTTGCAAAATTAATGTGTATACTACCGAAGAAAATATTCAAATGTTTACAACATAATCGGACTTTTTTTTTATTTATTTATTAAATTCCCAAAAATACTTAAATATGGTGCGAGATCAAATATCTCTGCCTATTTGTGTAGAACCTAAAATTGGGTCACTGATTTACCAACGCGCATACGTCATACCAGTCAGACAATTTTTGAATGAAATTTTTCCAAACAGATGGAGTTGTTTTATTGTTTTATTTTTGTACAAAAAAATTAAAATAATTATTTTTAAGAGCTTTATTATTAAAAAAGCCAAGTAAAATAAAAATAAATCAAAATAAAATAGAAATCCTCAAGATACCACGATAATTCAACAGAAATAACAATTGATGTAGTCATGGCTAACTCTGATCCAAGTATTTTTTCCCAATGCTAATTTCCTTTGCACCTTACGCGTTTACATACTGTATATTAATATCACGTTAAAATAAAAGCGCTTTCATGGAGACCAGTTTGGATCAAGTCGACGAAAAAACTGCGGCAATCTACAAATTCGGGCGAAGCCGGGCCTCTTGAGGAAGCAGATGAAATTGACAGACATTTCTCTTTTGCGTCTTTTTCGGATCCTATAGCGTCCGCATGTTTCATCTTTTAAACCCAAGCGACTTGATTTGTTGAATATTTGAAGAGAATTTTTTTATTACATATTTCAAATTCCACTCCCTGTCACCCTTCCCCCGTGTATTGGTGGATTAGTGGAGGCTTCTCCTCAGGCATAATGGCGCACAATGCAATAATATCAAACTTTCGGCTAGTGTGGAAATTTTTTGAAGTGAAAACTTCTCTAGCGGCGTTGTACACTTTTTTTGTAATGGGTAAAAAATGTTAAACTCGCGTTAGGACACGTGACCTGATCGAAAATTCGTAAGACGTTAATATTCATGTTTTCACTTCTGCCGGCACTCCCGGAGTGCAACCCGTCTTTTATTTAAATCTGGCCCTCTGTGTTACGTTAATAATTTGCCAGCGGGAGGACAGCTGAACTGACGCCTCGAAAAGCGATCTGTAATACCAATCAAACCAGATACATAATTTTCGTTTTAATTTTAAAACTTGTATTTACTATTAATTATATATATTCTTAATGCATAACATTTATGTGACAAAAATAGCTTAATAAACGTATTTCATTACTATTACACTTTGGACATTAATAGGATTTCTAAAATGAAAAAAAGATGTAAGTACGTGATGTTTAAAAAACTACTAATTGATCGTAACTTTGCATTTAAGATCAGTTTAAATTAAAAGTTTTTATGTTATGAATTTAAAACATTATACTCGTCTATGTTACAGACTGTATACCTATATGCAAAACAGACAATATGTACAGTAGAGTCTCACTAATCCGGCACTTCAGTAGTCCGGTACGTCCAATAGTCCGGCACCTCTCCCTACTCTTTATGCTTTATTTTATTTACATACATGAATGAATTGTGAACCCAGTAATTCGAACATTACAATAATCCGGCACCCTCTAGTTTTTAATAGTGCCGGATTAGTGAAGCTGTACTGTATATAAAAATGAATTATTTAAAAAAAAACGAAACACCAGACTGCACAAAAATGAAATTATAATAACTAAAAAGAGGAAAACAGGTCGGCAAATCTCAACATGTTTTTCGTTTTTTTTTTGGTGTTTGTGACAAAATGGTCGCATGAAAATGTTATAACAAATTGGCTATTTTCTGGCTTTTATTTGACAGCCATATTGTTATAATAACAAACATTTTTATTACCCCTCTCGTTTTTGATTGGCTAACGCCATATTTAAATATTATACCCAATATGTCACTCCCACAATTAAGACGAAGCTAACGACACCGCATCTGTTAATATCCATCAAGCCGTTAAGGCTACAGAGCGTGCCAAAGAAATACGAAATACATAATAGATATACACATCTACATACACTCGAAAAACATAACCCTCCTGCCGATTATAAACTGAAGATTTTAAACCGTTTGTGTAAGAAGCGCATTTTTCATTTATAGTCTGTTTGTACAATTTTCGCTTCGTAACAACATTTTTCTACGTATATTGATGAAAATTTAGCTTGGAAAGCGATCTTTTTCTGTGTATATCAATCATTTGTTTTTGAAGGAATCCAATCGAATGTTCTAGAATCTAGATCATAGTTTCTCAACCGGTGGTCCCCGAAGATTTTTGGGATGTTGTATTTTACAGATTATTAAACTATATTTTTTTGTTACTAAACTGTTTGTTTTAATATACTTAAATATTGTTATATCTGCATACGGTGTTGCAAAATTAATTGTTTTGAATAAAAAATCAATTATATAAATATTTATTATTTTATTCCAATGTTGATGGTCCACAAAACATTTTTGGATTTTTTGGTGGTCCGCGAATGTAAAAAGGTTGAGAAACTATGTTTTAGATGACAGGCAGTTTGAATACGACATTAGACTGCTCCTGATATTGTAATTGTAAGCTCACAATCTAATGTCAAGACAGAATTTTTGATAATGCTTTCTGGAATCCACGAATAATATTTTAAAACGATAATAATAACAGGCTTATTTTAAAAAAGTGAACAAGACTAACCGAGTTGGCCTTGAATTGTTGGTCAGTTTTTATAAATGAGTGGTGAATATTTGCATATCTAGTCATTTCATTCATAAATTGACGAGATCATAAAAAACGCGTGGCAAAAAACGTCCGATCATAAAGATGTAAAAGTTACCTATATCTAGAAAATATGTACTTTAGTAATATTCAAAGATCTCAAGTTGTAACTATACATTAAAAGTTGTTTTATTTTAATTTTCAATTATTTTCTTAAGTTCAAAGTCGTGTTTGTCTGAAACTATAATAGGTATAGGGTTGCGGGTGGCCGGAATCGTTCCAGCTAATATCAAACGAGCCTAAAAACGTTTATAGTGTCCTAAAAAAGATAACCTTTACGCGCAGTTAAAGTATAAAGTAAAACTTATTTTAGTTGTTTTTTTACCACTCTCACTTTTCGGGTAAAATATTTACTCAAATCTTTGATTAACGTCTGATTAGAACTCTTTAATAAATAAAATTATCGACCAATTTTTCAGACAATATATTAACAAAAAATATAATTAATAGTTAATACATTAACGTTTCAATCCGGATTTGGACCTTCTTCAGAACTGATCTAAAAAATATAAAAAAAATATATAAAGAAATATAAAAAATAATTATTTATTTTTTATATTTTACATATACGTTTTGATGCCGCCATCTGTCAGTCGATGCCCCGATCACAAAATACAGCACGGTACGACCGCTAGGCTATCAGATACAGTTATAATGTTCATCTGAATTCGTTGCAATTACACGCTTAGATAGTAAATTGACCGCGACGTTTGTATGGAGTAGTGATGTGCCGGATCGTTAAAAATGTATATCCGCGGATTCGGATCTGAATACGGATATTTGGTTCAAGATCCGCGGATACGGATACGGATCTTAACTTTCTTAGAGTACGCGGCGGTAAATATTGCACATCGACCTTTGCAAAGAGACTATCTGTTATGGGAAAAAAGTTATTGACCTGTTTAAGAGTTAACTCTTATAACAGATTGTCTCTTTCCAAAGATCGATGTGCAATATCTCATTATAAAGATAGTTTTTTAGTACCTTTGAGTTATGTACTATTGGTATAGTACTCACTACGATAAATGTTTGCAATATAAAGGTGCCAAATACGATTTTAAAAAATAAAAAATAATCTGAATGGAATTTAACAGTTTTTCATTACCTAATCACCTATATATCTATATAAAATTTCATCTATGAATTGAAAATTAATAAGGTAAAAGATCCGTAAAAGATCCGCCAAAAACTAACGGATACGTCGGATGTTTCTTCTCCCTCGGATATCCGCGGATACGGATACGGATATCAGGCACATCACTAGTGTGGAGACTACAGTTTTCCAACGGCTAAGCGGGAAAAGTTTCGAGACTCGATTCCCGTGATGGACGAACTATTTACATACCTATACAAGTTTGTACGGAATGACTCCCGTTTTTATGTATAGATAAATAAATTTTCCGTGGCTCCCCATGGTTTGATCCGTAGACTGTTATTTATAATAACGGTGGAATCCGGAAACAATAGGTTAGGTTTTTGCATTATATGCACACACAATAATAATATTATTGTGGCGTATTTATGAGAAGTAAAATCAAATTATGTTTCTTTGCTGTTTCATAAATCAATGGAAGCATGGCTTTGTTACGAAATAAGGTTACAAACAACACTATATTCTACAAAATCCACGTAGGCGCAGTTGTTATGAATGACACGAATCGCGTAGGCTAAAAAACATAATATTACGCTGATACGCATGACACATGAAAACAGAAGTTGCACAGGTCGCTATGATTTATTCTTATTTTTGACCTATAGCAAACTAAAGAGAGCGAGGTACCAATTTATCGCAGTCGTTTGTTTGTTTTTCCGTCGAGTATTCCGGGAATACGGTCAACGGTTTTTTTAACTAATCCGAAACAAGGAATAGGATATTACACCACAAGGGCCGAAAGTGTGATATCTTGCCCTGCGCGCCATGATTCATGAGACGAAGCCGAGGGCATTATGGCGCGAAGGGCAACATATCACACTTTCGGCCAGTGTGGTGTATACTATTTTTCTTCATACCTCGGTCGTAAAGCGCGCTTATTAAATACATTAAGTAATTAATTACTTATTAATTACATAAAAACACAGATAAATTTCAGGCAAGCAGCTTTGAGGTTATACGTAAAAATACGAATGACAGCTGTTCGCGACTATAGCTGAAATGTAATAGTGTTGCTATGGAAACGACATCTAAACAACTGTTGATTGCGAGTAATCTCACCAAGGAATAAATGTTAGACTAATCCTGCCTTACAATTGATGCCGAAAGTGGGTATCGATTGAGGTATGAAGAAAACGCGCGATAATATAATAGCCTATGTTGCACATACCGCTAAACTAGCGGTATGCGCTTTATTATCGCTTTGTGCGTCAAAGCTAACTTTCGTTCATATAAGAAGTTATATCTAAGTTAATTCCACACGAAATCCATTCAAATTGAAGCTTTTTGAAAAGAGGAGATTCTAATCTATAAAACAGAACCATTTTTAAATCAATTCGAGTTCATAAATACTATTAAAATTGTAATTGAAAATCACAAACAGCAGTTGTCGGTTGGTCTGTACGTATGTACGTACGTACGTATGTACGTACGTCACGACTCTACAGATCGCAATTTTGGTCGGATTGCCTTGGGTTATATTTTATTCACTTTGTTTACTATCAGACCAGAACCCTATTTAAATTCACTAAAATGTGTTCAGTAGTTTAATTTTTATAAACAGTTTTATTTTATTATTTTTGACAGCTAATAGTTGCTAACTTGCGGGATGTGCACTTTTGGTTTTGCCAACTATTGTTTTCTATATAATATATGGTAGTAGAAATTGTGATTCGTTATATTGAAATATTCAATGGGTTTCTTCAACTTTGTTACTAACAATTTTAATTTTCTGATGATGGCAAAAAACTTTTGTCGAAACGTTAGATAAATAGCTACAACATCAAAAGTAGATACTACTTCTTTTCATTCATTGATCCATAAGCTACAAATTACCCCAACCAAATAATAGCCTATGTCGATTCTGAAGCTCCATTCTAAATATTGGTGACAAAATTGTTGAAATCGGATGAGTAGTTTCGGATATTAACCTCCTACATCCAAACTTACAAACTTGAACTTAATATTAGTAATTGTAAATTTCCGCGGGAGAAAGCTGTATAACGTTGTTTCCATCGCGTGCGGATCCACGGGTAGCGGCTAGTGTATAATACGAAGGTAAATAATATTTTAATCTAAATAAGTGCTTTTATTCCATGAAACTGTGGCAGTTTGTATTGTTTTTCTTTATAGCTATAGTAGAAAACAATCCATGAATGAAACAAAATATGAATGAGAATATAAAACCACCTGTTGATACAAATTACGGTTTACCAGGGGAGAGGAAAGAAGTAAGGTTAAATCTTTCACTGACGTCTCGCGTGGGCAGGGATCAGAATTTTTTGTAGTCGTGGTGTTGGTTTTTTTATGACAATCACAAACGATATTAAAATTAAATGAGTTTTTACAATTAAAATAATACGCATCCATGTTTTTTAAGAAACTTCGTTTAATAATAATATGATACAATTGTATATTGTGCAACTAGTGCGACAATGCCGCACGGGTTGCACATACTATTTTTTATTACGAATTAAATAAAATTAAATTTAAAATTTTATTACGAATTAAAAAAATAAATTAGAAGTATACCTAATAAAAATTAAAATTAAATCATTAAAAAGTTGACAATTCAGTTAAAATTGTTATTGTATTGGTAACTATGGTAACTCTGAATTTGCGTGCGGCAAACAATAATTTCAGTGCGACAAATAAAGTTTCCGCACGCAAATGAAAATAGCTACTTTTCAACCGTAACAGCGTGCGTAAACATACCACTTTTCCCGCATTAGTAATAAAAACAAATATTTTACCTGCGACATCGCTTGCGTCGATGTCGATATTTTGGATTTTTTTATTAGAAGCATCATTCTATTTCCTGATGTATAAACAAACACTGTATACAATAAAATATGATTCAAATAGATTTGGTATAGTTTTTCACTTAATCTGGAACAGGCAATTAGACAGCCGAGCAAAATTTCAGTTAAACTTAAAAAAAAACTGAACCTCCTCTAAAGTGGGAAATAATGAAATTTGAGGTCGGTGTTAATTACTACATATCTACTTTTATTAAATTGGCACCATACTCAAAATTATAATAATTTTCTTTCTTTAAGGTTTTTTGAAAGACAAACAATTTTTTAAAAGTTTTTATTTTTTCTTAGTAGATTTGCAATATGTAGTTTGCACGTTATTAAAATCGACTTCTTTGAAAAAAAAACTACTGCTTTAACACCTGTAAAAAAGTTCAAGGACATGCATTGACAGCGGAAAGGAGGTCTGGGAGGCACACTCCAAAATTTAAAACTAGCATGCGTTTAATATTTTATATATACGTAAATTTTTTTAAAGATCTATATATGGCCCCCTTTTCCACAAGTAGTCGTTCCGGCGCCCATGAAGACATGATGAAAAACAACAATTTCATTTCTTTGAAATGGAGACAAAAATCATGTTGTTATTAAAATGTTTAATTTTAATGACAAATTCATCAAAAGAACAAACCATCATATCACTCTTTTGTTTTCATATTGTGTTTATACTTTTCATAAAAGATAAATTCGTCCTTTTGAGTTTTTGTATTATTTTTAATAAAGTAAAGAGCCTTCGAGAGAGGTGCAATTGGCTTGGGAATATAGGTACCTATTAATAATATTAAAATAAGCTGCCGTTTAGCTATCTATACTAATATATAAAGCTGAAGAGTTTGTTTTTTTGTTTGAACGCGCTAATCTCAGGAACTACTGGTTCAAATTGATAAAAATTTTTTTTTGTTGGATAGGCCATTTATCGAGGAAGGCTATAGGCTCTATAATATCACGCTACGACCATTAGGAGAGGATCGTTAATGAAAAATTTTGCAAAATGTATCTCAAAAATAAGCTTCTATTCAGGTGAAATGCACTAACTAAATATACTCATATTAGCGTTGTGAGTACACAACGTCGGATGGCTCAATCGGTAGAGCATGCGACTGTCAATCGTCAGGGTCGTGGGTTCTACATTGATTTCTTCTAAGGCTTACATTTAAATTTATTTTAATTTTATTTAATTAATTAAAAAAAATTATTAGTTAAAAAAGTATAAATATCTATTGCTTTTTATCGACAAAAACTTTTGAACGGTAACTCCGATCATCATGAAATTTGGACACAACATTCATCTCGGTAAACTAAGATGAATGTGTGTGTACTCATGTTCCTCCCTTCCCCATTCGTTCTTTTACACCCGGGTGAAACCGGACGGGACCGCTAGTATAATATAAAATTAACAACTTTAATTTTTGAAGTGAAAACTTCTTTAGCGGCGTTGTACACTTTTTTTGTAATGGGTAAAAAATGTTAAACTCGCGTAAGGACACGTGACCTGATCGAAAATTCGTAAGACGAAAACTTTTGTACACTTTTTTTGTAATGGGTAAAAAATGTTAAACTCGCGTCAGGACACGTGACCTGATCGAAAATTCGTAAGACGTTAATATTCAAGTTTTCACTTCTGCCGGCACTCCCGGAGTGCAACCCGTCTTTTTTTTATTAAAAATAGCCGTGCCAAGAATTTGAATTGCAACCAAATCAATTTTTCTTTATTAATACATTTATATTATCAAAATTCAAATTTCATTAGAAAACTCGATGGGTGAAGATCGAGCCAAATCGGAACCTTGTTGTGGCCTATTTAACACACAATGGGGGCGATATTATATAATTTACACTAGGGCCTTCTTTAACTATCAACGACCCAGATGAAGTAAAATCAGTTAATTGTTCTCTCTCTCTCTCTCTCTATCTCTTTCTCTCTGTTCAAACAGTTGTTGCAGGATTTTTTCATTAAAAATTCACAACATAAAAAAAAATTTCGGCGCGTCCAGTCGCGTAATCAAAACTTCCAAATCGATATCTCGAATAGTTTAGACTGTGGACAATTTTTAAATTTCAGGTGCAGGCGTCAGTTTATATATGTATGTCGAATTGTTTTCAGGTTTTGTTGTTGACAACATTTGCATGCACGTTACATATTTTATCTAATGGTTAAAATGATGTGTATTTTATGTAATTCCGCTTCAGAGTAATATATCTTTGTTGTCTCCTCTCTTTTTTACAGATGGCCATCTCATGAACCCAAATAAATTAAATCATAAACTATCTGAAATCTGAGACGACACAGCGTCTTTCGAGCACGCGTCTCAACTACAAAACTTTTACCATTCCAATCCACAAGTAGGGAATGATACCTACTAGTTTAGATCAAAAATCACTTTTCAAAAATTTTACAATATCTTTCCGTTTTGAGGTCCCCCGAATCCAAAAAAACATATTTTGGAAAAACTCTGTGCGTCTGTTAGTCTGTGAACCCGATACAGGTCAAACGGATGAGCGGATCGAATCCAAATTTTGGGAGGATGTTTGGTATGCAAATATGAAGAGTCCTATTGTTTTTGGGGAAAATCGGCGCATGCGCAGAAGAGATATATGCTAAAACGGTATTTTTTATATAATAATGGTATATTTTTCATAACGGCTTATTATTCTATTTATTTTCTTAAGAAAGTTTTGTTAAAAAAATTTTTTTCTAAACTTTATAGTTTCGGAAATATTTTGAAAATAAAAAAAATTATCCGCTCTTTTGTTTTATGGATCTGTCAGAAATAAACTAGTAAGGCATGCTTTGATTAATTTTTACATGACGTGGAACATACTATGTAGGTAACCATGGCAACGAATAGTTAATATCATATTGAATACTAGCCATTCCCCGCGTCACCTCACGCGATATCAGAAATTTTATTTTTTTTATTATAATCAAATGTCAACATTTTAGAAGTTGGAATGGTCCCGTCGCCCGATTGGCTGGAATTTTTATATTCACACGAGTGATAAATGTTCGCGACCATTGGCTGGCGGCAGTCTTATGGAGCGGTGTACATGATAATTATTTTTCATTATAGCCGGTCGAAAGTGCGTACTTCCCGCATCAGTGCGTGTAATCCCACCAATGCATAAATGTTACATTATAACTGCCTTATTAAAATTGATGCATCGAGTACGTTACTTTCGACCGAGGTATGAAGAAAATTACTTTTTCTTCATACTTTCGGCAACAATTACAAGGCAGAAAGTTTAACATTTACGCATTAGTGGGATTACACGCACTGATGCGGGGAGTAAGTACGTTCGGGCGGCAGTAAAGAGAAAATAACCTATCAACTGTTGTTTAGATGTCGTTTCCATAACAACCCTATTACATTTAGCTAATAGTCGCGAACAGCTGTCATTCGTGTTTTTACGTATAACCTCGACGCTTCTTGCTTGGAATTTATCTATGTTTTATATAATTAATTAATCAATGTATTTAATAAGCGTACTTACGACCGAGGTATGAAGAAAAATAGTATACACTACACTGGTCGAAAGGTTGATATTCTTGCACCGCGCGTCATGATGCCCTCGGTCGCCTCGGGTATCATGGCACGCAGTGCAAGAATATCAAACTTTCGGCCCTTGGTGTAATATTACTATGGTGTAATATACTATTCCAAACGTGGCAAACTGACCGCGATGTTTGTCGATGCATGGGGACAACAGTTTTCCACCCGGTCAGCGGGAAAAATCTTCGAGATCCGGCTGTTCCCGTGATGGACAAACTATTTACATACCTACAAGTTTGTACGGAATCCTTGGTGCGCGAGTCCGGCTCGCACTCAAGGCCGGCTTGTATTTATTACACCTTATTGATTAATGATTACGTCATAAGTAGACTTTTCCAATTTATGACTGCAAATTTTTATAAACCGATAAACTTATTGAGACACAGGCTAAAGAAACGTCGCGTGTTTTCTTGCAATGATCTTGAGGTTAGTTAGCACACGGGACCGGTCTATAGTTCGTTCGCAAGACGACGGCAATATTCATCTATAGCGACAACCAGCTTGTAAGTAAGGTTTACATCGTGCCAGTTTACTTGCGTTAGCTCGCCTTGGAACACGATCGACTATACTTCCCGAACTTTAAGAGAAAGCGTCTATTCTCTCGGCACACTGACAGCCGGTCGAATTTTCTTGGGTTACAAAATAGCGCCAAATAATCGCTATAATAACCACGAGACTAACAATGCATGAACTGTATGTACGTACGTACGTAGGTACGTACGTGATTTCTTTCTTGAACGAAATCTCGAGAATAAAAAACGAAATTTACTTCGTTGTGGTGTCAATCGAAGCGTATTGACGTCATTGTGATCCGATTTTTTTTTATCAAAATCAGTGGAGCCGTGTTTTTGTTTAATCAACTGCAAAAAAGAGGATTTTAGAATTTTTCGAAGAATTTTTCAGTTTTCATATTTTGAGTTACATTTTGCAACATTTTTCAATGATGCTCCGCTCCTGGTCGTAGCGTGATAATATATAGCCTATATAGCCTTCCTCGATAAATGGGTTATCCAACAAAAAAAAATTTCAAATTCGAACCAGTAGTTCCTGAGATTAGCGCGTTCAACCAAACAAAAAAATAAACTCTACAGCTTTATATATTAGTATATAGATATAGATATATTAGTATATCTCCCTTTGTCAAAAGTTTTATGTGTTTCCCTATGACGTTAGCCAATCAGATCCAACGAGTTCTTACCACTTAAAAAAATTGCACTCCGGGAGTGCCGGCAGAAGTGAAAACTTGAATATTAACGTCTTACGAATTTTAGATCAGATCACGTATCCTGACGCGAGTTTAACTTTTTTTACCCATTACAAAAAAAGTGTACAAAAGTTTTCGTCTTACGAATTTTCGATCAGATCTTACGAATTTGGTCTTACGAATTTTCAATCTGACGCGAGTTTAACATTTTTTACCCATTACAAAAAAAGTGTATAAAAGTTTTCGTCTTACGAATTTTCGATTAGGTCACGTGTCCTGACGCGAGTTTAACATTTTTTACCCATTACAAAAAAAGTGTACAACGCCGCTAAAGAAGTTTTCACTTCAAAAAGACTGCAGAAATACATCTTTGCACCCTAATGGTTCGATTGCGATTTTATTCATATGCTCGGTATAAAATGTGAATCTCAAGGGTGAATCTCAAGGGTGAATCTCACGGTTTGTCAATTTACTGGTGCCAGTCGTCCAGTCCGTGTAAACATCACTGTCGCGTCGTGCGTTGATTATATATTGTATGCGACCACATGGTCGTGTTATAAAGCGCGTGCCGTGACGAAAATTACGTCACGCGCGCGCGACACACTCAAGGCGCCTTCTATATGCAGTGGGCGACTACAAATAATAATAAAAAATATTTTTTATACTCCGACCATGCACTGGTGGATTTGCGACGTTTTTTGAAATTCTTTTAATTTTATTGGAAGCGTTGTTGAACTTAAAATGTTGCAAGTTATCTATCTATACCAGGCCTGGGCAAATGGCGGCCCGCGGGCCGAATCCGGCCCACAGTAGAATTTTCTCCGGCCCGCGAAGCATTTCATAAATGATTATTAAAAGCAAAAATATTACTGTTTGCCAATATAAATTGGCGCAAACAGTACTTAAAATTAGAAAAAGAAATTGTTTGGCCCGCGGTCATATTTTCATCCGCAATGTGGCCGGACGAAAGTATGTACCAGCGTTGCCAGTTTTTTTTTTGCCAAGTCGGAATTTTGGAACTCTTTGAGTGAAAACAGCGGGATTCTTTCGTCGAAAGCGGGACATAGTAAAAAAACGATAATCAGAAGTTTTCAAATATTTATCTTTTTATTTGAATTAAAATTACGTTTACGTGACAATAGATAGCAAAAATAGCCATAGAAAATGTATTTTAATAATAGGTGATATAATATTTTAAATCAGATTTACCCTATATCGTTAAATAGTTGAGTCTTATTCGTCTTCAGAATAAAAAAAAAAAAAAAAACGGAAATCAAAATCAAAAAAGTTTTATTCATTAGAAAAATATGGCGTTCCAAGCAATAGTCTGTGGAGTGAGTGTTACAAATTGCAACTTACAATAAGAGAATAATTATTTATAAGAATTACTTATTCATGATATTTCTGTGAAGATTTAACTTCTTTTAAAGTTATCCCCGAAAAGCGGGACAGAGCCTGTCCCGCGCGGGACATTTAATTTTGATTTAAAAATCGGGACGTCCCGCCAAAATCGGGACGTCTGGCAACGCTGGTATGTAGGGACCTACTTTCGATCGAGGTATGAAGAATAAGTAATTTTTACCCAAAGTACAATATTCCCCGCTTGTGGAGCTTTGAATGGTAAAACGATAAAAATTGTACTTGATAGTTTGATGGAAAAAAAGCGTTTAAATTTTAATTGCAAACACGTTTGAACCAAATATGGTAATCAAAAATAATTTAATGACTGGTAGTTTATATTACCTCTAGTGGTTAATAAATAAATACGGTATAGAAAAAATAAATTTACATATCACTTGAATCTTTCCTTTTATTGCTTACCTCTACTTATTCATGCAAATTAATTGCAATACAACAAACGAGTTATCCAATTGTTATTTAAGAAACTAACTTGTGTTTTGTTTCAGTATAATGTTAAAAGGTAGTGTAATATACTAGAAAATTTCTTACTCTAGTTCTCTAACGCCGCAACTGGTTTTTTGTTTTCCCTCGAGATGTCTTTTCAGAACATATTATTTTACCATTCCAATCCACAAGTGGGGAATAATACTAGTTTAGGTGAAAATTTACTTTTCAAAATTTACTTTTCGTTTTGAAGTCCCACGAAACCAAAAAACATATTTTTGGAAAAACTCTGTGCATCTGTTTGTCTGTGAGCACGATACAGGTCAAACGGATGAGCGGATTGAAATCAAATTTTGGGAAGATGTTTGGTATGCAAATATGAAGAGCGCTATTATTTTTGGGGAAAATCGGCGCATGCACAGAAGAGATGTATGCTATAACGGTGTTTTTTTATATCATAATGGTATACTTTACATGACGCCTTATTATTCTATTTATTTTTTCAAGAAAGTTATGATAAACATTTCTTTTCTAAACTTTATAATTTCTGAAATATTTTGAAAATAAAAAAAAATCATTTTGTTGTTTTATAGATCTGTCAGAATTAAACTAGTTAAGCATGCTTTGACTATTTTTTACATGACGTGGAACATATTATGTAGGTAATCATGGCAACGAATAGCAAAATATTATATTGAATACTAGTCATTACCCGCGTCACCTACGTGATATCAGAAATTTTATTTTCTTATATTATTACTATATCAAATGTCAATATTTTTGAAGTTGGAATGGTTCCGTCGCCCAATTGACTGGAATTTTTTTGTCTATAATTAGATAATATCGAAAATTCAAGTAATGAAGTTTCTTTTCTTTTATTTTTTTTTTAATTCATAGCTTTTAATTAAGAAATGAGTGCGTGTACTTATGTACGCGCTTTAGTAGTTATACGTCTTTGGCGTGATTAAAAACTAATTTGCATAATTTATATAATAAAACGACTAAAGTACAAGATATTATTACTAACAGATGTTTTCAATAATATTCACCAACACTCAGTGTTAATCACAACTGAATATAGGTATCTATTTATAAGCCCATACCTATATAAAATTTTTAATCGTATTGAAAACATCACCAGACATCTGTCATATTCACTATTTTTCATTTTCATTTCGCTGCGTCAAGAGTCAAAATTTTGTTAAACGTGCTTAAAATCAAAATACAGTAGAAACTTTGTAAGTCGAACTTCAAGGGAGACGCCAAAAAATTCGAGTTACAGAGTTTTCGACTTATGTAGGATTTTGATTTAGGCGGGTTTTGTAAGGAAATATTCGATTTGTAGAGGTTAAGATTCATTCTAACTAATTTTGAGTTGTTATATTCGAGATACAGAGGTTCAATTTATTTTTTCGACTTATGGAGGGAAAATATGTAGGGACTCGCTGATTACTTCGACCTATAGAAGGTCGAGATTTCGAGTAACGGAGGTTTTTGGGACTTGAAGGGAAAGGAACAAAACATTTTTTCGAGTTTTGGAGGTTTTCGACTTATCGGGGTTCGACTTAAAAAGGTTCTACTGTATTTAATAAAATGTCCTAGCCGTATGGTTCTGCGAATAACTTCATCCTGTTAATTTTATTGTTACGTCGTAAAAATTCACAGTCATTTTTTCGTCAAAAATTAGTATAGCTCACAAAGTCGTTTATAATCTCGTTAAAGTATATATTAATTTGAAAGACAATTTATACGTTCATACGCTTCGAACGCTTCGAGAGATCCTTGTAAGATATCCTGCCAGAATATCGAATCGCTCGAGATATCGCAAGCAACTTCACGATAGGAAAGGGAACCAATCAGGAGCTCGGAAAGCCAGACGAAAATGGCTGTCTACATGTAGAGCAGTGATTCCCAAAGTGGTCTATATCGACCCCCAGGGGTCGACGACAACTTGCAAGGAGTCCATGTCAGCGAGAAAAAAAATTGGGGGTCCATGAAATTCAAATGGGGATCAACGATAGTGAATCTCCTAACAAAAAAAGAAACAAACTGGACATCGTCAACCGAAGAGATTTAAGATTAAATCTAACTAAATTGAAGCCAAATGTTGAAAATTTATTATTAAAGCATCAGGTTCATCCCTCACACTAAAAGCATTTATTTTTTGCTTAGTTATTTTATGTAACAGAAAGTAAATTTTAATTTGATTCGTTTAATTTGAATCTAATTAATAAATGTATAAAACTAAACATTTCACACTACATTTCACTACCGTTATAAATTTAAATTGTTCAAAGTGAGTAGCACTATACCGGTTGTCAAAAATACATTTGAAATTAATGAATTTGCAAAAAAATAATATCAGAAAAGCAGGGGGTCTACCCAAAACCGAAAAACATGGCAAGTGTTGAAGTGGTCTACGAGACAAAAAAGTTTGGGAACCTCTGAGGCCCTGATGTAGAGAAACGGCAACTTCACTCCTGTGATCTCCTTTTTTAGGCGCGAATAGCCTAAGCTAAAGCGCCTATATGTACTCGCTTTGTCTGTGAATCTGTATGTCACGCTTTTTTGTGGATTGTGTACAGCCCAAACTCCTTAACCGATTTTAAAAAACTTTTTTTTTCTCTTTTAGATAACCACAACTGAAACCATTTCAGAAGATATTTTTGATCTTTATATCATGTGATTAATCTGAATACCAAATACCAATTCGTTATTCGATAAAATTAATTACCAGAAAAACATCAATAAACTAATGGATTTGAATCGACCGCAAATAATTTTTTTGTGGTTGAAAGATTTTATTCAATTTTAAGTATAAAATAGTTTTAAAAACCAGTAAATACGATTTAATTTGGTATTTGAGCTGCATAATCCCTTTTAATACTAAAATGTTAGATATTTTCACAACTAACAGCTTATAAGTAACCGCCCGGTCCTCCACACAGCTTAGGGATGAACAAATATTAAAGATAAATTTTCCAAAATATCATTCGACTGTGACATCCTTTAAAATTTATTATCTCCATTTAGTGTAGTCAAGAAGTGACTTTCTTGCGGAACCCTATTTTCAACAGTAAATTAAAATTATAAATAATAGAGATAGAGTCCCGGGAGGTCGAACTCTTTATTGGGAATGTCCTCTTCAAAAATCCTTTTTTAAATTTCCGTTATCGCTTATAGGTTTTGGGTAATTGCCAAAAATCTGAGCGGCTTTTCTTTCGTTAATAACAAATGCAATTTTATCATAAAACCGACTTTTTCGGAATATTTTGCCGAATTAAATAAGCTATTGCCAGCCCCGGATCTAGGGGAGGGGGCAAACCGGGGCACCTGCCCCGAGTAGCAATTTCAGGTGGCGCCCTACTCATAATACAATATGGTTGAAAACCACACCCAATCTGTCCTTTTTCTCATTTTTTTTAAGTAATATATCTCAAACGCACGAGACAAGGGGCGCCATTATCAAGTTTCTGTCCCGGTTCGAAAAAATCGCAGATCCGGGGCTGGCTATTGCTCATATTTTTTGAAGACTTAGAATTATTTTTCGCAAGAACTCCCTTCTCGACTAGACTAATTGCGTCGTGTCCATTTCTATCGTTTTCTCTACACGCACGATTGAGGTTAACGTACGATTTTGACAGGGATAGAAATAGCCACACAATCGGTCTACCTTTTTCTTTCGGGGAAGGACAATGCTTACACCGCTAGGACATGTACAGGAGATGGTACGTCGATCTAAATACCATATATTTAATAATTTACTATATACCTACTTCTCAATGTGCGGTGAGTGAAGGCAACAAAGCGTATCGAAAATATATCTACGTCTCTTTTTTCGATGTAACTCCCTGATTTCTCCGATGATAGGATTGGTTGATGCACTTGCAATCAATCTCAATAAAGTATCTCTATTTCAAAAACTTTTTCTTTTTCTATGACGTTAATATGGGCGTATCCAGCTTTTGGCCCAGGAGGGGGCAAATTAGAAATTTCCTAAGTCGGGTCCCCCGTGCTTGTTTGAATACGCCAGTGCTTACGACTTAAAAAAAGACAGAAGTATATGTTTGCACTTTAATGGTTCGATTACGATTTTATAATTCCTAAGCTCAGTATAGAATAAAAGTATATGGTTCTAACCAAACCCTACAGGACTGCGCACGTAATGTATAATAAGATGATTTATTATCGGAACGTTAAAGAAGCACCCGTATGAATAGTTAATCTTATAAATCTCAATCATCTTTTGTACAAAAGTTTGTAAGTCGTGGGTCAAGGAGCACGAATTACCAATATCAAATTCCCCGGATTACTGTTATTATGACAGAAGTTATTATTATGAAATAATGAATTCAAAGATTGTTAAAGTTTCAAAGCAATGCTGATACAGAAGCACAGTGTAATCAATTTAATGTCGAATTAATGATTATTTTTGACGTAAAACTTCTTAAGGCGCGACTTGAGAGTAAAGGCTTTTGCTAGAAACGCTGCTTGGAGTTCTGCTGGCCGGCAGGCTGGGTACGAAGCTGGAAATGACGTCACTGCGGGCTCGCCTGCTAGCTCACAATATAGGTTTTAAAATTAGAACAGGGACTATTTTCTTGCTAGGTACGCTAGGAAGCAGTATCTTGTCACGTGGGCGACTTGAACAAACGCCCACAGACACACAGTATGCCATAGTGTGTGTTCTGTTCAGAGACAATAAACATGCACTTTTGTTATCATTCTATCACAGCGCGCGCACCGAATCTACGTTCAGAGCAAGCTTGTAAAGACGTCTCGTGTGAAGCGAACACATAACAGCAAAACCGGCGCTAGAAAACTGGTAGTGAAATCTAGCAAGGAGCCAAGCGGCAAATCCAGCCTCGTGTGCAGCGGACTTAACTTAGATCTTTTTTCGGACCGAAGTAACCTGTTTCTGCTATTTAAATACATCGACTGACAGATGGCAGCATCAAAACGCGTGAACGAAAGGGGTGAAACATGACTACGGACTGAAACTAATTTTGTGGTTGGTTTCCGCTATTTAGAGGCATCGGCTGACAGATGGCGACATTGAAACGCATCTGTAGAAACCATCTTGAACGAAAAGTGAAACATAGCTACGGACGCAAAACAATAAGCTAAGTCGACGTGATTTAATTTACGAGTGATTCAATTTGTGAGTGATTATTTCCCAAAAAGTGAGAGTGGTAAAATGAAAATAATACAAATTCTCATTCGACCGCGCGTAAACGTTACATGCACTCATTTTACCCCTTTTTGTGTCCACAGTTGTCTCCCCGGGGGCCCGGGCCGAATTAGTTGAGCCCATCCGCACCTGTAGGTACCTGCAATGTACTTTATTTTTTCTACTAGACAGGTATCTACACCTCATCCTTCCGCTGGGTGCGTCCGTGCATGATAGGTTATAGTTATACAATTTTGAATAATTCAAATACCGGTTTAAATACATTATTATATTGGACCTGTTGTTATGCTATCCAGCAGTACAGCAATGTATATGAGGTTGCCTGACTATCTGTGATTTAATTCTAAATCGTGGCGAAAATAAAACGTATTAGGCTCTCAATTTCCACCTGTTAAAGCACAACTTTTGATGTGAAACATCTAATAGCGTGTTTGAATGGGATTAAAACCGTGCAATTGGCGCGACACGTTTATGGGACGACGTTACATTTATGTGCGTTGGATTAAACATTGTTTTACTTAGTTGAAGACGACATCTAGTTCAATGATGTCAAAGATACCGGCCCTCAAGCCATCTCAATACGGCCCGCGACCAGAGTCTATCCAGTGAGGATTTTAAATACCTGACATCAATGAGCTTATCAAAAACAAGAGACTTCAGGTGTCTGGATCGTCAAGCTCAAGATAATTTACCCTTTTTATATAAAAATTGATTTAAATTAAAAGATTTATTTAGTAAGTTCTTAATTTAATTCTGGGCCGCTACTAAATCTTGTAAATGGCCCTTCAGAAAAATCAGTCTGACACCCCTGCTATAGAGCAGGAATCTATACTGTGCGATCGGCGAAAGAAGACCGGTGGGGAAAGGGCAAGAAGTCGCTGATGTGTTCCCAAATTATCGGAATTCATAGGCGGCGCATAGCATGGCATGCAAACAATGCATAGCTTTAAATTTTAAGGTTTTATTTTGAGCCTCTAACTCGCACATTTTAATTACATTCGCTATGACCTCCCTAGCGCCACTTCTAACTGTTTTTCCCTTTTTACTTTCCATTTTGATGATATTCAGTCAACACCCCTCAACTTAGTCCGTGGACGCACACCTATGTACTGTCTGGTGTATGATTTTTTTGTACTGTTAGCAAGTGTCGCTGTATAGTCGTACAGCTATGGCAATAGTACAATTATCGCGACACGACAATTGCGATACGTTTGGTCGACTGGACTCCCTTATTGCATAGAAGCGGTTCCAGGATCATTACCTTTTACTAATATAAAATACATGTGCGCTCTTCTGCAATAAGGTCATAGGACTACATTCCATTGACCGGTCTTCTTTTAAAAATCCAACAGTAGACTTACTGGGACTAAATGCCTCTTTGACAGATTATGAGCTCAACACGGACCGCTACAAATCATAAAAGTTTAAAAAGAATTTAATGGCATTTTATTTTTCTAAAGTTTCGGTTGCTAGGCGGTTTCGCTTCTTTGTTTTATTTATTTTCATAATTGAAAACGTTTGTATACTAGATAGATCTAAAACAAGCTTACGGTCTACGGATTTTGTTTGCAATACTTTACATGCGTTTTTATCAATGCAGAGTAAGTAACCGTCATATACAGTATGTTTCAAAAGTCCCGAAATCTCGGAGAAATTAAATTTTTTTTGAAAAATAAGGCGAAAGAAAGTTGCTCAACTCATTGTAATGTATTTTTCGGTCACAAAAGGAAAATGATCAAATATGCCTTGACATCGCAAAATGCTTAAAAAAGAAGTTTCTAAAAAAAACTCACAGTAATATATATTTTACAATTTCATGGGAATACTTGTTTATTTAAATTTAAACGTCATTTTTGCGTCAGTGTGTTTATTTAATATTGTGGAGTGTTATAACTACAGCTGATTAATAAGTTATTAGCATAAAGAAACCAAGAAAATTGTTGACAATATATCTCTAACAATCATTTAGTACTATTGTTTTTCAAATAAACAGAACATTGTTTAAAATTATTATTAAAAATGCGCTTGAAATTGCGCGGCTGCAATCGGCCCACAAACTGGCACCTCTTGCTGCTTAAGATACTCGTCCAAGTCAAACAATGGCCGATTAGAAGATTTTAGGGCAGGTCCCTTACCACCAGGCTGCTCATAAATCAAAAACATGTAGCGATGATCGCCGGAGCCTTTCGGTGGAGATGGTTTTCTGTAAGCTGCAAACAAAATTCGAAATAGAAATAATGTAACAAACAAAACAAGAACTTCTAAGTAATTAAAATAATAGTCACTAGAAGTTTATGTTCGAACTCAATGATTTATGTCTGACGACCGAACACTGCATCGTCTTAACTGTGGCAGACATTTAGACCGAACTAAATGATTTGGCTTATTTATTTTTTATTTTATTAAATACTTTTGAAGGTATTAAAATTTCAAAATGCCTCAAGAACTTTTTTTTCAAATAAAATTTCGCAAAATTAAAAATTCGCTTGTAAAAATAATCAGTTATGAAAAATCTTCCAAGGTCATAAAAAATAAAGAATAGTACTTCTTACCACAACAGTTTTATTAGCGGATATACATTTCGGGAGCTATGCTCTCATCCTCAGCAAACACTAAACCAAGTTGAGAGCATAGCTCCCGAAATGTACATCCGCTTATAAAATTGTTGTGGTAAGAAGTACTATTCTTTATTTTATATTTTTGTTTCAACCACAATGCTCTTAATATTTGTTCCAAGGTCATGTTATAGAGCAAAAATACAGAATAGGCCCTAAACGGAATCGGTCTGATCTACAATCCAGAGACATGACAAGCTATATAACCACAAGTTCAGCTTTAAGAGGCTGGTTTTCCCGCTATAGATTCCTTCCTAGATTTGACTGCTATACATTCCAAGCGTGCTCTGGCGTTGGATTTCCTGATGGCTTTTATGTGTTCGCTCCACGCGATGCGCGTATTGAAGCTGGCTTTGTAGATGGGTTTGGTGCGCGCGCTATGACACTGACAGTTCGAATGTTAACAAAAGTGAACGTTTATTGTCTCTGAACAGAACACACACTATGACGCTGTGTTTGTTTATGGGCGTTTGCCCATGTTGTCTACGTGACAAGATACTGTTTCCTGAGTTGTCTTGCTCAAAACAAGTAGAAAAGCAAGCACGAAAAATAATTCGGTTTCTAAATCCATCTTGGGACGCGAGTGCCGTCATTTCCATCTTTGGAGCCAGTGCGCCAGCCAGAACAAATCCCAGCAACGATTCCAGCGGCAAAACCAGCCTCGTGTGCCGCGGCCTTAAGTTTCCGAGAGAGGTTTTTAAATCAGTAAAAATGCCTTATTATTTCAAAGACACGAAATCAATTGGATTCAATAAGTGTACATTTATATACTTACAAACTACATCATTGCTTTGGTTAATATTTCCTTCTTTAAACTGGCTCCCCTGAAAAATAAAATTAAAAAAATAGATAAGAATGTTTCTTTTTTTTGTATATTTTTAAAGCTAGAGGGTTCGTCGTAATAATAACGTAAAAATTTTTACAATTTGGTTGGTTTATCTTAAAACCCATACATTAATAACCTCTTTATATCGCAACAGCCATTCTCTATTACGAAGAAATATGTTCTTATTTAGGCGTCAGCAAATATTTACATACGTAAAGAGGACGATTCTGAACCATCGCCAACTATTCAACAAGCACTTGATGCCGCCAAACTTATCGAAAAATTCCTATTGTTTAATATAGATGACTCCACCACATCCCAAGATACTTAATAAAATACAAAACACTTAATATTGGCATAGGAAAAAACGTCAGGCAAAGTTTACAGACTATGTGTTTGGAAGAAATTAATTAGGTAGATTATTTTTCTTTCTTCCCTCCATATAACGAAAACTCTTTATAACGAAAAAAAAATTGGTTGTCTGTAAAGTCGGTTTACGGACGATAGTTTTACGTGATAAAGTATTCCGCTCGAATATCATATTTAATAATACATAACCTAAATTTTAGCAGCTGTCAAACTTTGGCCGATTGTGCTTCTCTATCGCTTATACTGCGCTCTCGCTTGCACGCACAGGGTCAGGCGGAACGTTACGGCGTTACACTTTTTCGTGCGTGCAGCTGGTGTTTCATCAATTTATAAGACGATATCACGTCAAAAAAATGCTCGGTCCCTTGAGATTCGTTATAAAGAGGTTACACTGTATTTATTGGTTCATTTGTTTACCTGTATATTATTGGCAATCCAATGAAGATAGAATTTGCCATTTCCGTGATTTGGTGCATCAGGATCCACCATTATCAATGTGTAATAGCTCTCCTAAAAAAATGTAGAATTAATATTTCAATCGAATACAAAATATTTTGACGGGAAATATTTTTGAAAATTGATGCTTTTGGACTTTGTAAACATTGATGCCCCTAATAAATTGTTTTAACTCTCCACACGAAAAGTCCTATATATTGTTGCACCAAAATATTCAATCTCATTCCTGCGGAAATAAAAAATAGTACAAACTGTCAGCAGTTTAGGAAAAACCTTAAGGCTTTCCTTGTTTGCAAATGTTTTTATTCTTTAGAAAATTATTTTAGCGTGTAAATTGATGTTTATATATTGTGTAAATGTTTATACGACTTCTCCTGTACAAATCTTTTTGTTTTTTGGAGCAATAAAAATTATTATTATTATTAGTATTATTTATATCGAAAAGTAACAACAGTCATCAGGTATAAATATGACGATAATAATCTATACCTACTAATATATATAAACCTGAAGAGTTTGTTTGTTTCTGGTTCAAAATGAAAAAAAAAATTTGTTGGATGTCCATTTATCGAGGAAGGCTATAGACTATATAATATCACGCTACGACAAATAGGAGCGGAGCATCAATGAAAAATGTAACTCAAAATTTGTCCGTTCGACAAAAACTTTTGGACGGCAACTCCGATCATCATGAAATTTGGATTGGACACAACATTCATCTTGGTAAACGAAGATGAACGTGCGTATTCATGTCCCTCCCGTTCGTTCTTTTGCACCCGGGTGAAACCAAGCGGGACCGCTAGTCATATATTATAAATACGGGAAGGAAAAAGGATGTGGTACCGATTTGAATGTGCTAATTCGCACACATCGTGATAAAACATATATCGTCATCTTCGTTTTATCGAGGGGAAGTGCATAACGATGTATATATACGAATTAACACCAGTAAAATCGATTCAGGAGAAATCCATATAAGAACCTCAATTACGGTAGAATACCACTAGTTGTAATGAATAATGGAATTTATGATATTTTAATTATTATCGTGATATTTGTGATCGTTGTTATGCAATTATTTACTAATAACTCAAATGCCACATTAATAATCACATTTTTCATCAAGGCTAACTTAATAGAGATGCATTTTCTCTCATAGATTTACGCTAATTAATTAATACACGCAAGTCGCAAATAAAATATTATAATGATTTTAATAACAATTACAGCATTTAAACTGTTGTAGAGGAAATGCAATAGGTTCTGACTGTTATTGCAAATACAACAGTTATGCCATGCAACAACAAAATGTGTTATTATGGTAATGAATATGACTACTGTACTATTCAATGGTTAATTACAATTTACAGTAGGAACTCTGTAACTTGAACCTCGTTAAATCGAAATTCACCTAAAGACGACTGAATTAGCCATTGCCGTCCGCCGAAATCCATGTCAACGACTTAAATGTTATTTATCTTTACTAATATATAAAGCTGAAGAGTTTGTTTGTTTGGTTGAACGCGCTAATCTCAGGAACTACTGGTTCCAATTGAAAAAAATTTTTTGTTCGATAGCCCATTTATCGAGGAAGGCTATAAGCTATATAATATCACGCTACGGCCAATAGGAGCGGAGCATCAATGACAAATGTTACAAAATGTAACTCAAAATTTGTCCGTCCGACAAAAACTTTTGAACGGTAACTCCGATCATCATGAAATTTGGACACAACATTCATCTCGGTAAACTAAGATGAATGTGCCTACTCATGTCCCTTCCTTCCCCATTCGTTCTCTTGCGCCCGGGTGAAACCGAGCGGGACCGCTCTCTATATGTATAATTATAAAGAGGTAAAGTAAAAAGTTTGTAAGCTTAGGATGTAAACTAAACTACTAATCCGATTTGAAAAGTGTTTTTACCAATATTTAGAATGGACCTTCAAAATGAACGTAGGCTAATATATTAAAAGCGCTTTTCGTGGAGACCAATTTTGCAACGTAAGTCGACCAAAAAACGGTGGCAATCTACAAATTCGGGCAAAGCCAAACCGGGTCGGTATAATATTTTATTAACTCATATATTAACGAATACACTATTTGTCGACGGGTTATGCTGCCGAGTTGTTGAAGTAAAACTTCTTTAGCGACGAAATTGTCTATAACGTTAAAGGGGGAATTATTCAACGGCGAAGTAATATAAAAAAATCTTGGTTACGCAAAATGGATAAAGCATCAATGAAACGAGTTTATTAACTCTAAAGAAGTTTCACTTCTCCCGGGACCAGTATCTTTTAAAAATAAAAAAAAATGGGCACATACCGAATCAAGAGCGTCCAGTTTTACTTGAGGCTGTTCAGCAAATGTACTTTTAGCAACTAGAAAATTGCAATTTGATTCGTCAATTTTTTCACCATTGCTAGCTGTTACAATCAGATTTGGTTTAAATTGGCAAACATTTTCGAACGTCGTAGCCGAAGTACGAGAACAGGATTCTGTTGTATATTTTAAACCTTTTGAACTTGATATAATCAAAGTTAACACAAAAAATAACATCAGTTTTGCTTCAGTCATTTTGTAAACAACTGGACAGCGACACGTTGACTTGTTTACTGTTGTGGTTTCACTTTAAATAACAAAACAAGTGATGCTGTCGGTAAAAAAGCCGCGAGCTGAACAAGTTCAGATAAGTGTGACGGTGACGTCACGGTAGAAGCAAGGTTATTCAACTGTTATCATATCACGAATTGCAATTAAAGAAATTCCAGCCAATTAGGCGACGGGACCATTCCAACTTCATAAATATCGACATTGAGATATTAGATAGGTATATTTTGTTATTCGTTTGCATGGTTATCAGTTATCACATGTAAAAATAATCAAAGCATCCTTGTCAGCTGCCACTAACAATATTATTAATCTACTGGACAAAAGAACAACGGATTTTTTTTAGTTTCAAAATATTTCTGAAACTATAAATAATACTATCTTGTATCTTTTTTCTGAAAATTTTAAATATAACTGAAAAAAAATCGGTTCATATACAAGCTAAGAATTGCATTCTATACTCCTTTTATCATCCATATAAATAGCCATGAAGCTAGCAGCAAAATTTGCAAATGTCACTGTCAGTGTTCAGTGACATTCGAGTTGTCATTTTTTGTCCGCTGGTATTAAAAAAAGTTGTTTAAATGGCATGCTGACAACAATTTAATCTGAATATTTAGCATTCTATTTCTAATGTTTGTTTATTATGGAAAATTCACCTTTGTATCAGGTCTGTATAGTATATTTTTGGTTCTAATTAACTTCAATAACAGCAGACATAACCTATTTATGTACATAATTATTTTTTTGTCATCTAATTGATTACTATTATTGAAATTGAATAGGCACATTATCACGAACGTCGGGCAGAAAATCATCTGGATTATAAACGATTTGATGAAGCTGTTGTGTGTTATCAAAAAGCAGCGGAACTATTAGAAAAAGCATTGCAAATAACAAATGCAATTAAAGCAATAGAATCCATAAAACTGCAAAGAGATTATAATTTAAAACAAAAGGAAATAGTTCGCATGAAAAAACAACAATTTGAAACAATAAAAAGAGAAGCGTTGCTTAAAAAGATGGGCGATAGTAATTCTGAAATTGATAAGTGGCCGAGTGAAATGGAGGGGCTCCAAACAGCTATTTTCAAAACCATGGAAGAAGCTGATTCGTTGTTAGCTCATCTTTTTGTGAAAGAAAATGAAAAAGCTGATTCGAAAAGCAACAGTTCCAGTCCAAATCGAACATTGGATGATTTTGACGGTGGTACCAAAACATTTAAACCGATGGGCAGCAAACAACCCAAGGATCATAAAGTTGTAATAGAAGAACTAAAGACACTAAATTATCAACTGCATTCTTTGGTAAATCAGTTAATGACCCAACTGGAGGCAAAGACCAAAGAAGCCGAATCTTTGAAAGATAGAATAAAATTTTTAGAGAGCGAAAATCAAAGATTAACAGGAAATTCTACTTTACCGACCGCCGGTGAAAACGAAGGTCAAACATTAAATGTTGGTAGTGGATCGTCGGAGGGAAATTCACCTTTTGTTTTTTCGCCCAGCACTGAACTGCCTGAAGTTGTCTTGCAAGCTAGAGATTTGCCGGTTTTGGCGCCATTAGAATTGCCAAATTTCGATTATTCTGACATAATGCAGGCACACAAAGACGATGACGAAAAATGACTAAACGTTATTATTTTTTATTGCATGGATATGGATTGGTATGTTTAATTTTAATATTTCTTTTGTATTTTGGACAAAAATGTCGCCTTTTTTTGTTTGAAGACATTTTCTTTCTCCACTAGTTATTTTTAGTTTTTATAAAAATTATGCGATATCAACCTACTGTCATTGGTTTGCGATTTGATGCATAATTTTTGTATGAAAAGAATCAGAAAATTGTGGTAGAAATAAGTGATTAAAGTATGTTATTTTTAATTCCGTTATAAACGGATTAGTGTTGATATAATTTGCCCTGATTTTTCCCTCGGCACTTGGTAGAACATGATTAATAACAAATAATTCTCCAAAATATTTTCTCTCTCGACGATCGTTTTGGACAAACAGTTCATCTTCAGGAGTACAGACATATATGCACGGTTCCGCGCCTCACGAATTTCTCGACGAGACATTCCTCGAAAGTGTATTGCCGACACAAAATGGAGTCGTTCCATATATTATGTCCTATAGCCTATTTTCAGTGTAGAATTTAACCTTAAAAGGAAAAAAAGGAATGTAAGACAATCCCATTATTGTAGATGCCTACTGTTTCAATAGAATTTAGTTTATCTATTAAAAATACAAGCGTAATTTATTTTTATCATTTATTGTGATTATTTATTATCGTTGGTTATATTTAAAGAAAATAAAGAAATCATAATAAAACAGATCTCTTATTAAATCATTAACAGCAGTTAGGGACCTGTTCATCTTCTGTTTGTACCAAGAAGAAGACTGAATTCCAAGCTCTAAATCAAGAGAAAATACAATGATAAACGGCTGCGTTGAGCGCGTACTCGCTCGTGCGCGGAAGACCATTCGAAGAAATCTGCGCATGTCGCGAGCGTATGTTTCTGTGCAGAGTATCGCATTTCATACTGTGCGCAGGTTCGAGGACGCTCGCAGCGCCGTCAGGTTTACTGCCGTATTTTCTCTCAACTTAGAGCTCGGAATTTGATCTCCTATCTAGTCTCCATGGTTTGTAATAAAATCACGTAGGAATGGTTATTTTGGCAATTCTTCGTTATCTAAACAATTACGATTATGAAGAAAAGATATCTGGCAGTAGCAGCCATTTAATCTTATTTATATAGTATTTAATATTATTTTCCATTTAAAGTCCGTAGTATTTATTTTCAATAATTACTAGCGGCCCTGTACGTGCTTCGCTACGTATAAAGTGAAATAATAAAACAATTTACATACATACATACATTTAATTGGAACATCTATCTATCTATTTTATTTATTTTAAAATATACATGGACGTATATGTGTGTATGTCGAGCACTCCGGCTGCGCCGTCGTGCCCAGTGCAAAAGAACGAATGGGGAAGGAAGAAAAAAAATTTAGGGGTGGACTACCCCTAACATTTAGGGGGATGAAAAATAGATGTTGGCCGATTCTCATAGATACCGGATAAGCACAAAAAATTTCATCAAAATCGGTCAAGCCGTTTCGGAGGAGTATGGCAACGAAAACTGTGACACGAGAATTTTATATATTAGATGAATAACGGGAATGCGAACACATAGGTATAATTCTTTTCTTTTATTGCTTACGTTTCGTCAAAAATATTGACTTTGTCAAAGCTCTGAAAATATGGATATAACAAAATTATTAATTACAAAACAAATTTAAATAAAAATCTTAAAAATATACATTACCAAAAAAACAATTTTTTAAATTAGAAAATAAATTATAATTTTTTATGTTCTTTATTTTCTAATTTGAAAAATTGTTTTTTGGTAATGTGTATTTTTAAGATTTTTATTTAAATTTGTTTTGTAATTAATAATTTTGTTATATCCATATTTTCAGAGCTTTGACAAAGTCAATATTTTTTACGAAACGTAAGCAATAAAAAAAAGAATTATACCTATGTGTCCGCATTCCCGTTATTCATAATTATTGAAAATAGTATTTAATGCCATCGTTACAATTGGGTAAAACAGGTTTTTGTCGAATTCGACAAAAAATTTTTAAAAGAGAACAAAATATCGGATTTGTATTGTTTTATTTTATAATCGTCTAAGTATACATATTTCATTACAGCATATTATTTCGACCTGAACAGTGCATTTTTAGCTTATATTTTAATAAATAGTGTGTAACTATGAAAAAATATAATTTACTACATATTTTCTTATTCATTTTGAATTAATTTTGGTTATTGTACTTAGATGGTGTCATTTTAATAAAATTACAGAAGTCAATATTTATTTGCATAAGCAGCGCTGGATTAAGATTGCTTGAGGCCCCAAATACAGAAATCTCGTGGGTTCCTGGATTATTGATTTTTTAAAATGCTTCTTTTACAGGCCATAACTTGCTAACCTCTCCGAATCAGACCATGCTAATATAACTTTTTTTATTTAAAATAACCAAATAATACACCGCTTAAGTGTGCCAAATTCGTCCGGGAACACCCTGTAGTTTATTCAAAATTATTATTAAAATTAAGATACGAAAAATAAATTTATAAAAGGTTCGGAAGTTAGTCACAGCCAGCGTCGCAAAGGCAAATTTTAGAGCCGTTGAGACTCCCACCACCTCCCAGCTACCTGCACGGAACGTGCGCTCGTCAGTGATTGGCCATGATCGCTCGTTGCCTTTGTCACTTTCCTGCTTTAAAGTACAGTCGAGTACGTTATTGTCAAGTTGTTATTGTTATTTTAGTTTTGTTGAGTTGCGAGTCTGTAGTTTTTCAACAGACAACAAGCGCAAGCCCGCATTCGCATCTAACTTCCGAGCCTTTTAGATTCGTGGCGCGTTACTGTACATAAATATGTTCAGTGAAAAATACATTAAATTATTACAATATTGAATATTTATTATTATACTGCTATAAAAAAGTACGTATTTGCAAAAAAAAAAAAACAACTGAATTTTGGCTCAGCGATAAAAAAAAACAAAAAAGCAATAAAATTAAATTTCCTTGAATATGAAATAATTCAAACAATAGATGTAATAATCAGTGAATTTTTAGCATCTGCAATGAATAAGTCACATTGAATAAATATAATAAGATATATTATAGACGCTCGACAGTACAGCTCATTACACGCTCGCTTCTGCGTTTATTAATTTTTTTCGCGGTGTTCCCTGATAAATAATTACAAGAGACATTTTAACGAGACAATTTCAGAGATATCTCTTCACTAAGTTTATGATTGAATTTTTATATGGCATAAAATAATGTCACCTTAATTATCAAATCAAAATGTGTATATGAAAATCTAGTTCAAAAAGACATTAATACATATTTTAATACCACGTATAAAAATACATTTTGATTTTATTACTATGGCCATTTTATTCCACTAGAAATCTCGACTTAATTTCAATCAAATTTAATTACATAAATACTTCCGCCTATCATTCCAATATGACAATGGTACCTCCAAAACATTACTCCAGTGCGTTGGTTCCCAACCTCTGGATCGCGATTTAAATTTGGGTCGAGTAATGCCACTTGTTAATTCATGAAATGTGTGAGAAAAAAGTTAAAACACTTAATATGTTATAATTAGTGTTATGCCGGATATCCGTATCCGAGGGAGAAGAAAGATCCGTATCCGTTAGTTTTATGGCGAATCTTTCACCTTATTAATTTTGAATTCATAGATGAAATTTTATATATATAGGTGATTAGATAATAATGAAAAACTGTTAAATTCCATTCAGATTATTTTTTATTTCTTAAAATCGTATTTGGCACCTTTATATTGCAAACATTTATCGTAGTGAGTACCATACCAATAGTACATAACTCAAAGGTACTAATAAAAAACTATCTTTATAATGAGATATTGCCCATCGATCTTTGGAAAGAGACAATCTGTTATGAGAGTTAACTCTTAAAGAAGTCAATAACTTTTTCCCATAACAGATAGTCTCTTTCCAAAGGTCGATGTGCAATATTTACCGCCGCGTACTCTAAGAAAGTTAAGATCCGTATCCGTATCCGCGGATCTTGAAACCAAATCTCCGTATTCAGATCCCTATCCGCGGATATGCATTTTTAACGATCCGGCACATCACTAGTTATAATGATCTATGTAACACAATATCCATTGATGAGTTGCATAATATGGAGCGCTAGTCTGGGCTGCAGAGAAAGAGATAGCGATAATTGCGGTAGTCATCCATCTATGCAATACTCCTATATTGCCAGTTTCCCTATCTAACCAATGATCTGGTGTTCAGCTGCTTCTATTTCAGTGGCTAATGTTTTTACACAGCTGGTGACGAGCTGAAACATTAATTTTTGATGACGCGAGAAAATGAATGTTTCCTATTGGTCAGTATTCATTTTCGACGAAGTCCATAGACAATTGACATAGCGATAATTCTCTGCACCGTGATGTGTTCTGAACGAATCTACTCCGTACTAGCAATATAGGAGTATTATGAAGCCATCCTGTCTCGATTCAACAACAAAAAAACGTTTACTATGCTCCAAAAGAAGCTTTACTTCAAAAATACACTCAAACGTGAGATATGTTGGGTAGCCATTTGTCACGTTAATTTGTGTAAAAGTTTCTGGTCGCGAGCAGAAAAAGTTGAGAACCACTGCAGTCTAGTAGTGAATTACAAATGTCTAATAAATATTGTATACAAATTGTGTATATGCAACGCTTTGTTCATTTAAGCTTTAAATAGTACGATGTTAAACTTTTACATTCTTTTTTAATTTTGAAAATATGACACTGGTTTTAAAGCGGTAAATTATTTAAAGCTATACTGATACGATGTGTGGAAACCAGTTGTGTTGAATACAGAACGATAAATTGATACTATTGTGTTTATAAGGTTATAAAAAAATAGTTTAGAAAAGGAAACAAAATATGATCCTTCTTACCTTTCATATTCCGGGATCAGATTCATTCTTGATATAAATTTAAAAGTTCAGAAATTCTTTCGAGAACTAGCTCCGGTTCCGTGATCTTATTTTTTGATATTTTATTGCCGTTGGTTGAGTTTGAAGTACAAAAAAATATATCTCAGTAGTTTCTGATAGTTTTTTTTTCCAATTTTTATTTCCCGTTAAAACAAAATGAGACGTTATGCAAAATTTAACATCGTACAATGAAGACTAGTATGGGCTTATCTTATGGCACAGAAATCTATTAAATAATACAGAAGTTGCCATTCATATGGAAATCCTTAAAAATAGTACATTACAACAAACTTACATAAAAATATATGAGATATGTGACTAAATATCACAGTAAACAAAAAAGATCGTAATTTGTATAACAAAAAAATTTAACTCCATTTTCATTCCGTCCAATAAAATAGTACGATACTCTAGTAACGTTATTGTCAGAATTTAAGTGTTCGATTACAAAAATAAATCTATTCTCATTTTTTGGTTATTTATTTTCTGCTATATTATGCATTTATTATTTTAATTCAAGTTTTTTAAATTATATCCATTACTTTAAGGTTAGATAAACCAAACTATTTTCTTGTAATTGTCTAGTCCAGGGGTCGGCAAAAAAATCTGAAAGGGTCGCAGGGTAGTGGGTTCGAGCCCCACTTTGGGCGAATTTATTTTTTTTTTTCAATGATTCTTTTATTTGTGACTTGAAAAAAATAATGTACTTTTCCAATAGTATGAGATTAAAATAATTACGACTAAAAAGAAAATATAGAAGGGTTTTAATAATAACAAATTAAATTTTTCTTTTCGCGTTTGCTCAATGTTTTGCTCAAAATTTTCCGATTTTCGCCACTATGGGCGCTGTTCTATGGTCACTCAAGGTCATACATGCAACGTCTACCTATTTTGCAATACTTCTATTTTCTGCCACCAGATGTCAACGCGTCAAATGTCAGATTCCATTCCCAATACAGGTACAATTAGAAATATACCATAAATATGTCTTATGCTGCTCACAAATAATTAACTATTTTTTGGTTTAATAGATCTCTAAAATAATAAAAAATTAAAATTATCGTCTTATTTACATAAATGTATCTGAACTATCAAAACAAACATTTTTGGTAACAAATTACTTTCCGTAACAATTTAAACATCACGGCGTGTAGGGCGGTGGCGGTGGTAAATCAATCGTAGGATCGAAAGCGTCGAGGCTGTCCCAATCGTCAATTAAACGTTCTTCTTGGGCATCATTCGACGGAGTAAGTGCCGTTAAAATCGTCACTGCACCACCAATAATGCATAAAATGCCTAGAAAAAAAAATTGGTTGTCTGTAAAGTCGGTTTACGGACGATAGTTTCACGTGATAACGTATTCCGTAATACATAACCTAAACCTCCCAAAATTTGGTTTCAATCCGCTTATCCTTGGTGTCGGAATGATAAGAAATGTCAAAAGTGACGTTTGCAACTGTCAAAGTATTATGTTCTAATAATAATTAGTTATTCCAATACTTAACTTAGAAGGCGTTGCATTTCACAAAATACTAATGTCAAAAAATTGAATTTAACATTAGAAATGCAGCCGTTTTCATGTTAAGACAAGACATACGTTATTTTCTAATTTCCATGTACGGCAAACAAAGACGACCGACCGCGTCGCGCCATGCATTAGACAACATTGCATTTATACAGCTATTTTTCTATATAAATTTGTATAAAAAAACTGTTTAGGCAAATTCTGTTATACGAAATCTATGTAAAATGTTCTCCTCTTTCGTTTAAGACTGGTTTCAAACCGATCTGATTTAAATTGAGCGAGAAATTAGCAAAAAGCACGCACAGGGTCAGGCGGAACGTTACGCGTTACGAACGTTAGGATTTAGGAACGTTACACTTTTTCGTGCATGCAGCCGGTGTTTTATCAATTTATAAGATTGGTGATTCATCAATTTATAAGACGTTATCACGTCAAAAACAAAATACACTATGTATTTTACTTAATTAATTATTTAAGGTTATGTTTATATTCTAATTACGTTTATATACTGAAAATTCTTGGAGAATCGAAGCAATGTTCGGGTTAATTGTTTAAATACAATATATCGAGTAAGCATATCTGCAGTTACGGTACAAAAATTAAAATAAGTGTTCGATACTTTAATATTTAATCCAATAATCTGACGTTTTTACTGTTAGTAAGAAAAAATAAATACCTGTGACAACAATGGCGCAAAAACCGTATTCGAACGACACCTGCATGACCAATCCGGGAAACTTATTTGCCAGAGAAGTCGAAAGCAAAATTGAAATGTAATAACAAATGGCAATTATTAATGTTATCCAAAGAACTGCAAAAAAAATTAATTTAAAAAATATTTTTACACATTATATTCGTCATAATATTGTTTCAGAACTTTTACTAGTATGCTGTTAGGATGTTGAGACATTTTTAACTCATGCAGCGCCATATTGAGGTACTTTAAGCGTGAGCTATTAGGTCTTTCTAATATTTTTCAAACCATTATTAGTAGATATATTTAGAAAGTTTGCGGTAATAATTCAAACTAGAGTGACCTGTGCGAATTATTCGCACTAAATAAGTATAATAACTATCACTTTATAAAATTATTTTTTAAATATGATTGCAGGTATTCAATTCGTTTCTAATTTTGCACACTGCTTATAACGTTCTTCTTTTTGTTGTATTACAATATGAAGCTCAGATGACAGATCGAAGAAATATTTTACTAAAATTGTCATATAGAGGCGCAAGTAGCAAAAGGTGTTGAGCTAAGCCGTCAGATGGCATCATGCAGCATTGCTGTGACGTTGTTCAGCGTTGCTCGCTGTTTCAAAATTAAAGCCGTCAGATGGCAGTATGCAGTATTTACAATATGAAGGTCAGATGACAGATAGAAGTGTTGACGTTGTTTCAAAATTAAAGCCGTCAGATGGCAGACGTTGTTCAGCGTTGCTGTATTGTAATTAATTTACAAAAACAAAAGCAATAATAATTTTTTTAGTTGTCGATGTCAGTAGAGCAAGCAATTATCTGTAAACTGATGTATAATTTATGTGGAGAAATTAAGAGGTTTTTTTCTAAAAAGGGAGGCAAACATCTTAAACCTTAGCGTATTAATATACTTATATGATTCCCCACTCAAGTTGGTAAAGTCTTCGATTTTGTATTCAGACATTACAAAAGAAGTGTTATACAAATTTTCAGTGTCTCAAATACCTATACAAAAATGCTTGATAGCTCTTGGACTATAATAGATAGCAATTAACAGTACTTATTACTGACGTCACATATGTAAATTTTAAATAAGAAGCAATTAATAAATATTCCGCAGCAATGAATCGTTCAATGTTTATCAGACGTATATTTTCTTCTCGCGTAAGGTAACTTACCACATAAAATACTGGGCACAGCATTTCTTCGAGCAATCCTGTACATCTTACCGGACGGTCCGATAATATCGATAAAAAAACCAAACAAAGCAGAAATGATGGTCATGAAACATAACAGGATTATAACACGCATTAGGAATGTAACTTGGGGCGTAATACATTGAAGTGCTGCAAAATAAAGAATAATATCGTATTAATGCAACATAATTATTGATTTATGAATGTAATTAAAACAATTGTTTCGCTTACATTCATTATATTCAACCGCGTCGATATCTGGGTCTGGAAATTGCATTTTGATGTTGTCAGATGTCTCAGTATTAAAATATCCGTATGTAAAGAACTGATAAACGGCCAAATGAGGTACGCACTGCCCACCGTGGATTCGAAACCAGCCTAATTGCGCCAAAGAAGTACATGTCAAAGATATTGTAAGCATATGAAAAAAAGCCGTGCATAGATTGCGATCTGTGTCTTTATGCCTTAACCAGTGCGCTGGCTGTCGGTTTCGAGGATTGTACATTTTTAGGAAATATTGCTGTCACAATTTCAATAAAAACACAAGAAACCGCCCCCCAACAAAAACAAAACTTTATAGTATACTTAATATTTTTAATGACTATTAACACATATTATTAATTATCACTATATCACAGCATTTTAATGTGTTGTATACTTTTTTTAAGGACAGTTTACATAATAAATTAATATTAATTTGTAATCTTTCCTACGGAAAACATACACTTTCATATTACTGTGAAGTTTAGCACGTGAAGTGTGTTCAAGGTTTGGTTTTACCAACTACACATATATACAGAGGTACCAACCTCGAAGCGTTTAGTGCTTAAAAAGGAGTATAGACAAAATTAATTTCAAAACATTGCATAATAATATATGCGATCATAATGCCCTCAGTTCTTTTGATATAACCTAAAATCTGCACACAAGGCGCGCAACATAAAAATACGCAGTAGTTTAGTAAACTGTCATTTTATTTTGTACGGACTTCGCGAATACGATAAAGAAATGGCGCTCTTCTTACGTATCGTTCGTATTCAACGATACAATAGATACTAACTAGCTTTTACCAGATGCAGGTGGGCTCAACTATTCCGTCCCGAAAACATACTCTCCACCGTGGACAACTGTGTCCACCGTATGGATTATGAAATATTATATAACGCTTTCAAAATATTAGTTGTAGGTAGTGACTGATACATTTATTGAAGTGAAAACTTCTTTAGCGGCGTTGTACATTTTTTTTGTAATGGGTAAAAAATGTTAAACTCGCGTCAGGACACGTGACCTGATCGAAAATTCGTAAGACGGATGGAGAGTAGAGGTATGGGTAAAAAATGTTAAACTCTCGTCAGGACACGTGACCTGATCGAAAATTCATAAGACGGATGGAGAGTAGAGGTAATATTCAAGTTTTCACTTCTGCCGGCACTCCCGGAGTGCAATTTTTTTTCACAATAAAACAAGCGGCGCCATTTTATGCGTGGACTGCTTTACCTAATGTAATTGCTTCGCGGCTTCATTAATCGAACCGTATATACTATACGACTGCGATGAGTCACTCCTTACTATTTCAGAACAGTATAGTATAAGCTCTTATGTTCAACCTATTACTTTGGTTTTACCATATACTAAGTATATTATAGACTGAGCATAAAGTTTGGCGAGTGAGACAACTGTGTCATCTACCTACATATATTTATAAATAAAAGCATCGTTGAATTCATAGAATATTATAAAACTATCTTTTACTCTAGCATAGTGTGGATGTGTGTGTGTGTGAGAGAGAGAGAGTAGATTATAGACGCTGAAAAACTGAAATCATCAGCGCTCTAGCATCGGTCTGGGGCAATGAATTTGAATGAGAAAATATTTTAATAAAAAATCTACCAAACAATATCAATATATTGTGCAATGACGCATTTCTAGGTTAGGGTATGGTATTTGTCAAGCAAATATTTCGACCCATATATATACAGGGTGTCCCACGACATGACTGCCATAGCCTGGGACTTGCTGGGGTGATTTCAAGTCAAAAATGTCTAATGAACATAATATACCCGGAACGCTATCCTAACTGAGCTAGAAGCATTTGAAATTTTAGATAAGTAGTACCTACTTAGTAGGAATTCACTACTAATTTAAAAACCATTTAAAAAGAAATCGCTTTATTGAATCAGTTGCTCAAAATGTACACCCAGTTTCTGTATACATAGTCTAGCTCTTCTTAGAATTGAAGTGGTAGCTCTGCGAAGAGTTTCAGGATCAGCACGAATAAATACTAATGGTGATTCACAGCCACCTGGTCTTTTTAATAATAACAAAATCAACAGTTGGGCAGGACATCCTTATTTATAATATTTGGAACAAATTTGTAACACGTTTGAGGAATAAATAAATAATTAAAAAATAATAAAACAGCCGAACCTAATAAGTACCTGCATTAGTGGGCTTACTTATTTAAAATTTCAAATGCTTCTAGCTCGGTTAGGATAGCGTTCCGGGTATATATTCATTAGACATTTTTGACTTGAAATCACCCCAGCAACACAGTCCCAGGCTATGGCAGTCATTTCGTGGGACTGTATATAGAGCAGAGCATAGTGGCGCATTCGTTTGCAAAATTCGTTTGGTTCGTAATTTTTTTTTTTAATGTCCAGGAGGCTCTCCTGATTATAACAGTGTAACATGACACTCAATATCTGTTGCCGTTATTGTTTAAACAACGAAAAATTGAAAATATTGCAAAATAAGTTTTTTTGCAATAAATAATTTTTTTATATATTTTTCAGACTATTTTGAATCGAAAAAGTCCTTACACTCATTATCGTATCTTCAACCGGTGAATTTTTATGAATTTTTAAAAATTAAAAATCGTTGTAAATCGTGATTTTCTTGAATTAAATAGTACACCTGAAAAAAAATACCGTGATTTCTATTTTTTCATTAAATATTTAAACTTTAATAAAAAAATGGCGTAATCAGATTTCAAATATTTTATTAATTATTATGTTTATTATTCATAATAACAATATGCTCTTTACGCGCATGCACTTTAAGGATAGTAGTATTGTCATCTCACTCCCAGTCCTATGTATGTCGAAGCGTACCATCTGCCTCTCTCTTATACTAATGTAAGAGAGAGGCAGATGGTACGCTTCGACAAATTATTGCATATTGTTATTATGAATAATAAACATAATAATTAATAAAATATTTGAAATCTGATTACGCCATTTTTTTTATTAAAGTTTAAATATTTAATAAAAAAATAGAAATCACGGTATTTTTTTTTCAGGTGTGCTATTTAATTCAAGAAAATCACGATTTACGATTTTTAATTTTTAAAAATTCATAAAAATTCACCGGTTGAAGATACGATAATGAGTGTAAGGACTTTTTCGATTCAAAATAGTCTGAAAAATATATAAAAAAATTATTTATTGCAAAAAAACTTATTTTGCAATATTTTCAATTTTTCGTTGTTTAAACAATAACGGCAACAGATATTGAGTGTCATGTTATACTGTTATAATCAGGAGAGCCTCCTGGACATTAAAAAAAAAAAAATACGAACCAAACGAAATTTGCAAACGAATGCGCCACTATGCCCTGCACTAATAGCCCATAGATATCGTGTGTGTGCCCAACGCGTGCTTGACCCTTGTTCAATGTAGTCTGACAACTCTACAATGTATATAGTATAATATCTTTGCTTTTACACTCAAGTTTAATGAGCGCACTCTACAATTGCATTATACGGGTACCTCACCAGTGCACGGTCGGTGATTATAAGCAAGTATAATCCGAAAAGATTCAGTGTTGATTGTGACAAGGAATAATTTTCTTTTATTTCCTTTCTTTTTACACGTAGAAAATGACATTACTTAACAACGAACGCTGTTCGCACTTCTCTTTTATTACCGAGAAGTTTTATTATTTTAAGAGACTCCAATACCTACACTTTTACCACAGAAAAACATAACTCTCTTCTTAGACGTTCAACTGTTCTTATATATATCTATAGTCTATACTATTATAATAAATTCTTCGAATGTATGTATCTATGTATGTATATTTGAACGGATTTAACTTAAAAACTATTTGATGAATAAACCGTTTGATGTGAAACATCTACTGGTGCGTTTGTTTGGGAGTAAAGCCGTGCAATTGGCGCGACGCTGTTCATGGGACGTGTTAAGTTTGTGTACGTTGGATTAAAGATGGCTTTGGTTGAGGGCGACATTTAGATAACAGGGCGAAATTTAATGATTAGTATATCTCGTTAGATGTCAGCGCGTGACGCTTGCTTTGTGTATGCGTTGGATTGTAACTCGGCTTTTGTCAAAGGCGACAACTATAAGATGACAACATCTATAAACGTTTGGTTTGGAGTAAAACCGTGCAATTGGCGCGACACTTTTTTGGGACGACGTTTTATGAGAATACGTTACATTTGTGTGCGTAGTCATTGTACTGCATTACAAGACTCCATCTGTGCTTACAGTCGGAATCGTGTATTTTCAACTGAATTTACACCAATTTTTTAGTACCAACTTCTCACGCAAAGCGTTTCCTTCTAGGCTGCTCATTTGTTTTTAAATTCAACTTAACAAAGTTTTTTTTGACGTGATAACGTCTTATAAATTGATGAATCACGTCAATATAAAAAGATGAAACACCGGCTGCATGCACGAAAAAGTGTAACGTTCCTAACGTTCCGCCTGAGCCTGTGCGTGATTATTAAAATATGATATTCGAGCGGAATACGTTATCACGTAAAACCATCGTCCGTAAACCGACTTTACAGACAACCAATTTTTTTGATTGTTTTATGACTGCGACAAAGTGAGAGAGGGAGGAGAAGCTGAAAATACAGGGGTCAATTAGTGGCGACAGGTTGAAAATACACGAGTCTCTACTGTAAAATGTTTACGTATAAGAAACTTGTTTATTTACTGAAGTTTGTAGAGAAATTTCCAAGGCATTAATAATTTACTCTCAAAGGGATAATCATGTCTAACTTAAATATCTATCAAATAATAGACATGTTCACATAATTATTATTATTCTTGATGTCTGTAGTTTGCATAAATGGCAGACAAGAAGTTTGACATAAGACGTGGTAATACTGGTTGATTTTGCATTCATTATCTACCTAAGTTTCTCTAAACTTACTACATAATATAATTTATACAACGTCCATCTTGATAGTTTGTTCTTGGAACGATTTATCAGGGGCGTGCACAAGGTTTATTTTGGCAACGTTAATGAAACTGATAAAACTGTTATTTGTTGGTATGGTTAAAAATATGTATTTACAAAAACAAACCAAAAAGTGCTTCTCTAATAATAATTAAAAATTATTAAATGAAATAATAAAATAAATAACGAAAAACAAACGAATTCTAAAACAACAATAATAACACTAAACTACTATGTATATTTAATAATGTCGCGCACTGTCCATTGTCACTAACACTGACTGTCTTCTTTCCACGCTAGCGCTGTTTATATAAGTTCTTCAGCTGCCTTCTGGAACAATCTTCGGCGTTCTAGAAGCTTCGGCATTCTTTTATGTGGTTTCTATAACAATGTACGTAAAGGGAATATTTTTTATAAAAATAAATTTAAAAAAAATTAAATAATGCATATTTCAGTTGGTACTTAACTTAGTAACTCGCTTGGAAAAAAAGGAAGGGTATGGAGTTTAATTGGTTCACGTTTTTTTATTGTTACTGAGCACCGTTTGTAGTATTAAAAATTTGAAAAATGAAATAGCATGTTAAATTTTCTATTTTGTTTTTTATTATAAAAAATATTTTTTTCACTATCTACATTTTATATAAATTATCGTATATTAAGAATTAGATATAATCGTATTACATTAAGAAGGCGCTAGTTATAATTATGTACATTGCGTATTTCGACTCAATTAATTAGTTTTTCTAATAACTATATCCAGATTGTTCCGAAAAACCAGATTGACGTCCCGTACTGGGAAAACCTCCATTGCCAGCACCTCCAGCTGTTGGGGCACCGTATTGAGATGAAGGCGCGGCGCCACCAAATCCACCACGTGCTCCCGCCGACGGTCCACCAGATTGATATCCAGCGGCACCACCGAAACCACCAGCTGGACTAGCACCGCCAAATCCAGCACGACCGGCTCCGGGAGACGGAGCACCATACTGAGATGAAGGGGAAGAGCCGCCGAAACCACCGCGTGAACCGGCCGATGGTCCACCGGAAGGATAGCCTTCTCCGGCACCTCCCGTTCTCGAACTGCCACCGATTGCTCTGCCGGCAGCTGGAGCACCATATTGCGACGACGGAGCAGCACCGCCGAATCCACCGCGTGCACCCGCCGAGGGTCCACCGGACGAGTATCCGGCAGAACCGCCAGCTGGACTAGCACCGCCGAATCCAGCACGGCCGGCACCGGCAGCTGGAGCGCCGTATTGTGATGATGGGGCGGCACCACCGAATCCACCGCGTGATCCTGCTGAAGGTCCTCCAGAGGGATATCCTCCGGCACCACCGGCGGCAGCTCCACCAAATCCACCACGGCTGGCACCGCCAAATCCTAAATGCAAACATATATTATTTTTGGAAAACAATATACATATCTACATAAAGAAAAATAGATTCTTTATACTTTCTTTACTGAATTGAGTGAACATTTTGAAATACTTGCCTTTAGTAGCACCAGTATTCGGGGCACCATATTGTCCAGAAGGAGCAGCTCCACCAAATCCACCACGAGCAGCACCGCCAAATCCTCCACGAGCACCACCGGCACCCGGAGCACCGTATTGAGAAGAAGGTCCACCAGATTGGTATCCACCGGCGGCTTCTTCGGCTTCATTTTGAGCAATCGATCTAAGAATTGCTTCTGGAATTGGTGGAGGTGTTGGGAGATGATCACCTTCTGGATGGAAACCGTTAGCATCAGCTGTGTATGATACGCTGTAAGTTTGACCATCATCTCCTACGAAAGAATACGATCCGCGGACAACATTTTCCTCATTGTCAGTGCCTTGATTTTCCAAGTGACCTTCTTCTTCGGCTTGGATACTGTTTGCTGTTTCGAAACTGTCGAATATAAAAAAAATATTAAAATAAAAATATTTCGAGAGTAGCTTTCCGATCTGGAATGGGCCGGGTAGATTTTAGCAGCAAAATTACCAAGAGGAAACTATCTTTGAGGAGTTTGCCAAAAGTCTTAGGAAAGATCAAACCAAGGCCAGCGTAGGATGTTTTGACAATTTCAAAGACAGAAATGGCATCAGCTTAAAAAATTTGATAATTCGAAGTTTGGTGCCGATCCCTTTGACTTCGAATTAACAAAGTTTCACTGTATTTAGTACAGATAACGTATTGTTTTCTTTTGTTAAGCCCGCCGGCACTACTTCACAAAATAACTTACAGCATTAAAAAAGTTACATTAGCTTTCATGGTAAAACATTACTCAATCAATCGATCGATACAGTATAGCGGTTGTTTGAAGCTGACATCCGTGTCTTTTATTTATAATTCCATTTGACAGAAATATGCCATTCTATAATAATCAATTTTTGTAGAAGCAATAATTTTGAAGAGATGAGAGTTGCGTCATTTCTGTTCACAAACTAGTTTTGGGTCGGACGGATCTGTGTTTTCTAACAAGGAATATAGTCATTAATTTGTTCGTCGCTAAACGATAGACAGATTATAGACGCTAAACAACTGAGGTCCATAGTGCCTATTCTCTAAAAATTACTACTTTAAATACACTAATGACAGATTTCCATCTAGGTACTTTTGTGATATCAAAAGCTTCAACTCTACTGATGATAAGCTGTTATAATCTAGAGTATGTAATATGCCATTAATATTCCGAGATGCTCATTACTGTCCAAGTTTAATACGTCTATATTATGATAAAATGTATGCAGAATTTGTATGCATTATGCATTTTATATACATGAGTGCATAATAATACTTTAATTATGAATGCATTTCAATTCTCATCTACATAATGTTATGTGAGTTTTTATTGAGTGGTTGCAAGATTATTTAATTTCTTCGTAAAACGATAATTTCTGAGCATTAAGTCTCCCAAAATTTTATTATGCGCTTCCTATACCCAGTGTAGTACCTGGATTTATCGGCTCTCATTTATTTATGCGTTCAACATTTTTTAAACATGCCTGTGTAAGAAGTTTCAAGAATTTTAATATCTTCACAGCGCTTGGTTATGGTTACATTGAGATAATTGTTTAAAATAATAAAAAATCGCTTGTGACAGACGGGCGGACACCCAAGAAATATAAAAAAAATATTAAATAACGTACTCATAATGGTAGCTTCCATCTCCATTGTTTTCATTGTTCAATCTGAGGATCGGTACAGGTGGAGTGGCTGGTCCACCTCGGGCGAAACCTCCAGCTGAACCACTGAATCCACCAGCTCCACTGCCTCCACTGTAACCTCCAGCTCCGCTGTATCCACCAGCTCCTCCGCTTCCACTGTATCCACCAGCACCGCCGCTTCCGCTGTATCCACCAGCTCCTCCTCTGCCGCTGTAACCACCAGCTCCACTATTTCCGCTGTATCTACCAGCTCCGCTGCTTCCGCTGTACCCGCCAGCTCCGCCTCTTCCGGAAGCATCTGGAGCGCCGTAAGCGCGACTAGGAGAGCCACTTCCGCCGAGTGCCCGGCTTGGACCGGAACCTCCAGCGGCGAATGAAGAACGACCGGAGTTGTCTGACGGAGCGCCGTAGACTGGACTGGGAGAGCCTCCGAATGAGCCACTGGCGTCTCCAGAACCTCCAAACGAGCCACCGGCTGCTCCGGAACCACCGAACGAGCCACTAGCACCACCAGAGCTACCGAATGAACGTCCAGAACCATCGGTTCTACCACCAAAAGGAGTGGCTAGGATGTTGCCGCTACCGCCGGAACCTTGGGCGCCGCTTGGCGGAAGATAACGGTTTTCTAATCGGGCTGCCGTACAAGCGCCAATTACGGCGAGAATTAATAACTGAAAGAAAGAAAAAAAATTTAAAGGTAGGTTTCAACTAACAATATTCTCATTTACTATAAGAATAAAAAAAATGATTTTTTTTCTTACTGTGAAAAATTATTTTTACGGTGAAAATAGCTTATAGACGGAGAAAATATTTCTAAATATTCACTTTTTATCTATATTGCAGCAAAGAAATAAAAAATGTATTATTATTATTATTATTTTGATGAGGCAAAGAAGTTTTTTTAACGAACGTGACGGATAGTTCAATAATAAGGGACAAAGGTTATTTAAAAGGTAGGTACCTATATTTTTATTTTGGATGACCCAATAATTATTACTCAATAACATGGACACGATCATAAAGTTTATTTAATAATAATAATATAATAAATAGGAAAAAATTGTTTGATTTCGACAAATAGTAATCTCAGGAACTACTGAACCAATTTGAAAAAAATATATTAATCGGTTTTTACGAGTTTTTAGAATGCAAAAAAATTATGGTGATTTAGTGGCTGTCAAATAATAATTCCGATAAAATTGATACTCGCTATTAATGCTTAAAAATGGTTGCCGAATGTGAAATTAACCGCGAACTCTATAGGTACAGATGCATTAACGATATTATTATGCAATATTTTGAATTATTCACTGCACTGATGGAAAAAGTAGCTGTCTGGTCCACCTTCCCCTGAATTTATAGACTGCTAACGTGTTTTCGTCGACTAACGTTGAAAAATTGGTCTTCACGAAAAACGCTTTTATGTTAACGCGATAATATATGGCCTATGTCTATCTTGAAGGTCCATTTTAAATGTTACTGAAAACATTTTTGAAATCGAAAGGGTAGTTTCGGAGATTACCTCTTACTGCATCCAAACCTACAAACTTATGATTGCAACGTCTTTGCATCACTTACCCTACTTTAAGATTTGTTTAAAAAATTGAACAATTAGTGCAACAATGCAACAATTTAATTGTAACACGTTTGACCTAATTGTTCATAAAAATAAATTGAAATTTAACAAATGAATGAGAACTTTTCTAACAATCAAAATTATATAAATACAAGCAAAAGCACTTACGAGTTTCATGTCAGTTACTAATTATTATGTAATAAATAATCCAACTCTGTCGTCAAGATTATCTCCTTGAAAGACACGCAGAACTAAGAGATGTTTTCACTGCAAAATGCAGATTCTTACTGATGATTTGAGGTAATCTTCCTTCAGTATTTATACCATTCTTATTTCATCTTCTTCCATACTCTAGTTTATATGCTACAATTTTTTTTCCTTATAAAAATTTTCGACCATTTCACAAGGACTGGTTTTCAAGGTTTTACCCCTGCTTAGATCTCAATATATCACAGTCTAAGTATCATCATCATCATCAGCGAATCATCATGACCATAGCATCATCGTTTGATGAAACATCATCTTGACAGCGCATACACATACCTACATAGATTTTGATGTATAACAAATAAATATAAATACAGGTCAGATTGTGATCTATGCTAAACGGCTTATCGTAGACATTGCATCTTTATTTTTCAATTGATCATCCTTTTCTTTGGAATAATCCAGTTAGATAATTTTCTTGTAATGAATAGAGACAGCATTGTTGAATATTTTTGCGGGGTGGCGTCGTGGTGAGAGCACTAGACTCGCATTCGGCAGGTTCGAATCCCGGCGAAGGCAGATGTGGCTGGAACTTTTTCCTACCGCCTCTCGGTAATTCCTGTACCGGCCATCTTGTTGAGGTTTTCCATGGTTTCCCTCAATAATTCCAGATAAATATCGAGATGGTTCCTTATTCAAGGCCATAACCGCGGATTACCTGTCAAACTCCTGTGCTCAAAATTTGCCTATCTTATCATAATGTCCTAAAATTTCTTCATTCGCCCATTGCTATTAATTAAGTGGAAGTTAAATGTGTGGTAGATGGAAAATAGTAATGGTGCGAATGGCGTCTGTTATTGACCACAGGTTATGACATAAAGTCGAGAAACAGACATTGAACGCATTATTATTTTTATTACTAAGACCACTAATAGTATAGGAGAGCTAACATTTTTGGATAGGTAACGTGAACATTTATGTAACACTTCTGTTGTTATGTCTAAACACAAAGAATCGAAGACCTAGCTGAAGAGCCGCGTGGCCTAACCAAGTCTTAAATTTTTAACTTTGTGAAATTTCATTTGCAAAACAAAGTGCTTGAGACATTTTGAAATTTTAATACCTTCAAATTTAGGATTTAATAAAATAAAAAATAAATAATTCTGATAATTTAGTCGGGTTGCGTAGTAACTAAAACTTGTTTCGAAACCGATACAGTTTCGTTTTAGCTACTGCGCTTGACTGTGACGGTTCTGTTACCGTTCGCAGGAAGGTTGTAATGGAGCTTATATTTTCGGTAGTTTTTATTCTAAGTCTGTTACAAAATTACATGACCGCTTTGTTACAAATTATCGTTTTTGTTTATCAAAAGTCTGACTCTCTATGGCCACCTTTACATATGTGCAGTACACTTGAATGGTAAAGTATAATTTCTGGATCACTTTCGCTCTTTCTGTTTTACAATAGTTTCATGTGAGAGAGAACGAGAGCGAATGAGAATGAATTAAATTATATATTATGTCTGAAGGTTACATCACCGGCTATTAGTTAAAACACTGTAGATACGGTTCATCGTGTTTAGAAGTATTCACGTACTGTACTGTTTCGTTTTACACAGGTTGGTTCAAAAGAATGAGTCTAAAGTTACTATAGATTTGATAAAGTATGGCAATCGATGGACGATTGATATACTTTGTCCCCCGTACTTGTTTTGCCCTCTTGGATACGCCAGTGCTTACGGCGTAAAAAAAGACAGAAGTATATGTTTGCACCTTAATGGTTCGATTGCGATTTTATTCCTATATGCTCGGTATAAAATAAAAGTATATGAATTTCTGTCAGTCGGCCATCTTGGGGCGGTTTCACTGCGATTGATTTTCGAGATATGGCCGAGTGGCCGGTTTGGGGCCAGTATTTTCATTTTAATAGCATTGAAAACAAAAAAGAAAATTTTAATTCATGATTATTGCGCGACGTCATATTGATTAAGTCACAGGTAAGTCCCGCCCACTTATGAAATCTCAATGGTGTAAGATTTACTTTATTAATTAATAATTGAACTGAAATGTTGCCATTTTTTTTGTCGGAAGTTTGAAAACAGTTCTTAAATAAAAAGCAAGTCGCTACTTCAATGCCACTAAGAAAAATATTTTTGACAGGTATTATTTAAAACAATTGTGTTAATATTTTCAATTGCATCAAGTATCATTGAAGAAGTCATATCTTTTAATACATAAAATAGAATCGCGTTAAACTTTTATTGATGTAACTAATTAGACTAAAAACACTTTAACTAATTATAAAATCATTTGTCAACTTTTAAATTTTATTTATTTATTTAAGAATAATCAAAAGATCAACATATATATTTGGTTTAATTAAAAAAAGGATGTCTATATTTAGGTGTCGAAACAAATCATAGACATGATTTGTTTGAAAATAAAATTCTTCGGGGTTTTTTTCTTAAACCGTAAGAAAAAAACCCCGAAGGACTTGGTTTCGTATTATATGTAGGTACAAGCAATGCGGAAAAAATATATAATTAAAAATAAAAGCATGGTTTAATTTTATGAAAATACATTTCAGGCAATACAAAATATCGAAGTTTGTGTTAATAATTTCCCGTTTTATTTACCAAGGAATACGGTGTTTTGTTTGTGTTACCAGTAAAATAACCAAATTGAAACAAAATCTCGTTTTTGAATTAGTGTAGGCGTATAGATAATAATATAGGGCTTGATCTCAAGTTAATATTAAAACTTGTCGAACCACGGAAGCAAAAGCGGATCTACATAGGGGCTTTTAGGACAATTTTTTGAGAGAATTTTAACATAATTATTCTAGGGACAAATTTTATCATTTTTTGGGTGAATTCTGATAGTTTTTCGGATGAATTGTGAAAATTTTCGGGTGAATTTTGACAATTTTTATTGTGAATATTGATATTTTTTTTGGGTGAATTTATAGTGTTATTTGTTCACTCAAGTCACCTTTCAACTCTGATTTTGATGTTAAAAATTAATTTTAAACCTCAATTTAAAAATTCTTAATCTATAACTAAAATGGGACTGTAATAAAGTCCCAGGCCCCAAAAAACTTGCATCTGCCATTTAAGTGTAGATTTTTAAAATGGACTTCCATCAAAAACAGTTGACGGGCCCTGATTTAAGACATCTTGCTGTGAACTAACGGCTGCATCTATCATTAAAAGTCGTGACGACTCATTGTAGTTTCCACATCCCTTGACTTGCAGACACATAATTCACGTTCGCTTGTTTTTGCACCTGTGGATATGTACATTAACCCATTAACGTCCGCTGTGTTCGTTTGAGATTGGTGTTAGGTCTGTCCGTACACGGGGCAACACGAAAACAATTTAAGTTGCCAGGTGATATGTTGACGAGATCGGACAATAATAGTTGTATATCGGCGATCAGAGAAACAGGACATTGACGCGAGACATTTTAGACCACGAGTCGGGAACCTATTACCCGCGGGTCACCGGGCAAGTGACCCACTTTAGTTTCGAAAGTAAAGTACCTATAATATATAAAGATAAATTATAAAACATAAACATGAAACAAACATTTTGAGAATAAAAAAAGAATTGAAAATAGATATACTAAGAATAACATTTTAGTTCGATAACCATGATTATTATCATCATATATATTAATACGCTAAGGTTTAAGATGTTTGCCTCCCTTTTTAGAAAAAACCACACATTTTCTCCACATAAATTATATATCATTTTACAGATAATTGCTTGCTCTACTGACATCGACATCTAAAAAATATATTATTGCTATTGTTTTTGTAAATTAATTAAACTCTGAACAACGTCTGCCATCTGACGGGGTAACGTTAACACTTCGATCTGTCATCTGACCTTCATATTGTAAATACTGCATACTGCAATCTGACGGGCAACGCTGAACAACGCTTCTGCTACTTGCGCCTCTATATGACAATTTTAGTAAAATATTTCTTTTACCACAAAAAGAAGAACGTAATAAGCAGTGTGCAAAATTAGAAACGAATTGAATACCTGCAATCATATTTAAAAAATAATTTTGTAAAGTGATAATTATTATACTTATTTAGTGCGAATAATTCGCACAGGTCACGCTAGTTATACATATAAGTGATATCGAAGAAAACGTTTATAAATAAAGTTCATTAATTAACTATGTGTGTAATTATTTTCTTAATTAAATATATCTTATTATTTAATAAAAGACTGAAAGATCTCTGCGACCCAAATGTCTCTTTAATACTCACATTTTCGTTGATGTTGACCCGCGGTCAAAAAAGGTTGCCGACCCCTGTTTTAGACAGGCAACTCGTGCCTGCTTACGTCACTAATGCCGATCGCTCGTGAGTAACGCCGTAAGCGCATAAGCGTTAGTGACGTCAGACGGTCGAAAGGAAAACTAAAGGAATAAAAAATGTATTTATACTTACAAGTCGTTTTAAGTGCTAGACAAAAAAAAAGGACACGGCGTTATTTGAGTTAGACGGAGCTTATTCCAATGATTTAGTTGCGCGGTTTTGCTTTCATCACCGTATTTCAATGAGAATAAAAGGATTGGCTTTGTATGGGTACAAAAAAAAATCGCTGATTCGGTAGTTTATTTTGTTAACATTTTTTAATTAAATAATTTTACTTATTTAAACGCTTTCTGTATGAAGTGTTTTAATGAACCATAAACTTGAAATTAAAATACGTCGTAAATTATTAGGATGGCCCATTTTTCTCTACTCTACAAATTAACAAAATGCAATAAAATGGGATGATATTATAATATAAAGAATCATCGATATGACTACTTTGTAAATATTTAGGAATCAGTTAAAAGCAGGGGTGGATGGGCTGAACTATTCCGGCCCCGTCAACATGAATACTATATCTTTTAATCGACTTGAAAAAAAGTGAGGTTATATAAATATTCGATTGTATTTATATGTTTGTTTGTCGATTTCTTCGCCGGCTGTGAACCGATTTCGACGATCCTTTTTTTATTCGATAGAGTATGTCTCAAAGTTGGTCCCATATAAATTTGAAAAAAATCGGTTCAGCCACTTGTTAGAAAATTAACAAAATTCAAAGAAATATTGCAAAACGCTGCTCTTCGGTTTCATTAGACACTAAAAAGTTAAAATTAATTGTTTTACCATTCTAACTCTGTGCGTCTGTTAGTTTGTGAACACGATACAGGTCAAACGGATGATCGGATTGGAACCAAATTTTGGGAGGATGTTTGGTATGCAAATATGAAGAGCCCTATTGTTTTTGGGGAAAATTGGCGCATGCGCACAAGAAATATATACTTTAACGGTGTTTTTTATACAATAATACATAACGGCTTATTATTCTATTTATTTTTCAAGAAAATTTCGTTAAAAAATTTTTTTTTCTAAACTTTATAGTTTCGGAAATATTTTGAAAACCAAAAAATCAGCCGCTCTTTTGTTTTATGGATCTGTCAGAAATAAACTAGTTATGCATGCTTTGATTAATTTTTGACGTGGAACATGTTATGTAGGTAACCATGGCAACTAATAGCAAATATTATATTGAATACTAGCCATTACCCGCGTCACCTCACACGATATCAGAAATTTTATTTTCTTTATTATAATCAAATGTCAACATTTTTGAAGTTGGAATGGTCCCGTCGCCCAATTGGCTGGGATTTTTTTTGTAAAATTTAATCTCCTTTAAAAAAGGTTCACTAAAAAGCGAAAAATAACAAAATTTTGACGTCAGCCCCTATTATTACTAAATACTATCACGTTTTACGTACCTACTTAGGTATATTAAAGTGGTGCCGCCCTCAAAACTTTGTTATTTTTAGCTTTTTAGTGACTCTTTTTTAAGGGAGTTTATTTAATTTTTTGAAAAAAATTTTTGTTTAGAAATCCGACACTACCCAAAACTGTAAAGTTTTGACCTCTATAGTTAGCAATGCAATTGGATTACATAATATTGAATTGTACAGACAGGTTTTTTTGACCTATTTCTGAAGTAGTGGTGCAGCCTACTCGGTTTTGTCATGTTGTGTCAGTGTTTTCTAAAAAAAAAAAAAATATTTTAATTGTGATAATATTTTTTGTGAACATTTAGAACAACTCAGTACAAGTGATTTAATAATTTGTGCTTCTTTTCTTGCAAGATAAAAGTGCAAAAATATGTAAGTTCCCAATTATATTTCATATCTATTCCGTTCTTCTATAATTGTTTTACAACGTGTTATATAATTTTATGCAACTATTCGAATGTAACAATTATCATTCAGAAATTATAAGAAACTAATCACAAACGGCATTACTATTGTCATTATAATTTATGACGTTATTATAATTTACTTTAAACAAAATTCTAATTGTTTTCACTCTCAGAGAAAAAAATTATAACTAATATTAAAAATGCGAATGTGAGTTTGTTTGTTACGCTGTTACGCGTAAACCGCTGAACAGATTGCGATAAAATTTAGCAAGGAGATAGATTGTATCCTGAGTAAGGATATAGGCTGTTTGTCTCAAAAAAACAAGGGGTGTAATAGGAGATTAAAGTTTTTATGGAGAACCGATCATTTCTCAAGTTAGGGATATGAAAATTCATATTTAGGATTTTGGTAAGAAATAAAGATTTACGTGTTTCAGCGTTTTTGTAAATTCATCCCTTAAGAGGGTAAAATTGGGGATGATTTCAAAATTCACGCAATGTTGGCAAAAATGTCAAAGTGTATAAACATTGTTTTTTAAAGTGGTACTACAATACAATCGCGTGTGGAGCTAGTATTTAATATAAAATAACTCAATATACATAATAATAGTCGTTTATGTGTGTAGAACGTAATTAATTGTATTTCTGCGAGCGAATCACAGTATCATTACGTTCGAGATGTGTACTGCATTTTTGCACCTATATTATAAAGAGATAAAGTTTGTAAGTTAGGAGGTAATCTCCGAAACTAACTCATCCGATTTCAAACATTTTCTCACCAATATTTAGTATGAACAGAGGTTATATATTATCGCGTTAAAATAAAAGGGCTTTTCGTGGAGGCCAATTTTGTTACGTAAGTCGACGAAAAAACGATGGGAATCTACAAACTCGGGGGAAATCGGACCGAACCGCTGTCAGATGTCCATATTTTTTTGGTTGGAAAGCCTCGTTGCTCAATTGGCTAAAATTTTCAGATAGGTAAAATAACATTTTCATCAAAACATTGTTTTGAGAGAAACTGCGGGCAAAGGTTACAGTAACTATGTACTATTATGATGCTAATTATGATGAATTATTAATTAGCGTTTGCAATAAACAATGGTCTACCTTTTAGCTATTCATAAACTAGATTGGCTGGTTTATTTATTACAAATCAATAACTTTGGGCCATTAGGTATTACGCAACATCAATGATGTAAGAGTACTGCATTTATTTAATTTATTTGAGAATTGAAATTTTACATTTGTATGTGTGATGTATAATTTTTTACCGTTTCTGTTTTTTTAAAAAGGAGTTGATCAAATTATATCTTACGAAAACCGATTATTATTGCAGTTCAAATTCACTTGCAATTTGGCTACAATTAGTTATAATTTTTATCTAGAGCAATCGACGAGACTAAATTATACAGAGTGTTTCAAAAGTCCCGGAACGGCTGAATATCTCAGAGATACTAAATTTTTTTTTTTGAAAAATGTTTCGTATGAAAGTTGCTCAACTCGTTGTAATTAGTGATGTGCCGGATATCCGTATCCGTATCCGCGGATATCCGAGGGAGAAGAAAGATCCGTATCCGTTAGTTTTTGGCGGATCTTTTACGGATCTTTTACCTTATTAATTTTCAATTCATAGATGAAATTTTATATAGATATATAGGTGATTAGGTAATAATGAAAAACTGTTAAATTCCATTCAGATTATTTTTTATTTTTTAAAATCGTATTTGGCACCTTTATATTGCAAACATTTATCGTAGTGAGTACCATACCAATTATAGTACATAACTCAAAGGTACTAAAAAACTATCTTTATATTGAGATATTGCACATCGATCTTTGGAAAGAGACAATCTGTTATGAGAGTTAACTCTTAAAGAGGTCAATAACTTTTTCCCATAACAGATAGTCTCTTTCCAAAGGTCGATGTGCAATATTTACCGCCGCGTACTCTAAGAAAATTAAGGTTCGTATCCGTATCCGTATCCGCGGATTTTGAAACCAAATATCCGTATTCAGATCCGTATCCGCGGATATACATTTTTAACGATCCGGCACATCACTAGTTGTAATGTATTTTTCGGTCACGAAAATTCCTCTCAAGGAGGTGCCCCCGTGGGGGGGGGCAGGGGGTAACTTCGAAATTTTAAATTGCAACCCCTTTTTTTATATTGGTTCGAGTTCTTCGGGAAATAAAAAGCCATCTTTTGTCTCAAACTTTTTTTTTGTTCAAGCTACAAAACACCGAGTATACGGGGTAAAATTTACCGTGTTATCCTCAACCCCTCAAATAAAATTTGTTCATTTTGTAACAGGCCAAGGAATGGTACTCTTTTACTTGACCTTGATAGCAATCTTAAAGACGTTTATCGTTTTTAAAGTGGAATTTGCACAAAATGAACAAACTTATTTGAGCGGGTGAGGATAACACGGTAAATTTTACCCCGTGTACTCAGTGTTCTGTAGCTTGAACAAAAAAAAAGTTTCGGACAAAAGATGTTTTTTTTGCCCGAAGAACTCGATCCAATAAAAAAAATAGGGGTTGCCATTTAAAATTTCCGAGTTATCCCCTGCCCCACCACGAGGGCACCCCCTTGGGAGTAACTTTTGTGACCGAAAAATACATTACAACGAGTTGAGCAACTTTCATTCGCAACATTTTTCAAAAAAACTTTATCTCTCTAAGATATTCAGCTGTTGTTGAAACAACTGTATACTATTTTTTGCACGACTGCCTATAAAATAATATCTGCATTCCATGCCTATATAGCGGTTGTAAAATGACGCTATAAATTAAGACAAAACTAATTCGATTTTACCAATCCAATAGCAATATCTCTGTTAATTCCATATGAATGCAATGGCCTCGGTTGTTCAGCGTCTATAGTCTTTAATTTCTCTTTTGTAGTGATATTGCACAAAAGAATTTATATCCTTTACAAGTGACTTTACTTAACAAAAACGAATTGTAAAGCGACCAATTTCATTTTTGCAGAAGTCGAACATCTGCAGTATATTGCAAATGTCATCTTAATGGTTGCTACAATTAACATTGAATAAAAGTGTTTCACATAAAAGCTTTTCAAGTGATACTCTGTGAATGTGCTGCATTGATATCGTGGGTAGGTTCCAGCGAGAAATGTCCACACAATTACACGTATAATAGTGATTTGCAAAACAGTTCTTTTCAAATAACAGTCGGTACTGTTCTTTAAAAACATGTTAACAGCAGAACCGGTAGGCACACAAACTAGACAATAAAATTAACTTTTATAGTAATTCCTTTTTTCGAAATATTTCACTAAAATTTAATTCATTTATTAAAAATTTAAATATAAAAACTGTTTTTAATGTTAAAAATAAACTTGATAAAATTATTAAAAAGGGAAAAGATAAAATTAATAAATTACAAAAGCATAATGTTGTATATAAAATTAATTGTGAAAATTGTAATAAGAATTATATTGGTCAAACAAAAAGAGCTCTTAAAACAAGAATAAAAGAACACCAAAATAATCATAAATAAATCCCTGACAAACATAATGTAATAACTAAACTATACACAAATTAGAACTTGACCACAAAATTAATTGGGATAATATAAAAATTTTAGATAATGAAACTAATTTTTTTAAAAGAAATATTTCGGAAATGTTACATATAAAATCAAATAAAAATTCTCTCAATGCTCAATTAGATACGGAAAATTTAAGTATATTTCCATGACTACTTAATAAAAAATTGTTTGTATATAAAGTGAATAGGTCATATGCATGTATTTTTTTTATATTTTTAATAGATTATTTAGTCAACCATAATACGGAAAAAAATTGATAATCATTTAAAAATGTAATATTATCACAAGAAAAAAAATATGAAATTTCACATTCAAAAATAGACAGTTTAAACAATCGGCCATGTTGGCGGGCTTATGTGACGTCACGATATATGATGCATGTCAACTTTGATGTCAAATTGTCAATGTTCTAAATGAAGTTTATTTGTTGTTTTCTCTAAATACTGACGTAATCTTACTGTGAGACGACCCAGTCGCCATGGAAACTGTTATTGTAATATACTCTGACGTCACGCTGCGTTTTGAAAATTCGAAAATAGCGCGTTTTTTCTACGTTTCTATTTTATTATTTGTATTTTTTTCAGTGATTAGATTAATAAAATAACCATTACGATATGATCAGGAACTAAAATATATTTCAAAATAAAAATTTAAACCAATTTGGAGTCTCATGCATATGACCTATTAGAAATTAATTATTAATTATTTTTTATATTTTTTAGATCAGTTCTGAATAAGCTCCAAATCCGGATTGAAACAATGTTTTAATTATATTTTTTGTTAATTATTGTCTGAAAAATTGGTCAATAATTTTATTGAAGAGTTCTAATCAGACTTTAATCAAAGATTTGCACACAGACTAGAGTTGGGGAATAAATTCACGATGAAAAAATCACTGTGACCAGCCATCTAAAACGATCACTGTGATCTGACAAGAGGGAACCACGTTCTAAAGTAACGTATGTCACCGCAATCACGACGGTCGCTCCAACCGAGTAGCCGACGTAACGTCCGACCGAGTGTTTGCTCGGTCGGGATCGACGTGACAAAGTCACGGTGATTTTTCACGGTGATTTTTGTGTAAATGGAATAACAGTCACTGTGATCAAATAGTAACGACTTTTCCTATGTCTACCACGAACCTTGAATATAAAAGAATTATTGAATTAAAAAATGTTGAGAGGTGCTGGGACTATGCGCAACAATAGGTAAACCAACTAAAGCTAAGTAATTTCAACGTTTTAAGGCGTGACGTTAAATGGAGCTTACACTGTATAAAGATAAATTTTTGATTTTTTTTAAACAAATTTTTTTCGTCGACTTGAAAATATTACATTTTGCATCGCAAGAGAAAAGAAACATGGATATATTTTCTTCAAAAAAATCGATGTTTCTGCGAGCAGTAAATTTCGATGTGTTTTGTGCATCCCTACGCCGCGCCGACTTTAAACTACGTCGGCAACATGTAACAAGCGATTCTCGAGTATCGAGCACTTAACTTGGTTACCTTCGTTGCCTTGAGAGAGCTACGGAATGACTTGAATAGATGAAAATGTGTCCGACTGTAAAGCAGCAGCAGAGCTAAAGCTAGACGTATACTACGCGTCACGAATCTAAAAGGCTCGGAAGTTAGATGCGAATGCAGGCTTGCGCTTGTATCAGTCTGTTGAAAAACTACAAACTCGCAACTCAACAAAACTAAAATAGCAATAACAACTTGACAATAGCGTACTCGACTGTACTTTAAAGCAGGAAAGCGACAAGTGACAAAGGCAACGAGCGATCACGGCCAATCACCGACGAGCGCACTTTCCGTGCAGGTAGCTGGGAGGTGGTCGGAGTATCAACGGTTCTAAAATGTGCCTTTGCCACGCTGTTTGTGACTAACTTTCGAACCTTTTAGATCCGTGGCGCGTACTTGGTATACTATTTACGCCATGTCGTGCGGTGGTGTTTCTATAAAGGCAACACATCAATCACTGCTATGATGTATTATGCAGATTCCGAGATTCACATCTGATGCACTTTGGTAAAGTTCTATATGTTTGTTTGTACAACGTACCCACATAATGCATATCATATAGTGCACAGAGTGCGTTGGCCACGTTTTCGCAATGCACCGTATTTACATAAACAATTACGAGTCCTTTTTGACCCCCTTTGATCACCGTGACCAGTTATTTTACGGAAGAGGGATTGATGTTACTATAAATAAGTTGTATTCCAAAATTCAGACGTCTAGGTGGAATAGTTTCCAAGATACGTGTGTTCACTGACAGTGACTGACTTAGATAATCATAAAGTAGTTCCAACCTGCAAAATTTTTAAGCCTGAAATCCTATTGCTGAAGATTATTGGTTGTCGCTAGGGATTGTAGGCTGGCAGGCTGAAGATTGGGGACTCGCGATCGTTTGCTAGCGAGGTCACGTGTGACGTCAGTGATGGGGGGTAAGAGCATGGCTTGAAAATTTGCCCTTTAACGGTACAGAAAATTTCGCTGAAAAAGTTTTACTTCAAAAATGTTTTCATATTTTTGCTCAGGCCCTACCTGAGGATAATAATAAGATTACTATTTTATACCTAACTGAAAAGTTTCTTCTTGCTTTTTGAACAGGAAACTTCTTTAAAAACGGGGGTAACCCTGTTCCCCTATGTAACGAAATTTGTCACGAAGGAGACGAGAGAGAATCGCCCATTTTATTAGTTGCAGCAAACCTGCGAAAACAATTAAAAATGTGTCACGAGAACGCATTACAGAAATGAAACTTCTAGTTGGACAAGTGAAAATTGAAAAGAAGTAAAGTGGACAAGTGGAAAAGAGATAGGAAGCTCAATGGACAAGTGGAAAAAAAAGTAAGAGTAAGAAGAAAAGATTCATAATTAATTTTTATCATTTAACTCATAGTTACACGTTCAGATTAACAGACGAAAAATTATAGAGAAAATATGCCTAAATAAAGAAAGAGATTTATATAGTGGGTATTTATAAAAAATCGTGCTATTGACACAACTACTTGTCAGTTATTTAATGTTCGTACCTTCCAAATATGGACTACGTAAATAAAATAAGACTAATCAAGGACAACTCATAGATAATCAAAAATACAGTACATTAATCACAGCGCCGCTGCGGTGTATTATGCAAAGATCGGTTTACTTGATGCACTTTAATAGTATAGACTTCATTATTATCTTTTAATCTTTTAATGAATATTTAATAAAAACAGTTGATATTATGACGACCACATAGTGACTAAACAAATTGGAGTCGTCCTACATTTTTTTAAGTGAAACTTCTTTACTCACGATAGAGCAAGCTCGATTGATGTAACGAAACGCTGAATTCCGATATTAAATTTTACATCTAGTAGAGAGGTCTACTAGATGTAAAATTTAATATCGGAAACTTCTGAGGCATATTTTTCGTACTTCGACCAGAAACCGGGCGCCTATTATAAAGGACATGCAAGAAAGAATTTTAAATTTCGTTTTCAATTTTGCATCTGGCATATTTTTCAGTCTGTATACGATTATAAAAACTTTGTGACTTTACGAGTGGTCCTTAAACGAGAGGCCACTGTATTTATGCTCGTAACTATTTCAAGCATAAGAAATAAATTTTATGAAATATTCAATTTGGCGTTTTTTTTAATGATTTGTTTATCTGCTTATTCATAAACATCCCTACCGTCGAATGTCTGCTGTGGGGAAGGTTTGTAGATTTATTCAAAGCGTTATTCAAAAGCTGCGTTGCATGTAGCGACGAAAGCCCTCTTTAAGCTCTAATGATGTGGTAAAAAGCAACCATGCATCGATTCATTTTGCAAACGTATTCAAATGAATTGAAAAAAATGAAAACACCCACAAAAATCGCCTTTAAGTTTAATTTTGTACAGTAACAAAAATTAAAAATGTAATAGAAATGTTTTACTTTCCTATAGTATACAAAGTACTACATAAAAGTAGCCTTGTGATTGTGCAAAAATTATACAGTATAAAACTCTATATAGCGACACTCAATGGACTGTGTGCACTTTGTGCGGCGTTATTGAAAGTTGTCGTTAAACAGAGAGAAGAAATAATCCATTAAAAGTTTTACTTAATATGTATTTACTCATAATATATAAAATTTACAACTGACCAATAAACATTCATACTATCACAAAGCAGCTATTATTATTTTTTTATATTTTTTAGATCAGTTCTGAAGAAGATCCAAATCCGGATCGAAACGTTAATGTATATTTTTTGTTAATATATTGTCTGAAGAATTGGTCGATAATTTTATTTATTCACAAAGCAGCTGAGCTAAACATTTGTAAGATAACAAAAAAAATTTCTTAAAATCTTCGGTACGCATAGTTTCGACAACAAAGCAACAACATAACAAACGAGTACTGTTTATTGCTTAATGATGACGTATTGTTGTCGTTATTTAGAGTGGATGTATCGTTATTTAGAGTGTATCATTGTATGAGCGACAAGGTAAACCAACTAGAGTTAAGTAATTTCGACGTTTTAAGGAGTTTGTCGTTATATCGAGTGACGTTAAATGGAGTTTACACTGTATTTTAAGATTTTTCAAGTCTTTTGAATCCATAAAAGTAGTTTAAAGTCGTAGGACGCCTGGCAGATGTAAAACAAATTTAATCGACATTCTAGTAACTAAATTTCGCCCTGTACCTAAATTTTGCCCTGTCATCTAGTTGTCACCTTTAACAAAGCAAGCGTCACGCGCTGTCATCCAACGAAATACTAGTAATTAAATTTCGCCCTGTATCTAGATGTTGCCTTCAACTAAAGCCATGTTTAATCCAACGCACACAAACGTAACGACCGCCCATAAAAGTGTCGCGTCAATTGCACGGTTATACTCCCAACCAAACGCGCCATTAGATGTTTCACATAAAAAAAAAATTTATCTGTTATTTCTCTGTCTGTCGTCTAAATCCTGATCTAGTGTGCTGCGACATCGTGCAGGTATATGCCATATAAAAGTCTCAGAAAATATACCGCTACATAATTTGAAGATTTAAATAAAAAAATAACGGTTTGTTAAAATGTCAGTGATCTAATTTGAATTTTAATTTAGTGACGACATACTATCCACAGGATTTGTCATGTTTAATTGCGGTTGTTGTCAACAAATTCACGAGCTATTATTATCTACAGAGATTTATATATAATTATAGGTGCGTATAACGATATTGTCATTCGAGGTCTTCGAAATGACATAATCTTAATTAAATAAAGGGATGGACATTGTTGAATTATCTAAAGGTGGCACTTCACATGGCTATTTGTGTTCGCTATTGGGTGTTTGTTGTATTTGGCAAAATATATGACGTTCAAGACAAACATGCAAATAGAGGCAAATACGACCATCCGCACATGGCAGTCAAATAGCAAACTCACAAACATTTGGCACATTTGGCAGCAGAACGCAAGGTATACAAAATTCCAGGAATTTTAGCATTGTTTCATTGTTATTCAATAGTAATTGTTCCAGTTCTTGCTCACAGCACAGACACAAAAATACTGCATGTCCGTACAAGTTCACGGCGCGTGCGCTTCTGAATATGGCCATTGTGTAAACGGTTTATTTGCGTATTTGCCTATTTGACTCCTTTGATGTGCCTCGAAAAACCGACAAGCGCACGGTAACGCGTATTTGGTATTGGCTTTATTTGTCAAATAGGCAAATAAGGCCAACACTTTGTCAAATAGACTGTCCACACTTGGTAATTGTTTGCCAAATACACAAATACAAATAGCCATGTGAAGTGCCGGCATAAGAACTATAGATAATTCAACGCATAATTTATGCGTGTTAAAAAAGTACCCTATTGCTTTTTATAATTTATTTATTATAGTCCTTAAATGTCAGGACAGTAAAAAACAACAATAGGTAATAATAATACAATTAATTAAAGTTAATATATTATGTCAGTTATATTAATTATTAATTATAATTAGTTATGCACGAAATACATTAACATTTTCGTAAGTGTTTTTAATATTAAATCAGTTACTCATACTAAATGTTAATAGGTACTAGACTTATGTCCGTCTTCTGTATGCAGTGGTATTACGACTCGGGTTACTGTTAAAACTCTCTGGCACTCATTTTGAACATAATATCACAACTCGTCGTAATATAACATACTACGACACTAAGTATACCTACAATCTGTAACTAATAAATCATGATTTATAGATACATATTTAAATTAGTATAAGAACTCTATTAAAAACTGATTTTACAAATAAAGATCTTGATTAGATAGTATCGTAATACTACGTTAGGCAAATGCACAAAATATAATATTGGATTACACAGTGACGGCGCGTAGACATTTCAAATGGGTGTTCTGCGCCGGAAATTAAATTATGAATCACATCCATGTTTATGATATTTTAATTATTGACATTTTTCAAACACTGCTGACAACAAACTACAATATACACTGTAACACTAGTCACTACTGCCATAAGCCGTGTGTAGTGTATCATGTTTGTTCGATATACGTACAGCCGCGTCAAAGCCGTCAAAATGAAATACGTTTATAGCATAATATGACTGCGATAGATGCTTATTTGTGCTAATGTGCTGACAATCAATGCAGCTCAAAGCCGATCTAAACAACACGCTATAACTTGTTAGTCGGGAGTTGCACGTTGTACACCGGAGTTAGATCTGATGATGGCGTTTGATGTGCTGCTTCAGAGCGCAGAACAGCGCCTGAACGCAAGAAAATCTGCCACACAGAACGCCCAAACGAGTTTTTTGGTCTGCCAGTGGCTGCTAAACATTAGCGTCGATTGTGTAGCTACGAAATTATTTCCTAACGTTATATATTGGTTAAATATGAAAAATAAAATAAATAAAAAACTTTTATACCGAGTTTTTAAAACGATTTAAAAAGTATAAAATGTTTTTTTTAACTTGTAGGATTTGAAACGAAAAATGTGGGGTGCATTATTCGTAAGAATTAATTATATGTAATTATTTCTTTTATTATTTTCGTCTTTATTTTAGTATTTTCTCGTATTGTCTTCTAATTCTGAGTTATATTAAAAATTTCAAGTCTCTATCTCATCAGGAAGTTAGTTTAAAATCAATTACAAAGTTTCGCCCGACATACACGAAAAGCAAGTTAATAAAAACGTGGTAATAATAAAATATAATTCATTCTAAAATTATGAAGTATAATACGCGCCACGGGTCTAACAGGCTCGGAAGTTAGTCACGAACAGCGTCGCAAAGGCACATTTTAGAGCCGTTGAGGCTCCCACCACCTCCTAGCTACCTGCACGGAACGTGCGCTCGTCGGTGATTGGCCGTGATCGCTCATTGCCTTTGTCACTTGTCGCTTTCCTTAATTAAAGTACAGTCGAGTACGCTATTGTTAAGTTGTTATTGTTGTATTAGTTTTGTTGAGTTGCGAGTTTGTAGTTTGACTGTACAAGCGCAAGCCCGCATTCGCATCTAACTTCCGACCCTTTTAGATTCATGGTGCGTATAAAATTAAGATTTTGGTAGTACTGCAGCGCTCATAGAAGAAACGTCACTGGTATTGCAGCCTTTTATGCAGATAAAAGTTCAGTAATTTTGAAACAGTTTATGATAGATGCGCATGCGTTAAAAACATCTGATTATATCAGATCAGCTCCGTTCGTTTGCATCGTGAATGCAATAATGCATTGCCATAATATTAGAATGACCTTTTTGTATAATGTAACTTGAATTACATAATATCGGACTTGAAGATGATATATGAAACACATCTTCAGTGTTTTAACAAATACACACACAGGTCGTGTGGAGATAACGACGACATAATGCGTCAGGGATGGGACAATCTATATAAATAAAAATTTAATGACTAATAATCACCGGACACTATTAAAAATTGTTAGTAGAAGTTTTGTTCCAAAATATGTATTGAAGGATATTTATTTGGTTGAGGAACAATTGAAAATAAGCTTTACCAGTGTATCGCTTGTGGCCAACGTTTCGAAAAATATATGATGATGAAAATATATTTTTCGAAACGTTGGCCACAAGCGATACACTGGTAAAGCTTATTTTCAATTGTTCCTCAACCAAATAAATATCCTTCACTATTAAAAATAGAAGTTACTAATCTTGGATCAAATTTATTCGTTAGTAAATTTACTTTCAATGCACCAAGCAAATTATCAGGTAAAATAGTTAGTTGAAGAATAAATACACACTGCACTATACTCCTTGCTCTATTTGTTGAATATTTTGACGTTCACCTGAAAATCCGACCGATGGCATTAGTGTAAACGTCAAAAAAAGTTTCATTAAAATAATAATGTTTCATCCTAACCCCATTGCACACAAAACTTCTACTAACTTTAATGTTGTACAACTATACACTTCACAAAAGGTTAATAAACAACACTGCACTATACTTCTTGCTCTTTTTGTTGAATATTTTGACGTACACCCAAAAATCCGACCGATGGCGTTAGTGTAAACGTCAACAAAAAGTTTCACTAAAATAATAATGTTTTGTCCTAACCTAATTGCAGCACACAAAACTTCCACTAACTTTAATGTACTACAACTAGACAAGGTTAATAAACAACACCTAAATAAAATCACAAGAGTAAACTGTAGCTATAATACTCCACGTTTATAGGTTAGGTGTTATGATCTGTGTGGCGGACATTATTATTTGATCAGACGAATAAATATTTATACCCTGGAAGTAAGACAGAATAGATTTATACCTGCAGTAAACAAAATTATGACTGGTGAATTGAATTATCGATATTTATTCGGAGGAATAGTTACCTGACGAACAAATGAATCGAATAAATAACTAGTTACGTTCGGTTAATATGGAAAAAAAGGATACAGAAAGAAAATTTCAAGTACAAAGAACTCAATGTTGTATAATTATTTAAACAATATCGATTCAACTACTACCGCACTAGATTACCGACCGACATCATGAATTTTTATGTGTGTTTTATCCTGCAAAAAAAACGTAATGCGAATAGTTTTTCCAACGCCTGGAGCCAGTAGCGTTTCCACATTTAACGAATATATTTAATGTTCGAAATAGTGTTATTGTAATCAACGCTAAAGTTGAACAATCACAAAACTCGTGTGTGTTCTGTGCGGCAGACTTTCTTACATTCAGACGCTGTTCTGCGCTCCGAAGCAGCACATGAAACGTCATCGTCACCGTACAACTCCTGACTCATGAGATGTAGCGTGTTATTGAGATCGGCTATCACTGTCATATGCTAGAAGTGTTCAATGTATCTATCTCAGTCAGTCAACACGTTTGACGGCTTTGACTCGGCATTACGTATACACGACTCACGGCTTATAGCGGTAGTGACTAGTGTTACAGTGTATCTATTGTAGTTTGTTGTCAACAGTGTTTGAAAAAAAAAATAATAATTAGACCATCATAAACATAGATTTAGTTCCCCCCTCCCCACTTATTCTCAGCCCGTGTAAGGATGTGCCTCTGGTTGACCCTGCAGAATATGCGTTTAAAATGTTCACGCGCCACCACTGGCCTGGACATATTTTACTATTTTATTTTCTCATCCATTACAGGGTACTATGTATTTTTATTTGTTAGATTGCCAGCTCTGTTTGCGTTCTCTTTAAATGGTTTTTCATCGCTTGTTTTAATTCACAAATCTTGTTCGTTCAGTTTATATTATAATTTTGTATACGAATTACTAGACTGTATATTTTGCAACACATATTTAAAACACTTTAATTGTCTAATATTTTATTTATTGTAGGTAGGTATTTATCAATAATTAATCAATAGACAATCAAACGCTCTTTAAAGCGGAATTTTCTATTACTATTCAAATCATTTTTACTCTATTATAAAGCCGAATTTTGTAATAAATGGAAGGTTTTTGTATTTGAGTAATAAGAAGATTATGAGTAGATCAGCTTAAGAGAGCAATAAGCATATTTTTATTTATTAAAATAAATAAAATGTGTGAAAATAACTTATCCATAGTTTTGATTTTTATTTTTATTGCTGGAATAAATGTGAGTTCTGAAATTCAATGCATTGAGATATTTTGTTTATTGCTCATATCATATAAATAATAAATAAATTATACGTGTTTTCAATCATCAATAATTGTAATAGAAAGCTGAAAAATATATTCTTCAATAGTCAATATCAGTGATAAAAATTCCATAAAGGGTTAATGATAACTTACCATGATAAAGTTCAAATGTCAGCGTTTCATGTTTATAAAAAATCTATTTTTTGAACCTTGTCCGATTTCGGACATTGCCCGATGTGGCTCGGGCATTGTTGACATTGACCGGCCAATGTCGACATTGCCCGGGCATTGTCGACATTGTCCGGATTCCGGACATTGACCGTAACATCTATAAATAGTATAATTAATTAAAAAACAAGTGGGTTTACTTGCTTTGCCGAATAAAAGAAACGAGATCTAAGTTTTCACAAGAGCAATTTATTTATAACGTAAAACATACTGAAAACTTGGCGCCATCTTAGATTTCACTTCTTATTTTCGACAAAGCCGGCAAACCTACTTGTTCTTTGTATGAAACTTGGCCCCATGCTTTTGGTGGGATTTCAATACTTTTTGTGAAGAAATATTGTTACTTAAATATTATCTAGACACAAACATATTTATATACCATACTTCATTATATTGCATATATCCCAGCAGCGACGAGACGCGAGTAGTCTTCGGACGAACGGTTAATGCATTCGAATCGTCGCTCCCAGCACCGGTTAGACGCTTGTGAATTATGGTGATCTCTATATTGGTTAGTCGGTGAATTACCAAAAAATCGTGACTTGGACCCTCGTATTCTGGAAACCATTCCACCTAGACCTATGAAATTTGGGAAACTTTTTGTTTATGGTGACCTTAAACCCCCTTTAAAAATCTGTGATATAACTAACTTTTTTCTGGGATATTAATAGATCTTCACGTTTTGACATTCCAGGAATCATTTGGGACAATCTCTCTCTCTCTCTCTCTGCGTATGTGTGACTGGAACAATGGAACGACCATATTGGTCGCAGTGTTTACCGTTTGTTTTTAATTCAAATTCTGGGATTTCCAAAAAAATGATCGGAAAATCATGTAGGCCTAATTAACTGGGGGAAAAAGTTTGATATCAGCAGAATGGTTTTTAAATAGATTATATGAAGTTTTATTAGGTTTAAATAATTTACTTCTTTTGACGTCAAGTGAGCTACGTCTGACAGAAGAATATTTAATGATGTTTAAAAATGATCTGGGTAACGAATTAGCCTGCGGACAAAAACACAACTTTACTTTTGCGTTGATTAAAATACATGAATGAATAGCTGTACTGGATGTACAGTTGAACTGCATTTAACTTGTCAATCTATCTCCACTAGTATTAGGTAAAATAAATAAAAAAAAAACTTGTTTTAACATTCTTTTAATTTTGCACTAAAAAGTGGAAAATTATTCAACATACAGTGTAAACTCTATTTAACGTCACTCGATATAACGGCAAACTCCTTAAAACGTCGAAATTACTTAACTCTAGTTGGTTTACCTTGTTGCTCATACAATGATACATTCTAAATAACGACACATCCACTCTAAATAACGACAACAATACGTCATTATTAAAGCAATAAACGCAGTACTTGTTTGTTATTTTGTTGCATTGTTGTCGGCAGCATGCGTACCGAAGATTCTAAGAAATTCGTTTGTTGAAATTATCTTTCATATGTTTAGCTCAGCTGCTTATCGATAAGTTATCATATTCTCAGTTGCCCACAAACTTGCAAACTGTGAACATGGCGAGTAAAAGAAAATCTTTTTGTGTTGAGGAAAATGTTTTATTAATACGCGTACGCGCAATAGAGGCGGGAGAAAAGATAAGTGATGTTGGAAAAGAGCTTTGGATTAAATACATATTATAGTAAAAAAGCGAGTGTGCTTTAGACCACACGACTGAAGTAAAACTTCTTCCTGCCATAATTATTTTAAATATGTTTATTAGGAATAATGCGTAAATACCTCAAATTTGCTCATGTTAAATTAATAAACAAACAATAATATGCAGTCGGTTCGTCTCAAAGTTTATCGAACACAATATAACCTCACTCTGTAGCACATATCTACAAAATGTAATTTTTGATTAATTAATAGGCAAAATATGTATATATTTATTAGCATAATTTATACCACATTTAAAAGGATTTATTAACTAATAGGTACATTATTTCCCGTTACAAAGTGCAGCAAAATTCGATGCAATGTATTTTTTATACAAAAAAACAGTTGTTTTCATGTTAAACGTCAAATAGTTGTATTAATGCTCCGTCTTTGTCGCACTCACTAACTTATATCTCCCTCTCAACTTCGATGATGCACTTCCGTAAACGATTTCGTCACGCATCGCGATATGATGCACTTCCGTAAACGATTTCGTCAGGCATTTACCAGCTTACTCCCCAACTCAAGCGTGCCTAAAGAAGTTTTACTTCAAAAATATTAATGGATTATTTCTTCTCTCCGTTTAACGACAACTCTCAATAACGGCTACAAAGTGCAGAGTCCCTTGAGTGACGCTATATAGAGTCTACACTATATTCGATTCTAAAACGTCCATGTTTTTGGAATTAATAAACTGTTTGTAGACACTTTTTCTGGAAATAAAGTTGACTGTTGACTTATTCAAGCTGTATATATATACATTTTATGTTGTTAATCATTGGTACATTAGTGCCCACATTTTTAGACAACGAGACATTTTTAATTAATCACATTGTGTAACTATAACGCACGTTGCCGAAAAAAGTAAGTTAGTTTTGTGGAACATGTAGAAGGTTAAAAAATACAATAACCGTTCTTGTTTCAATAGAACATGCAAACATAACGTCAGACTTTGAAATCTTTAAATTTTAATAATAACTCAAGTCCTCCGGCTTTAGGTTCATCATTAGATAAAATCTAAATTGTATATACAGTGTGAATCCGGTTTCATGAACAATTACGTTCATGGCCATGCCAAAAATAGAAGTATGTGTTTGATTTTCGAATTTTCACCATGTTACTAATAGATAATAAAAGACAAGTTTTTGGATAATTTTTCGAATTTTTTTCTACAAGAAAAAAATTCTCTAAAATTGTTTATTTTTCAATAACATAGAAATAATACGGCTATGGAGATACGTCATCGCTAGACAGCTTCAACTGTAGTAGTTGAATCACACCGACAGGTTTATTAGGGATATAACTGACCTATATACATCTCTTTCCATAACCGAGCAGCGGTGAGAGTATTTTCCTGCTGCCTCTCGCCGAGAAACGGGTATTCCTGTACCGGCCATCCTGTTGAGGTTTTTTATGGTTTCCCTCAATAATTCCAGATAAATATCGAGATTGTTCCTTATTCAAGGCCATGTCCGACTACCTGTCAAACTCTTGTGCTCAGATTTTGCCTACCTTATCAAATGTGTTAAAATTCCTTCATTCGCCCATTGCTATTAATTAAGTGAAAGTTTACAAATGTAAAAAATAACGGGAAGTGTGATAGATGGAAAATAGTATTGGTGCGAATGGCGTCTGTTATGACATAAAGTCGAGAAACGGGCGTTAAACGCATTTTTTATATTATTATTATTTACATCTCTTTCCATAGACATACCAGACTATGACATGACTATGACGCAGCCGTTTTAAATGAAATTATGAATACATTTTTTTTTAATTATATGATGGAAATTTTTTATTTATATTATTTATTTATGTACCTACTATTTAAAGTTTGATCTGCGTGATGGCCCTATTATAGGGAAAATAAAAACTGTAACAATTATTATTATTTTATTCAACATATTTAATAACGTAAGTTTGTAACATGAATATTATTTAATTCAATACATTTATTAATTTAAGTTTTTTTTAACATGAACACTACTTCCCAGTTCATACGCTCCGCTGCCATCTTGCCTCTGTTTCTCCGCATGGCCACCAGAGTACACCAGTGGCGGCGTGGCTTTTTAAGACGTGGCGTCACAAAACAATTTAATCACGGTGACTTTACCCTACTTTCATGTAGTATAATCTGCCTTTAAGTGCAACGTAAAATTAATACCAAGGTAATTTCTTATTTAACACCTGTAATTTTCGGGCCAATACATTTAATGTTAAACGGAGATGATGAATGAGATGTATTAACAAATTACTGATAATTTTCTACACGTAAAATTTGCACATAATGCTAATATCAATTTCGTGAATTTGCAGTCGCGCGTGCGCTCGTGCTATGCATTTAAAATGGATTGATTTTTTTATACATACAGTGTGTAGGACAAGAATTCTTTTAATAATTATAAAAGAAACAACGATTGTTTTTTTTATTATTATTAATCATTTAGCTATCAATCGATCCAATAATAATAATTAAGTATCAAGAATTCTTTTGACTAATGTACATATTTAATTTATAAAAAAACCGATCAAGTGCGAGTCTGGTTCCGTACAAACTTTCAAATTTTCCGTATGTCAGTTTTTAGTTACAAAGAAAACATGGGAAAACTAATCGATTTGGAAATGCTTGCTGTGTTCCGGGCTGTTGCGCTGGTGGCGATTTAAGTAAAATAAAGACCATTGACGCCCTAATTTGACGTTCCGCTGTCAGTGTAAACAAATATACATCAATTTTCCTTATTACATTTTTTTGACACATACTGGCCAACTAAAATTTTTGACTTATCAGCTTAGAAACATGTCGCGATTTCCATAAAAAGTGAGTTCAATAATTCTCTATTACCCACTAGCGACGCTAGTAGGCTTCGTACACACAGCCTATAAGAGGATATGGTGATATCTGTATATTAAAGCTTAGATATGTAGGGTACAGTTTTCTACAAAAATGCACGAAATATTTAACTGTTGATACGCTATACTTTTGTCTGAGATAGTCACGAGTGAGCTACCTTAAATTGAACAGTATGTATATTAATTTATGTCTGTTTACATAACTATAAGTAATTTACAAACATTAAATACTTACATATTTAAATCTCGTTTAAATGGATTTTTTTATAATATACGGATTTGAACATTGATATTTTTGATAGTACAACGTGATTTACTATATCCATTGATCATCGGCTATGTACATACATTTATAATTATTTTTTTATTTATTAGACTAGAATCTAGATTTGTATAAATTTTGAACGTTTGTTTTTATGATGAAATGCTGCTTTGAGGCCGTCAAATATATACATTTTGTTCTTAAAACACGAGCGCAGTAAAAATAAACTATAATTTATGTATATATAATAATAATAATAATAATAATGCGTTTAACGTCCGTTTCTCGATTTTGTCATAACAGACGCCATTCGCACCATTACTATTTTCCATCTATCACAGTCTACATTTTTAAACTTCCACTTACCTAATTAATAGCAATGGGCGAATGAACGATTTTTAGGACATTAGGATAAGGTAGGCAAATTTTGAGCATAGGAGTTTAATCGGCCATGGCCTTGAATAAGGAACCATCTCGATATTTATCTGGAATTATTGAGGGAAACTATGGAAAACCTCAACAAGATGGCCAATACAGGAATTACCGTTTCTCGGCGAGGTGCGGCAGGAAAAAGTCCCCAGCCACACCTGCCCCCGCCGGGACTCGAACCTGGTACCTCCCGAATGCGAGTCTAGTGCTCTTACCACTACACCACCCCGCTCGGTTAATCCATTTATATAGGTAGGTAAGTAAAAAGTAAATTTGGTGCGGGTACTGGATTGATAAAATTATTGTCGAATATTGAAATAGAGATATATTTAATCATTTAAAGGGGTGCATTAAAGGAATGAGTTATTTTTCCCACAAAAGAAAACAAGTTTAAATGCTATGACTCAATGCTTGCATAAGCAAATGTGCTATTTTGCCCTCAAGGTTCTGCACGGCAAACCCATTTTTTTGTAAATTATAATTATATAAATTCTTCTCTATAAATGTGTGGTTATTAATTTGCAATGGAATATATTGTTTTTAAAATTTAGTTTTTTGGTAGCATCTATATTAAAATTGAAATTAAATTTTAAACGAATAATTACAGTAATTATTGTCTATTAGTTATACCAAACACGTACCTACCAACGTAATAAATTAAAATTAACTTAAAAATTATTCCGTATTTATCCGCCGCCATACCTCTATTAACTAAATATTTCTATCGAAATATTTTTTATTTTTAAAAGGTTTTGAAAAAATTGTTGAAATTTTAACCTTGATTTTTTGCTAACATATTATATAAGTACATAATTAGGTAAGCATACTTATTGGTTTTGCTAATAGATTGAATTATCTAAGCAATATTTTAAGAGCTATTTTTTTTTTTGTGTTAAAAGAATTTTTTCACATGCTAATAATGTATTTTTTTGTTCATATACTTATGACTTCAAATTTGAATTTTTTATTCGGACCTGACAAATTATGGGACGAACTTACTTCTGACGTAATAAAAATGGCGACACGTATAGGGCAATAGAAGTAGTATTTTCCACATGTATTGGTGTTAACAATAGAAAATATCTCTCAGTGAGACGCAAATTTTTCACTGAAAATCTATCTATACTAATATATAAACCTGAAGTGTTTGTTTGTTTTGTTTGAACGCGCTAATCTCAGAAACTACTGGTTCAAATTAAAAAAAAATATTTAATTTATAGCCCATTTATTGAGGAAGCCTATAGGCTATATAATATCACGCTACGACCATTAGGAGCGAAGCATTAATGAAAAATGTTGCAAAATGTATCTCAAAAATAAGCTTCTATTTAGGTAAAATGCACTAACTTAATATACTCATATTAGCGTTGTGCGTACACAACGTCGGATGGCTCAATCGGTAGAGCATGCGACTGTCGATATCAGGGTCGTGGGGTCAAGCCCCACGTTGGGCGAAAATACTTTTATTATTTTTTTTCTACTTTGCTTTCTTCTAAGGCTTACATTTAAATTTATTTTAATTTTATTGAATTAATTAAAAAAAATATATTAGTTTAAAAAAGTATAAATACTGCTTTTTATCGACAAAAGCTTTTGAACGGTAACTCCGATCATCATGAAATTTGGACACAACATTCATCTCGGTAAACTAAGATGAATGTGTGTACTCATGTTCCTCCCTTCCCCAATCGTTCTTTTACACCCAGGTGAAACCGGACGGGACCGCTAGTGAATTATAACTATTTGTGGAGTTGGAATGACAAACTTCTGAACTCAAGGCATACCTACATTTATTCGGAAAAAATACAGATAATAGAATTCTGATGCGTTTTGTTGCAATTCCTATAGAAAATCAATTATTATAGTTTATTCTTTATTTATTATATAGTTAAAAAGAAGACTTAGAAAGAAGGTGAACTTCCTTAAAAAAAATGTATCCACTGTGGACTCCATCTTGGATATAACTGTGTCCACCATGGGCGCTAGTTTTTGCCGCCCTGTACAAAAAACGTATTATTAATTTTACCTTAGAATTATAACTATCGAAAAATAAAAATATAATCATTCTAGTAAACTAAAAAAATATAAACTAATAGTGGCAATCGGTCTATCGGGAAAACCAAAACCCCTGTGGCCCGGCCCATCCGCCCCCGTGTGGATTTGTTGCTTTTTCGTCTTAGAATTCATTATTTATTGTTATATTTTCTGTCTAATTATACTCAGTTTTATTGTTTAAGGTAGTACGAGCACCAAGGCAACAATTTTAATAAAAGGCTTGATTTTTTTTTATATTTCGGTAGATGGATGATATGTTTTCATTGATTTCTCCAAAACTAGTCGGTGGAAATAAAAAAAAAACTATTTAAATTAAAGTTAAAACCTTAATAAATTATTTAAAACAAAAAAAATCCGTTGTGCCCTACTAATTAAAAAGATATATAATTAAAAGATTAAATGTCTTTTTAATTAGTCGGGCACAAGGGATTTTTTTTGTTTTAAATAATTTATTAAGGTTTTAACTTTAATTTAAATAGTTTTTTTTTAAATTTCCACCGACTAGTTTTGGAGAAATCAATGAAAACATATCATCCATCTCCCGTTTTACCATAAAGCCAATGTTAAATACGTCTACTTTTGAAGTCATTTATTTATTTAAATAATCGGGCAGCCCCCCTAAAATTTTCAGAATTGGTTTAGACTTAGTCCAACTTCATATAAAAAAAATCAAGCCTTTTATTTAAAATTGCCTTGGTGCTCGTACTACCTTAAAAACAGACAACAATCCTATGCTTAAAACTAGAAAATTTATTGGAGTTTATTTAAGACGTTGCAAGTTTGTTGTAGACAACAAAAAAACAACATATCATCAACCAATTTTGTTATTTAAAAAAAGAGTTGAATTGCTTAGGGTGTTCCTGGAAATTTGCATATAATTTTAAGTTCTATTCGTCAACTATTATTTATTGGCATTGTTTATGAATAATTGTTTGACGTTGTACGACTATTAAATAGGAATTTTAAACGTCAAACCGACACTAACTATTGTTTATTTTAAAGTTTCAAACAAACATAAATTGTAAAAAATGATAAATAATATTTCAAGTGCAATTTTTTTTTGTCTCCGAAAATTGATACTTGTTAACATTCATGATTGATTATCCAATATCACTGCAATAAGACTATTTTTAGCAATCCATAATTTAATAAACATCTCCATGAATGCATTGTTTTTTTGCTACTTAAACGCTTGTAAATTATTTGATTTATGGAAGTTATTAGTTCATAACATATATTTATTAAATCATTATATTATGTGCATTTTATACATCGTTTTAAAAATCTATTTTTTTTTTGAAATTATACTTTTTTTGAGGCACTAATTTTATTGACGTACTTTTCCATTCATAGAACGGTAGGGAGCGTCAAAAATGGACAAAATCGTCCTTACGTAATTAATGATTGCTCCCTAATAGTCCCAGAGCTGTCAAAGATTTTTGGGTAGGTATTGGGAGACGGCGTGAAAATTTGTAATGTCTGAAAGGTAGTGGAACAGTCAATTTTTAACTTTGCGAAAAAAAGTTCTCGATAAACCCTGGAAATTAGGCCAGGCAGTCGGGTAGTGCAACAAAATTTCTCGAATTCGTATAATTTAAATCTTGAAATAATGCGTGATAAAAAATACTGTCCAACAATGACAGTGATCATACTAGTATAAACGATTAATTATACCCATTATTAACGTCATGAAATGATAAAATAATGGCTAAAATAGTACCTATAAACACGTTGAAAAAAAAAAATTATTGTTTCGAAAAAGTTTGCCCCACCCCCTAATCGGTAAAATTTGCATTTACGACAAAAGTTATAAGGAACAAAGTTGTAGTGCTTAAAGCGGCCCCCGTCGCTTTTGTCATAACTTCATCGGCAACAGAATATACCTGTAATGATAATAACTAGAGTGACCTGTGCGAATTATTCGCACTAAATAAGTATAATAATTATCACTTTACAAAATTACTTTTTTAAATCTGATTGCAGGTACCTCAATTCGTTTCTAATTTTGCAGACTGCTTATAACGTTCTTCTTTTTGTTGTATTACAATATGAAGCTCAGATGACAGATCGAAAAAATATTTTACTAAAATTGTCATATAGAGGCGCAAGTAGCAAAAGCGTTGAGCTAAGCCGTCAGATGGCATCATGCAGCGTTGCTGTGACGTTGTTCAGAGTTGCTCGCTGTTTCAAAATTAAAGCCGTCAGATGGCAGTATGCAGTATTGTGTCTGTTGTATTACAATATGAAGGTCAAATGACAGATCGAAGTGTTGACGTTGTTTCAAAATTAAAGCCGTCAGATGACAGACGTTGTTCAGCGTTGCTGTATTTTAATTAATTTATAAAAACAAAAGCAATAATAAATTTTTTTGTTGTCGATGTCAGTAGAGCAAGCAATTATCTGTAAAATGATATATAATTTATGTGGAGAAATTGTGAGGTTTTTTCTAAAAAGGGAGACAAACATCTTAACCCTAGGATGCATAAGGTGAGTCTGCGGGACTCACGCTGTTAGTTGAAGTTGCGTATTATCGTAACCGATAAAGCTACAATATTTTCGCTTTAGGAATGCTTTATTTAAACTGTTTTATAACACCTTCTTTGCACATATAATTACCAGGATTTCCACAAAAAAAATTATAACAATATTTTCACCTGTACCACGTTTGTACATAAGGTGATATATATATGATTTTTGTAGTTTTTGGAACACAGTCTTTTTAATTTATTGTAAGCATTGATTATGACTCTTAACATTTGATATTGGTGGAAAGTTTTGCTGCATAACTTGCATAAATTAAATATAATAACAAAAAAAAAAGAATAAAACTTCGATGAGCAGTCAGCTTCGGTTATGATGGTATTTAAATGATGTACTCGAATTTCGTAATAAACCGTACTAACTTAATTTACCTTATAATAATCACATAGGTACTTTTAATGCTCGATCTAGTTTTTTTGTGCAGTCTTTTATTTTACATACACGATTGCATGTTATTTAAATTCAAGTGTAAAATATTTAATTATTGTTATTGACCTATTTGCAATGGTTTACGTGTCTGGTCAAAAAATCGATAAAAATACTATTTATTTAAATTTCTACTTTGTATATGTATTTAAACAATAATTAAATGCAACCAGTGGCGGCAGCTTTATGCAGAACAACCAGAATCTTAGATACTTCTTACTTTTATAATGAACTAGTGGTCCCGCCCGGTTTCACCCGGGTGCAAAAGAACGAATGGGGGGAGGGACATAAATACGCACGTTCATCTTAGTTTACCGAGATGAATGTTGTGTCCTTTCATAATGATCGGATTTACCGTTCAAAAGTTTTTGTCGGACGTACAAATTTTGAGTTACATTTTGCAATACTTTTCAATGATGCTCGGCTTCTATTGGTCGTGGCGTGATATTATATAATTATTTATAGCCTATAACCTTCCTCGATAAATGGGGCTATCCAAGAATTTTTTTTTTTGAATTCGAACCAGTCGTTCCTGAGATTAGCGCGTTCAACCAACCAAACAAACAAACAAACTCTTCAGCTTTATATATAGTAGTAGTAGTATAGATTACTTTTTCCATATTCCATATTAATATTAGAAAATAGTTGCAGAATCAACAGCCACTGGCAGACCACAAAACTCGAGTTGAGCTGTGCGGCAGACTGGTGCTGTTCTGCGCCTCGAATCAGCTCATGAAACGTTATCATCACATACCCCCGGTGTACACCGTGTAACTCTTGACTCAAGTTATAGCGTGTTATTTAGATTGACTTTGAGCTGCATTCACTGTCAGCACATTGCTACAAATAAGCATCCATCACCGTCATATGCTAGAAATGTTGAATCTATCTCATTCAGTCAACATCTTTATCGGCTGTGACTCGGCGGTACGTATGATACACATCGCACGGCTTATGGCAGTAGTGACTAGTGTTACAGTGTATATTGTAGTTGTCAGCAATGTTTGAAAAAAATTAATACATCATAAACATGGATGTGATTCATAACTCAATTAGCCCCTCCCCCTCTCATTCCTAGCCCGATTGACCCTATTTATAATGTTCACAGGGTCAGTAGTTACTACGGTTTCTACTTGATAATATTGATAAATCTCTGTACCCTGCATAAGACAAACTGCATATATTTTTAGTTTAAAGTAAATAAAAATATGTTAACATAATATGCAGTTATTTTTACACTAAAAATGTATAATTTATCTTTTTAATATTAACTGAACATAAATTCAACATTTTGTTAATTTTGAAATTAGAAGTCAGGAAATTGCAGCTAAAACAAATCTTCTGAAAATTAATTAAAATTATCTCCTTACTCTCTGATGTAATAAAAAAAAATAGTGTTTTGTTAGCTGCATCCTCTATTTAATGATATGAAATTAATAGAGTGAGAAAATTACAAAAATAATTTCGAGTAATTGAACATTTTATAATGCCTTAAGCTCGGAAAGCATTTAAAACTAAATAAATATTTTTTCATTATAATATGCAAATATACGACGCTTCTGCAAGGCTATAGAAAGTGCATCTTTTAAATAAAATAGCTAAGTATTACTGTACCACATGTCCCTACTATTGCACTTGTTATTTTTTAATAGCTAATTCCAATTTAAACTTCACATTTAAAAAACATCGGCCGCAGTGCCAAACCCTGCCGATAAAATATTGTATTACAAAGAGAGACTGCGAATTTTTTGGAGTTCACTCCTTAAGAAACGATTTTGAGTTAAAAGGCCCGGTGTGGAAATTTTTTGAGTAGTAAAATCAATTGGTGTGGCGTTACACTCCACCGCTTCAAGTGTGCCGTTACGCTCGTCCGCTTCAATAGAGACAAACATATATCTGTAGGATTCTACGTGCGAAAGAATGAGATGGAATACATTACACAGCGTATCTAAGAAGTAAACTCCAGTCGTGCGTCGGAGCTGACACACACACTTCTTTTTTTGTGCATAATATATGCGGAGGGTATCTCCGGAACGACTTTTCCGATTTCAAAATTTTTTTCACCAATATTTAGAATGGACATAGGCTATATGTCATGGCGTTAAAATAAATTGAGACCAATTTTGCAACGCAAGTCGAAGAAAAAACGATGGCACTCTACAAATTCGAGCAAAGCCGAACCGGCTACTAGTATATCTATAAAGTTTCTATATTGGGCACAAAAAAAAATTGAAAAGAAGTTTGACCCTGCAGGCCATCCCTGTAACTTCCCGCTATTTTCGAGTTCAAAACGCTCAAAAATATATAAAATATAGCAGGAAGTTTATTTTTTAGCTCTTCGAGCTCAAAAAAAACACTTTGCTACGAAATTTTCGTTCTCGGTATCTCATGAACAAATGAATCTATTTTGATGCGATTTGCGGCAGTCGACGCAATTTTTTAACCTAAAAAGTAATTTATTACAGAAAAATCGATCTCATAGGAATTTTACGAGTAATTTAAAAAAAACACTTTTTTACAAATTTTTCGTTCAATATCTCGTGAACAAATGAGCCGATTTTGATGCGATTGGCGGCGATGGACGCAGTTTTTTTAACCTAAGAAAGTAAACTATTACAAAAAAATCGATTTGATAAGAATTTTACGAGTAATTTTAAAAAATTACTTTTTTCCAAATTTTCGTTCACGTTATCTCATGAACAAATGAACCAATTTTGATCTGGTTTGCGGCGATCGACGCAGTTTTTTAGCCTAAGAAAGTAATTTATTACAAAAAAATCGATCTGATAACAATTTTAAGAGTCATTTTAAAAAAACAATTTTTTACGATTTTTTCGTTCACGGAATCTCGTGAACAAATGAACCGATTTTGATGCGGTTTGCGGAAATCGACGCAGTTTGTTAAGGAGAAGAGCTGATTAGATTTTGGAATTAATCGGTTTAGTAGTTTAGAAAATATTTTACAAAAACAAATTTTTAGAAATTTTTGAAACTTGTTTTTTTAAGATTTCTCAAATTTTTTTGGGCCGAATCATTTCAAATTTTCAGGAAGTCTAAGTTCACCAAGATTACGTCAGATGCCGCAAACCGCGTTTCAATCGGACACTCCGTTCAAAAGATATAAAAGGTTTACATACATACACACACACACACATACAGCCCTACGGACATCATCGCCAAAATAGTTTCAATAGCTTCCTAGGACCTCAAAACGTTGAGATCTGGCGAAAACTCGATTTTCGAAAATCGGGGTGAAACCAATAACTTCCCGATTTTTGAAAAAAAAAAAATTTTTATTTTTATAGCGGGAAGTTAAAAAATTTTTAACTCCTACAAAACAGTTTTATTTTTTCCTATTTCAATAATAATTGACAATGTCAAATTATTCAACAATACTTAAGTAGTTGTCACTAGTTGGGGATAACATATTACCAAGTGGGGCGGCGTAGTGGTGAGAGTACTAGACTCGCATTCGAGAGAGGTACCAGGTTCGAATCCCGGCGGAGGCTGATATGGCTGGGACTTTTTTCTGCTGCCTCTCGCCGAGAAACGGTAATTCCTTTATCGGCCATCTTGTTGAGGTTTTCCATAATTTTCCTCAATAATTCCAGATAAATATCGAGATGGTTCCTTATTCAAGGCCATGTCCTAAAATTCTTTAATTCGCCCATTGCTATTAATTAGTTGAAGTTGGAAAAAATGTAGCAAATAACGGGAAGTGTGATAGATGGAAAATAGTAATGGTGCGAATGGCGTCTGTTATGACACAAATTCGAGAAACGAACGCTAAACGCATTTTTATTATTATATTGTGGATAAACATTTTGAAAAATGGTGCAAAGTTGTTCGTAATTATGAGAAACGTTGAGATTTTAACGCCATAGTCCTAGGTCCTGCTATCCAACTAACATCAATAGTGTATGTGCCTACCTACTATAGTGTATACTGTATGATAAAGATTGTGTTACATTTCGTGCGTTAAATTGTTAACACCTTGAAAACAGATTTGTTGAATGCTGTTTGTTTATTTAATCTATTATTATCAGTTATTTTTTATAAGGAAGATGTAAAAAAAAAACATTTACTTTTCAATACAGTCAATTGATGCTAAATTATATACAGTGAATGACATCTTTTCTAATTATTTCTTGTCTACTGGTATAGTAGAAATTGCGATCCATTTTATTAAATTTTGGTATCGAAAGTATATCTGCGTCTCTTTTTCGAAGTAATTCCTTGGTTATTCCGACAATATAGCATTGACTATATCTCTCTTTATGAAAAGTCTTATGTCTTTAACCAAATATTTAATAACTAGCTTGACCTGTGCGAATTATTCGCACTAAATAAGTATAATAATTATCACTTTACAAAATTATTTTTTAAATATGATTGCAGGTATTCAATTCGTTTCTAATTTTGCACACTGCTTATAACGTTCTTCTTTTTGTTGTATTACAATATGAAGCTCAGATGACAGATCGAAGAAATATTTTACTAAAATTGTCATATAGAGGCGCAAGTAGCAAAAGCGTTGAGCTAAGCCGTCAGATGGCAGTATGCAGTATTGTGTCTGTTGTATTACAATATGAAGGTCAGATGACAAATCGAAGTGTTGACGTTGTTTCAAAATTAAAGCCGTCAGATGGCAGACGTTGTTCAGCGTTGCTGTTAATTAATTAATTTACAAAAACAAAAGCAATAATAAATTTTTTAGTTGTCGAGGTCAGTAGAGCAAGCAATTATCTGTAAAATGATATATAATTTACGTGGAGAAATTGTGTGGTTTTTTCTAAAAAGGGAGGCAAACATCTTAACCTTAACGTATTAATATATATGATATTTAATAAATATTTGGTTGGGACAATTATATATAAGCCTAATTTTCTCTGAAGATGGCAATAAACTTTTGCCGAAACATTAGAAAATAGCAAAAATAAAACAAAAGTACTTCTTTTATTTGATCCTTAAGCTTCTATAATTTTCCCAACCAAATCTTTCCTAATATATTAAAGAACCTCAAAACTCCAGAACCTCTGAACCGATTTAAAAAATTCTTTTATGTCGGTAGACACATGGCCTTTGATTTTTTTTTTGTATCTAGACTGACAGACTGACGGACAGCGCACAGGCTAAAATGTCAATCTACAAGCTTGAATAAGTGTTTAATCCATAAATTAAAAAAATGTCAAATGTCTGGTAATATATAATACCAACAATTACGATAAATAGTCAACAAATAATACGGCAATGCGGTGGATCCGAAGGCTCCACTACTGTTGTATTACACATTTCAATCGCGTGCGGAGTCGCGGGTAGTTATAGAATAAATATAGAATAGCGTAACCCGTCAGGTTTATATTTAAATGTGAGTAAATCATATTTAACTACATCCTACTTTAAGATTAAATTTTTTTTGTTCTGTCTTAAAGCAATTTAAGATATAAAAATTACGTAAGAGAAAATAATTCAATAATATATTTCAAAAAATTCGCGTCACGTTTTGTTGCATCGCGGTCGGTACAGCGTACTGCACGCATGTGGATACAAGCTATATACAAATTATGTTTTCATTAAAATAAAATACTGGTAGTGGTATCTATATTTAAATAAAGACCGATTCACACTCATTAACGTATCAGAATAGTTAAGACTAATACCTAGTGAATTGAAACGGTACGACATCTGGTGATAGAAATTTAGACCATAAACACACCACATTTTACATGCTGTTAGTAATCCGAGAGTCACACTTTAATCTCACCGTAGCGTCTTAGCCGCTCTCGCGTATATTAAATAGAAACATGGTATACCTAATAAAAAAAAAAATTATTTTATTATTTTCTCCTTTTTAGTTAATAAAAACGTGGTAAAAACAAAAATACTGTGTAAAAAAATGGGTCGAACCCGCGACCTTCGCATTGTTAGCACGACGCTCTAACCAACTGAGCTATGACCGACGATTGCTAGGTGCCTTACAACAGTAAAATAATAAGCAAGAATGAATTATATGTATTTATTAAAATTTCCTTTATTATATTCTTCTTTATTTTAGTATTTCCTCCTATTGTCATCTAATTCTGTAGTAATGTTAAAAATTTCAAGTCTCTATCTCATCAGGAAGTTAGTTTAAAATCAATTACAAAGTTCCGCCCGACATACACGAAAAGCAAATTCATATAAAGGTATGGTAATAATAAAAAAATATGAAATTTAAATTATGTAGTGAGTGTGCATCATGCTTAATAAATAATCATTTATATTTTTTCTTTAGATGTTGAAGATGATGCCATCAAATTAGTAAGAAACCATTAATTATATTATGCTCATATACAAGACATAATGGTACCTAATCAAATTAAAAAATGAACCAGTTCTATATGAGTGTGTACGAAATGCTTAAGTGAATCATATTTTATTTTATTTAACAATAAAATTAGAAATTACTAGTGTGACCTGTGCGAATTATTCGCACTAAATAACTATAATAATTATCACTTTACAAAATTATTTTTTAAATATGATTGCAGGTATTCAATTCGTTTCTAATTTTGCACACTGCTTATAACGTTCTTCTTTTTGTTGTATTACAATATGAAGCTCAGATGACAGATCGAAGAAATATTTTACTAAAATTGTCATATAGAGGCGTAAGTAGCAAAAGCGTTGAGTTAAGGCGTCAGATGGCATCATGCAGCGTTGCTGTGACGTTGTTCAGCGTTGCTCGTTGTTTCAAAATTAAAGCCGTCAGATGGCAGTATGCAGTATTGTGTCTGTTGTATTACAATATGAAGGTCAGATGACAGATCGAAGTGTTGACGTTGTTTCAAAATTAAAGCCGTCAGATGACAGACGTTGTTCAGTGTTGCTGTATTTTTTTACAAAAACAAAAGCAATAATAAATTTTTTAGTTGTCGATGTCAGTAGAGCAAGCAATTATCTGTAAAATGTTATATAATTTATGTGGAGAAATTGTGAGGTTTTTTCTAAAAAGGGAGGCAAAAATCTTTAACCTTAGCGTATTAATATATATGATGATACCTTGTTACGTGTGAATACACAGCTATTATAAAGAATAAATATTGTGGTCATGTATGTAACTAGTAGTCCCGCCTGGTTTCACCCGGGTGCAAAAGAATGAATGAGGTGGAGAGACGTGAGTACGCACGTTCATCTTAGTTTACCGAGATGAATGTTGTGTCCAAATTTCATGATGATCGGAGTTACATTTTGCAACATTTTTTATTGATGCTCCGCTCCTATTGGTCGTAGCGTGATATTATATATGGACTATCCAACAAAAAAAAAACTTTCAGTTGGAACCAGTAGTTTCTGAGATTAGCGCGTTCAACCGAACAAACAAACAAACTCTTCAGCTTTATATATTAGTAAAGATTACTACATGAAACATTGTTTATTTACTCTGAGCGAAGGCAACAAAGCATATCGAAAATATATCTGTGACTCTTTTTTCGAAGTAATTCCTTGGTTATTCCGACAATTTATATTAGCATTGGTTGTCAAAAGCCTTATGTCTTTATTTATGGCGTTAGCCAATCAGAACTTCAATGGTTCGATTGCGATTTTTAACCGACTTCAAAAAAGGAGGAGGTTCTATGTTTAACTGTATATATTTTTTGTTTTTTTGTTTTTATTTTTTTTATGTATGTTCACCGATTTCTCCGTCAATTATGGACCGATTTTCAAATTATTTTTTTTTATTCGAAAGAGTGCACCTCAGAGGTGGTCCCATCGGAACCAAGTCAGGATCTGATGGTGGAATCCGGAGAAATCGAGGGAAACTCTCAAATTTCAAAGGCACGCATACTTGGCCTACCCATTGCAATACTTTATCTAACACTAAAACGAGAAAAATAAAATATTTTTAACAAAAAAAATTGAACCGACTTCAAATACTTAATATGCACTAAAAAGTAAAACATAATAATTATTGTTATTTTTGGAGTCGGTGTCAGCCAAAATGAAATCTATTCCGAGAACTAGAGACATGTAAGATTTAAATTGCTACTTTCGAATTCCGATGTGACACCGACTCCAAAAATAACAATAATTATTATTTTTTACTTTTTAGTGCATATTAAGTATTTGAAGTCGGTTCAATTTTTTTTTGTTAAAAATATTTTATATTCCTATGCTCGGTATATAATAAAAGTATATGATAAGACCAAACCTATATTATAGGCAGATACGTATACTTCTAAAGCTTTTAGACTGAAATTATTCTGAAATTTACTCAGGCTATTAGGAAAAGGTCAAAAAATCGGTAGGATAATTAAAAAGCAAATGCAGATAACATGATCTTTCAAAACAAGATGGCGTAATATGAAAATTAATAGTCTGACAACGTTATTATTTTATTGTATAATTTTCTGGGACGGTATAATATCCAGACGTACAATTTAGACTTTGCTTATATAGAGGTGATTATTATATTGCGGTGTGCCAACTGCCAAATATTACGATTGTATTTATAGCGTTGTCGAAATATTTATTCATCTTAAAAGATCGCACATACTACACCTGCACGAACTAGAAAATTATGTTCATGAAGGTATCCGCGTCTATTTAATAGAGAAGACCAGCACCTGTCAAAGCAACGGCCGATTAAGCAAATCGTGTCGATCGAGGTACTATTTCCACCTGCAATTTCCATCTTTTAAAAAGTTCAGTAGCTAATAGAAAACACGGAAAACGCCGGTATTTTTATTTTTCATATTTAGTTGATTATTTCATTTTCATCGTGTAAGGTATTAATGTGATCATTACCAGTCGGGATTCAGACTCAGTACCTTCCAAAAATGATAATCACGCCACTAATATATCTCCGGTGTACATCGTGCAATTCCTGATTCACAAGTTAGGTACAGCGTGTTATTTAAATCGACTTTGAGCTGCATTTACCGCCAGCACATTAGTACAAATGAACATCTATCGCTGTCATATGAATATATCTTATTCAGTTAACATCTTTGACGGTACGTATGTCGTACATATATATGACTAGCGGTCCCGCCCGATTTCACCCGGGTGCAAAAGAAGGGACATGAGCACGCACGTTCATCTTAGTTTACCGAGATGAATGTTGTGTCCAAATTTCACGATGATCGGTGTTACCGTTCAAAAGTTTGAGTTATATTTTGCAACATTTTTCATTGATGCTCCGCTCCCATTATATAGCCTATATAGTTTAGTCAATGAGTGCTCATAAGGGGCATCTAGATGGAAAAGTCGAAAGCAGAACATTTGACTTAGGAACTTTGTTTGGACTAGTTAGGAGATAAACATACTAAAAGTCCTTGCCCCTCTGAGGTACGCCCGAAGGGGGGGAGCACAAAGAAGGTCCCGTTTTTTGGTTTTTTGCTTTCATCTCGAAAACGGTACGTCGTACGAAATTTTGTTGTAATACATAATGAAAGCTGATAAAATTCTCTACAACTTTAGCTTTCACACTTTTTATCTATCTCCAATCTTTGCCTAGCTATAAGCTCCGAAAAATGGTCGATTTTTAAAAATGTGTTAAATTCTCTGTAGCACATTGTAACAATACGAATTTGTCAAAATCATTTCGTATCGCTCATCCAAACTATTAAAAACACCCACACACTATTAAAAAATAACATAAGCTTTAACCTATTGAAGGCCCTGGGCACATTAGGATTATGGGGCCCCTATGACCTTAACAGAGCACTATTTTGTTAGAATAGACAAAGAAAATAGATAAACAAGGTTCTAGATTCTAAGTCGAGGAATGTGATATAAAATGCATATATTTAAAAGGATCACGTTCCCCATTTTAACATGAAGGACACAAAAAAAATAAGTATATGAAAAATAGTTCACTGATGATTTTTGTTTAAAACAGTTTAGGTACTTAGTATACCATTAAACTAGGGGGTCCCTATCGATCGCGGGGCCCTGGGCACGTGCCAGAGTGCCCAGTGGGAAAGAGGGCCCTGTGTGGAGGTACTCCCAGCTTATGTTATTTTTTAATAGTGTGTGGGTGTTTTTAATAGTGTGGATGAGCGATACGAAATGATTTTGACAAATTCGTATTGTTACAATGTGCTACAGAGAATTTAACACATTTTTGAAAATCGACCATTTTTCGGAGCTCATAGCTAGGCAAAGATTGGAGATAGATAAAAAGTGTGAAAACTAAAGTTGTAGAGAATTTTATCAGCTTTCATTATGTATTCCAACAAAATTTCGTACGACGTACCGTTTTCTAGATGAAAGCAAAATACCAAAAAACGGGACCTTCTTTGTGCTCTCCCCCTTCGGGCGTACCTCGGAGGGGTAAGGACTTTTAGTATGTTTATCTCCTAACTAGTCCAAACAAAGTTCCTAAGTCAAATGTTCTGCTTTCGACTTTTCCATCTAGAATTATTCGTTGCTTAAGCTAATAGTCTTCCTCGATAAATGGACTATCCAATAAAATTTTTTTTCAGTTCGAACCAGTAGTTTCTGAGATTAGCTCGTTCAAACAACCAAACAAACCAACTCTTCAGCTTTATAGATTAGTATAGATACACACAGCTTATGGCAGTAGTGACTAGTGTTACAGTGTGTATTGTAGTTTGTTGTCAATAGTGTTTGAAAAAAGTGAATAATTAAAACATCAGAAACATGGATGTGATTCATAATTTAATTAACCCCCTCGTTCATTTCTAACCCTGCAGAACACCTATTTTATGCCGCTGGATCACCTGTAGGATAAAATACTGTACCTACGTCGTGTGTGCAGAGTTGTATGTTATTAAGAGCAAATATGACGCAAACCGACTTGGAACATGTAAATTTGTGTTTCTATTCACACATACGTTGAATACCTACATATACATAATATTATAATATATATATTATATATACATATATATACAGGGTGTCCCATTAAGAATGGGACATATAGAACAACCGCAGATTCTCCAATTCAAAATAAAACGATTAAGCGAAATATGCTTAGATAAAATGTTACTCGTTTCCGAAATACGGGATGTTGAAGTTGAAAACTGAAAAATTATTAATGTCCATAATTTTTTTAATACACCGTATAATTTTACTCAAATCGGCACACTTGTTAAATATCATAAAATGCACCTAACAATAAAAAAATTAGTTCAGTACGCTCTACCAGTGGCGTACGGCAGGAGTAAGTAATGCTTGTACCCCTTCTAAATGTTACGCCGCTGTCTAAATTTTAATTTTGACTATAATTTTAATTTTTTTATATTTTCTAAGTCAATAATGTACACTTGTTAGTTTGTTGTAAAGTCATTGGTTTTCGAGATATTCGCAGTTTTTTTAAGACAAAATTGTAAAAATGAATATTATTAATAATAATACAAATAAAAAGTACATGTCTATCTATCTTTAACTGCGAATATCTCGAAAACCAATGACTTTACAACAAACTAATAAGTGTACATTAATGACTTAGAAAATATCAAAAAAATTAAAATTATAGTCAAAATTAAAATTTAGACAGCGGCGTAACATTTAGAAGGGGTACAAGCATTACTTACTCCTGCCGTACGCCACTGGTAGAGCGAGTAACATTTTATCTAAGCATATTTCGCTTAATCGTTTTATTTTGAATTGGAGAATCTGCGGTTGTTCTATGTCCCATTCTTAATGGGAGACCCTGTATATATAATAATAATAACGCTCTAGAGTCATTAATCAACTATGTACATCTCAAACGGGATGTTATATTATTACGTACATTATATTAATTATATAGGATGTTTTATAATAACAGAAAAAAAAATTTAAGGGTTGGTGGGTGCAATCATTTTACGAGAACTCGCTAACCAATAACCAAATACAGTAGAACGCCGATTATCCGTGTTAATTGGGATCGGGGTCGATTCGGATAATCGAAAATTCGGATAATCGGACATAGACTGGTAATAAAGAAAAACGAACGAAGAGAGGGAGGAGCTCACATTTTACGGAAGCCGCGCGACGCAAACCATGTAGTGTTTTGCCTCTAGCTTTCAACCATACAGTTGAAATATATTTTGGACTCCAGCGAGTTCCAACTTCGACGTGTGCTGATACCATTGTAGCGTCTACACGGCAATTGTCACTCGCATTTTTGTATTCTTGCGTCCCCACAAAACTTGTTTTTATTGAAAAATTACTTGGTTTTATTTTTTTATATTACGCTTAGGATCGATTCGGATAATTGGCGATTCGGTTAATCGGTGTTCGGATAATCGGCGATTCGGTTAATCGGCGTTCGGATAATCGGCGTTCTACTGTACACACTTAACAGTAGCGGCGCATAAACATTTTAAACGGGTCTTCAGTAGGATCAACCGGAAGTACCTCCTAACACAGGCTAATAATCTATGTTTATGATATTTTTTTCAAACACTGTAACACTAGTCACTACTGCCATAAGCCGTGTGTTGTGTAGCATGTACGACATACGTACCATCTAAGGTGTTGAATGCGATAGATTCAGTGAACACTTTTATAGCATATAACAGTGATAGATTTTATATGAGCTGACGGGAAATGCAGCTCAAAACCGATCTAAATAACACGCTGTAACTTTTGGTCAGGACGACTACGTTTTAGTATTTTTTTAATTCTCGGATCCTCTAAGAAAGACCTAAAAATAGGCCCTGTATAATAAATATCTAAATTTGAAATGATTGACTTACTTTTACGTAAAAAATTCGTATTGACGCGACTTCATAGGTCTCTAAATCTCGATTTTGAACCTTAAGGCCCCTTTGTAGGGCCCCTAGAAAAATCTAAAAGGGTTCAGAGTTGAATAAATCTTAATTTGAATTCGATTACTTAATATTATTTTAAGTACCTACGACGTAGTCGTATGTAAAATTTTGCGCAGAATCCGAATATGAAATAAAAAAGTATGGTTCCCATTTAAAATTTCAAAGTGTGGCCCTACCGGACTCTTGAGAGTTCTCGGACCCAAAATTTAATTTTGCCATTCGATAGACAGGAAAAAGTTATTAAAAAAACCATTTTAACATTTTTGTCCGGCTTACCGGATAAGAAACATTAAGCCTTTCAGGGACTTTTGAAACACCCGGTATAAGTATAGTTAATACTTAATAACTTATATCAGTGATTCGGATGATACCTCCAATAGCGACGACATTTAAATCCAAGGCTACAAAATGTGTATATAGTTATTGAATCCGGAACTTGTATTAACGATGAGCCATTGCTCTCATTAAAGAAAACTTCAAGGCTTACATTTTGTGTTCTGAGTCGTGTATTGTATATGCATAATATTATGAAAATTCAATATGATACTGATGGGTATCTACTAGCAGTGGCGGCGCGGCAATATTTTAAACGGGTGTTCTATATAGAGTCAACCGGAGGTACCTCCATAACACGGACTAGTAATGATAGGGAGGGATTAATTAAATTATGAATCGCATCCATGTTTATGATGCTTAACATTTTTCAAACACCGTTGACAACAAACTATAATATACACTGTAACACTAGTCACTACTGCCATAAGCCGTGCGTCGTGTATCATGTATATGTATGACGTACGTACCGTTGCGTCAAAGTCGTCAAACGTGTTGACTGAATGAGATAGATTCAATGAACACTTCCAGCGTATGACAGTGATAGATGCTTCTTTACATTAATGTGCTGATGGTAATTGCATCACAAAGCCGATCTGGGGTCAGAAGTTGCACGGTGCATCACACCTGAATGCAAGAAAGTCTGCCACACACACACGAGTTTTGTGGTCTGCCGGGGGTTGTTAAATATGAGGGTTGATTGTGTTAACTATTACACTATTTCTCAACATATTATTGGTTAAACTAGTCAAATATTTTTGTCAATATATTATAGTCTGAAAAAATTGATCGATAATTTTTTTTTTATTTGTTTGCAGAGTTCTATTCAATAATTCTGACGTTAATCAAAGATTTGGTTAAACTAGCTTTTACCCGCTGCTTCGCTCGCGCCAAGTTTCATGTTTATAGAACAGTCAGTCATAGTTTCCTTTTATATATACAGATTATGACTTTTTAGAATGTCTTTGCTATTCATGTGTAATAAATTTCAAAATTGATGATATTCACGTGATTAACGTCCCGACAAACCTTGCGAAAGATATCCATGTCGATTTTTAGATTATTTATCTCTTTACACCTTTAAGGGGTTGTTTTTGAAAAAGCACGAAACAAGTGTTTATTTAGAAGTAATCCTGCGCATTTTCGAATTGATGCATCTATCTTATATGATTTCTCTATTCAAATTTTGAATCTCCGTTACACCCTATTAGGGGTTGAATTTTCAAAAATCCGTTTTTAGTGGACACCTACGTCATAATAACTATCTGTGTGCCAAATTTCAGTCCAATCCGTCAAGTGGTTTGAGCTGTGCGTTGATAGATCAGTCAGTCAGTCACGGTTTCCAAATATAATTCATTCCAAAATTATGAAGGACCCAATGGTTTGGTTGTTCTGCAGCTCTCATTGAGGAACCGCCACTGATTTCAAACCTTTTTTCTGTTGTGGGAAAAAAAGATACCTACACCTAATTACGCATTCATGACACTAGTTTAAGAACCTTTTACGTTCTGTGAAATAATTTTCTACGGAATTTCTTTCAGATTAAATTTTTAATTAAAATTTTCCAACTGTGTTACTTAATTAAAGTTGTATAGCAATACTTATTTTTTGCTTATGGTGAAAAAAAGTTTGAATTACACTTCACAGAGCTTGAGAATTCATTAACAAGTACAAAGATTCGTGTTCAGTGTAATTCGACGCTGTTTGGTTTGTAAAAATTCAACTCGATAAATATTTTAACATCAAAATGTTTATCCATAAATTCCTATTTTTTTTCAAACAATCTCAAATTGAAACGATACCTTCCCTACCTATATTTAAGGAGGTTGATGCGTTACAGTCCCAATCAAAAGTAAGTCGAATTCTAAATGGGAACTTTTCCATAATAAATTTTTACAAAAGTTTATAAGTCGATGATACCAATAAATTATTGTCTAAAGGCATAAATAAATAATTTTTTTTAATATTAATTATTTCAGTATTTTACTTAATGGACTAACTTTTGAATTTTTTGTACAAAGTTGGGTTAGAAAAAATAAATTTATGTAAATATCTGTATTTTACATATTTTTTGCAGTAAATAATTAAAAGAAAGAAATTATAAATAATAAAAATTAAAATTAAATCGTTAAAAAGTTGAAAATTCAGTTAAAATTGTAAAAATTGTCAAGAATAAAAGCCCATAATCGAAAAGTGCTAAGGTTTAATTATTTTTTTTAGTTAGTTTTCGGAACTGCTGACATTATTTGGTTATTTGCAAAAAATTAAAATGTACCGTTTGCATGCTAGGTTGACATATTTTCCATAAGACAACATGTAAAAGTTTTTTTTAATTTTTAACTTTATAAATCTTTGAATTTTTTACAGAAAATTTTGTCATAAAAAAACTTTATTTCAGATTTTTTTCATTATCTTCGTAAAATGGCTCAACCTCCTTAATTTGAAGTCGGCGCACAAATATTAGGGCATTTGACACCATAAAAAATAACTACCACGAAGTGAGAATGAAGGTGATGTTGAAAATACAGGAAACGTTTAGGTTGAAAATACATGAGTTCTATTGTATTGCTTAATATTAGCGGGAAAAATCTATAAAATTGCACGTAAAATTATTCGACAATAAAAACATTTCTATAAATAATACTAACTGTACCCGCGGCCACGCGTTACTGCGGCTCAGTCTGGTTTGCGTGTGTTTCTGCTACGTCCAACAGATGCCGCTCCCGTTGTTAAATATTTAGTACAGCGTGTGTTGCTTTGTCCAACAAATGACGCATGTTTCCCCTGTCACAACGTTGTGTCAAAATTTCAAAGCAATCGGTGAAGAACTTTCAAAGATTTTTAATAGTAATAATGCGTTTAACGTCCACTTCTCGACTTTATTTCATAACAGACACCCTTCGCACCATTACTATTTTCCATCTACCGCACTTCCCGTTATTTTATACATTTTTTAAACTTCCACTTAATTAACAGCAATGGACGAACGAAGAATTTTAGGACATTAGGATAAGGTAGGCAAATTTCGAGCGTTGGTGTGTGACAAGTAATTGGCCATGGCCTTGAATAAGGAATCATCTTGATATTTAATCTGGAATTATTGAGGGAAACTATGGAAAACCTCAATAAGATGGCCGGTACAGGAATTACCGTTTTTAGACGAGAGGCGGCAGTAAAAAATCCCAGCCACATCTGCTCCCACCGGGATTCGAACCCGGTACCTCCGGAATGCGAATTTAGTGCTCTCACCACTACGCTACACCGCTCGGTACTTTCAGAGAGTTGCGATTTTGAACAAACGATCATTACTATTGCACATACCGCTAAACTAGCGGTATGTGCTTTATTATCGCATTGTGCGTCAGAGCTGACTTTCGTTCATATAAGAAGTTATATCTAAGTTAATTTCACACGAAATCCATTCAAGTTGAAGCTTTTTGAAAAGAGGAGATTCTGATCTATAAAACAGAACCATTTTTAAATCAATTCGAGTTCATAAATGCTATTAAAATTGTAATTGAAAATCACAAACAGCAGTTGTCGGTTGGTCTGTACGTATGTACGTACGTATGTACGTCACGACTCTACAGATCGCAATTTTGGTCGGATTGCCTTGGGTTATATTTTATTCACTTTGTTTACTATCAGAACCCTATTTAAATTCACTAAAATGTGTTCAGTAGTTTAATTTTTATATACAGTTTTATTTTATTATTTTTGACAGCTAATAGTTTAAAAAACAATATAATAATAATGCTGTGTAAATATAGCGTAATCCATAAAACAAGTGCTACACTTCTATACCGTGATAACACCACTGCACGTAGTAGGCTTCGTGGCGTAATGGTTATGCCGTTGGATCCCCAAGGGCAAGGTCCTGGGTTCGATTCCTTACGAAATAATTGATTTTTTTCTTTTTTTTTTCTTTTTATTTTGTTTTATTTTATTCCACTTAATATTAATTATGTATTATATTATGTATAGTTCTTAATTTTTTTTATTTTTGCAAACTTAAAAAAAATATTTTTTCAATTTTTAATTATTTATTTCTTTAAATTTTTTAATCTTTTTAAATTTATTAAAATATTTTTTAATTGTTATTTTTTATCATACAGTGGAAAACTTGCGGGATGTGCACTTTTGGTTTTGCCAACTATTTTCTATTTAAATATAGATATTTGTAACGTAGTAAGAGCATTTGCTTTAAGCAATGTTTTTAAATCTCTTTCAAAAATAGAATAATAGTGAATATCCGCTTTAAAAAGAAAAACCCTTTCAATCCCACATTTATAGAATTATCTATAGAGTTGAATATAGTGTTTGTAGAAAAAAGTTACGCTCAAATGCTTTCACATAGAAAACAAGGATACCGATAGTGGTAACTTCATCTACTGTGAATATATTAAGCGCACTCCTGAACAAGGATGTTTAAACTTTCGCTTATTAAAAGATATTTTTTTATTTCTGTCTAAACCACACAATACCCTAACCTTTCCTATAAACATAGCATAAAAGTGCCTCGATCCTCGCAAAGCCTTGTGCACTATATTTACAGTAACCATTTCGAACCCTGGATCTCCAAGGCTATGTTACAGAACTGAAGTTTTTCAGGCGAGTTAAGGTTACCATAAAGGGGCAGTGTCCCAAATTTAATACGTCTGGGTAGAATGGTTTCCAAGATACTAGTGGGCTAACAGATCATTATAACTCACAGGTGTCTAGCCGGTGCTGGGAGCATCGACCCGAATGTATCAACCGCCCGTCCGAATACTACTCGCGTCTAGTCACAGCTGGGATACACATGACGTGTGATATTAAAAATTATGTTATAAAACTGTAATATTATAAGTGTCTACACTCTAGATCAGATTTTTTTTCCGGCGAAGCCACTTGTTCTTTGTACCGAACTTGGTCCTTTTTTTTCACAAATGTGTTTTTGGTGGGATAAAAAAATTCGTCGTGGGGTATAATAAACTTGATTGAAATTTATTAAAAACACGGCATTCGAAAACTGCTTAGCTCTAGCCACTTGTGCATAACCCATAAATCTATACTAATATATAAAGCTGAAGAGTTTGTTTGTTTATTTGTTTGAACGCGCTAATCTCAGGAACTACTGGTTCAAATTGAAAAAAAAAAATTGTTGGATATCCCATTTATCGAGGAAGGCTATAGGATATATAAAATCAGGCTACGACCATTAGAAGCGGAGCATTAAATGAAAAATGTTGCAAAATGTATCTCAAAAATAAGCTTCTATTCAGGTGAAATGCACTAACTAAATATACTCATATTAGCGTTGTCAGAATACAACGCCGGCTAGCTCAATCGGTAGAGCACACGACTGTCATTATGATAATATCATTTTATTTTCTACATTGCTTTCTTCTAAGGCTTACATTTAAATTAATTTTAATTTTATTTAATTAATTAAAAAAAATATTAGTTAAAAAAAGTATAAATACTGCTTTTTATCGACAAAAACTTTTGAACGTTAACTCCGATCATCATGAAATTTGGACACAACATTCATCTCGGTAAACTAAGATGAATGTGTGTACTCATGTTCCTCCCTTCCCCATTCGTTCTTTAACACCCGGGTGAAACTGGACGGGACCGCTAGTACTGTATACGGAACCTTATCATGTATGTGACTTCTTTCATTTTTTAAACTCGTTTTAATAAATTGTTGATTGTAAATTTTGTACGGTTCACAGCCCTACGACAGATAGAGAGCTTTAGTATAAAGGATCTGTTCGTATTCACATAAAAAAGTCCGTCGCTCATCATATTGAAATTCAGATCATGTGAAACATTGAGGTGTTTTTTTATTATTATATGGACGCGGTTATTCCTGGTTCCTGATTCCGGTGTTGACAATTCTTGCGTCGGTTTCGAGCGTACAGTAGGCCGTCGGACAATCGTTCATTGTCAAGCACTCTGCTTTTACACCATTCCGGTGAAACACAAAATTTTGTCGATTTAGTAACATTTTAAAATGTATGAACAAATGTTTTTGGACACAAAAAAAATTCTTAATACAATCCTTAAAATTTTTTCAATTTCAATATTTGGTAACATTTACACCAAATTATTATCGTAGCGCACAAAGTGCGTCGACCAGTTATTCGCAAAGCACTGTTCTCTATTTCGAACCCTTTGCAACCCCACGATCTTCCAGACTAGTTACATTACAGACTGATTTTGTTGTATTCCGAATTTCATACGTCTATAAGTGAAATATTTTCCAAGATACTACTGTCCAAAAATCATGACTTTGGCACTTCGGCACTTGAATGCATCAATCGGTCATCCGAAGACTACTCGGGTCTAGTCGCAATTAACTAGTGTTTTGCAGACATTTTTTAAAGTCAGGTTAATTTTGGAGGCACATTTTAATCTTTACCCAATTTCGATTTTTCAATAATTATTTCGGTATTTTCGGGTTAAAATTTTTTTTTATTTTATTTGCGCCCATTTTCGCGTGGTGGTGACTTCCAACATATTTACAAAATTTTTGCAAATCGATTAAGCCTTTCAAACATTATATAGTGCTAACAAAATTAATATTGAATTAAAATTTAGTTTAAAAGTTGGCAACAATGATCAACAATGCAACAATTCTGAGAGAGAAATTCTTTCAGTATTATGCAGTATCTTCGTCTAGAATAAGATTTAAATAAGAACCTGTTTTGGATTCAGTTCTATTTTAAACAAAGCTTCTCTTTGCAATGCAGTTTCTTCTATCTTCTGTGTGACCTCAAAGGTCTGTTTACACATCCAAGAGACGGGAACGGAACGGATATTTTTCTATAGATTGACAAGGACAGCTTATGTTAATATTCGGGCTTTGTCAAGAGGTTCATTACTGCAATACAGCGATTCTAAAACTTCTTTACATTGCATTCAATTTTTTAAAAATAATTGTAACAGCGGATTCTCATATTATAGCCAGAGTGTTATAAAAAATGTCTGACACCTCGAATAAGTTCGACATATTCGAGGTGTCAGACATTTTAAATGGTTCATGTTCTTTGTCAGAGAACATTATTTTAGCGTTTTGGTTGAAGTTTTTAAGCTATATCCAATTAAAAAAACAAACAGTATCTATAAATTTTTACATGTCGTCAAAACGACATCTTTTGGAAAATTTAGAGGGAAAACGCCCCAAAATCAAGAAAAGTCATAAAGGAAATAGATGTCAGACTAGGCCTAATGAAGCCATATACAAAGTTTGGGCAGAGTATGTATCAGTAAAATTTTTGCCGACGGGCACTCTGACTATTACAGTATAGGGTGTCAAATTAACATCCAATCTGTGTCTTTACAATATTAGTATAGATAGCCGGTTTGGATTATTGATTATTGACAGTGTCAGTAATCCAAAACGGCTATCTATAGGTACTAATATTGTGGAGACGCAAAGTATGGATGTAAAAAAAAAATCGAGTCTCGAAGACTTTTTCCCGCTTAGCCGTTGGAAAACTGTTGCCCCCATACGTCGACGAAGACCGTGGTCAATTTACCAAGTAAGCGTGTAATTGCAATGAGTTCAGAAGGACTACTGAACTGTATTGTACCTCGTGACTATATCTGATAGCCTAGTTGTCGTACCGTGTTGTATGCGAGAGTTCTCATATTGTACTGTATACACGCACCGGTAGCGGACGCTTGTTTTGTATTAGAACTGATACTGTGTACGTACGTAGCATGTTGTTGCGGTTTAAAAACAGTTTTTTTGTGATGTTACGGTTTTCGGATTTTTCCCTTTACTTGTGCTATATAAAAACTTTTTAATAAAAAAATTAAACCGCCGAAAAACTGAAAAGCAAAAAATAATAAATATTTTTATTTAACTGAGTTCTATCTAAGTAGTTGAACGTATGTGACAGTCTAGTATATCTAAGTAATTTTGAGTCGGCGTCAACAATCTTTCGCTGGAAATCTCTGAGCGTTTACGAAGTTAATGTCAGCGACAGAGCAACCCGAACGGGCACACTGAGGGCATACGTCTTTGCGAGTGGTCGTGTGGAGAGCGCATGTTTGGAATGTTAATGTTTATCGCTGGAGATTTCACGTATCATTGTTAATTTGATTTGGTTATTTCTTTTAGTGATCTTTGTACATTGATGGTTTGACGCCGACTCAAAATTACTTAGATATACTAGACTGTCACATACGTTCAACTACTTAGATAGAACTCAGTTAAATAATAAGATTTATTATTTTTTGCTTTTCAGTTTTTTGCGGTTTAATTTTTTTATTAAAAAGTTTTTATTTTATAATTTTTTGTGGCTATATAATTTATAATTGTAATACACAACTCAGCATGAAAATCTGAGAGTGAACTATAAATCACCCCTATTTTCCCACCCTTAGGGTAGGAGTTTTTTTTTCCAAATTTATATGAGACGAGCCTCGAAGTATACCCTATCAAATAAAAAAATAATTATCAAAATTGGACCACTCTGTAAAAAGTTATGTGTGGTCATACATTACAATCAGTGAGTGAACAATCAATCATCCCCTGTTTTCCTACCCTTAGGGTTGGTATTTTTTTACCAAATTTATATGGGACCAACTTCGGGGTATACCCTTTCAAACAAAAAAATAATTATCAAAATCGGACTACTCTGTAAAAAGTTATGCGTAGTCATACATAAATAAAAAAAAAAAAAAATATACGCGTTGAATTGAGAACCACCTCCGTTTTTGTTTTTCGTCGGTTAAAAATATTGCTTCTTGCCAAATTTCATGATTCTAGGTCAACGGGAAGTACCTTATAGGTTTTGATTCCTAAGAGTCTTGACAGACAGACGGACAACAAAGTGAGTTTAAAAGGGTTCCTTTTTTCCTTTTGAGGTACGGAACTCTAATGAAAAAATTCATCAAACAACAAAATTAATTTTTATTAAAACATTTCTTCGTTTTTCAAAATTTAATGGTACTCTTTGTAGGACCTAAGGAGCGTGACGAGGAGGAGAAACTATTAATCCATTTGTCGCCGTCTCTTTCTATCTAAACTTAGTTCACGAAGGCCTGATTAGCAGTCTATCTCTATTCAGGCCATTAGGAATAATACCTTGGTTCTACAAAACGGCAGTCATTCACAATCCATACGTTAGAGATCAGTAAACGCATCCCATTTGTTGTGGGTTCGGCCCTCAGAACAGTTGAGTAAGGGCATCAATCGTAATGTTATTGTTCTCTCGATATAGATAATAGCACTCGAGGGTCTTTATCCTAGTTACAGAGAGTATCCTAGTCCTACTGAAGCTATATCTAATTACGTTACCAAGACAAACTCCTCTTTGGTCAACAAACTAGTATAGGTAATGCGGGATAGTGGGGATCATTGATTAAAACTAGTATGCTAGACTGTCCACGCAGAAGAACAATTATTTTTTCATATTCAAATTTAATTTATATAGTTTTTACTCAATTCTTAATTTAATACTTATCCTACAAAGTGCAATATCTCCCGGAAATTTATAGAATATGTGATTGAAAATGACTTAGTCCTATGCAAAAAATCAAGCTGAATAAAATGAGCGTATACCTAGAAGTCTGTAGCTGTTGTAGTTTTCAAGTTATAACGTTTTTAATTTTGTCAAGAAAAATTTATAAAAACGCGTGTAACTTCTAAACCAAAAGAGATACAGAGTTGTGGGTGATCTCATTGAATTCATCGTGATTTTTTCCATAAATATGATTAATATTAATCGTATCGGAAGGCTCTTAGTGTCTCAAAAAGTCGCCGATTTGCGAAAATATCGAAAAACTTCAATTTTTTAAATTTTCTGTAAAAAATGAAAGTGTCACGGATATGCCTGAATTTACTTGACCTTACAGAAAAAAGTTCGCTGAATCGAATGAGCACAAGCGCAGAACTGTATCTTTTCTGGTTTCGAAGCTATGACAATTTGGTAAATTTCAAAAATTAAAAACTTGATTATCTCCGAAACGAGACAAGATACAGGGCTGCGCCTGTGCTCATTGGACTCAGCGTGTCAAAATCTACCAGGTAACTTTAATATCGAACCCATCTGAGAGATTTCAATTTTGAAAATTTTTACAATGGGGAACCGTCGAATAATTTTTCATTTTCAAATAAGTGCAATATCTCCCGGAAATTTATAGAATATATGGTTGAAAATGACTTAGTCCTATGCAGAAAATCATGCTGAATCGAATTAGCGTAACTAGAAGCCTGTAGCTATTATAGTTTTCAAGTTATTACTTTTTAAATTCTTTCCAGAAAAAATTATATAAACATGTACCTATAACTCCAAAACCAAAAGAGGTACAAGATTATATTATTATTTTTATTTAATTTTCGACAATACTGCTCTCAGTACCTATTATTTAAAAAAAAAAATATGAAAATATTATTTCGCTTGTCATTTAGTTTGACCAATCTCATTCGTAAAGTCCATTAATTTATGGATTGAAGCATATATAAGGTTCTTGAAAGATCCTTCAACAACTTTGTTATCCTTGTTTGCCTGTTCTCATCAAGTTTAATAACATTATTGTTTGCATCATTACATCTGTATACATGAATGCATTAAATGTTCATTATAAAAACAAACAGAGAGATCATAGAGCTTAATATTATGACAAATATCTCGAAGAAATTAAATCTGATTTAAGAAATCGATGCTTGTTATAAATTATCATAAGAATGTAAGGTTCTAGGACAGCGTTTCTTAACCTTTTTCAGTCCACGGATTCCTTGGAAATCAAGTATAATTTCAAGGACCCCTTAATAAAAAACAGCACTAGATGTTTGCCTCCCTTCTTAGAAAAAAACACACAATTTCTCCACATAAATTATATATCATTTTACAGATAATTTCTTGCTCTACGGACATCGACAACTAAAAAATTTATTATTACTTTTGTTTTTGTAAATTAATTAATTAACAGCAACGCTGAACAACGTCTGCTACCTGACGGCTTTAATTTTGAAACAACGTCAACACTTCTATCTGTCATCTGACCTTCATATTGTAAATACTGCATACTGCCATCTGACGGCTTTAATTTTGAAACAGCGAGCAACGCTGAACAACGTCACAGCAATGCTGCATGATGCCATCTGACGGCTTAGCTCAACGCTTTTGCTACTTGCGCCTCTATATGACAATTTTAGTAAAATATTTCTTGGATCTGTCATCTGAGCTTCATATTGTAATACAACAAAAAGAAGAACGTTATAAGCAGTGTGCAAAATTAGAAACGAATTGAATACCTGCAATCATATTTAAAAAATAATTTTGTAAAGTGATAATTATTATACTTATTTAGTGCGAATAATTCGCGCAGGTCACTCTAGTTTTAGTATAATACAAATACAAAAAAAAATACTTTTTCAAAAAGAATACGTTAATGTGAAGGTGGTGCTGCTTTTTTGCAAATAAATTAGTGATATTTGGGTTCATAGATGAGACTGCGGACTCCCATGGGTCCGCGAACCACACATTAAGAAATACTATTCTAGGAGTACAATGAGTTGTTTTTGCTAAAATACATTTCGTTCGTTTACAACGATTTCTTTAAAGTACTGTAAACAAACATGCATTTAACCATTGCAACTCCACAAGTGAGGAATAATAATAATTTAGGTGAAAATTCAATATTTTACAATATATTTTTGTTTTGAGGTTTCCCCAGTTCAAAAACATATGTTTAGAAATAGTCTGTGCGTCTGTTTGTCTGTGAACATGATAGAGATCAAACGGATGAGCGGATTCAAACCAAAATTTGGCAGGATTTTCGATGTGCATATTTAAAGAGTCTTATTGTTTTTGGGGAAAATCGGCGCATGCGAAGAAGAGGTATACGCTATAAGTTTGTTTTTTTTTTGTATAATCTACGTTGTTTATACAATGATTTACTGAAATATTGAACATTTTTGGAGTCAGCTATCCGTTTAGTAGAGAGATCAGTGATACGCAATTGTACCTTTCTAAGTGTGTATTAACCACCTGAGAACATTCTGAGGTTTGACACACTTGGTGTTTCACATTTAGACTTTCGAGTTTATTACTGCAGTCGGTGGTATAGTGAGCTGCAGCCCAAATCCTGTCGACTTGTACGACATGTCAGCCTTTCTGCTAGTTGAATTTCCTGCTTGTTGGCGTTTTCGCAGTCACACCCTTTGATCTGCTTGTTGCCTTAACGAGTAACTCTTCAGACATTCCAAACGCCAGGGCTGAGAAATTAAACCGCAATTTGATTTCGCAAAGACGATAGTTTTTAACAAGCTTTGTCACTTACAAGGTCTCATCCGTATAGCCATGTTTCACGTTTCCCTCCAAAAAACAAATTTATAGTCAATCCTAGCGGGGGCAGATGTGGCTGGGTCCTTTCCCTGCTGCCTCTCGCCGAGAAACGGTAATTCCTGTACCGGCCATCCTGTTGAGTTTTTCCATGGTTTCCCTCAATAATTCCAGATAATTATCGAAATGGTTCCAGGGCCGATTACCTGTCAAACTCCTAAGCTCAAAATTTACCTACCTTATCCCAATGTCCTAAAAATTCCTTCATTCACCCATTGCTATTAATTAAGTGGAAGTTGAAAAATGTAGAAAATAACGGGAAGAGTGATAGACGGAAAATAGTAATGGTGCGAATGGCATTTGTTATGACAAAGTCGAGAAACAGACGTTAACGCATTGTTATTATTATATTGTAACAAAACTGTTCTTGTTCGTGATGGAAAATATTTATTTACAATAGTGAAACGTTAACAAAACAAATAAACAAACAAACTGAAAATACTTCTCCATAACGTAACAGAAACAAAACAACAATTCTAACTAATAAAATAAAAGAATACAAAGTCACTATTTATGTACACAAAACACTATATACAACTATAATATGCACACACGATCCAGATTTATATAGCTTCAGTCACTGCACTAGCATTTATTTCGTACACGCGTTTGACTGTGAACTGACAGTCAAACGTCAGTCAAAACTGACTGTTCGACGGACTGGCGCGCGCCGTATTTATACGCGCTGAGTATGCCTTCGAGCGATTTCTCGAATGTTCCAGAAACATTTACCTGAGCCGAGAACCTTCCTACACTTGCATTGCCTTCTTCAGGCAATTGTATGAAGGTCGGGATTTGGCTACCTGCAGTGATTGTTGTTGTTTGCGAAAACATTCGATAGAAAGCAGTGTCGCCTCAGCTGGGGGGAGCGTGTCACAATATCTTTAGTCGGAGACAGCTATTGGGAGCGTTGAAGAAATCGGACATTGTGCGACTATGGTAGTTCAACCATCCTTGTAATATTGTCAAGCATATAATGGAGCCACTCCGATTCTCTCTCTCTCTCTCTCTCAAGGTCGTTCCGATGTGCGACAGGTTAATGTGCACGCACAACTGATATATTCGGAGAGACTGGCTTCCGGGTAAACCCCGGCAAACCGTCTCATCCCTGCCAAATAATATCAACGATAATGTAAACCGGTGGTCCCTTACCCTCGATCGTTTCGCTATCTGACAACTTCTTGTACGGATTAATTTTCACCGACTTTACTTTCGATTGCGTTTGACTCGTCTTGTTAGTCTAAGATCCGGCATTAGAAATATATATCCTCATCTGTTATTTGATGATGACAAAGATTATATTATGTTAGATAATAAAAATACTTTGATAAATCGCACATGGATTGCCTAGCTAAATCGAGTACCGATGCTGTTAAATCAAATAAATTCGAATTGACCTTTTTGGATCAACTTACCCGATTTATTAATCATAAAAATCCAGCCTAAAATGAGAGAATGGCTTGGACTATTTTCAATATACAGTGTAAACTCTATATAGCGACACTCAAGGGACTGTGCACTTGTGTCGTTATTGAGACTTGTCGTTAAACGGAGAGAAGAAATAAACCATTAATATTTCTTTTACTATAATATGTATTTATTCATAATATATAAAATTTACAACTGACAAATATGATAACTTATCGATAAGCAGCTGAGCTAAACATATGAAAGATAATCCTAATAAACAAAACAACGAATTTCTTAGAATCTTCGGTACGCATGATGCCGATAACAAAGCAACAAAATAACAAACAAGTACTCTTTATTGCTTAATGATGACGTATTGTTGTCGTTATTTAGAGTGTATCATTGTACGAGCAACAAGGTAAACTAACTAGAGTTAAGTAATTTCGACGTTTTAAGGAGTTTGTCGTTATATCGAGTGACGTTAAATGGAGTTTACATTGATCATATATATTAATACGTTAAGGTTAAGATGTTTGCCTCCCTTTTTAGAAAAAACCACACAATTTCTCCACATAAATTATATTTTTACAGATAATTGCTTGCTCTACTGACATCGACAACTAAAAAAATTATTATTGCTTTTGTTTTTGTAAATGAATTAATTAACAGCAACGCTGAACAACGTCTGCCATCTGACGGCTTTAATTTTGAAACAACGTCAACACTTCGATCTGTCATCTGACCTTCATATTGTAATACAACAGACACATTACTGCATACTGCCATCTGACGGCTTTAATTTTGAAACAGCGAGCAACTCTGAACAACGTCACAGCAACGCTGCATGATGCCATCTGACGGCTTAGCTCAACGCTTTTGCTACTTGCGCTTCTATATGACAATTTTAGTAAAATATATTTCTTCGATCTGTCATCTGAGCTTCATATTGTAATACAACAAAAAGAAGAACGTTATAAGCAGTGTGCAGAATTAGAAACGAATTGAATACCTGCAATCATATTTAAAAAATAATTTTGTAAAGTGATAATTATTATACTTATTTAGTGCGATTAATTCGCACAGGTCACTCTAGTATTATATATTCAAATATTTTGCTGAAGTGTGGGAAAAATTGACATTTTACTCGCTCAGGAAATGGCTATTTGAATAACTGATATGTGTTAATACTTGCGGAAAGACTATAAAAATGAAATTTATTACTAAATTTTAAAGCACGTCATTGTCTCGTCTTTTATTCATGCGAAAATAAATTTAAGATATATTGAAATTCGATTTGAATCTCCAACAAAGGATGATCTCTCTATTATGCAAATTTAAAGTGTGCGCTCTACACGATGTGTTTGAAACGTCTGTATCGTGTTTAAAAAGAGCTGTTTTATTGCTAGCCGCCTATATAAATACAGTCAGAGACAAATAAAAATAACAACTTTTATCAATAAAAAAAAATGTGGCTCCCTGAATCCAATATTCAACACTTTCTATATGATTGACCTTGATTTGTTGAATGATGATTAAATTTCTATTCGAAAGTACATACTTTCGGCATCAATTGTAAGGCAGAAAGTCTACCATTTACGCATTGGTGGGATTACACGCACTGATGCGGGATGTACGTGCGTTCGGGCGGCAGTATCACCTATCAACAGTTGTTTAGATGTCGTTTCCATAGCAATCCTATTACACTTTAGCTAATAGTCGCGAATAGCTGTCATTCGTGTTTTTACGTATAACCCCAAAACTGCGCTTGGTTGGAATTTATCTGTGTTTTTATATAATTAATAAGTAATTAATTAATGTATTTAATAAGCGTACCTACGACGGAGATATGAAGAAAAATAGTATACGCTACACTGGCCGAAAGTTTGATACACTGCGCACCATGATACCCGAGGCGAAGTCGAGGACATCATGACGCGCAATGCACGCCGCCTTTGAAAATGTCCATCGCAGTTCTAGAAGAAATAATATCAGGTTGAAATAGCAATGAAGAAGAAACAAACATAATTTTGGATTTATGTAGCAGAACGTGTTTTTAATACAGCCTGTATGAAGCAAGAGTGCCGACAACGACAACGCTCACTGTTTCATCGAAAGAGTATTTTATGTTGGTGGATGCAACCCGAGGCTATCACATTACTCAAAATGGAATATGTAGAATTTTCTGCGCGAAAATAAATTCACTCAGAAACATACAAGTTTCCTGATATTTTAATTTTTTAATTAATAATTTTGACACAACAAAAAATACGTATAATATCATATATATTAATACGCTAAGGTTAAAGATGTTTGCCTTCCTTTTTAGAAAAAAACCTCACAATTTCTCCACATAAATTATATATCATTTTACAGATAATTGCTTGCTCTACTGACATCGACAACTAAAAAATTTATTATTGCTTTTGTTTTTGTAAATTAATTAAAATACAGCAACACTGAACAACGTCTGCCATCTGACGGCTTTAATTTTGAAACAAGTCAACACTTCGATCTGTCATCTGACCTTCATATTGTAATACAACATACACAATACTGCACACTTCCATCTAACGGCTTTAATTTTGAAACAGCGAGCAACGCTGAACAACGTCACAGCAATGCTGCATGATGCCATCTGACGGCTTAGCTCAACGCTTTTGCTACTTGCGCCTCTATATGACAATTTTAGTAAAATATTTCTTCGATCTGTCATCTGAGCTTCATATTGTAATACAACAAAAAGAAGAACGTTATAAGCAGTGTGCAAAATTAGAAACGAATTGAATACCTGCAATCATATTTAAAAAATAATTTTTTATTTATTAGTGTGTTAAATGGTTTATTGACTCCAAATATTCTTGATTTCCAGGCTTGTATATAGGTGTTCTCCATTGGTATTTCTATTTGACGTTTCGTCTACAACTGCGGTAGATGTTATCAAAGGCGATGTGGCAACGATTGAAGTTTCCTTCCAGGCGACTCACAGGGAAGTGCGTCGACAACTGGTGTTCTCCCTCCTTTTATGCTCGACGTGCTGGTGTTCTCTCCACGGTTGTAGTCTGCTCTTCGGTGATTGGTCGTTCCGCTCAGCGGTTTGGCAGTCTCCAGGTTTTATTTAGATTTTCTTTCGCATTGAAATTATGTGAGTATTTCTATGGCCTCTCTGTATTTACGCAGATAGTAACACAATGTTCTGTCTACAATTTAGTGATTGTCCAGCGTCCATGTGTACTCAGCCGTTGCGTAATACGTAGTACGGTGGAGCCGAATTAAATCGCGTGCAAAGCCGCGGGTAACGGCTATTATCCGGACCGCTAGTAATGTAATAAAAATACAGGTGATTTTTACGTTGATTCTTTTTTTTAACAGCGTGTAGAAATCAAATAGCCGAACAAATATTTTAAGTATTTTTTTTATCAAAACTCAAAATTAATAGAGAAACAGCCGTTCAAAGTTTAATTAAGTTTTTTAAATTTTATTTAATTTATTCGAAAGCTTGTTTAACACACGCAAAGACATGATAGCACGAATCGGAAATGCATCCCAAATAATCCCCTTATCGCTACTACAAGCCTGGCTACGACGCACGCATCTTTGTGTCCAACAAAACGGGGACAACTTCGAACAATTTCTGTGAATACTTGATAATGACATAACATATTTCCATAGTGACATAACATAACGCCAGGACAGACCTCAAAATTTTATAAAATTTAATAAAACTTTGAAAGCCCGTTTCTCTTTCATTTTTGAATTTTTATAAAAAAGTTACTTGAAATATTTGTTCGTATATTTGATTTATACATGCTGTTAAAAAAAGAATCAACTTAAAAATTATTCTGTATAATAACGTGTCGAATCATTAAATGATTCGTAGTTAGGCGAATCACAAAATATTTATTGTTTTATTGCGAATGTTTAAAATAAAAATAGTATATTGTGCAACTAGTGCGACAATGCCGCACGAGTTGCACATACTATTTTTTATTACGAATTAAATTAAATTAAAATTTTATAACTATGAAATTAGAAGTAATAAAAATTAAAATTAAATCATTAAAAAGTTGAAAATTCAGTTAAAACTGTTAAAATTGTCAAGAATAAAAGTCCATAATCGAAAATTTTAACCTCAAATCTGCTTCATATGACATTAACACCGTTATTATTTTGTTTTTTTCTCTGATTTTGCGTGCGGAAAACAATAATTTCAGTGCGACACATAAAGTTTCCGCACGCAAATGAAAATAGCTACTTTTCAACCGTAACAGCATGCGAGAAGATACCACTTTTCCCGCATGAGTAATATGAATAAATATTATAAAACTAGACTTTTCTTGCGGTTTCGCTCGCGTTAAAATTTGAAAACGGCTGATTCAGACGTTAAAAACATTCAATTGCGGACGAAATTACAAGTTTCTTTATTTATAATGACATCTTATTGATTATAGTCTGATTAGGTACCCTTCAATAAATAAAATTATCGACCAATTTTTCAGACAAATATATTGACAAAAATATATAATTATAATTTGTAACACAACGTCTTAAAAAGCCACGCCGACACTGGTGTACCCTGGTGGTCATATGGAGAAACAGAGGCAAGATGGTAGCGAAGCATATATGAACTAAGAAGTAGTGTTCATGTTAAAAAACTTAAATTAATAAATTAAATAATATCCATGTTACAAACTTACGTTAATAAATATGTTGTATAAAATAATAATAATTGTTATAAATTCAATAAATTTACGTTTCATTCCGATTTGGAAATTCTTCAGAATTGAGCTAAAAAATTTAAAAAATAATTAGTAATTAGTTTTAAATAAAATTCGGTTTAAGCTTAACTTTATTGCATTATAATTATATATTTTTGTCATTATAATTGCTTAAAAAATTGATTGATAATTTTATTTATTTGTATATTGACGTTATAAGTTTATCGGTTTAAAGTTTAATTAGTATTATAATTATATATTTTTCTCATTATAATTGCTTAAAAAATTGATTGATAATTTTATTTATTATTATTGACATTATAAGTTTATCAGTTTAAAGTTGAAAGCACTTTGCAACAAATACACATTGACGATAAAATTGAAAAGTTCTATTTAAAAGCCCTTGAAATCGAAATGAAATCGGATAAATAAATCACATTATTTTTTCATTTTCTCAGCTATGGGATTAAATTGGATTATTTATAAAAGAAGAAGAAATACGCGGATGAAATATTAAATGGAAAAGTGATATCTACCTATTGCGACATTTTGTTTTAATTAAATAGGGTAAAAGTATCGCTTACCGACCACTTTCCTACGTTTAACTGTCAGAAACAGATTTCTCTATACTGAACGTTCTACGGTGAGTTAAGGGGGGCACCTAGTGTAACAGCTCAAAAATATTTTTTTTTTTTTCTTAAAAATGTTCGAAATATTATGTAGAATATGCTCATAAAATTTTAAAATGATATTTGTTACGATAATAGTTAAGATAATATTTGATCATTACTTTGTTCACTATCAAACCTGATTTTTTTTTAAAACGCGTTTTCCTCAAAACATCATTTTCGAAGTTTGTGGCCATAATCTCTCAAAAACTATTAAAGACTGAAATTTTTACCATAATATAAAAAACAACTTCAATTCGTAATTGAACATACTTGTTTGGTAAATTATTGTTATTAAAATACAAAAATACTGACTTTTTTGCTTGACCCCCCCAGGAAAAAAATATCTACGCCCTTGGATGCGTGTCTAGAAGCTTTTTTTGTAGATGGGTTTGGTAACAGTTCGAATGTTAACAAAACGTTTATTGTCTTCGAACAGAACGCACGCTATGACGCCATTTTTGTTCATGGGCGTTTGTCCGTGTCGCCCACGTGACAAGATACTGTGTCCTGATTGGCTCTTTCCAAAAACAAGCAAACTAACGAGCATGAAAAATAACCCCGGTTCTAATTTTGAAATCCATCTTGTGACCGCAATTATTAAAACGGCTGATACGTCGCTAAAGAAGTTTCACTTCAAAAATCCAGTGGCATTGTTTAAGTTAAATAGATCTCATTCCATTGATGAAAAAAAAATAAAAAGCTCATTGTGTCAATTCCGTCAACTACCTATAAATTTTGAAAGGGAAAGGTCGAGAATTGACGCCTTTACCCTATAAAATACAATAAGAAATTGAAATATATTGCATCTTGACAAACATTTTGCTCATTTCCTGTTGTACTACACTGTTACTTTGTACCTATATATTATGTAGATTGCTACCCTTTTTTTTTGTCGAAAAGCGCATATATTTTAACGCGATAATATTATGTCCATCCTGAAGGTCCGTTCCAAATATTAGTGAAAACATTTTTGAATCGAATGAGTAGTTACGAGGATTACCTCCTACATCCAAACTTTCGTACATAACCTCTTTATTCAAATCTTTGATTAACGTCTGATTATTCTTCAATAAATAAAATTATCGACCAATTTTTCAGACAATATATTAACAAATCATTCAATTATATATTTAGTTTCTAATTATTTTTAATGAAATTCGTTGAGTTTTTAATATTAAAAACTCAACGAATTTTATTTAAAATAATTAGAAACTAAATATATAATTGAATGATTTGTTAATATATTGTCTGAAAAAGTGGTCGATAATTTTATTTATTGAAGAGTTATAGATTGTTTCAGTTCATTGACGTGTGTAGCGGCTAGTAAATACATTAACTCTAAGATCGGAATGTTAAAAAATTATCAAGCCTTTTGTTGCACCTGAGTGTAGTTATAATTTTATAATAGAAGAAATACAGCTGAGGAGTTTTTACTGAAATGTTGTTTATAAACTTTTTATACATAAACTTGGGATTTGTTGTGTTCATTTTCCATCTGTTTTGTTGCGCGAGTTATGTAACAGCTGATACGCTTGCATGTTTTGGCGCATTAAAATAACGAGAGCAAATGTATGGAACAGGTGTTTTCATTTCATACTTTTAAATTTTCATTTACATTTAAATTTTAACTTTTCAAACGAAATGTGAAATCAGTAGAGTGAAAACGGATGTTTTCAAAGCGAGACAGCTGATGAAAGTTCATAGATTTCATGAACCAAAACACTTTTAATAACAATTTACTACCCTACATATAAAATTATTTGTCACATATAATAATGAAACACTTTATTATGGCACGCCGTTTTACTATTTAATAGTAAAATATTTTTCCAAAAATTATAAAAATATTTAACAATTTTAATTTCAGAAAAAAAATGTTATGTGATTTTTTTATGTGGTGACATAATAAAAATACATTATTATTATGTCATGACATAATAAAAATACATTATTTTTATGTCATGACTTAATTATAATTCGTCATTTTTCCTATCTCTTCCTATGTATAAGCATTTAATTTTATGTCATGACATAAAAATAATGAATTTTTATTATGTCATGACATAATAATAATGTATTTTTATTGTCACCACATAAAAAAAATTTAATCAAATTTTTTTTTCTGAAATTAAAATTGTTAAATATTTTTATAATTTTTGGAAAAATATTTTACTATTAAATAGTAAAACGGCGTGCCATACTTTATTTTAGTTTTATTCGGTTTGTAAAGGATCTATTGGGATTTGATTCTCGGTTAAATTGATCAAAAATACCTCGATCGGAAGTGCATACTTTCGGCATCAATTGTAAGGCAGAAAGTCTAACATTTACGCATTGGTGGGATTACACGCCCAAATGCGAAAGTACGTACATTCGGGCGGCAGTAAAGAAAAATAACCTATTAACTGTTGTTTAGATGTCGTTTTCATAGCAATCCTATTACAATTTAGCTAATAGTCGCGACCAGCTGTCATTCGTGTTTTAACTAGTGCGAGAGGGCATAATGTTGAAATGTGATGCGGCATCATTTTTAAAATGAGCGAATGCTGTGTTTAGAACTAAATTGAAAAGGAAAATTACGCTTGTAGCCCGGTCATATTTTACACTAAAAATCGCTAATCTCGCAAAGTAACATGTAGTTCTGATTTTTTAATATATTGTTAGGACCACTACCAGTAGCGTATATCCAAGTTTGCAGCTTCGAAAGACCTGTGCTAACTTTGCAGCACTCAAAAAACTGCGAAATTTTCGCACTTTTTTTGGTATTCCCAATATAGGTCTTAAACTATGCATTTTTTTATAAAATATTTTTTATACGTTTTTAAGTAGACTAAAATTGCTACAATCTGAGACAAGAAACAGCTTTGTAGGTTCAATACTTACCGAGATACAGCTTTCCAAAAATTGACCAGTTTTTTCAACAAAGTGAAATTTTAAGATTTGGTCAATTTTTGACCCCGATATCGGGGAATATACTCATTTTAAGGGAAATATTATAGGAACATATATTGTAGCAAATGTAATTAGATTTAATTTAAGCAGAGAACGACGTCTGTAGGCCATATAGTTTACTCACAAATTTTAAAAATCCAAAAAATGAGAAAACTGCATTTTCGCAAATTTAAATTTAATACCTAATAATCGTTATGTAAATCCATTCAGTGATTTTAATGTGGTTGAGTAATCAAATTGAGTAGCATAGTAGCATAAACGAGTAACATAATAAAAAAAAATAACATAATTGATAACATCATAAAAAATTATGCAGTTTTTGACAAAATACCGTCGTATTTCAGCCATTTTGTAAAAAATATTTACAAATTATATTCATGAACCTTCCTCGTTTATCGCTCTTTCTATTACCGAAAACAATTTCAAAATCCGGTGCGTGGTTTAGTAGAAGAGAGCGGAGAAAAAGACAGAGACTTTGTTTTTAACTGTGCAGTCTTTGACAAAATACCGTCGTATTTCAGCCATTTTGAAAAAATATTTACAAATTGTATACAGAAACCTTCCTCGTATATTGATCTTTCTATTGGCGAAAATCATTTCAAAATACGGTGCGTGGTTTAGAAGAAATGACCGGTGAAAAAGACAAAGACAGTCAGAGACTCTGATTTTAACTATGTAGGCTTTGCTAAAATTCCGTCGTAGTTCAGTTATTTTGTAAAAAATATTTATAAATTATATACAGTAACCTTCCTCGTTTATTGTTCTTTCTACTATCGAAAACCATTTTTAGGTTCGGCGCATGGTTTAGAAGAAGTGAGCGGAGAAAAAGACAAAGACAGACAGAGACTGTTTTTAACTATGCAGTCTTTGACAAAACAACGTCGGTGTTCTTCTAAACTATGCGCCGGATCGTAAAATGGTTTTCGGTAATAGAAAGAGCGATAAGCATGGAAGGTTTCTGTATATAATTTGTAAATAGTTTTTACAAAATGCCTGAACTACGACAGTGTTTTAGCTCAGACTGCATAGTTAAAAATAGAACTTCTGTCTGTCTTTGTCTTTTTCTCAGCTCACTTCTTCTAAGCCATGCGCCGGATCTAAAAATGGTTTTCGGTAGTCGAAAGAGCAATAAACGAGGAAGGTTTCTGTATATAATTTATAAATATTTTTTACAAAATACCTGAACTACGACGCAATTTTAGCAAAGCCTACATAGTTAAAATCAGAGTCTCTGACTGTCTTTGTCTTTTTCACCGGTCATTTCTTCTAAACCACGCACCGGATTTTGAAATGGTTTTCGCTAATAGAAAGATCAATATACGAGGAAGGTTTCTGTATACAATTTGTAAATATTTTTTCAAAATGGCTGAAATACGACGGTATTTTGTCAAAGACTGCACAGTTAAAAACAAAGTCTCTGTCTTTTTCTCCGCTCTCTTCTACTAAACCACGCACCGGATTTTGAAATTGTTTTCGGTAATAGAAAGAGCGATAAACGAGGAAGGTTCATGAATATAATTTGTAAATATTTTTTACAAAATGGCTGAAATACGACGGTATTTTGTCAAACACTGCATAATTTTTTTATGATGTTATCAATTATGTTATTTTTTTTATTATGTTACTCGTTTATGCTACTATGCTACTCAATTTGGTTACTCAACCACATTAAAATCACTGAATGGATTTACATAACGATTATTAGGTATTAAATTTAAATTTGCGAAAATGCAGTTTTATCATTTTTTGGATTTTTAAAATTTGTGAGTAAACTATACGGCCTACAGACGTCGTTCTCTGCTTAAATTAAAGCTAATTACATTTGCTACAATATATGTTCCTATGATATTTCCCTTAAAATGAGTATTTTCCCCGATATCGGGGTCAAAAATTGACCAAATCTTAAAATTTCACTTTGTTGAAAAAACTGGTCAATTTTTGGAAAGCTGTATCTCGGTAAGTATTGAACCTACAGAGCTGGTTCTTGTCTCAGATTGTAGCAATTTTAGTCTACTTAAAGACGTATAAAAAATATTTTATAAAAAAATGCATAGTTTAAGACCTATATTGAGAATACCAAAAAAAGTGCGAAAATTTCGCAGTTTTTTGAGTGCTGCAAAGTTAGCACAGGTCTTTCGAAGCTGCAAACTTGGATATACGCTACTGGTAGTGGTCCTAACAATATATTAAAAAATCAGAACTACATGTTAGTTTGCGAGTTTAATGTTAGATATGACTGGCCTATTGTCTACTCTCAATGACTTTTACCTATTCGAATTTTAATGGGAAACAATTTTGTAATCGATATTTAAATTTTTCCAACATATGCAATTTTTATTGACACTGAATATCAATTTTCCAGTAGAGAAAATTCTTTTTCAATATAATATATATTATTATAAAAATGCAATTCTTCCAATTTATGTTCTTCAAACAAAAATCTTTTCATATTTAAAAAATATTAATGTTCCAGACGCATAAAATCGAACTTTATATCAAGAATACAATCAAAGATGGCAGGCAAAATAAATTAAGATTTGGTAATTTTATTTCAAATTGCTATTCAAAATTCTTTATTTTGTAATAGACATTTTATAAATTACTCTTTATAAATGTTTATTTTTGAAGTGACACTTAAGGCCGTTGCACACGAGGCTGGAAACACTGCTTGGACTTCTGCTGGCCGGCAGACAGGGTGCGAGGTTGGAAATGACGTCACTGCAGAATCACCTGCTAGCTCACAAGCAAGATTTTAAATATTACAGCAGATGCTATTTTTCTTGCTAGGTCCTCTGCTTGCTCTGAGCAAGAACCAATCAGGAAACAGTATCTTGTCACGTGGGCGACATGATCAAACGACCACAACTACCATGGCGTCATTCCGTTCAGAGTCGGACAACAGACACGTTTTGCTCTGTGCGCGCGCACCAGATCCATCCACAAAACAAGCTTGAAAAGACGTCTCGTGTGAAGCAAGCACATAAGAACAATCAAAAAAAACATCACTAGAGAACTAGTAGTGAAATCTAGCAAGGAATCTAGCGGCAAAACCAGCCTCGTGTACAGCGGACTTTAAGATCGCTGCACATGAGGCTAGGAGTTCTGCTAGCCGGTAGTCTGAGTACGAAGCTGAAAATGACGTTACTGCGGGCTGGCCAGACAGCTCACGTGATAGGTTTTAAAATTAGAACAGGGGCTATTTTGCCTGCTAGATTTGCTGCTATAGGTATGAGCAAGAACCAATCAGGAAGCTGTATCTTGTCACATGGGCACTTGAACAAACGCCCACAAACCAACACGGCGTCATTCTGCTCAGAGTCAGACAACAGACACGTTTTGCTCTGTGTTTATATTCGAACTGTCACATCGCGCGCATTAGATCTATCCACAAAACAAGCTTGAAAAATAGTCTCGTGTGAAGCGAACACATATAACAGCAATCAAGAAAACCAGCGCTAGAAAACATGTAGTGAAATCTAGCAAGGAATCTAGCGGCAAATCCAGCCTCGTGTGCAGCGGACTTTAGATATCTACTTTTCTCTGCAGAAGATCGGTTGGTAAAGTATGTATCTTTTATTCAGACACTTTCATAGAAAGCATTTTGTATCTGAATGCTTTTGACAAATCTCTTCTACAGGTCAGACCCGAATAAATTATGTTTTCAATTTTCTTAAAATGTTTGCAGTATATTTTAATTTTCTATGAGTTCCTTTGTACTTTTTTTTTGTATTTTCCCATTATCGTGACTCTTTGTGTTTTAAATCATTTTTGTATAAACTTTAATATGCTTTCAAAAAGTGACCCGTATCTAAAGGATAATGAGGGTTGTGTATATAAAGAATGGAAAACAAAGAACATAATCTTTTCTGTAAATATATTTACTTTTCGATACATATGAATAGATATCTGTATAACATTTTTCAAACATGTTTTCGAAATGATAAGGAAACCTAATAAAATCCTCTCCAAGCAAATATCTATAAAAACACGACCATTTCACCGTTGACAATCATTTTGTCATATTCCTTGACATGATTTTATTTCACATGCTATAACGTTGAATTATAGAAAAAAAATAGTTGCGTTTCAGATTTAAATTTGGAAAAACAAAATACAACATCGACTTGGGTAAAAGTACCGATTGCGATTACCAATTTTGTTTTTATAATTGGCAAAATAGATTATTATAATAGCCACTATTCAAAAAAGTTTCACTTATGTGTCTCTCAAACTTTACAATAAATTTTTTAATAAATATTGAAGAGTTCTAATCAGACGTTAATCAAAGATTTGAATTTACAATAAATTGCCTAATGATATCAAAATGCTGAAACTGGAAACTTTTAAAAAATCACTGAGGAGCCTTCTAACCAAAAACTGTTTTACACTGTAGATGAATTTTTTAATTATGAATTTTAATGTGTAAATTTGAAGTCACATATGTATGTATTGTACTATCGTGTATAAAAATATATCTATCTATATTGTATAAGAATAGATATTATACCAGTGATGGTGCGTGACCACTTTAAATGGGTGTTTTGCATTAAGTAGTTATTTATTCCTCTGAATAAATAGCGGTAACTCAATACACCAACCATAATTATGTTTACTGCAGGTATAAATCTATTCTGTCTTATTTCCAGGGTATAAATATTCATTCGCCTGATAAAATAATAATGGCTGCCACATAGCTCAATACCTAAACTATAAATGTGAAGTGTATCTACAGTTTACTCTTGTGAATTTATTTTTTGTGTTTATTAACCTTTTAGAATTGTATATACTTGTAAAACAAGTTTTGTGTGCAATTGGGTTAGGATAAAACATTATTACTTTAATGAAACTTTTTTTGACGTTTACACTAACGCCATCGGTCGTATTTTTGGGTGAACGTCAAAATATTCAACATAAAGAGCAAGGGATATAGTGCAGTGTATATTTATACTTTAACTAACTTTTCTACCTGATAATTTGCTTGGTGAATTAAAAGTAAATTTTATTCTAACGAATAAATTTGTTCCAAGATTAGTAACTTCTATCTTTAATAGTGTGTGGCGAATATGGGCATTAAAAAGCAAATCACGTATTCATTAAATCGCTTTTGAAAACAACTTTTTCGTCAATAAAGTCCGTTTTAAATTATCCGTAAGTTTAATGAACTGAATATTATTGCTATCGTGACTCATTTGTCAAATGTACGGCTTTCAGAGCCATCTTCTCGTGTCAGGACATGAGCTGAATAAATTCACCTAGTGTCAGTTCTCCGAACTATTTATCTTGTATTTAATTTCACATAATTCTTTCAAATACTATATTGGGGATCGTCTCACATTTTTTTAATATACAAATAGGTTATGAAACAATTTTTTAGAGAATTTTTCGAAAGTTTATTCGGTAATAAAAAAAAATCACAAAGGTGTATTCCACGAAATTTTAAGTATAGAATTATCGTGCTACAAAAATGACGTCTACAATATAAAGTCTATGATTGGCTGTCTAGATCTGTGAAAACTATGTACATCTCTTTCCATAAATAAGCAGCTGTTCTCGGCCAAGCGTTGCTGTGGCTCAGTCTGATTTACTGGAAAAGAAAGAAAAGAGAAAGCACACGTTTCTAATATGTTGAATTTCACCATGCTTGCAGGTATACAATATTTTTTGCTGTTTCATTGTCTCTGCAGATATAGAGTTTGTCCAGTTTGCCGACTCTATAGAACACGCAACATATAATTGTCCATGTGAGAAGCAATGTTATGTTCAGCGTTTAATTCTAATATGTTTAATATCACAATGTTCTGTTTTGAGCGGATATGGAGATTGTCTGGTTTGCCGACTCTAGAAAAACGCAACATATAATTGTTCATGTGAGAACCAATGTTCTGTTCAGCGTTTAAATTAATTCATGTTTTACAATTAAGAGGAAGAATATAAGAACGAAAAGTTGTATTTATGTATGAGAAAAAATTGGAACTGTTCAAAATTTACGAATTTTGATACGTGTGTCGACTTTATTTTTAAGTAAACTGTGTTGTGGACAGATCTTTGAAATACGACGTGTTTTCTATTTAATCTCTTTTTTTTGTTACTGTATGCAGTTCGAATACATTTGTTCTTTATGGACTGCATAACACGTTTTTTTATTTCTTATTTTTTACTTTTTCGATTATATAGTTTTAAAGAAGATAAGGAGCTTAATGTAACAATAGGAATACAAAAGAAAAATTTCAAGTAATGCTTTCATGAGGAAGAACTCAATTGAAGTGACTTTAAAGCTATATGACAAGATGACCAACATCCGGCGACATGTATAAAAGTTTGTCAAATTTTTAACATTGATATATTTTTGTAATTCATAGATATGTTACGGTCTATACCCGAAATCTTACATTTGAACGGGTATTGAGAAATACTAGTTTTGCGCATTTTCAGTTGGACAAAACTAGTTCTGTCCATTTCTGAACGGACAGTACTAGTTCTTGTTTCATTCAATCAACGTCCGAACCTGAATAAAATAATTGTGGGATATTCAGTGTAATAATTAAGTAAAAATGCAAGATGAATTTGAGTCTCAACTAGTTCGCCTATTGAAGGCTTCTGAAACATAATTTTATGACGAAACATAATTACCTTACTACACTAAGTGAGGTTAAGAAAGCAAATTTGTTGAAAGCTGTCTGCTAAACAATACAGAAGAATAAATCGCTTTGATATAATTAGTATCATTGATGTGGAAAAGTTAATTAAAAAACGCAAAGAAGATTCCGATTCCATACTAGTACTGTCCGTTCAAAAATGGACAGAACTAGTTTTGTCCAATTGAAAATGCGCAAAAGTAGTTTTGCTCATTTTATAACAGTCAATACCCGTTTAAATGTAAGATCTCGGGTTTGGGCAATATTCGTTGGTCAAAACTAGGTTTGCACATTTATTTCGGTCATTGACCGAATTCGGGTATAGACCGTAACAGATACATTCTTATTAAGTGAGTGCCATCATAGATGCTAGCAATCTCTGTTTTCGAACGTCTGTGGACTATGTGCCGTCTGAAAGACCTCGGGCGCTCTGTGTGAATGAAACCTTAGCTTTTATATTTTTGTTAGCTTTATACAAGCAACCTAGCTCTTAATTAAGAAGCACTTATATAAGTTGTAAGTTTGTAAATATGCTGAAATCAAAAATCATTTAGTAGAAACATCTTACGGAAGAAAATAAAATTAAGTAAAAATAAACTGAAGACGTTTATTTTCTACATTTGAAAGCTAGTTTGCTGTTATTCAACTTGTCTGTTTTTAGAAAAAGTTTAATGTTTTTGTAATCAGTTAGGTACTGCTGGTACACAGAAGCGAATTCGCGCCGTTATTAATATTACTCTATTAAAGCAAAATCGAAATCAATAAATATGTAAATATTCGTTTGTTCAAAACCGCAAATTTCCGAAAGTAGTTTACCGATTGCTTTGAAATTTTGACACAACCTATTATATAGATGTCACACCTGTGATAGTAGAAAACATGCTTTTTTTAACAACCAGTGCCATCTGCTGGACGTTGAATCAACGCACGCCATATTAAATATTTTACCGCAACGCGAGCGCCATCTGTTGAATATAGCGCCAATCTATTGGACTTTAAAGCAACACTCACTATATTAAATATTTCACCGCCACGCGAGCGCCATCTGTTGAATACAGCGCCATCTGTTGGACGTTAAAGGAACACAGCTATTGTAAATATTGCACCGCAACTAAAGCGCCATATGTTAGAGCAACACCCTCTATACTAAATGATTTACTGCAACGGTGTTTGAAAAAAGTGTTGATGGTTCTTTTTATTTTCCACTGTTAATTCCCAAAGTTTTACATTAATTAAAAAACGACTTTAAAAAAATTAAAAAAATTTTCACTCGAAACGTACAAAGCATCAACCTTTAAAAGAGGTCAGAAATTTGCTGGCTTACTCCTAAATCCACTCCTGGCTGCACAGAATTGTTTTCTATAGTATTAAAAGAAACAAGTATGTCTTTAAAATGCAGTTTCTTGAAACGGTAATACGTAATGTGGATATAAAATTGTCCCTTGAGAATATTTTTAAAGAAATTCTGCCATATTTTATAGAAAGAAAATAGTGCAGGTCAATCACTTATAATAATAATAATAACAAACTTTATTTAAAAAACATGTATACATGTGTAAATAGCGTATATTTATGACTAGTTGTACCCGGCCACGCGTTGCTGTGGCTGAGTTTGGTTTGCGTGTGTTGCTGATACGTTCAAAAGATGCCGCTCCCAGCGCCGTAACATATTTAGTATAGCGCGTGTTGTTTAACATCCAACAGATGGCGCAGTATTCAACAGATGACACTCCCATTGCTATAAAATATTTAGTCTAGCGCGGTGTGTTGCTTTAGCGTCCAACAGATAGCGCTCCCGTTGCTGTAAAATATTTAGTGTAGTGTGTGTCGCTTTGACGCCTAACAGATGACGGTGTTAAAAAAATATATTTTCGCCTTCTCGGGCGTGGAATTCGAATGCAACGTTGTGTCAAAATTTCAAAGAAATCGGCGAATAATTATCGGAGATTTAATTTTTTTAACAAACGAACATATTTACATTTTTATTTATAGAGATAAAGATAATTGACAAAATAGATCTTTACATAACATGCAAACAAGGAAAAGGAGGATATAAACAAGCGATCTGTTTAGAATTGCGATATGTACAGTTCGGACGTACGTACGTACGAACGGACCGACCAATAACTGCTGTTCCCGTTTTTAGTTAGAATTTTAGAAGTTATTATGAAATCGAATCAATATAAAAACTGTTCCATTTTATTGAACAGACTCTCTCCTTTCTGAAAAGCTATAATTTGTATCAATTTCTTGTGAAATTAACCTAGACCAGGGGTCGACAACCTGCGTCTCGCGAGACGCATGCGGCTCTTTTGATGTAAAGTTGCGGCTCTCCAGTTCCATACGCAAAAAATAATTATTTTGTTATATGAACCCTTAAAAATTGTCCAATCGATCCATGATTGAGTACCATGTTTCTATTTCTCAGCCATTTCCACTCGCGTCTCACCCGCACCGCCCCCGTCGTGCGTGTCGTCGGATTTATATATTATACCTATATAAGCAAATAATATAATTAAAATCTTTGATTAACGTCTGAATAGAACTCTTCAAATAAATAAAATTGTGGACCTATTTTTCTCAGACCAATATATTGACAAATAACAAATCAATACAACACAAGTTGACGTTTCGATCCGGCTTTGGATCTTCTTCAGAAAAATCTAAAAATAAATGAAATTGTCGACCAATTTTTCTCAGACCATATATTGACAAAAAATTTATTTATATTTGAAGAGTTCTATTCAGACGTTAATCAAAGATTCGAATACTATAATACTGAAACGAAAAAGTTTAGTGGCTCTTTAAAAACTGGGAAATTTTGTAAATTGTAACTTTTGGCTCTTCCGTCTCAAAAGGTTGCCGACCCCTGACCTAGACATGACTATTTGTATGAGTGCAAAGCGGTAATAGAACATGACTGTGTGTAATACATAAAATTCTCTTAGTTATTCATAAGCGCTCGTTAAAATATATATGTACCTACTTAGCAAGAGAAGACAATCATGTCATTATCAGACAAAGCTTCGCCGAAGAGTTACTGAAATTACATGAATATAAATTAGTTTTTAAAGTAATAGAGAAAGCGTTTATCTTAATGTACTTGAAAAGTTTTAATTGACATCCGTGAAAATTAACAAACGTTACGTTTTTTGAAAAACATCCAATCAGTGACAAAATTTTGGCGCGAAAACGTCTATTCGTTCTTTAAGTAGAGCGATAGCTGATCGAACTTTCTTGTATTACCTACGAAATAACCTTAGATTTTAATCGTTAATAACTACAAGACTAATAACAATGGTTGAGATCTTTGATTAACGTCTGAATAGAACTCTTCAAATAAATAAAATTGTCGACCAATTTTATTCAGACAATATATTGACAAAAATAAAATTATAAATCAAAATTACAAATAATATTAATTACTAATTAATTTTTTATATATTTAGATTATTTCTGAAGAAGATCTAAATCCAGATCGAAACGTCATCTTTTGTAATATTAATTTATAATTTTATTTTTGTCAATATAATATAGTCTGAAAAAATTTTAGTCGATAATTTTATTTATTCAACACGCGTGAGTAATATGTAATTTCGGGGCCCTGCTAAACGTGGGAGAAATAATAAATTACTTCATGTTGACGCGTAGAGTGTAATAATGAATTTTCTGGACCAATAGAAACTCAGTAGCAAGCCCAAGCGCTAAATAATGAAAAAAAACTGCAAGCAGCTTCTGGACCAATAGGAACGTGGTAGGCGGTATTGTTTATATGAAAACAGCATCGCAATTCAGCGAAAGTCATGGCAATCTTATTGTGGGTACGTCAATCAATGAAGTGATTTATTATTTTTCCCTCTTTTATCAGGGCCCCGATTACATGTTACTCCTGCTAGTTGAATAAAGTATTATGTGCGACCATTGATCGAAGGAGAATATTCCACTCGCGTGCATTTTACGCTCATGGAATCTTCTCCTTCTCTCACTAGTCGCACAATATACTATTATTTGAATAGTGGTTGAGCTCACAACGGGTAGAGCATGTCTTTACGAGTTCGTCGCGTACGATTTGTTTTGTTTGTGACGTCATCGCGCGAGTGTAGGCGCATGCGCGGGCTAGTCACGAAGTAGATATATAGATAGTTTATTCATCATAGCCTCAAAACATAGCTTGAATATGACAAGTCACAATATACACAATGCAAGAAATTAAAACATAGAAAAAAAAATAGTAAGAAAGTGTCAATATATAGGTATATACAACTTATGAGATATAAAAATCGTCTAGTGAATAAAAACATTGCTCAATTAAATTTTTTTTAAAATACGCTTGAAGCTATTAAAGTCGTTGATGCGTCGAATTGCGTAAAGTTTAAAACACGTTTATCTGGGACGTTGATTGATACTAGGAGCTAAAGTGCGGATTTCAAGAAGGAAAAATAAAATTGGGAAAAGTGAGTTTTGGTCTTAACAAGACCCAACTCGTGTTCGAATGATAAAATGATTGTCTAGATTAGAATGTGGTGGCAGTAACGTGCATGTGGTGGACGTAACGGATATTGTTATCTACAGACCTGGCATAATTAATGATTATTTAAAATTTACAGTTAAAATACTTTTTTTTACGAAACACGCAAAATAAATTTAGTTCTGATCATAAATGTTGATAAGTTGAATTTACATATAATTAAAACTAGAATAATAAAATTCAAGATAATTTGATTATTTATGTATAATAATATACGTTTTCAAAACATTGGTTTATTTATTTAATTGAAACAAAGCTAGGTATATAAAAATGTAATTATTTTAAATAGTGTTTTTAATAGTCACGGCACTAATAACGCGAAACTAAACACAATAATATTGGAATTAAATTTTGTTGGTAAATGAAACGGTTTTAAAATATATATCATTAGAGAGCTAATATAATTCTAGGGGTAACACAATAAGTAAAGTGGTCAATACTACTAAAATTTTAGTACTGAATTAAAGAGATTTTGAGATCAAAGACATAAAGATGGTTGCAGATTAATTCATTTTTAAACAGTTTTATTTAGTTTGACTGCGTATATTTGTTTATGCGTATATGTTTGTTTATAACTTGTTTCAAATCTTGCGACAGCTTTTTCAATCCGAATGAGTTGAAATTTTGCATACGTATGTAGTTCTGATGACAATACAATATTATAATAACTAACTGACCGATCCGGCTTTCGTCCGGATGCAAATCGCACTTTTAATAAATACACTAAAAACTTAAAAATAAAATTAGGTAAAAAAATTTTCAAGCTAATAATTTAGAATTTCAAAAAAAATCTACTTATTTTTTTGCATTTCTTAACGCCTTACACCTTTAAAAATCAACTCCTAAAGTAACGATGCCCAGTTTGGTTCTTTTTTGTTAGGAGATCCACTATCGTTGATCCCTATTTTCATTTCATGGACCCTCAATTTTTTTTTCCGCTGACATGAATCCCTTGCAAGTTGTCGTCGACCCCTGGGGGTTGATATAGACCACTTTGGGAATCGCTGCTCTAGAGTCTAGATTCTAGTTCCTTACAAAAGTGGCCAACTTAAAACGTTTTGCTGTAACTTGATTTATGTTTTCTTTTATTAATTACTTTTAATTATTACAGTAATATATTATTAATATGTGACAGTTTTACTGTAATGTTGCCTCAGGCAATCAAACGTCGAGCATAGACGAATTGTTCAGCGTCGATAATCTACAATCTCTCTCCCAAACGGCGAGCTGGAATTATTGTAACGCTTTCCACATAACGGTTATATTATATGAAAGGTAATCCACCAAAAAAATGTAGATACCTAATCGCGATCGGCACGCGAGTTGGCATGACTCCGTGAAGCAAAATTAATACACTATATAAAAATTATGCTTTTGCGTCTACCATGTGCTCTCGGATTACACCACCAATAGCCAGGGCTGCTTGGACCAAGTACCAATTCATATTCATTCAATGCACTGAACTTGCATACTGCTGAGGTGGTGAGATTGCTTCTTGAATAATTGCACACGAGGCTAGAAACGCTGCTAGATTCTTTGCTAGATTTCTAGCGCTGGTTTTCTTGATTGCTGTTAAGTGCTCTCTTCACACGAGACGTCTCTTCAAGCTAGTTTTGTCTGGTGCACGCGCAGTGACAGTTCGAATATAAACACAGAGCAAAACGTGTCTGTTGTCTGACTCTGAACAGAATGCGACACCATGTTGGTTTGTGGGTGTCTGTTCAAATGCCCACGTGACAAAATACTACTTCCTGATTGGTTTTTGCTCATACCTAGCAGCAAATCTCGCACGGAAAATAGCCCTTGTTTGAATTTTAAAACCTATCTTGTGAGTTAGCAGGCCAGCCCGCAGTGACGTCATTTCTAGCTTCCTGCTTTAAAGTACAGTCGAGTACGCTATTGTCAAGTTGTTATTGTTATTTTAGTTTTGTTGAGTTGCGAGTTTGTAGTTTTTCAACAGACTGTACAAGCGCAAGCCTGCATTCGTATCTAATTTCCGAGCCTTTTGGATTCGTGGCGCGTATTGTATACCACGTTGTGTAACAGTTGGGCAACTGTTGCACAATACGAAAACGTCAGACCATTTGCATAACCCGATACGACCATGTATGAATAAAAACCATTCTCGTGAGTGGAGACACTTGTATCCACAACAATGTCGTTCAGGTATCTATAATATCTATTCGGTGTTCAGTTTTAAACCTTTCTACCTGCATTTTATCCGCCGTGTCCGGGAACTGTTGACGTTTTATACCGGCGCAGAAGATTTTTCCCACGGCGATTTTAACAAAAACCTAGTCCGGCACAAAGTACCGGTCGAAAGTACATCAATATTAAGGCAGAAAGTCTAACGTTTACTTATTGGTGGGATTACACGCACTGATGCGGGAAGTACGTACGTTCGAGCAGCAGTAAAGAAAAAATCACCTATCAACTGTTCGAATAAAATATGAAATTCAAAAACAATGCTAATTACTTCAGCTATTTATGACTCGTAGGTACTAATAATACCTTTGACTGTCGCTTATAGATACGCTCCACGATTCAAAAAGGCTCGGAGGTTATAGATGCGCATGCAGGCTTGCGCTTGTACAGTCTGTTGAAAAACTACAAACTCGCAACTCAAAACTGAAATAGCAATAACAACTTGACATATGCCTGTTTACACTTTGATTAGTGTTTAGTGCGAGTGATTAGTGCAGGTGTTTAGTGATTAGTACTAAACACGTTTGGACCGCAATCGATTAGTGCGAGTGATTAGTGTTTAGCGAAGTAGAGTGATTAGAAGCGTATTCTATTTTATTGCGAGTAGCCTTGCCCCTCGTGCCTTCCTTCACCCCTCACTCGCAGCGTGCCTGCCACTAAACACGTTTGGACATACTTTTTGTTTAGCAAGTGTTTAGTGCTTGAAGGGACGCTAGTGTATATGCATGCAGTATTTCCGTTTTAATAATGGCAAAGTGGACTGAAGATACAATCTGTAAATTTGTGGAAGAATATCTAAAAAATGAATGTCTTTACAATTGTAAAGACCCTAAATACAAAAATAAAGGAGCCCCTTTTTGGTGTGGCAAGTTCTAATTTCATATGTTCTTCGATTTCAGATACCACCGCGTTTAATATTTCTTTAAGGTAAGAGTACGATAACTTGCTATGCAAAATATCCACTGGAAATTCACAATTATTGTTTTATATAACATATAACAGCGTTATTGGTCGTTTTAAGTGCGGAAAATTAATTTTTATAAATTAATTTAAAAAAATTAAATATGGTATAGTAAGTATATTATTTACTATAGCGATCGCTATCTTGTCTTATATAGTGATAAGAAAAGAGAAAGTTATATATACCTGTACCTATGATAAACAAAGATAGAAATATCAATTGGTTGGAATGAAATACAATTGAACGTTCAGGGCAGAGTCGTATTTGGAAATTTTAATTTATAAAACGAATTTTAAATTTAAAACTCACATTTTCATGAAGATTGAAAACCACCGCTTTTTTTGATAAAGGGGTATGCGAATTGTCTCGCAGTGAAACGGGAAGGGGCAAATGTGGAGTTTTTAAAAAAACAATTCCGGGGTGAACGATAAACGGGTATGCGAATTGTAATTCTGGGGTGAACGATAAAGGAGTATGCGAATTGTCTCGCAGTGAAACGGGAAGGGGCAAATGTCGAGTTTTTAAAAAAACAATTCCGGGGTGAACGATAAACGGGTATGCGAATCTAAATACGACCCTGCTTCCATAACACAATCGAAAGCTGCATTCAAAGTGAGATAGTTATACAATAATTCTACACCAGTTGCTATGACGTGTATTTGTGATTTTTGATTGGTTAGATTCAAAAAATGACAGTGAAAGACGAAAAGTAGTTCCATTTTTTTCACGTATTTTTGAGGAAATTTGTGAATAATCCGCAAAGTTTTTTTTTTTGAACGTCAAAATTTAGCGTTTTCTATGACTTAAAAAAAAAAAATTTCAAAATTTGGTTGCATAGTGTGATCGTACTGGACCCTTTCTTTAATTATTTCCTGCAATTGCAAGCGCGATTGTTCGTCGATAGTTGTTGTCTGTTCGATGCCCGACAATTAACTGATTTTACTAAGCGCAACAGCTAAACAGTATTGGACACTACTCGCACTACTAATCACTCTCACTAATCACTAATCACTTATCACTTGCACTCGCACGAATCAAAGTGTAAACAAGGCTTATACAGGCAAGTAGTAGTCTCAGTTATAGAGGTCCATGAATGAAAAATATCTCTCTGTTATAGAGGTTTCTGTTTCTCACTTATAGAAGTTTTAGAGGGTTACTAAGATTGCTCCTGGCAATTATTCTCACTCGCTTATCCAGTTATCATCACCCAGGTTGATTGTATTTGAAATACTGTGAAAATCTCAACCTTGCTAAAATGAGTTGACGCTTTTAACCCTACCAGTGCATATTTAGGAGTCGATTACTCCTAAAATTGGTGACGCAAAAATGTCTTAAGCTACATTCTAAAGTGTGTTATACCCGTGCCTAAATCAAATAACAAAAAAGGTTAGTGGCTCTTGGACTAGTAGTTACACAGTACATTGAACATTTATTATTATGCCAATCAACTTCAAACAAAAGAAAGAGACTAAAAATTAAATCCCTGTCTGCCGGGACTTGTAGTTAAACGATGTCATAATAACAGTTCCACGTTACATGTAACTAAGTGTTTCCGACATGTTTTCTTCCTTTTAGTCAAGAGTCATTTTGTGCAGTCGAGTTTTATCTATTTTTCTTCTTATGCATACATCTTTTGCAAAGGAAAATCTGAACACAATTTAAAATGTGCATTATAGGGACTAGGTATTTGCATTTCAGCTAAGTTGTAATCAAGTATTTTCCTTTGAAAAGTTTCAAAGCTTGTTTTGTAGTGTTGATTAAAAATTTTAAGTTTATTTCCAAGCGCAAAGTTTTAAATATCGTCTCCATTTTGCTTTTAATGTCGACGTTAATTATGTAAGAACACTCAGTTTTTTTTCTTGTGCACATTGGGTCCTCTTATTTAACGGTTTGTCTTGACAGTTATTTAACCGTTTTTTCCGTTATTTAACGGTTTTTTAACGTTATTTAACGTTTTTTTACCATTATTTATCGACTTGTTTCAATAGTTATTTAACGGCTTTTTGACCGTTATTTAACGGTTTGTTTTGACAGTTATATAGCGGTTTGCTTTGACCGTTGTTTAACTGTTTTTTGACCGTTATTTAACGGTTTATTTATTATTAAGATTAACGTGCGTACTAAATTAGTACGCATGTTAATAAATGGGGGGGGGGCATTAGTACTACTAATGCCCCCCCCCCATTTATTTTTTGGCACCAGGGTGAAGCCGGGCGGGATCGCTAGTTATATATAAAAAATCAATGTATATAAGAATAGGTTAGAGATTCGTCGGCATTTAGCACAGAAAAGAATCTCTAACGAGATTCTTCGATATTTATTTTTTATTTTTCATGATGTACGGTTAAATTTTTTCAACTGTACTTCCATTTAAAGTAGAGATATCTACTATTTTTGTTGGAAATCTCAGACCGCAGATTTCACGCTATTACAATTCACTGTCCGCGTGCTTCTCTCAGTACTTTCGAATATAAATTTATTGCAGTAAAAGTCATTTTGGAGCAGATTCTTACAACTTTTATAAAGTTGCAATTCTGCATTAAACTTCAATCGCTGCAAATAAAATAATCAATAAGTACCGAAAGAGCTACGTCACTACGTGTGATTTCTTTATAAAATTATTATATTAAAATTGAAATTTCAATAAAACTTTTGCAATAATATCTAATGATAAAACTATACTAATATATAAAGCTGAAGAGTTTGTTTGTTTGATTGTTTGTTTGGTTGAACGCGCTAATCTCAGGAACTACTGGTTCGAATTGAAAAAAAATGGTTTTGTTGGATAGCCTATTTATCGAGGAAGGCTATAGGCTATATAGTATCACGCTACGACCAATAGGAGCGGAGCATCAATGAAAAATGTTGCAAAATATAATTGAAAATTTATCCGTCCGACAAAAACTTTTGAACGGTAACTCCGATCATTATGGAATTTGGACACAACATTCATCTTGGTAAACTAAGATGAATGTGCGTACTCATGTCCATCCCCCCCATTCGTTCTTTTGTACCCGGGTGAACCGCTAGTTATATATAAAATTTACAACTGACCAACAAACATTCATACTTTCACAAATTTTAGCTGAGCTAAACATATGAGAGATAATCCTAACAAACAAAGGACGAATTTCTTAGAATCTTCGGTATACATGATGCCGACAACAATGCAACAAAATAACAAACAAGTACTGTTTATTGCTTACTGATGACGTATTGTTGTCGTTATTTAGAGTAGATGTCTCTCGTTATTTAGAGTGTATCATTGTATGAGCAACAAGGTAAGAGACAAGAGTTAAGTAATTTCGATGTTTTAAGGAGTTTGTCGTTATATCGAGTGACTGTAAATGGAATTTACCCTGTATTTTTGTGGCGAGCGGCAAATAGAACGACGTAGCGGCGGGAAAAACTCGAGATTGCCACTGGCGGTGAGTGTTTCAATCGAATTTTATCCACAGAGAGTGAATGCAACTCTATATATTTGGCAGACCTGCATTCATCTAATATTCTCTTGAAAATGTAGATGCATAGAAATCTTTTATGGATACAGGATAGACATTCAAATAAAGATAGAATCCTTTTATTGAAAATTTGCACCTGTTACCAAATATATTACATTTCTGTTCTCGAGCGTCTGTAATCTACAATTTAATAATGTCACTAATTTGACATAATAATTCCATCAATTTTATTGATGGTGTATAAATAGCTATCGACGAACTTTATAAACGCTTATTAGTTCAGTTGAGTTGACGAGCGTCTATAACTTATTACAAGTGTTCATTTAACGAACAGTCTATTCAATTAGTGCTTTTTAAGTTGTTGTAACATATTAAGAACGTAGTCTGGTGTTCGGGTTTTGAAAAAACGAATTTATTTTTTTTACATTTTTAGTAAGTATAATATATTGAGAAAATACTGTAATAGACTAAAATATTAAATATTTACAAAGCTATAGCATATAGTCGAGAGCAGCAACGGTCTTACGGTAAGACTCTTACCTGGTCTTACCTCTCAATTGTTATCACGTTACCCTTATACTCTCGCAGAGTAGAGCAAACAAATTAGCAGAAAACGATGCCTTTGAAGAAACGGAAGGTTTACTATACACCAGGCATAACTGATTAGTGTAAATATTCATATTTATTTTTTTGTAAGAAATCTGAAATTAAAACTTTAAACGCGTTTTTCTCAAAACTACGTTTTTCTAAGCGGCGCGGGTGATTGAAACAATTGCATACAACCGATTGCTTTCAGTTTTACACAGGGTATTCTACAAAACAATAGCTCCGTCCGGTACTAGAATTACTTAATTATAAAAATTATTTCTATTTTTTTAACCGATTTTCAACGAAAAAATCACGATTTTCTCGTTGTTTTTTTTCTAAAACCCGCCATTTTGTTATTTATCAATAAAAATGTTTATTTCTAGTACGGGATAGAGCCACAAGCCTACGAAACAATAACCAATTTAATTTTTATAATTCAGTTGACTCCAAGTGACGTTATCACCCGCGCTACCCACCTACCTCCACTTAAAATTGTCTACTTTAGATTAAAAAAACAATTATAAAATGGCGTAAAATTAAGCAAAAAAAAATTTTTTGTCTTAGTTTACGATGTCAGTAAAAACATGTACCTAACAAAATTGAAAACATCGTACATTATTTTGATATTAAAAAAAATTTCTGAAATAACGGTTGAAAACGAGCCTGAACATAGGACTACATCCTTAAGTAGTTTGTATAAATCTGACATCAAAAATCGTAAGATACCTATTGTAATATTTTATGCAACCAAACCTATATGTATGTACTACGTTACTGTATAATATATAAAGCATTTTAAGTAAGGTAAAATAACTGATTTTTTACAAATTGCAAAAACCCATCAAGGGCGTAGATGGGGAGGGGGTAATTACACCCCCCCCCCCAGGATCATAATAATAAAAAAATAAAACTAAAAATAATACTAATTTCTGCCTAAAAAAATAAAATTTAGAAACACTTCTTGAAAAATGAACATAATAATATGTAGTTCGTGTAGTGAATTAAATTGCAGTCGTTTGACAGTCACGTGTTTTTTTTTCAAAATATATTTTAAAACATGGTGATTGTTTGAACGAAAATAAAAAATGCATTTTTTACAATTACTATGCAATTACTAGCTAATGGATTGCTATTGGCATTATCGTCCCTTTAGCTGTCATTTCAGTGTTTGATGATCATAATTTAAGTGTATTGTGCTTGTTTTTAATTAATGTTGCTAATTAATACTGTGCTAATTGATGCAATTGGTGAGTTAATTTCCCAATTATTATTAGATTAATTGTTTTATTAATTATTATGAAACACTGATTTAAACAAAACAAATTCTGTTTAAAGGTTCGTATATTTTCTTTTAATTACTCTATCTCGTTTAGTTTGGACACTACGGCCATTGGAAGGTGTTTTGTGCTTTTCTGAAAACTATAAACGCATATAATTTCTAAAACAAAAGACATACAGACGTTTGTTTGTGTTCATTGGATTCAGCGTGTTTTTTTCTACAAGCATGATGATTTTGAAAAAGTTCCGACAGATTTCGGTTTTCGTCAAAAATCGCATTTTTTTAAAGGGGTATGCGATGCCTTGAAAAAAATGCAAAATTCGAATTCTTTAATATGCTTTTGAAATTGAGAATGCTTACAGAAAAAATTACGCTGAATTCAATGAGCGTAAGCAAACTTCTGTATCTCTTTTAGTTTGGAAACTACGGCCATTCGAAGGTTTTTTAAAGAGGTATGCCTTGGGATCTCAAAACGAAAAAAAAATTGAAAAGTAAATTTTGACCTAAATTAGTAACATTCGCTTCTTGTGGGGTTGGAATGGTAACAAATATAAATTTTGAAGTGAATTTATAATTTGGAAGAAACATGAGAGGCGTCTTTATTTCCAAAATGGTAAATGGTAGGGACCTGCGGATGAGCTCGTTGAATTCAGTGGCTCATTTTCTACTCCTCTACCGAATTTTGAAAGGAAGCGAGCAATTTCCCAGTTTTTTTTTTTTTTTTTGGAAAGATTAATTTATTTTTGATTCACTTACCTTTAATTATTTCTGATCGCATTCTTTAATCAAGTCTGGACATAAGTTACTTGAATAAAATATGTCGACAGTCATGGAATATTTTCTTTAAATCGGGGAAGACAACACTGGCTTAATGGAAGCCTTCTTGCTTTATTTCCATCACGGTGGCCTCAGGAGTCGGAACAGTAAGTCTCAAGAGGAGAAGGTTGAAAAGTGTTTTGGCTTATGTTTGTTATTTAATCATCCATTATAATACGCGGAACGGATCTAAAAGGTTCGGAAGTTAGTCTCAAACAGCGTCGCAAAGGCACATTTTAGAGCCACTGAGACTCCCACCACCTCCCAGCTACCTGCACGGAACGTGCGCTCGTCGGTGATTGGCCGTGATCGCTCGTTGCCTTTGTCACTTGTCGCTTTCCTGCTTTAAAGTACAGCCGAGTACGCTATTGTCAAATTGTTATTTTAGTTTTGTTAAGTTGCGAGTTTGTAGTTTTTCAACAGACTGTACAAGCGCAAGCCTGCATTCGCATCTACTTCCGAGCCTTTTAGATTCGTGGCGCGTATTATACAGGGGTGTCAGACTGATTTTTCTAAAGGGCCATTTATAAGATTTAGGGTGTGTTAGCGGGGCAGACTCTAAATTAAAAACTAAAACACGTACTAAATTAAAATCTTTATTTATTTAGCTTAAATCAATTTTCATCTAAAGGTAATAAATAAAGAGTAAATTATCTTGAGCTCGAGGATCAAGAAATTTTAAAAATACGTAGTGGTATCGAATGCCCTCTAGAATCCTCACTGGATAGATTCTGGTCGCGGGCCGTATTGAGATGACTTGAGGGCAGGGTGCGGCCCGCGGGCCGTGTCTGTTAAAGTATATTTTAAACAATAGCCGCTGGGACATCGGAATATGTTTTGGACATTTTGCTTTCTCAGAAAAAAATAGTTCAGAAATGCTGGTCTGAAAAAAGAAAAACTGAAAATGTTTGGGAAATGTGTAAGGCCAGTCTAAAAGATAACAATAATAAATTATTTAAAATGTTTAATAATTTAAATATTTTAGATTTTTAACATCGTTTCTTTCTTAATAATTTTATTCTTAACAATAAAATACTTTGACAAATATAATACTAATTACATATAAAATCGAGCTATTTTTCACAACAATCGGGCTCATCTTTGTTGTGAAAAATTCCAGCACAAAAAAAAATCATAATCTATCCTTTGAACACAACAAAAACACGTCACTTATCAGTGATCAACAATTTTGGCAACGAAGAATGGGCTCATATTTTTTATTCAAAACTCTGCAGCGATAACGTCATCAAACTGAATACTTCCGCGAAGACTTAACAGATGTCGCAACAATCGCTCAACCGTCCGTTGGTAAAATTTAGTTCAACATGAAAAACAAGAATAGAAAATGACTTTTTTAACACATTTAGTACGTTGCAATATCAATAATCTTTGGAATGATTGTAATTTAAAATTAAACAGACTACCTATAACTATTATTACATACTTACTTGTTATAATTGCATAATTTTTGAAATTTCTTAACATAATATTTACATACATTTTAAAATGTTTTTTTTATTTATAATATACTACATCAAAGAGATTTGTATTTACACTACAAAGAAGCATTTTCGTAAAAAATATATAACTATATACAAATTATTGTAGAACTAATTAAGTACATAATATATCGCATTTGTTTCTAATTAATAAATTGGGAAAAGTTTCACTCAGCTAGCGACGGATTTTTCTTATCTGTTTCAAACGAAAGCCTATTTATTCAAAGAGACTGAACCGGTTTCTAAAAAAAAGTGCGTGTAACCTTTACGCGCGACTGAAGTAAAACTTCTTTTATTTTGTTCTTACCACTCTGACTTTTTGGCAAACATTCACTCACAAAATAAATTACGTTGGCTATATACTTATTGTTTTGCAATTCACCTTTCGTTCAAGATGGTTTCCTCAGATGTCGCCATCTGTCAGTCGAAGCCTTTAAATAGCGGAAATTGCTTAAGCACACAACTTCCGTCCGAAAAAAGATGTGAGTTACTCTCAAGTCGCGCCTAAAGAAGTTTTACTTCAAAAATCATACAAATGCAATAATTTCAAGCATCCGAATGGCGAAATGAGATGAACAAAAGATTGCGATGTTTTATTGAATTTGTATGATTTTTAACAACTTAATATTTAAGACTTTATTGACCCTAAAGTTTAATTTAGGTCGTTATTCCTATTTATACAAAGTTATTTCGCCCCAAATTAAATAGGAAACCGATTCCTCACTTTGTTTTTATTAGTCGCAGCAATTCTACAATTTTTGAAATTGAATTGTATGTGTTACTTAAAGAGCTAACTTTGTATTAATTATTATTTCGGCTGGCTAATGTTAGGTCGGGACACGTCGGAGCGAATGTTTTAGATAAAAAGTACAGAAATATTTTTAACTACTTATGTTTTAATCATATGAGTGCAATGAACTTATTTTGATTTCATTCAACATTTTGAAATGTTATTTTTTTACATTGAATTATATCAAATAGTAAGCCAACACCTATTTTCATTTGATTTACATTGAATTCAATTTAAACAAAAGAGACTAACACAGAAATCTACTCAAAGCCATAACCAAGGTTTTAAAGTTGTTATTTTGAAAAAAAAAAATAAACTGTTTCTGTACTATTACTGAGCCTACTATTTGACATAACTTGCATTAAATTGTAAATTTAACACGTATACGCTAGGAAAGTATCTTTTGACAAGCGACTTTTGCGCCCTGTCGTGTTTTTTTTTTTTTTAAATCTGGTTCATTCAAAACCTTAGTGTCATATTAGGTATGTTATACGTGAATTTTAAGGATTAATTGTCGAATAAAATGGGAAAAAAGATCGGAAGTGCTGTGTTGTTGATTGTAAAGATACACCAACTAAACATCCAGAATTACAATTCCACCGTTTTCTTGGATTTTCTTATGAATTAGAGAAGAAAAAAATGGACTGCAGCAGTACGTCGACAAGGATAATTAAATTTTATTTTACGTCTGTAATCATTAAATACATGAAAAATATCATTCTTATTTTGTTAACAAAAATAAGATTTAAAAAATTTATAAATTAAAGTGTATATCATTTATGTAGCTTTTTACTGACTTTTTGCGTAAATATTTTTTTTATAATTAAGAATAACGCTGGTTATCATGTGTTTGTAAGTTTTGGGTGAACCACTTTTGAAAAAATCAAACACGAGGTGGTGCGAAGGTCGCATGTCAAAGATACTTTTCTAGCGTATGTGTTGGTATAAAAAACATCCTGTATGTAGTTAAACGCTGGAAAGATTTGAAAAATGAAATGACGTGCAAAATAATAAAAATGAAACGTAAAAAAGCGGTCCCCGGTTCTCGAAAAATATGTACAAACATTAAAATTCGAATACGATAACAACTTCTGAATATAACATCAAAAAATTTAGACAGCAGACTGAGAAGCACGAGTGTGACAGCGCAGTGGAGCTTTGCGTTAATTTCATGACATTTCGTCGAGTCGTTCTAGCAGAACTGTTTATGAACTACCAAGAGTAAAGCTGTTTTCACATCAAAAATACAACATGTAACACCACGTCTTAAAAAAGCCACGCCGCCACTGGTGTACCCTGGTGGTCATGTGGAGAAACAGAGGCAAGATGGCAGCGGAGTGTATGAACTAGGAAGTAGTGTTCATGTTAAAAAAACTTAAATTAATAAATGTGTTGAATTAATTAATAATATCCATGTTACAAACTTACGTTAATAAATATGTTGAATAAAATAATAATATTTGTGACAAACAGTTTGTAACAATTATTATTTTATTCAACATATTTATTAACGTAAGTTTGTAACATTTACATGGATATTATTAATTAATTCAACACATTTATTAATTTAAGTTTTTTTAACATGAACACTACTTCCTAGTTCATACACTCCGCTGCCATCTTGCTTCTGTTTCGCTACATGACCACCAGGGTACACCAGTGGTGGCGTGGCTTTTTAAGACGTGGTGTTACAAACAATAATTAATTTTTTTCTTTTAGTGAACTTAATTTACGATGTTCGCGGTTACAGGTAAATATTTTGATGTAGTGTTCGGAGCTTCAGCCATAAATATCTTTTCAACTTTTTATGGTTTATTTTATTAGTGTTCCGACTCCGTGCAAAACTGAACACTTATGGAATAATTTCGGTGTCCGTCCGTTCGTCTGTCACAGGCGATTTTCTCTGAAACTATTTGACGTACACATTTGATATTTGGTACCTAATCACAGACAGTAGCATAAAAAGTTGAATCTGGGGAATAATTTCAGGGAGTTAATTGGGAAATTAAAAAAAATTAACGTCATCGTGTAGGGTGTCAAATGACAAATTAAATCACAAATTCAACAATATGTTGTGTTTATTTTATAATTATTTTAAACATTTTTCAGGAAAAATGTTTAAAAAATTTGTTACCCCCACCCTTATCACCAAAAGGACCGCTCAAAAAATCTGAAAAAAATCATAAATGTAGAGAATTGGGCGTAGATTGAACGAAAATTGTCAGGTTTGAAAAATTCTACCGCAATTGTTGTATGGACACTTATATATTCAAAATAATGAATATCGAGCATACAAGCTTTATGCTAGCTTTACAATATTGTTTTATTGACGGTCGCCCTAGCCAGTGGGCTACAGCTAATGTCTCAATTCAATTTCAAAATTAAACTATTTTTACACATTTTTAAACGTTTCGTTTTCAGTCATTTTCATTCAATTGAGTATATTTACTAAAGCATAATTTATCTATTATACCTATTCGTAATGCAAAAAATCATTTACATGCTTCTATCATAAACGCGCATGCTCTAAAATATGCCACACAATTTGGCAAACGACTCTTCAACCATATTTCACAATATTTACAATATTCATTCATAAAATTATATTGGGATTTGACATAAGACGATACGACATCTGGTGATAGAAATATAAACCATAAACACATGTTGTTAGTATTACTATTCGGAACCCAAAGGAATGGTGAGAAATGCGCCGAACTGTCCTCAGGGGAGTTTTTGACAGGTAAACATTGATTTAGAAAAGCATGATGGAGGCTAAATCAATGATCCTTATGCCTCCATATAGTTTACCTGTCAAAAACCCCCCTTAGGACAGTTTGGCGCATTTCTCACCAGAGGTCGCACCATTCCTTTGGGTTCCGAATTAGATATACGTGAACAATGGTGGGTTCGACATAACATTTGGCTTAAGCTCCGCCCATAATATGTCAAATCCCAGTACGTCAGTGATTTCGTTAATGGTTGCTATAGGCAACGTAAGAAATTAAGAATATTTAGACAATGGTCTCCGCTCTGAAATGAAATGACGTGTTACAGATCACACTAAGTTTTCTTTTAAGATTGCTGTTTTTCGAAGTAAAAAAATCGTTTTTGTACGACCCTCTTAAAATAGCTACTTTTCATGCCTGCGTAGCGGTTGTAAAATAGTTCATTTTACACTAGTGCGTAACGTAAAGAAAAAAATGCCATTTTACCACTCCAATAGTAGTTTCTTTGTCAGTTGCCATTTAAAACCATACGAACAACGGAGACAGCAAAGTAGCTGTAGTTTTCGTAAACAATCCAAATAGATATAGCAGAACACTCAACTGTCAGATATGTAAATATATTCTTATTGTGACGTGAAAATCAGCTATTTTATAGGTGGTGCGTGATTATTTTATGACTTGTGTGTAATTGTTCAAACTCGCTCGGCGCTCGTGTTATCATTTCGCACAGCGTCACATAATATTAATTCACGTACTTGATACATAATCCATTATTAGATATTTTTGGTAAGAATTTTTCTCTTAAAGTCAATCTTCTTTGAAAAAAATACAGGATTGATTGAAAATAATTTTGGAAACTATTTTGAAAATAAAATGGATAGGCTCTTAAAGTCGGCGCTTCTACCGTGGTCCCCGACTTACTAAATATATTTATAGATAGAGATCGAAAGAAAAAGGCAATCAATTTGTCAAATATACAATTATCTGCCGTCTTTTGATGACTATTAGCCAATATTAATTGTATACCCGTTCCCAGGACGTGGTAATCATATACAAATATTTATCAAATATCTAATGGTCGGAGTTATTGAGCGTCCATAATTTTCAATAAATCAATGTGTCAAGTACACCAGTCGTGGATCTCCGGCTTTAGATCTATTAAAAGACTCAATGACAAAGAAAAATGTATTATGAAGATTTATGGTGTTGAAATTTAAACAAAAGAAGTACATTTTGTTTTTATTTTCGAGTATTTCGCGAACAAAAGACAATAATGTGTGTGTTTTGTTTCGAAACAGAATTGCTACAGTTTAATTATTCAGAACAATTAAAACTTAATGGGTTGACACAAACCTGATTGCATAATTTGCGTTCACGCGATATTAAAACGCCGGACATCGCTTGCTATTGGTCCAAGAGCTCAGCGCTACAAAACTCTCCGTCATGAAGAAGTAGAATGAATCATACTTTAAAATAAGGTGAACACACAAAGCCAACGTACCGGAGTTTTTATTTATTTATTTTTTAACAAATTGAGAAAAAGATTATTTTTGTTGTTTTTTTTAGTTATTCAATAAATAAAATTATCGACCAATTTTTCAGACAATATATTAACAAAAAATATAATTAATACATTAACGTTTCGATCCGGATTTGGATCTTCTTCAGAACGGATCTAAAAATATAAAAAAAATAATTAATATTTAGTTTCTATTTATTTTTAATGTAATTCGAGAAAGATTTTTTTGATATTGTTTGTTATTATTTTTTCAATATTTCAATATCAAAAAAATCTTTCACGAATTACATTAAAAATAAATAGAAACTAAATATTAATTATTTTTTTATATTTTTAGATCCGTTCTGAAGAAGATCCAAATCCGGATCGAAACGTTAATGTATTAATTATATTTTTTGTTAATATATTGTCTGAATTGGTCGATAATTTTATTTATTGAAGAGTTCTAATCAGACATTAATCAAAGATTTGAATTTTTTTAGTTATCTTTCTTTTGGCACGTTATGCAAAAATGATGAATTACCAAAGTAATATGAAGCATTTTCTCTTTTTATTGAAAAAGTTATTTGGGTTAAATATATCATTTACTCACTGCAAATAAGACAAGTCGCTAAGAAATTTCACTTCACAATAAGTCGTCAATTATTCGGCACAATAATTTTCTACCCGGTTGTCGTTGCGATAGTAAAAAATTAATCTTCCTTATTATTGTGAAAATGTCACAAAACAAACCGAAAATAAGCTCTTTCTTTCTCTCTCTCTCTCTGCCCCCCAAACCGGCCCACTTGGCGTTGCGTGTTCACCTCTAAACAACCTTTCCTTTAAAGTATAACGCATTCAACTTTCTTATGACGAAGGAATTACGGCACTGGGCTCCTAACCTATAAAACATTCCGTACTAAAATGAGGGTAGGTATTTGGAATTTGGAATATCTGCACTGTACATACAGGTATGTAAATCCGTATTGCCAAAACTTCACAGAAGTATTGATTTCCGAATCGGGCTATCATTTCACAAAGTACAAAAACTGTCTACGAACATTAAAGGCCATTTCACATTTTATTGGTGCGTATCACTGTCATACTCTATCTCATTCAGTCAACACTTTTGACGGCATTGACTCGGCTGTATGATACACGATACACGGCTTATGACAGTAGTGACTAGTGTTATAGTGTATATTGTAGTTTGTTGTCAGCAGTGTTAATAATTGAAACATCATAAACATGGATGTGATTCATTATTTAATTAACCTCCCCACCTCATTTTCAGATTGTGTCAGGGGGTACCTCTGGATGATCATGCCGAACACCCATTTAAAATAATCAAGCGCCGCCGCTGTCCTCTCATCAGCTCATTGCCTCTGATAATTAGAAATTAGTATAGTAATTCATCCGATATATTACGCGACTGTGCATATTGTAAGCAGTAGAGTTCATAGTGGTTTGGCGTAGTACTCTATAATTAATAATAATAACAATGCGTTTAACGTCCGTTTCTCGACTTTATGTCATAACATACATTCGTACCATCACCATTTTCCATCTATCACCACTTCCCATTATTTTCTACATTGATCAACTTCCACTTAATTAATGTCAATGAGCGAATGAAGGAATTTCGGGACATCAGGATAAGGTAGACAGCTTTTGAGCATAGGCGTTGAATAGGTCTTGAATAAGGAACCATCTCGATATTTATCTGCAATTATTGAGGGAAATCATGGATAACCTCAACAAGATGTCTGGGACAGGAATTACCGTTTCTCGGCGAGAGGCAGCAGGAAAAAGTCCAAGCCACATCTGCCCTCGACGGGATTCAAACCCGGTACTTCCCGAATGCGAGTCTAGTGCTCTCAACACTATGATACACAGCTTGTCAGATATGATACTCGTACGCTGCAGTGTAAAGGCACCACAGCAATAGGTATGATTTAACAGTATAACTTCGAAAAAAGGGGGTTAATTTACGTAAATTTATGTATCTGTTCGCGTTTAATCCATTATATTTACGCATGTGTGTGATGTTATTGAGATGAAAATGAAAATTGAAAATGTCTAGTAAATCACTGTTATTTATTGTATGTAGGGGGATAATCATTACATTCACAGAGTGGTCCAAAATCTTGTAATACTAGTGGTGGGCAAGGGTCAGTAGCGGATTTGCAGTCTTGGCCGCCCTGGGCCTCAGGCAATGTAGTAATTACCAACCGCCCCTTTCTCACTGCCTATAATATAGAGTAAAATACGCGCCACGGATCTAAAAGGTTCGGAAGTTAGTCACAAACAGCGTCGCAAAGGCACATTTTAGAGCCGCTGAGACTCCCACCACCTCCCAGCTACCTATACAGAATGTGAGCTCGTCGGTGATTGGCCATGATCGCTCGTTGCCTTTGTCACTTGTCGCTTTCCTGCTTTAAAGTACAGTCGAGTACGCTATTGTCAAGTTGTTATTGCTATTTTAGTTTTGTTGAGTTGCGAATTTGTAGTTTTTCGACAGACTGTACAAGCGCAAGCCCACATTTGCATCTAACTTCCGAGCCTTTTAGATTCGTAATACATGATGAATTTACTTTATAGCCAACTTTTATCGTAATCGTTTAAGAAATTATGCTGACTCATTTTTGAACTTAGACGTTGCGCGCTATCAACAAAGCTGACGTAAAATCATCTTAGAAGAGCGTTATGTGACTCAAACTCAATTTTATAAAAAAAAATCCTCGACAATAGCTCAACATTGCTGGTTTTATTAAGTTGTCTGTTTTAATAATAGGTTATGTATCTAGTGCGTAAATAATGATTTTATGACGCAATGTGACATTATGGTTAAACGTGCGCTAGCGAGTGTTAACAGTCACAAAAGTCACGCACGATTTGGAACCTCCTTTAAAATAGACGAATTTTACTTGATTTTCAAAATTTTTGACAGTTCAATTTTGAGCAAGATCACTTTTGATTGTAGACTGCGTTCAATTCTCATGCGATTAGACTACGATTTACTATGGAGATGGCAGTACGACTACGCAACTTTGCAGCACTAGAGTTAAATGTATCATTTCACGATCGCTATACAGGAATGAAAAGCAGCTATTTTACAGGGAAGGTCCAAACACACATTTTTCCATCTTGAAGAATATGTTTTCACTAAAATCCACATTTACGCGAGTGCCCAAATACTGACTGTTTTCCGCGACAGCTTTTTTTTTCTATAATTTAATCAGCTGTTAAAACATCTATACCTTTTGGAAATTTGAGACCGCGGCGGGAGATAAGAAGCCACGATAAAAGTTTCAAAAGCACCAATTGACATGATTCAAATCTTATCAGAAAACGAGCATTAAGCTGTCATAAAACAAAAATCACAGACCTACCGACTCTGATTAGAAAAGGGCGTGACTACGTATCGTTTTTTTCTTTTAACAACACTTTTTCTGTACAGGTGCGCAGCCAGTTCTCTATAGTCATTGCATAAAAACAAAAGCATAGCACAGTATTTTCGGCCAATGAGGGAGCATTATTATACAAGAAGTACAATCGGAAACAAACAATATTCTTTCTACACGACCCTGTTCAGTTTTGTGTAAAGACTGAAGACCCACGCAACAGAAGGCGCACGTGCTCAAATATTTTTGACCGAACGCATTCCAAATTCTTTCCAACGCGTCGGTTTACCCAAGTTTTCCGGCTTTCACGGCCGCTATTATTCCAGATCTTCTTGATTTCTGGGCTTGCTGATCGTGGTCCATTGATATTTCTAACTGACGTTTTATTTACAACTGCGGTAGACATTATCAAAGGCGGTGTGACATCGGGCTAAGTGTTCTCCTTGGCGGCTCACGGGTTAAGTGTGTCGACGGCTGGTGTTCTCCCTTATTTTATGATCAGCGTGTTAATGTTCTCTGCTCGGTCGTAGTTCGTTCTCCTGTGACTGGTCGTTACGCTCAGTGGTAACGTGGTATGTCTCAGTGCTAGTATCCAGGCCTTCAGATTTTCTGTGTTTGTTTGTGTAATTTGTTTGTCTGTAACTTTGGATTCTTAAGAGAAAATACAAAGTTATTGAACAGAAAACACTAATACGCTGTAAGCCCGCTGCCCCACATCGTCTTTAATAATGTTTATCGCGGGGACGAAACCAATGGACCACGATCTGCAAACCCGGAGGTGTTGGTTTGCGTTTGATTGTAGAGCGGTACACCAAAGAAAGTTTAATCTTGAACGGTAATTGATAACCGACATTAAACTTGAATGCAAAACTTGTCTTCCAATTTTAAACATGCGCGGGAATTAATATTAGTTTGCATTGGAACTGCGGTCTGTACGCGGCTTTACAGTTTTTCATTTCTCCAACTTTTAGAATTATGTAATGTACGTTATTCACGCTTTAATTCCTAATAACTTTTTAAACGCACGCCGATACTCTAAGTTAAATATTGTGTAAATAATCGGATTAAGTGCAGAGTTAATGTAACCCAACCATGTAATAAAGTTAATTAATTTCTTCGTTGCACAGCACGACGGACAAAACGGTAAAATAACGTACATAAGAAAAAAAGGTAACCAGCACACAACAAATACTCCCATAATAATTCCCAACGTGCGTGCCGCCCGTCTTTCTTTCGATAAGGATATTCGTTGTTTCTCTTCAATGAATTGATAAACTGCCCCGGGTTTTTTAATAGCTGGCACGGCAACAGTTGGAGGAGCCGATTGTTTATCTCGTTGGTTCAAATCCGGAGTATTATTAGCAGTGGTTTCGGCTGTGAGCGGCTGTGTTACGTGCATCCCGTCTTCGATTCCGCCGACGGAATTCTTCTTGTGGGAGCCGGAAGAATTTTCTGGATTGTCAGTTACCGAATCTTCTGTTGGAATTATAGGTGTCAAAAATTTCATTTTCGATGCTTTATCTTCGTCACTCACGGCTTTCTTTTTCTTCTTCTTGTGCTTCTTTGATTTAGATTTACCGTTTTCTTGCGGATGTTCGTTATGATTCGTTTCGCTGCTGACTGATTCTTGATCGTTTTGGATATTCGCATTTTCTTTTCCAGTTGGCACTGAACTGACATTCTTCGATGCCATCGTATTAATTTTTGACGCTCTGGCTCTTTCGCGGAGTCTTCTTTTTGTGGCAATGAATATTTCGATGTAAACAATGGTCATGATAATCAATGGAATATAGAACGATCCTAGAGATGAGTATATTACGTAACCTTGCTGAGAGGTGAGTTGACACGGAGTATCATTACTGAAATTCTTAGGCCAATCGTTCCAGCCAATCAGTGGCGGTGAGCTGATAATCAAAGATAGCACCCAAACACCACCGATCATCATCAAAACCCGTTTCAGAGTTCTTTTTTGAGCATAGTTTATCGGATCGGTAATTGCCCAGAATCTGTCGAGAGCAATGGCGCAAAGATTCAGAATGGAAGCCGTGCAACACAGTACGTCGCAAGTGAGCCACATTTTACAGGCGTGGATTCCGAACTCCCACCTTCCGAGGATCGAGTAGGCGACGTTGAACGGCATCACAAGAAGTGCAACTGTTAAATCGGCGACGGCCAGCGATACGATGAAGAAGTTCTGAACGATTCGGAGAGGTTTGTAAGTGAACACGCTGAGGATGACGAGGATGTTACCGACTACCGTGAGCATGATTACCATCGATAAGGTGATGGCCGTGAAGGCCGCTTCCCATTCGGGAACGGCCATTTCGATGCCGAACGTACTGAGGTACACATTGTGAGGATCTTCGCACGTTTCTCCATCGTCGTCGATCAACATCTCGGTCGCATTCATGACTGCTGTTGGTTTTTGATTGGTGTCCATTATGATCGATAGTGTGCCATCATTAATGAAGATTTATTTGATTCTGAAACAAAAACAAAACATTGACAATTTCTCAAATTCGTTAGAGTTAAAGCTGGGCAAAGGGTTTTGTTATTTAACACGTGGCTGAGACTTTTTCCTGCTGCCTCTCTCCGAGAAACGGTAATTCCTGTACCACCCATCTTGTTGAGGTTTTCCATGGTTTCCCTCAATAATTCCAGATAAATATCGAGACGGTTCCTTATTCAAGGCCATGGCCGATTACCTGTCAAACTCCTATGCTCAAAATTTGCATATCTTATCTTAATGTCCTAAAATTCCTTCATTCGCTCTTTGCAATTAATTAAGTGGAAATTTAAAAATGTAGAAAATAACGGGAAATGTGATAGATGGAAAATAGTAATGGTGCGAATGGCTTCTGTTATGACATAAAGTCGAGAAAAAGACGTTAAACGCATTATTATTATTATTATTTAATATTTACACAGCTTTTTCTGAAAGAGATGACAGCGCTTTTGGTATAAATCGCGATAAAAAGAATGTTAGACTTCGGTACGTGAAAAAATAAAATTGACGAACAACCATTTGTATTTTTTTTTTTCGGTGATAATATAATAATTCGAAACGACTTGTTAAAAATGTACAAAAAATAGTTAACAAATTTGAACCTTCTTCTAAACGGGTCCCTAAAAAGCGTAAAGTAACAAAGTTTTGACGTCGACACCAAATTAAGAAGAAGAAGAATAGTAAATCAACAAAAGTTAATGTTGTCGAAATAATAAGTAGACACATTGACTTGACCCAACTATAGAAATTGAAGTGTTTTTTTTTGCATTATACTTTGCTTGTAATTACTCCCTTTAAGTAAAATTAATGAGAAAAAAAAACGCGTAAGCGACATCTATATAAGCTCGTATGAGAAGTGGAACTTGTTTTATTGATGTGTTGTCCATTTTGTGGTACCAAAGTTTCTTTTCTGTCATTGAATCATTTCCCCTTTAATTTTGCGTTACCAAGATATCACTAATATTTCCCCGCCATTCAAGCTCACATCTCCTTTAACGTAACAAAAAAATTGAAACAAATACTTGTAGAGTATTACATATTATTATTATTATTAAATATTAGGCAACATAGCGTATACAATTATACAATAATTACGCGTATGCCTACGCTTCCCCAGAAATTGTCCAAAAATTGTAATAACACATTATTCCCATTTCTATTTTTTATTTCAACACATAAATTGTTATATTGCATATATACGTTTATGAAAAGCGTATTGTTTTGATATTAAAGAGAATAAATCTTGTAAGAGAAAGAAACAAGGATAAGCTGTAACTCGCTTTTATATGCAAAATCCAGTGTATACAATATTTTTTGAAGTTATGATTTCTGTACAGCTGTTCGTGGCGTTATCGCTTTATAAATTTTTTATTAAAATGTCTAGCTGATGTCTGTTGCAAAGTTGCAACATTTTTTGTTTCTCTTTTATGATGAAGGAAGGTTTTGGTTGAGGATCATAAATAAGCTTTACCAATGTTAATCTAGTGGTCAACGTTTCGAAAAATTTAAAAAAGTTGGCCACTAGCGTAACATTGGTAAAGCTGATTTATGATCCTCAACCAAAACCTTCCTTCATCGTAACATTCTATTGGATCAACACAACTTTCTCTTTTATAACCAGAAGACTAACTGCCCAGTTGAACTTCACACTGGTGCAAATTGCCATTTTCGCTCACTGCTTATGCCCCTTTTGTCGTAGTGTAAAAATATGTTGCACACGTGTGGTTAAGGCATTTCGGGGAGGGAGAGTCAGTTGAACGCTCGAAACCCTCCTTCTGCCTACGGCCTTGTATGTTACTCATCAAAACTTTTCAACACTATAATTTTTCAAATCCTGTGATTTTACCTAAAGATATCAGGTTTATTGTTGATTTTGATGCGAATCGGATCAGCGATTTTGAAAATTTACGCAATTTTGCACGTGTTTTATCAAAAGCTTGTGAAAAAATTGCAAAAAAATATTTATTCACTTAGTATCAACTTTCTAAACGTACAAAAGTATACATAGAGAAACTATAGTTTTCAAAGATACAAACTTTGAAGTTGCTATTAAAAATTTATGGTCTCTAGGGTTTGCTTTTTTTACGATGCAACAGTGTCTAAGATACGATCGCTTGTTCGTTTTAACATCGAAACCGCAAAACTGAGGTCAGAAGTCTCTACTAAAAGAAAGATGAGATTGGATAATATATAAAACTTTTGCACTCTACACACGACAAAGTTTTCTATTCTACATATTCTATAATAATTTCCCAGTTGTACAAAAGTACGAAGATAGGGGATGAGTTTATTTATAAGCGACTAGACCGTGACGTAAGAATTTTTTTTATTAAATATTAGAAGCCCAGCCCGGCTACGCCCGGCTTTTTTGATTGCGTTTCAGCGGATATTCTTATAGAATAATAGCCGTATTTGCGGGGTGTGGATTTTCATTTATTATTAATTCAGTCATTTATCATGGAATACATTAAATAATTAATTTATGACAACACTATTAATAGATAATTGTAATTGTAAACTATATTAAAGAAAAAAATTCGCATTCATAGAAGAAGTCCGCATAGGATGTCCGTTCGCGCGTGCACGCACGCGCGACCGTGTCTGAATTACAGACGTAGCTGCGCTTCTCCCACTTATTACCCTACTACCTCCGAGCAAAAACCTTGATCCCACTACGGACGATAGGAATACGCATGAACGTGGGGCAACGGGACGTGGACGATTTAAGTAGGTACCTAATAGGAATTCATAAAAATGTAATAAAAACAAACATTTATTTAAATAATCAAATAAAAGTTTCACCTTTAGTTTTCATGTTAATAACGCCGATGTATTTTATTATTCCAACTTCCCTCTCGGGGGGAAGATTAAAGTGTAGTTTAGATTCCGACGTTTTTTAAGAATTAGCCCTCCTATGAACCCGAGCTCGTACCAGCCGGCTGGCAGATTCTTTGATACTGTAACAGAGACCCCCCCAGCAGACGACGACAAAGAATTTCGTGAGACAACAATCGGCTCGTCATTCTATTTTCTAACAATGACACACAGATTGTTGTGGGATAACAATCGGCTTGTTGTTCTAACAATGATACACAGATTGTTATGGGGCAACAATCGGCTTGTCGTTCTAACAATGACACACGTATTGTTGTGGAACAGCAATCGGCTTGATTGTTCAAACAATAACAATATGCCTCAACTGTTGAGCGTCTATAATGTACAATCTATCTGCCATTCCAACTACTCAAGCAAAGAATGGTGCTACTGTAAGTTAATTTTTTTTTTAATTTTACAGGACAATAAACATATTTTTTGGAAAAAGTGTGTTTGTCTGTCTGTTAGTCTGTGAGCATGATTAAGAAAGCGGTTTTTGTTTTTTTTTTTTTGTGAGAAAATCGGCGTATGTGCAAAAAAGATACGCGCTACAACGTTGTATTTTTCTGCTACAATTTGCAAATTTTTCACAAAAAAAACTTAGCTCTATAGTTCGGAAGTGTGTCAGAATAAATTTAGTAAATAAAATTAAATAGTTGGCAAAACCAAAAGTGCACATCCCGCAAGTTTTCCACTGTATGATAAAAAAATAACAATTAAAAAATATTTTTAATAAATTTAAAAAGATTTAAAAATTTCAAGAAATAAATAATTAAAAATTAAAAAATATTTTTTTTAAGTTTGCAAAAATAAAAAAAATTAAGAACTATACATAATATAATATATAATTAATATCAAGTGGAATAAAATAAAACAAAATAAAAAGAAAAAAATCAATGATTTCGTATGGAATCAAACCCAGGACCTTGCCCTTGGGGATCCAACGGCATAACCATTACGCCACGGCGGCCTAATACGTGCAGTGGTGTTATCACGGTATAGAAGTGTAGCACTTGTTTTATGGATTACACTATATTTACACATAAATTATTATATTGTTTTTTTAAACTATTAGCTGTCAAAAATAATAAAATAAAACTGTTTATAAAAATTAAACTACTGAACACATTTTAGTGAATTTAAATAGGGTTCTGGTCTGATAGTAAACAAAGTGAATAAAATATAACCCAAGGCAATCCGACCAAAATTGCGATCTGTAGAGTCGTGACGTACGTACATACGTACAGATCAACCGACAACTGCTGTTTGTGATTTTCAATTACAATTTTAATAGTATTTATGAACTCGAATTGATTTAAAAATGGTTCTATTTTATAGATTAGAATCTCCTCTTTTCAAAAAGCTTCAATTTGAATGGATTTCGTGTAAAAATTAACTTAGATATAACTTCTTATATGAACGAAAGTCAGCTCTGACGCACAAAGCGATAATAAAGCACATACCGCTAGTTTAGCGGTATGTGCAATAAAAGCTCGTGACAAAAAACAAAATGTATGTATAAGAATAAAGCACCGCAAAATTTGTGGTCCAATTTAAATTAAAAATATATACACAGTAAAACAGCTGAGCGTCTGAGAAAATAATTAAGTTTTTTTTATGCGGTGAAAGAATGGGTATTGAGTCTTTTTTAAAATAATAAAACTTCTTGGCAATAAAAGCGATGTGCGAACAGCGTTCATTGTTAAATAATGTCATTTTCTCCGTGTAAAAAGGAAGGAATTAAAAGAAAATTATTCCTTGTCACATTCACAATCAACACCGAATCCTTTCGGATTACCGTCTATTATAACGGCCCAAGGTCAGTAGATTACATAGGTTGCTTCGTTCTGTTGGATCGTAGTGGGGGGATGACGTCATACAGCGGACCTGTCAATTGATTTTACGCGGGGACAGCTGTTGTCTTTATATGGCAGTATTTAATAAACGTCAAAAAACTCAAAAGACAGAATATTTATATTATTAAGTAATAAATGGAATTTTTAAGGTTAGAAATTTATGTGATCCTGTAGTTACATATAAATGAGATTTTTGACTTTGTCATTATCTATATAAAAATCTCGTGTTAAGATGTAACCTCCGAAACCACTGAACCGATTTTTATGAAATTTTGTAAATGTCTTGCATGTTCCAACTTACACTATAGGATAGTTTTTCTTAAATCTGCAGTTGCACAAAATTTGTGAAAATAAACTGTTTTAGTAACATGTAGCGACATCTCATAAAATTTACTCAAAGCTATTACTTCAAAAGCAAACGAAAAAAAAAACTGTTTAGTACCAAGCAGCGACATCTGATAGAATTTACTCAAAGCTATTAGTGCAAAAGCAAACGAAAAAAACTGTTTTAGTACCAAGTAGCGACATCTGATAGAATTCGTTTAAAGCTATTAGTTCAGAAGCAAATCTGGTAGATTTTGCTCAAAGCTATTAGTTCAGACGCCGGGCCGCAAACGAAATACATTTTGTACAATTATATCTATCGCAACCGGGACGGACCCCTAGTGCGTGTATAAAAATAAGAACGATCCGCCAGGTGACGTCATTCTCGCGCTTACACTAATTGGTCAGACGGAACGTGGCAACCTCTGCAATCTACTAACCTTGATAACCGCCAACCGTACACTATCCGTGAGGTGCCCGTTTAATGCAATGAGAGCGCTCATTAAACTTGAGTGTAAAAACAAAGAGGATATACACTGTGTTCAAAAAAATCTATACCTATAAAGAGATTAAAGCTTATAAGTTTGGACGTAGAGAGGTTTTTTCGGGAACTACACATCCGATTTCAATAATTTTTTTCACCAATATTTAGAATGGACCTTCAGGATGGACGTATATTATCCGCGTTAAAATAAAAGCGCTTTTCACGGAGACCAATTTACAAATTCGGGCGAAGCCGGACCGGGCCGCTAGTTAACAATAAGCTGTAATGATTTATATGGTGGTTCATTTACTTCGTTGTTAAATTCATAATCTTAATATGATATTATATACACTTGTTGTTGGATTATTGTTTTGTTAATCCTAAAACTCATCAAAGTTTATGGAGCTTTGCAGGTGGATTTGTGCAATTTGCTTGAATAATAATATACTGAAGCAATTATTATAGTAACAACTGAAATACTAATTTTACCCGAAAACGTACAAAAAAAACAAAAAACTGTTTTAGTACCAAGCAGCGACATCTGATAGAATTCACTCAAAGCTATTAGTTCAGAAGCAAATTTGGTAGGATTTGCTTAAAGCTATTGGTTCAGACTCCGGGCCGCAAACGAAATACATTTTCCAGAATTATATCTATCGCGCCCGGGTGAAATCGCTAGTATCTTTATATAAAAAAATTCCAGTCATGTTACGTTATTATTTTTCTTGTGGGGGTTGGTTGGGTTTTTAAATAAACAGGTTCGAGCGTTAAAGTTTTAACACGTATAATTTAATATATAAAACTCAAATGACAAATTATAACAATACACAAAATATATAATGGAAATAAACAATAGGTTCAAATGGCTAATTTACTTTCATCGGTCAACAGAGTACTTTTAATTAAATACTCCCATCAGTGCAAATAACGATATTATTTGTACGGTCACATTCAATTTTACATAATAATAAAGTTAATGAGTCTAGCGGTCTGAAGAATCCTAAACTCGGGCGGGACTCTAATTATATTTAACTCGAATCTCTAGGTCTTTCCTACGTTGTGTTTTTTTATTAGGTCATTATTTATATCCTCGGCACGGTCATTGAATTTAATACGGTCGTTGCGGTCGTGGGTCGATTTACGCTAAGGTCTGGAACAGACGAAATCCCGATCATGAACCAGAACCCTCGCGATGGTCAAGCAGTGTGCTATTAGAAGACACCGGGAAACTTATCGGAGCAGACGACAACACGATCGTACTTCAATAGTTTCCAGATCTTCGGCAAGCGAGCTGAGAATGAATCCACAAAATGCTAGAATAGACGGAACACGATCGTAAACTAGCAAGCCACTGAGCCAACGGGGTGGTCACTGAAAGACAAATTTTTATGCGCACTGTTGCTTGACACCAATAAATGTCGAACCGCAGTAGGTACGACCGCTAATCATTTTTAATAAAAATATTAATTAAAAAGGAAATTAATGAGTAGCCATCTATTGGCGGACAGCATAATATTAATTACAAAAATATAAGTTCGATTAGACGCGGCACTAATACGTACTTAATACCGGTCTCTGCTTAATCATAAACGCGTCTGAACACAATTTCGTGTACCTATTACTGTACACGAATATAAAGCAAACTAGATTTTACCGTGATATTAATATTATTAAATTAATATCGTTACACTCCTCCGGCCCGTGTAAAAATACGCGATTATAAGGTCATAGTTATGTGCACCAATGGTCATAAACTTAAATGTAAAACAAAAATTGTACTTAGGGCAATCATTTGATCAATTTTCAATATTATTCACTATCGTTCATATGACTAAATATCAAAAATATAAAACAAAATATTTCACTTCAACGTTTCAAATAAACGTAAATAATCACAGTTCAATGTCCTTAATACTACTATCAACGTTCAAACATTTATCTTATCTCTAAATATGGTCCAAATTATTAATAGTTTCAAAAGGTCTGCATTAATAATTTTCAAATACGGGCAAAATAATGAAAGTTCAAAACTTCTGTATTCATCAATACAGTCAAATTTCAAAAAGGTCAATATTGTATTCTAATATCATAAACACGGTCAAAAATCATTAAACTGAATATTGTGTAATATGATATATTTAATACGGTCAAAAATCATTAACATGAATATTGTGCTATGATATATTTAATACGGTCAAAAATCATTAATATGAATATTGTATTAGAATATATCCAACACGGGCAAAGTTAAAAAAAATTAATACTATGTCGTGATTTATTTAATACGGTCAAAAATCATTAACATGAATATTGTGCTATGATATATTTAATACGGTCAAAAATCATTAATATGAATATTGTATTAGAATATATCCAACACGGGCAAAGTTAAAAAAAAATTAATACTATGTCGTGATTTATTTAATACGGTCAAAAATCATTAACATGAATATTGTATTAAAATATATCAAACATAGTTGAAATTCAACATTTCAATAATCTACAACAAAAAAAAAAGGTATCGTGATATTTCAAAATGCGGTCAATGTTCTAAATGTTAATATTGCATTAGGAAATAATCACTATTTATCAAAAAAAAAGTTCACATACCAAACACTTTAGCTTACTCAGCACAAAACCTTAGTCCACTACTTTACACACACTGGGGACAACGCGTCCCATATGGATTTGTCCGTTGGCGGCCTTCGTGAAACGAATCACGCGTCCATCGGGCAGTACGGTCTTCCTCCTACATCGTCTTCTCAAGGCTGGAGTCCAGGTGGGCAGCGGCGGCACATACGGTCGCGACGTCGGTGGCGTTGACACTGGCGTTATAGCTGGTTTTAAAGGTGCTGGAGGTTTTATTGGTGGTGGTGTCGATTTGGCGGCTGGCGGCTTTATAGTCGCCGGAGGCCTCAGTAAAGCCTCTGGAACCGGCGGCGGGATCACACGTCGACGCCTCTTAGGGGGTGAGAGGGTCAATTGGATCAACCTCCACGGTAGCAGCTCCAGGGGTGAACGATCCTCTATTCCTCGCGTTGGCGGCGTTTCGGGGAAGCGTTCCTGCGGTGGTTTGTTGAAGGAGTTGATAGAAGGGCACGGCGATAGTGTCGGCGGCGTATTGGGTGTGCGCTGTTCATCTTCGAAGGTCGGTACGTCGTCGATATCTAGGAAGTCCATTTTCAACTGAATGAGACTGCTGTTATCGCCGGTCTTTTTATAGTCGATGTTACATAAATAATTTTGATCTTAGATTACGCAATTGCGTAATTCATTTTAGTTATTCGTTTAATTAGTTAAACGTTTTTAAATCACTAATATGCCATATTCCAATGCTTTTACCGTCCATTTTTGCTAGCTCATAAATTATTGGCGAAATTTTCCTCTTGATGGAAAACGGGCCCTCGTACCGGGGAGCTAATTTGGCGGCATATCCCTGCGTAGCATTGGATAGTGCGTATTTCCTTTTCAGAACTCGGTCTCCTATATTGTACTCATTTGTCCGGCGGCGCAAATTATATCGGACGGCGCTGTCTTGATGAGCCTTTTGCAAGCGATCTTTTACTTCAGTTAAAAGATGTATCAGTTCCGAGACGTGGTCGTTTGTTGTATCGGGAGCGACGTTTTGATATTCACTGGCGTGAATTTTTAGTTCGCGCCCATAATTCAGATAAGCAGGGGTGTAGTTGGTGACATCGCTTCGCGCAGTTCGCAACGCAAAGCCAAGCTCGGCTATGTTAGCGTCCCACTCGTTGTGTTTGTCGGTCACATATGCGCGTAGCATATTGTTTATGGTCAAGTTCGTGCGCTCGGTAGGATTCGCTTGCGAATGTCGACGGGCATTTAATAACGCCTTTACCCCAAATTTTGCTAATAATTCGCGTACATTTTTCCCGGTAAATTCGGCTCCATTATCAGAGATTAGAAACTCGGGAACACCATATATCATAAAAACTGAGTCGTTCAAGTGTTGAGCGACTAATTTTGACGTGGCGGCCCGAAGCGGGAATAACAAGACAAATTTTGTATGCGTGTCCTGAACAACCAGTAGGTATCTACGACCCCTTTTCGATCGAGGAAAAGGGCCCATCAGGTCAGCACTGATCGTTCTCCAGGGCACATCTGCGGTCCGGTCTTGTCCCATTAATCCTTGGGGCGCTTTATTATCAGGTTTTGTTTGTTGACATACACTGCAGTCATGCACGTATCGTGCTACGTCAACGATCATTTTCGGCCAATAATAACTTCGTTTTATTCGGTCGTATGTTTTGGCGACACCTAAGTGTCCGGCGGTCGGTTCATCGTGAAACTGTTTGAGTATTTCGGGTCGTAATTTATTGGGCACCACTAATTTCCATTCATACGCAGGATTTGGAAAGTGGTGTCGGTCGGTGATTTTTTTATAAATCTTGCTATCTTGAATTTTCCATCGTGGATAATCATCAGGGTTGGCTTCAATATTTTCGGTCATTTTATTATACCAGCGGTCATGTAATTGTTCCGGAAAAGTGATAACATCAATCGGTACAGTATCGTTCAGAGGTTCACACAACGCAACATTTCTAGCGTTGTCTTTTCTTTTTCTGTACCTTTTGTTCCTCAACTTTTCTTTGGGCGTGATGGTCGTTAAGGTCGTTACATGGTCAGTGTTCGGAGAAAATGTCCAAGTTCCTCTACTCATATCGGGCACTATCTGCATAGCAGTCCAAAAATCAATGCCGAGAATTAAATCTTGCGGTAATTCGGGCACTAATAGGACAGTAATACGGCGTGTTCGGTCAGATACGGTCATTAACACACTCATTTCTTCTTCAACAGAGTACGTGGTTCCATCAGCGGTCTGAATTTTTTTATTTACTGAAGGTCGAGGGCGGTATCCCCGTTCAGCGAGTAGCAATCTTCCTCTCGGTCCGGTCATCGTTCGGCTAGCTCCTGAATCTAATAATCCGGGTAACTCTCTTCCTCCAATGGTCACAAATAAATACGGTCGGGCATCTCCTGGCATTTTTGAAATCACGTTCTGTTCAGCGGTCGGTGCAGATTGTTTTAAGGTCGGTCTAGAGGAATACAGGCGACGTTTACGACCTGTTAACGTGCCTGTCGGTCGTTTCCCTGTGTCTGTCGACAGCGAGGACAATTTGTCGTCATAGTTCCGTTCATTCCACACGTGTTGCAGAATTGGTGATTCGGCGGGTTAGGGCAGTTTCTGTATGCATGTCCTTGTTTGCGACAGTTCCAACACTTGTAGCGGAATGCCGGTTTATCGTTCGTAGTGTTTACTTCATAAACAGGGCTAGTTCGTGACTTTTGGATCACCCGTATATTATCATTTTGTGTTCCGGTCATGTTGGATACTTTTGATAAATCGGGCTCCAACAGTTGGTTCGGGGGGCACGATTGACGGCGTGCTCTCAGTCGTCCTCGTTCAAGTCGAGAAACTAAGTTTTCAAGTTCGTCAATGGTTCGGGGTTCGTTCAAGCTTATTTGTTCCTGATAATCGGGGAGACAATTAAGTTCAATTGTCTGCATTTGTTCACTATATGCAGGTGGACGCTCCATACGTTTGTACAGACTAAACATTTTTGCGACATAAACAGAAAATGGTTCAGTAGGTCCCTGTTTTCGTTTATTAATTTCTATTTTTAATAAATGGTCATAGTCTGGATCTCTAAAAGATTTGCGTAACGTTTGCACTAGCTCATCCCATGTACGTAATTTATCTCGAGCATAGCGGTAGACTTGCAAGGCTGAGCCTCCAAACAGTCCGGAAGCTGAGTGCAACAAGTCGGTTGTTGTTATACTGTTGTCACGGCGTCGGTCTTCTACATCCTCCAAAAACGTTTCTAAACTATTTCGATCGTCCCCGGTAAACTTTATTCCCCATTTGTACACGGGAATAGCTTTATAGGAACGGACAGCGGGCGTTAGGTCTAAGTTCAATGCACGCAAGCGTGCTGAAAAATCATTAGGTCGGTCAGCAATGTCAATATTTTGTTCAACATTTGGGTCGGGTCGGATTGGCTCAGGCGGTGTTGACGTTGCCTGTGTGGATTCATCAATCTGCTCTTCTTCCATTTTGAACCCGTGTACGGTCGGTATTGTTACAACAATAGGTCAATCGGATCTTTGTTTTATAAGAATCCTGGTCACGGCACCAGTTGTTACGTTATTATTTTTCTTGTGGGGGTTGGTTGGGTTTTTAAATAAACAGGTTCGAGCGTTAAAGTTTTAACACGTATAATTTAATATATAAAACTCAAATGACAAATTATAACAATACACAAAATATATAATGGAAATAAACAATAGGTTCAAATGGCTAATTTACTTTCATCGGTCAACAGAGTACTTTTAATTAAATACTCCCATCAGTGCAAATAACGATATTATTTGTACGGTCACATTCAATTTTACATAATAATAAAGTTAATGAGTCTAGCGGTCTGAAGAATCCTAAACTCGGGCGGGACTCTAATTATATTTAACTCGAATCTCTAGGTCTTTCCTACGTTGTGTTTTTTTATTAGGTCATTATTTATATCCTCGGCACGGTCATTGAATTTAATACGGTCGTTGCGGTCGTGGGTCGATTTACGCTAAGGTCTGGAACAGACGAAATCCCGATCATGAACCAGAACCCTCGCGATGGTCAAGCAGTGTGCTATTAGAAGACACCGGGAAACTTATCGGAGCAGACGACAACACGATCGTACTTCAATAGTTTCCAGATCTTCGGCAAGCGAGCTGAGAATGAATCCACAAAATGCTGGAATAGACGGAACACGATCGTAAACCAGCACTTAAAGGGCTATTCAAAGCTTTCCCCGTTAGACTAGATAGGCCATACTAGAATAGACGGAACACGATCGTAAACTAGCAAGCCACTGAGCCAACGGGGTGGTCACTGAAAGACAAATTTTTATGCGCACTGTTGCTTGACACCAATAAATGTCGAACCGCAGTAGGTACGACCGCTAATCATTTTTAATAAAAATATTAATTAAAAAGGAAATTAATGAGTAGCCATCTATTGGCGGACAGCATAATATTAATTACAAAAATATAAGTTCGATTAGACGCGGCACTAATACGTACTTAATACCGGTCTCTGCTTAATCATAAACGCGTCTGAACACAATTTCGTGTACCTATTACTGTACACGAATATAAAGCAAACTAGATTTTACCGTGATATTAATATTATTAAATTAATATCGTTACAGTCAATTGGGCGACGGACCATGCCAACTTCAAAAATATTGACATTTGATATAGTATAATAACGAAAATAAAATTTCTGATATCGCGTGAGGTGACGCGGATAATAGCTAGTATTCAATATGATATTTGCTATTCGATACCCTGGTTACCTATATAATATGTTCCACGTCATGTAAAAATAAATCAAAGCATGCTTTAACTAGTTTATTTCTGACAGATCTACAAAACAAAAGAACAGCTGATTTTTTTTATTTTCAAAATATTTCCGAAACTAAAGTTTAGAAAAAAATTTTTTACAAAATTTTCTTGAAAAAATAGATAGAATAATAAGCCGTTATGAAAAGTATACCGTTATAATAAAAAAAAAACATTGTCATAGCATATATCTCTTCTGCACATGCGCCGATTTTCCCCAAAAACAATAGGGCTCTCATATTTGCGTAGGTATCAAACATTCTCCCAAAATTTTGTTTCAATCCGTTCATCCGTTTGACCTGTATCGTGTTCATAGACAAACCGACTAACAGCCTAATAGACGCACAGTTTTTCCAAAAATGTGTTTTTTGGATTCGGGCGAGCTTAAAACGAAAAATGTAAAATTTTGAAAAGTGATTTTTGACCTAAACTAGTACCATTCCCCATTTGTGGGTTGGAATGGTAAAAAATTATGTTTACTTTATGTATTTTGCACCCTCCCGCCCTTCGAGGCCACCGACTGCCACTGCTTTTAACCATATCTAACAGTGGTTAACAAACACCTAAAGTAAACAACAAAAACGGGAAACTGACGAACGCATATGGCGTTTGAGTGGGTCCAACCGCCGCGCTGCTATACGATACAACATGGTGGTCAACCGTTGCTGTGATTGTTGTTGTTGTATACTGTCTGGAGTAAGTTATTTAATTCAAATTTCAAACTTTCGAATTCCTACTTTCGAAATAATCCAACCGCAGCAGTTAGGAATAAATTTAACCGGTACTATGTACGCTTCTAATTAAAATCAAAGCCCTGTAAGTAACCGATCTGCTCCGGAACGTGAGTTTGTGGTCTGAACGCTTATTTTAAGAACAGTCTTCCAATGAGGACATTCCGCTCCAGTGAATTTAAGGGAATATTGACATTAGTGTTTAATAATAAAAAATTGGTTGTCTGTAAAGTCGGTTTACGGACGATAGTTTTACGTGATAACGTATTCCGTAATACATAACCTAAACCTCCCAAAATTTGGTTTCAATCCGCTTATCCTTGGTGTCGGAATGATAAGAAATGTCAAAAGTGACGTTTGCAACTGTCAAAGTATTATGTTCTAATAATAATTAGTTATTCCAATACTTAACTTAGAAGGCGTTGCATTTCACAAAATACTAATGTCAAAAAATTGAATTAAACATTAGAAATGCAGCCGTTTTCATGTTAAGACAAGACATACGTTATCTTCTAATTTCCATGTACGGCAAACAAAGACGACCGACCACGTCGCGCCATGCATTAGACAACATTGCATTTATACAGCTATTTTTCTATATAAATTTGTATAAAAAAACTGTTTAGGCAAATTCTGATATACGAAATCTATGTAAAATGTTCTCCTCTTTCGTTTAAGACTGGTTTCAAACCGATGTGATTTAAATTGAGCGAGAAATTAGCAAAAAGCACGCACAGGATCAGGCGGAACGTTACGCGTTAGGAACGTTACACTTTTTCGTGCATGCAGCCGGTGTTTTATCAATTTATAAGATTGGTGATTCATCAATTTATAAGACGTTATCACGTCAAAAACGTGAGCCAACCCTGAAACTTTCCGCTATACGTTGAATACACGTTACAAAAAATTGATACTAAGTATCTATAATATACTAGCGGTCCCGTCCGGTTTTACCCGGGTGTAAAAGAACGAATGGGGAAGGGACGAACATGAGTACACACATTCATCTTAGTTTACCGAGATGAATGTTGTGTCCAAATTTCATGATATTCCGAGTTACCGTTCAAAAGTTTTTGTCGATAAAAAGCAGTATTTATACTTTTTTTAACTAATAATTTTTTTTTAATTAATTAAATAAAATTAAAATAAATTTAAATGTAAGCGTTAGAAGAAAGCAATGTTGAAAATAAAAAAAAAAATAAAAATATATATTCGCCCAACGTGGGGCCCGAACCCGCACGACCCTGATATTGACAGTGGCATGCTCTACCGATTGAGCCATCTGAGGTTGTGTACTTTACAAAGCTAATATAAGTATATTTAGTTAGTGTATTTCACATGAATAGAAGCTTATTTTTGAGATACATTTTGCAACATTTTTCTTTAAAGCTCCGCTCCTAATAGTCGTAGCGTAATATTATATAGCCTTCCTCGATAAATAGGCTATCCAACAAAAGTTTTTTTTTCAATTTGAACCGGTAGTTCCTGAAATTAGCGCGTTCGAACAAACAAACAAACTATTCAGCTTTATATATTAGTATAGATTAAAAAATTCCAGCTTTTGTCCGAAACCCTTCCTCTACGAAATAAAAGGATGTTCGGGTTTTTAAAATCTACCTGTATATATTAATAAAGACAAATACAACTAATAAGTAGATAGTAAAAAAATTCAATTATCTTCATTGTAATGTTCGTATTACTATATAGTTTCTTGGTTTTGCAATAAACGTGGTCACATATATTTATATTATTATATTATGTCGTATGACATCGCTTGATACAATATTACAAAGCGAAAAGAACACCACATAGCACCCTCAATAAAAAGAAAAGGTTGAAAGAATAAAAAAAGGTTTTCGTACCGCAAATAAAATGTACTTTGTGCTAGAAACATATTTTTCGATTTTCTTAGAAAACAATGTTCAACATAATCTCTTTCAAACTAGGAAAATATTATTGATAGAGTGACGACTATATCACAAAAGAGGTAGGTACCCTAAAGCGATTGCTGGGAACCATAAAGGCTTATGTATAACTAAATAAAAAAAGGTATATGCCCAACATTTCATTACTAATCTACTAGATTGACCCTGTCTAAACTGATGTTTGTAAAAAGTATTTATTGAAATCTGTACTAATATATAAAGCTGAAGAATTTGTTTGTTTGTTTAAACGCGCTAATCTCAGAAACTACTGGTTCGAATTAATTTTTTTTTTGTAGGGTAGCCTATTTATCGAGGAAGGCTATAGGCTATATAATATCGCTACGACCAATAGGAACGAGCCATAATAACGAATCGATTGACACCTTATTTATAAAAATCGGATGAATAGTTTACAATTAAACGGGTATTCTGTTATAAAACGAACAAAACTAGTTTTGCGCATTTTCAATTGGACAAAACTAGTTCTGTCCATTTTTGAACGGACAGTACTAGTATGACATCGGAATCTTCTTTGCGTTTATTAATTAACTTTTCCACATCAATGATACTTATTAAATCAAAGCGATTTATTTTTCTGTATTGTTTAGCGGACAGAGGTTTTAATTCAGCTTTCAATAAATTTGCTTTCTTAACCTCACTTAGTGTAGTAAGGTAAATTATTGTTTCGTCACAAAATTATGTTTCAGAAGCCTCCAATAGGCGAATTAGTTGACTCAAATTCATCTTGCATTTTTACTTAATTATTACACTGAATATCCCACAATTATATTAATTATAATATTCAAGAGAACGATTCAATAGATAGGTACATAAATAAGAACATAACCCTACTTTTGTTCGGGTTCGGACGTGATTGAATGAAACAAGCAGAGTTAGTACTGTCCGTTCAAAAATGTACAGAACTAGTTTTGATCAATTGAAAATGCGCAAAACTAGTTTTGCTCATTTTGTAACAGTCAACACCCGTTTAAATGTAAGATTTCGGGTTTGGGAAATATTCGTTGGTCAAAACTAGTTTTGCGCATTTATTTTGGTCATTGACCGAATTCGGGTATAGACCGTAACACATAGACTTGTAAACTCGCCGCAGTCGGGTAAAAAAGGTCGAGCGCAGTTTGAATAGTCAATAACTGGTACCTTTACCCTACATTATATTTTGACTGCAGTTAATATAGTATAAGCTATGATTCTGGAGCTAGAACAAAAAAAGTTTTAAATGTCAAAGTTTTTTTCAGAAGAGGAATGATAAAAGCTCATTTATTTTTGTTTAAGATAAACTTTCCGAAAAGTTAAAGTTTTAAAAATGTTTTTTTTTTAAGAAACGCAATTTTCTAAGTATAGCTCAATCGCGACAAATATAACATATTTTAAAAAGAATAACATTGCATATAAATATATATTAATAATATCAGGAATGTGGACTAGATAAGATGGTAAATAATAATCACTTTATTATTTCTGCAACGTTTCGGTCTTTATTAGACCTTCCTCAGGCATCTGAAAAAATTACATATGTACTTACTTAACCACTACATTGGCACAATAATTATTACAATTCAATATTTACCATAATACGAATTAAAATAATCACAGTGCTCCTAATATTTTTGTTATTAAGAATGATTAATTTGAATATGACAGTATCAATGTTTGATTAATGTTGGACTAGATGGCGCTAACAACGTAGGACTAATGTTTGTATGTAATAAAGTAGAGTATAGAGAGCCGAAGGTTTGAAAGATGGGTTTACTGTTTACCATGAGACACAAATTCCACATGGTGTATTTTATGTATTTTATTTCTATATTTATTTCTGGTATTAATTTTAACTAATTTATCAGTTTTGTTAATGTTGTAAAAAGATGTATGACTTGGACGACTGTGCATTATGGGATGGTGATTATTTTAATTCGTATTATGGTAAATATTGAATTGTAATAATTATTGTGCCAATGTAGTGGTTAAGTAAGTACATATGTAATTTTTTCAGATGCCTGAGGAAGGTCTAATAAAGACCGAAACGTTGCAGAAATAATAAAGTGATTATTATTTACCATCTTATCTAGTCCACATTCCTGATATTATTAATATATATTTATAATTATGGATGATAATAACAACAACATTGCATATAAAGCAATGAAAATATATGAATTTTACTTTTTCATTTCGCTCTTAAAAAGTCACGGGTTACCAGAATAGACAGTTTTTAGGCACGACTAGCGTAAGCTAAAATGCTTATACAGGATGACATAAGTTAATTCTTTTTTAACAGTGTGTAGAAATAATAAAATAGACGAACATATATTTTAAGAAACTTTTTTATCAAAACTCAAAAATGAAAGAAGAACGAGCTCTCAAAGCTTTATTAAATTTTATCAAATTTTGAGATCGGCACTGGCGTTATGTTATGTCACTATGGAAATATGTTATGTCAACATTTTTGAAGTTGCAATGGTCCCGTCGCTCAATTAGCTGGAATTTTTTCATTAATAGACGACTTCAGACTACATTGACTAGAGACTGTATACTCTGTAATGTACTTAGTATATGGTTGCTTAAAGATTAGTGTCAGTAAAATAGCTAAACGTTATTTCAGTGCTAGGTGAAAAGTGACACTACTAAGTATACTCTATATACGTTGGTTTAATTTGCCACATTCTAAACCAACAAATGGAGACTAATTAGTACCTACATATACAATTAAGAGGTTGCCTTATATATATGACACGGTAGGTAACCATGTTCATGTGCCTTTCAAAATAAACACAACAGGGTTTCTACCATTAATAATTAATGCTGTTGTCCAGCAAATTATATAAAATTAATAATAAAAACATTTTTAAAAACAAGCTTTAATTTAAATGCTCTAAAAAAATAAAATAAATTTTAAATTAAATCAAACCCAACCATTTATTACATTATACAATTTATCTATACTAATATATAAAGCTGAAGAGTTTGTTTGTGTATTTGGTTGAACGCGCTAATCTCTGGAACTACTGGTTCGAATTATTTTTTTTTTTGTTGGATAGCCCATTTATCGAGGAAGGCTATATGCCATATAATATCACACTACGATCAATAGGAGCGGAGCATCAATGAAAAATTTGTCCGTCCGACAAAAACTTTTGAACGGTAACTCCGATCATCATGAAATTTGGACACAACATTCATCTCGGTAACTAAGATAAATGTGCGTATTCATGTCCCTCCCCTCATTCGTTCTTTTGCGTCCGGGTGAAACCGGGCGGGACCGCTAGTATGATAATAAAGGCTTGTCGCGAGATTCTCTTGGTCCTCTGTTTCTTCTGAGCAAGAACCAATCAGGAGACAGTCACGTGGGCGACATGAACAAACGCCCAAACAAACAAACACTGTGCCATAGCGTGTATTCTGTTCAGAGACTATATATCGTCCACTTTTGTTACCGTTCTGTCACTTCGCGCGCATTGAACCTACCTACAAAGCAAGCTTGAAAAGACGTCTAGTGCGAAGCGAGCACATAAAAGCAATCGAGAAAACCAGCGCTAGAAAACTAGTAGACAAATCTAGCAAGCTTTGTGTGCAGCGTCCTTGGCACTACGATATGAACGTTTTAAGACAACTGAAAAATAAGAGTCAAATAACCCGGGGGGGGGGGGGATACTTTGCACGCGCCCTGTTATTATGGGTGATTTTGATAACAATAGCACAATTGTTTCTTAATTTTACCGAGTCACGTGTTCTCCTTGTCTGGAAGGAATAAAGACGAAAGTGTATGTTCTAATTTGTACACAAAAGTCTTCATGCCTACAAAACAGAGGTATAGAGTTAAAGACAATAGAAATACTCTTGCCTATCTTCTCGCCTAATGTGCTAATGTAATCGCTACGCTAGCACAAAACACAATTTTCTAATTTAAACTAAACGTCTCCTAGATTATATAATATAATTTAAGTAGTTCTGAGTGAATGTGTGAAATGTAAATGTCATAATAGCTGATATACACACATATGAAACAAATCGTAACTTCGTTTTTGTCTTAACCAAAATATTATAACAAAACTACTTTTGTTCGTGGTGGAAAACAAACGTTTAACAAAAACAATTAAACAAACAACCTAAAGTATTTCTCTATCGTAACGGAAACGGAACAATATATTCTTGCTAATACAATAAAAGACTATAAATCACTATCTATGTACTTACACTAAATATTAACTATATATATACAAGAAGTTATTTATGTTAAACCTGCTTTATAATCAATGTTTTATTATACCGCGCTTTGTACTAGTTATTAGTATTACACAGTTCATTTATATTTTATCTCCACAGTTACCTCAGTACTACTATTCACTGTACTAACTGCACTATACAGCTGCCGTATGAATGAACCACCCAGCTCGCTTGATCGTATTTATATCCGCTGGGCACGCTTTCCAGAATGTTCTGGTCTTTACTATACCTGCAGTCGTTGTTGTTGTCTTCGAGAACATTTGTCAGAAAACATGGTCGTCTCAACGGGGAGGAATTGATCATTTTTTGAAATCCTCTCCGTATGTTACCTCAAAAGCTACTGAACCGATTTTTCATTATAGTATTTGTCAGTGGTTTATACCCGAGAAGGGGATCCATGGGGGTCTTGACTCCTATCAGTTTGAGTCAAATATAGTTTCATTTCTGTTTATTTCATTCTTAAAAAGGCATTTATTTATACTTAGTAATTTTTTATAATATTAGTTCGTCCTTGTAACCAGGGTAGGTGTCCAGGTCCTAGTTGGAAGGAGGCCCCAGAAAGGTACCAGAAAGATCGAAAAAAATTTCATTACATTTAAAAACACTCTACGCCTTTCAACCAAACAAAACATGTCCGAAAATAGTATATTTTCACCTCTATAAATTAAAATTAGAAATATTGGTGGTAGAGTTCCGGGGGATGGAACTTTTTGGCAAGAACTTTTCCTGCTCTTTCAGAATCTTTTTTGTGATTTCAGATATCTGCAATAGTTTTTGAGATATTCGCAAAAAACCAAACCCCTCTTTTTCTTTTACTAAAATGTTTATAGCTTTAGCAATTTTTTCGTCCCCCATTTCAATTTTTTCAAAAAGTTTCTAGATATCATTTCGAATCGAATGACATCACGATCACAATTTTCGATAAAGGGCTGGAATTCATCAAAAAGGGACATGTGAACTAGACATCAGTAATTTTTAAAACTAATGTAATTTTGGGGTAAAACATTTTTAATACAGTATTTTGATGGAAAAAGGCTCGACTTCAGTGCCTGATTAAGCGCATATCGCTGAGTGTTGTATTTTTGTAAAAAAGTAACAATAATTCGCATTGCTTATGATTCTGAAACTTTTCTGGGTTTCCGAAAACGTTTGTGCTTACTCGCATATTTCAATCTTTACAAAAGGGTGAAATTGCGATTTATCTTTGAAAAAAAGATTATATAATATGATAAGATTTTACCTCCGATTTGTCCGGGGAACTTTCAACTTGATTTGTTATAAAAGTTAAAAAGCAAACTGTATAATAGCTATATCCAATTCATATCTATACTAATATATAAAGCTGAAGAGTTTGTTTGTTTGAACGCGCTAATCTCAGAAACTACTGGTTCGAATTGAAAAAAAAATTGTTTTGTTGGATAGCCCATTTATCGAGGAAGGCTATATAATATTACGCTATGACTAATTGGAGCGGAACATCAATGAAAAATGTTGCAAGATGTATCTCAAAATTAGTCCGTCCGATAAATATTATCAGGTGAAATGCCTTAACTAAATATTGCAATATTAGCGTGTGAAGGTTACAGATCATAGCTCAGTCGGTAGAGTGTAAGATTCTTATTGCCAGGGTCTTGGATTCAAGCCCCACGTCGGTGAACATATATTTTTTTATTTTCTACATTGCTTTCTTCTAAGGCTTACATTTCAATTTTTTAAAATTTTATTACGACAAATTAAAATTAAATATTTATTATATGTATTGAAAGAAATTTTATTACTTAAACAAAGTAGGTATAAATACTGCTTTTTAACGACAAAAACTTTTGAACGGTAACTCCGATCATTATAAAGTTTGGACACAACATTCATCTCGGTAAGTACTCATGTCCCTTTCTTACCCACTCGTTCTTTTGCACCCGAGTGAAACCGGGCGGGATCGCTAGTATATTATATATAAATAACATATAAAGTTTCAAATGTAAACAGAATCTTGTTCAAAAATATCTCCCGAGGCGTTATTTGTTTTTCAAATGTAGTTCATTCAAAGTTTCTACTTTTAAAACTACGTTATTAAATGTTTCTACATTACTTACATTACACAAACAGTATTTTTTCTACGTTTTTTATTTAAGCTTTCAGCTGTTATAGGGTTGTGCGATAAAGCTTAAGGTGTAAATACATAATACAGTAGAACCTCTGTAAGTCGAACTTCAAGAGAGATGCCACACAATTTGAGTTATAGAATTTTCGACCTATGAAGGATTTCGACTTAGGCGAACTTTGTCAGGAAATATTTGACTTGTAGAGGTTAAAATGCATTCTAACTAATTTTGAGTTGCTGTGTTCGAGATACAGAGGTCCAATTTATTTTTTCGAGTTAGGGAGGGAAAATAATTTACCCATCCCTTACTGCGACCCTATCATTGGTTATAATCCTGGAATCTGAATTGGCATAGTTTTAGTTCGACAACTGACATATTTTGATGCCCAATATATCGATGCTTTTCTTTCATCGTGATTCACCCATCCCTTACTGCAACCCTATCTTTGGTGATAATCCTGGAATCTGAATTGGCATAATTTTAGTTCGACAACTGACATATTTTGATGCCCAATATCGATGCTTTTCTTTCATCGTAATTCACCCATCCCTTACTGCGACCCTGTTAGCAACATCTGTCCACACATCGGTCCTATCTAATCCTTTAATTACTGTAAAAGGACATGGCGCATTTGCATTGCTATGCAAATGCCAATGTTGATACGTGCTAAGTGTATATAAATACGCAGTAAGCGAACCGTCGCCATTTTGTTGAAATCTTACGGATGGATTTTAAAACAAAATGGATGATTGAAAATTAAAAGGTAGTTTTCGCAAAGAAAAAAAAAATAATGAGTCCCCGTTGAGCAGCCGGAATTAAATTCTCACCGATACGATAAATCTTTGCTTGTCGCAAAACTTTCTCCCTCTCCCTCTCCCAAAAACGCAAACATATACCAAATAAGCGTTTGTGGTGTTAAGAGCTTTTAATTCGATCTATTTTTCTACTTGTACTGAAGCCGCGTTCACACTATGTCGCTGCATGCCAATTGGTGTAAACTTTATAATATGTAAAAAATTGCTGCACACGAGGTTAGAAACACTGCTTGGAGTTCTGCTGGGTACGAAGCTGGAAATGACTTCACTGCGGGCTCGCATGCTAGCTTACAAGATAAAATTAGAACAGGGGCTATTTTCCTTGCTTGGTTCGCTGCTAGGTATGAGCAAGAACCAAGTATATTTAATAAATGCATAATTTTAAGGCGACGAAATAATCCCAGTTGTAAAAGGGATTGAAATAACTTGTTAGTTTTATTCCGTTTCATTATTAGATGCAAATCTTAAACTGGAAGTTTGTTACGAATTACGAAAAGAAAACTGCGCGCTTAAATACCAAGGATTACGTTGGATTAAAGACATAGGCGCCTCGTTAAATTCGAAAAAAGCACATATCCATTTCTGTCATTAAAAAAATTGGTTGTCTGTAAAGTCGGTTTACGGACGATAGTTTTACGTGATAACGTATTCCGTAATACATAACCTAAATTCTACATATAATAATTATAATAATTCGAATCTATGATATTGCATCTTTCGCTTCAAATTTAGGTTAATTTTATTTATTAAATTACTCACCACCTATAAAAATAATTTTTTTTATTAACTTTCTTTCTTCCGTATTTATTTAAGTCTCAAAGATTAACTGTCATAATATTTAGAAAACAATTGTTTTATTGTTTAAGTATATAAAATTCCAAAACCTACTTACAATATTTAAGTATTTTCATACGTCAAAAAATTGATTTTTATAATGATAAAATTTGTAAGAAAACGATTTTTTCGAGAGATGAGACCTAGCTAAAACGATTTTTTGCCCCCCAAAATCCCTTTTCAGTAAATTTCATCCAAATCGTTAGGGCCGTTTTCGAGAAAAGCACGCACAGGGTCAGGCGGAACATTACGCGTTACGAACGTTAGGAACGTTACGTTACACTTTTTCGTGCATGCAGCCGGTGTTTTATCAATTTATAATATTGGTGATTCATCAATTTATAAGACGTTATCACGTCAAAAAAAAATTTTTTCGTACGACCCATTATAAAAGATCTGCTTTTTTGAACTTTGTGACCTGCCATTTCTAGACGACCCTCTTAAAGTCGTTACTATGTTATCACAGTAACTGTTATTCCAGTTACACAAAAATCACGGTGAAAAATCATTGTTACTTTGTCACGTCGATTCCGACCGAGCAAACACTCGGTTGGAGCGACCGCCGTGATTGCATGGAACAACATACGTTATTTTGGAACGTAGTTACCTCTTGTCAGATCTCAGTGATCATTTTAGACCAGTGAAATTATTTATTCCCAGACATCTAGAATTAGTGTATCTGTTATGGTCTGTACCCGAATTCGATCAATGACCGAAATAAATGCGCCAAACTAGTTTTGAGCAACGAATATTTCCCAAACCCGAAATCTTAAATTTAAACGGGTATTGATTGTTATAAAATGAGCAAAACTAGTTTTGCGCATTTTCAATTGGACAAAACTAGTTCTGTCCATTTTTGAACGGACAATACTAGTTCTGCTTGTTTCATTCAATCAACGTCCAGCCCGAACAAAAGTAGGGTTATGTTCTTGTTTATGTACCCATTTATTAAAATGTTCTCCTGAATGTTATATTATAATTGTGGGATATTCAGTGTAATAATTAAGTAAAAATGCAAGATGAATTCGAGTCTCAACTAGTTCGCCTATTGGAGGCTTCTGAAACATAATTTTATGACGAAACATAATTACCTTACTACACTAAGTGAGGTTAAGAAAGCAAATTTATTGAAAGCTGAATTAAAACCTCTGTCTGCTAAACAATACAGAAGAATAAATCGCTTTGATATAATAAGTATCATTGATGTGGAAAAGTTAATTAAAAAACGCAAAGAAGATTCCGATCCCATGCTAGTACCTACTGTCCGTTCAATTGAAAATCTGCAAAAGTAGTTTTGCTCATTTTATAACAGTCAATACCCGTTTAAATGTAAGATTTTTGGTTTGGTAAATATTCGTTGGTCAAAACTAGTTTTGCACTTTTATTTCGGTCATTAACAGAATTCGAGTATAGACCGTAACATATCTACAGTTAAATTCAAAGCAGGTAATGCATTCAGATTTATATTGAAGCGTTAAACTATACCCTAAAAGAGGCTTGGTAAACATTTTTCTGTAAAAAGATTATCAATTCTCTGACTGCACATATTTCAGTGATAAAAGTGTGATTAAATTTAATGTCTAATTACGTTCAATTAACCAATGACACATTCGTACAGCGAATAATAATCCTATCAACCGCGACGTATGGAAAATATGAATATTCAACAAGTTGCTGAAGTAATCCGTTTTAAAACAGCATTTTATCAATACGGTGACACATTTGAACTACAAAAAAAAATTGGTTGTCTGTAAAGTCGGTTTACGGACGATAGTTTTACGTGATAACGTATTCCGTAATACATAACCTAGATTTATATAATAAATTATTATAATAATTCGAATCTATGATATTGCATCTTTCGCTTCAAATTTAGGATAATTTTATTTATTAAAATTACTCACCGTATAATATAATTGTTTTTTTTTTTAACTTTCTTTCTTTCGTATTTATTTTAAGTCTCAAAGATTAGCTGTCATAATATTTTGAAAACAATTGTTTCACTGTTTATATAAAATTCCAAAACCTACTTACAATATTTAAGTATTTTCATACGTCAAAAAATTGATTTTTATAATGATAAAATTTGTATGAAAACGAATTTTTCGAGAGATGAGACCTAGCTAAAACGATTTTTTGCCCCCCAAAATCCCTTTTCAGTAAATTTCATCCAAATCGTTAGGGCCGTTTTCGAGAAAAGCACGCACAGGGTCAGGCGGAACGTTAGGAACGTTACACTTTTTCGTGCATGCAGCCGGTGTTTTATCAATTTATAAGATTGGTGATTCATCAATTTATAAGACGTTATCACGTCAAAACATGAACGTTTTTCAAAAAAAAGCTACTAAAACGCGAAACGCAATAAAATTTCGAAATCGGCGCTAATTTAACTCCTTCGGACCTGAATTTGATATTTTTGAAACATAAAATATTTTTTAGGGTGCTGGGCTTATTTAGAGTGTAATTAAGGTATATTCAGTGAAAAACTAAATTTTGCATTTTATACAGAATTTTGGAAAATCGTACGTCAAATGTTAAACAGGTCAAAAAAAAATTTTTTTACGGTAATCACTAGCATAGGATGTTTAATTACTTTTTAAGTATCTATATATTTAAAACACAAGCCCTAAATCTCTTGACAATCCGCCAGCCATCCCTACTAAACCGATTGACACAATTTTTTTTTTAAACTGAAGCCTTTAGTCCACAGATAATGTTATCACTATTTTTTTTTTTGTGAAATTTCTTTAAAAGGGGCGATTTCAAGCGATAATAGTAAAAATGACGAGGGGGTAGCGGGGTGAAGAGGAACGTAAAGAGAGAAAATCCTTCGATGTTCACGAGACATGAGTGTGAGAGAAATGCAAATATGTACGTATGTCGGATATTTTACAAACAATTTGACAAGTCGACTTTGACAATTGAAGTGTATATTTTTAGTTCGTTTTTTAGCGCAAATATTCCAAATATTAATACACAAATAAATTTTATTTTATTTTCCAAATAATTTAAGAACGTGTAAGTTTATGTTAATTTAATGCCAAAATAGAGTTTTTAAATATTACATGGACTGTACCAAGTCTAAAATTTGGTCTCAGATCAGAAAAAAATAGTGAAAATCGTAAATGTATCAAATGAGGTTAGATTTTCTAAAAATGATTTGTGACAGCTCTTGCGGGGTAACCATGACAACGATGAACAGATCTCATACATTTTTTTTTGAATTTATAACCAATTAAATATAGAGACAACTTGATGGATCAAGCTAAATCAAAAGAAAAATAACTGTAAATGGAAACTAATAAGGAATAAAATTATTGTCGTAGGTCTGTATCAAAATATCGTTTTTTGAAAACAATATGAAAATACATGCAAAAGGTTTTGCACGGGTGCACTAGTAATTATTAAAGTCAACATCATAAAATAATAATAAATATCCTACAAGAAAAATAGATTACATTATGAAAATGCGTAATACACAACCAGAATGTACTTTTACCACCTTTGCGTAAATCCATGACTGCAGTCAACACTTGACTCGATACTTCTACCCACCCACGTAGTATTTGTTTTGTTTGGCATGCCTACATCTCAGATAAGCCCCAAGCCTAATGAAATGTTTCTATTTGATTTTCATAATACGCGGACTTAAATTACACGCGTCAGAATAGTATGTCCATTGAAATGACCGCCAGGACCGAAGGGGGTTAATTAGTACAATATTTTATGCACTTTCATTAAATTGGAACCGATCTCAAAACTATATTATTTTTCACTTTTTAGTGGCTTTTTTGAAGAGGTTTAAAAAAAAATTATGAAATTTTTTTTGACAATTTAGTGGCTTTGCAGTATGTAGTTTGCACGTTATTGTTTTGTTAAAGGCGCTGTTTAGTTACTAGATAGCTGACAGGGCGAAATCTAGTTGATAGAATTTCGCGTACATTTATGTTTCACATCTGCCAGGCGTTCCACGACGGCACACATTTTTTTCGATACTTTTTGACGTGATAACGTCTTATAAATTGATGAATCACCAATCTTATAAATTGATAAAACACCGGCTGCATGCACGAAAAAGTGTAACGTTCCTAAATCCTAACGTTCGTAACGCGTAACGTTCCGCCTGACCCTGTGCGTGCTTTTTGCTAATTTCTCGCTCAATTTAAATCAGATCGGTTTGAAACCAGTCTTAAACGAAAGAGGAGAACATTTTACATAGATTTCGCATAACAGAATTTGCCTAAACAGTTTTTTTATACAAATTTATATAGAAAAATAGCTGTATAAATGCAATGTTGTCTAATGCATGGCGCGACGCGGTCGGTCGTCGTTGTTTGCCGTACATGGAAATTAGACGATAACGTATGTCTTGTCTTAACATGAAAACGGCTGCATTTCTAATGTTTAATTCAATTTTTTGACATTAGTATTTTGTGAAATGCAACGCCTTCTAAGTTAAGTATTGGAATAACTAATTATTATTAGAACATAATACTTTGACAGTTGCAAACGTCACTTTTGACATTTCTTATCATTCCGACACCAAGGATAAGCGGATTGAAACCAAATTTTGGGAGGATGTTTGATATGCAAATATGAAGTGGCCTATTGTTTTTGGGGAACATCGGCGCATGCGTAAAACAATATATCTCTTATAATGATGTTTTATATAATAATAATATAGTTTTTAAAACGGTTTTTACTCTTATCTATTTTTACTAGAAATTTTTGTAAATTTTTTGGGGAAAATCGGCGCATGCGCAAAAGAGATACATGCCATAGTTGTTTTTTATATAATAATAGTATACTTTTTATAGTGTTTTATTATTCTACTTAATAAAATTTACCTAAATTTGAAGCGAAAGATGCAATATCATAGATTCGAATTATTATAATTATTATATAAATTTAGGTTATGTATTACGGAATACGTTATCACGTAAAACTATCGTCCGTAAACCGACTTTACAGACAACCAATTTTTTTATGAAAAACAAATGCTCCCTTTTTGATTACGTCACTGACGACGGGCCAATAAGGACGCTTGTGTCGTCGTTCGATATACGAGTCGGCAGCACGAAGATGATCGATGTTCAGAAACAATTTCAAGCGCGGGTTTTTTTTATATGCGAAATCTAAATCCTCACGATTTAATTATCGTGCTTCAATAGCGAAGTCTGTTGTTTTCAAACTGTGTATTTACTTTCTCCTTGTTAATTTTATTCCAGAGACAACTTTCCTCTTTCCTCCGCTGCCTATATTTTAAAGCACGAAACGTGATCCGATTTTACTAGGGCTTAAGTGGGGACTAGGGTAGAGGCCTCTGTTTTTGACCACTTACGTGTTATGACGATCACATTTATTTTTAGCAGACTTAAAAAAAAAGAGTTTGTTCAGCCGTAACTTTTCCAGGGGTTAGGCGATTTAAAACAGTTTTCTATTCAGAATGTAATTACAGGTTGGCACCAAACATTTTTTTATCGACCTAGTTGCTTTTAACTGACTTCAAAAATAGTATATTACACCGCAAGGGCCGAAAGTGTGATATCTTGCCCCGTGCGGCATGGGTAAAAATTTGCTTTACTAGTTTATTTCTGGCAGATCTTTACAAAATAAAATAACAGCTGATTTTTTGTTATTTCCGAAGATATAAAGTTTAGAAAAAAAATTTAAACAAAACTTTCTTGAAAAAATAAATAGAGTAATAAGCCGTTATGAAAAGTATACTATTATTATATAAAAATTGGTTGTCTGTAAAGTCGGTTTACGGACGATAGTTTTACGTGATAACGTATTCCGTAATACATAACCTAAACCTCCCAAAATTTGGTTTCAATCCGCTTATCCTTGGTGTCGGAATGATAAGAAATGTCAAAAGTGACGTTTGCAACTTACAAAGTATTATGTTCTAATAATAATTAGTTATTCCAATACTTAACTTAGCAGGCTTTGCATTTCACAATATACTAATGTCAAAAAATTGAATTAAACATTAGAAATGCAGCTGTTTTCATGTTAAGACAAGACATACGTTTGCTTCTAATTTCCATGTACGGCAAACAAAGACAACCGACCGCGTCGTGCCATGCATTACACAACATTGCATTTATACAGCTATTTCTCTATATAAATTTGTATAAAATATTTTTCTATATAAATTTGTATAAAAAAACTGTTTAGGCAAATTCTGTTATACGAAATCTATGTAAAATGTTCTCCTCTTTCGTTTAAGACTGGTTTCAAACCGATCTGATTTAAATTGAGCGAGAAATTAGCAAAAAGCACGCACAGGGTCAGGCGGAACGTTACGCGTTACGAACGTTAGGAACGTTACGTTACACTTTTTCGAACATGCAGCCGGTGTTTTATCAATTTATAATATTGGTGATTCATCAATTTATAAGACGTTATCACGTCAAAAAAAAAACACCGTTAAGCATATATGTCTTTTGCGCATGCGCCGATTTTCCCCCAAAACAATAAAGCTCTTCATATTTACGTGTCAAACATCCTCCCAAAATTTAGTCTCAATCCGTTCATCCGTTTGACCTGTATCGTGTTCACAGACAAACAAACGCACAGAGTTTTTCCAAAAATGTTTTTTTTTGGATTCGGGGGACATCAAAACAAAAAGAGATTATAAAATTTTGAAAAGTGATTTTTGATCTAAACTAGTACCATTCCCCACATGTGGGTTGGAATGGTAAACTCGGGTAGCGGGGCCATTGCCCTAAGCGGTCACAAAATTCCTGTTCGGTTTAATGTCGTGGATTACTGTATCTATAGAGAGTAGGGATGTCTGCAGGGCACAACAGGAGCGACGGTCAAGCAATGAACGCAAATCAGGTACGCGTGTGTAGGTAGTACTAGCCCCAGGGTAGATTCTCTCATAGTTTGCTTGAACTGTGTAAATAACAATTTATTTGTGAACACGAATCGTTTAAATACAGATTCTGCATGACTTTCTGACTCCCGGCACAATATTTTGAATATAGGCGTCTCTCGTGCCACTATATTGAGATTTGATAATTTTGAACCTAGATAAATAAATTTCTAGTGTACACGCGTTCATCGCCTTTAATCTATACAGATAAATAAAATTCAAGAGTCTGTTTGTAATGTCAATACAACATACTAAATGCATATGAAAGTATAAGTACAATACGCGCCACGGATCTAAAAGGTTCGGAAGTTAGTCACAAACAGCGTCGCAAAGGCGCATTTTAGAGCCGTTGATACTCCCACCATCTCCCAGCTACCTGCACGGAACGTGCGCTCGTCGGTGAAAAAAAAATGATGTCAATAATTAGATTTCACATTGTTACAGTTACAATGTAACAATACTAAATAAGAAACATTCTTCCATTCATCGCTTTCCCCTCCAACGACTTAATATCACAAAGGCTGCCTGTCGAGCGGGCTCAGAACGCGCTTTAAAAATTGTTTTCTAGCAGTTAGATCATACTTTTTTGTTTGCCGAAAGCTCCACTACTCTTGTTGAGTTGTTGCTACCGTGTTTCATCACAATCGCGTGCGAAGTCGCGGGCAGCAGCTAGTTTCATAATAAAGGCGCTGAAAAGAGCAAAAAAACAATTTTGTTTTGAAAGCTTGGAACAATGACGTATAGAACGTTCAGCTTACGGAATAATAAAAAAAATAATTTTTTTAACACTTTTTTTCATTTTCTTATCTAATTCAACACGAATTATTCTATTGAAATGTTTAACTTTTGAAATTACATTAAAGTTGGAAAGTTATTAAAACTTTATCTATTTAAACAATAGAACACACAGAAGAAAAATTATATTTATTCGCTTTTTCCGTTTTGATTGTTCAAACCGGTATTTTAATTTTTTTACGAAAATATTAGAAATCGCTCACCCATCTCTCACTCCGCACTAACCTATCAAGCACGGAAAAGAGAGAAACAACCGTTCGAAGTTTCATTGAATTTTTAAAATTTTATTTAATTAATTCAAAAGCCCGGTTAACACACGCGAAGAAACGATAGCACGAATCGGAAATGCATTCCAAATAATTCGCGGAAGGCCCTTATCGCTACTACAAGCACGGCTACTACGCACACATCTTTGCGTCCAACAAAACGGGGACGACTTCGAACAATGTCTGTGATAATGACATAACATATTTCCATAGTGACAATAACATAACGCCAGGACCGACCTCAAGGTTTGATTAAACTTTGAAAGCCCGTTTCTCTTTCATTTTTGAGTATTGATAAAAAAATATAGTTTAAAAAAAACTAAAAAACACGCTTTATATCGCACTAAAAAGTAAAAAATAATTGTTTTAAAATAAGCTTAAAAAGCGTGGGGCGCTTTGTTCCACATTTTCGTACATCGAGCGCCCAACGCTTTTTAAGCTTATTTTAAAACAATTATTTTTTACTTTTTAGTGCGATATAAAGCGTGTTTTTTAGTTTTTTTTAAACTATATTTTATTTTTCACTTTTTAGTTTGAGGATCTATAAAAGAATTTATTAATCCTGGGGGTCCTAATAAGGATAATGGGAAACTGTTATCAAATTATTGCATTGTCATCGGTCCTTGATACGTATGCAAAGTTTCAAATTAATCTGAGGATCTATAAAAGAATTTATTAATCCTGGGGGTCCTAATAAGGATAATGGGAAACTGTTATCAAATTATTGCATTGTCATCGGTCCTTGATACGTATGCAAAGTTTCAAATTAATCAGACTTCGGGAAATTGGTGAAAATAAAGCGTTTACTACAGAGGATCTATAAAAGAATTTATTAATCCTGGGGGTCCTAATAAGGATAATGGGAAACTGTTATCAAATTATTGCATTGTCATCGGTCCTTGATACGTATGCAAAGTTTCAAATTAATCAGACTTCGGGAAATTGGTGAAAATTATGCTCAAAGATTCCGTTACGGAGTTAGTTACATACATACATATTTACAACCCAAACTAATATAAAGCGTATAAAAAGTTGCTTGAAATGTTTGTTCGTCTATTTGATTTCCACACGCAGTTAAAAAAAAGAATCAAGTCAAAAATCACCCTGTATGGATAAGTCTTGTTTGGAAAAATTATTGTACAACTTTGAAAACTCTTTGAGAAGTTATTTGTTTGTTTTGATCCAACTGTTTGTACATTTGTTGATGAAAAACGGAACCAAGTCGTCTAGCAGACAATGAAGTCATTTCAAGTCCAACAATATCGCACACTTTTTTCTAGACACGCAGCGACAGTTAAAGTGAAAATTTATTTTTGGCAGACTTTACTCCCTTTGCAATGAAAAAAATGTACACCACGTTCTGACCATCTAAGATAATAAAATTTTGAAGTCTGTGCCAATTTAATAAAAGTAGATTTGCAAAAAGTTTTAGTAATTAAATTGGCTCCGATCTCAAAATTGCATCAGTTTCTTCTTTTTAGTCGCTTTTTTGAACGAAACTCATTTTTTAATGAAGTTTTGCGACGTATATATCTGAAATTTTCAGTGACTTTAAAGGGAAAATGAGTCAACAGCGGGGAAATATAAATATTGAGCGCGAGAAAAGAAGGGGCAATTGTATACATATACACAATTACACATTTACTTTTTCTAAAAAAGTTTCAGTTCTCCTGCGAACATGAGGCTCACACGTTTTTAGTATTAAGTTTTTTATCGAACGGATTTATTCGTTTAAAAAAAAGTGTGTGTCTATGCCAGCTCCGACGCACGACTGGAGTTTACTCCTTAGATACGCTGTGTAATGCATTCCATCTCATTCTTTCGCACGTAAAAATCCTACAGATATATACGCTTGTCTCTTTGGTATTCCATCTCATTCTTTTGCACGTTAAATCCTATACAGATATATGTTTGTCTCTTTTGAAGCGGACGAGCGTAACGTCACACTTGCAGCGGTGGAGCGTAACGTCTCACCAATTGATTTTACTACTCATAAAATTTCCGTACCGGGCCTTGTAACTCAAAATTGTTCTCCAAAAATAATCTGTCGCAGACTTGATCGCTTGATCGCCTTGGTTTTGAAGCAGAAAAAGAATAATATACCGATCTTACAGAACACAACACTAAGAAAAACAGAGAAATGAGAACGACTTTAGATCTGTTTGTAAATTCCGTTATGAGAATTTGTAACACCACGTCTTAAAAAGCCACGCCACTACTGGTGTATTCTGGTGGTCATGTAGAGAAACAGAGGCAAGATGGCAGCGGAGCGTATGAACTAGGAAGTAGTGTTCATGTTAAAAAACTTAAATTAATAAATATTATTATTAACTTTAATTTTAACAGCCAATAATTTAAAAATAACAACTTTAAGAACAACAACTTTAACAATAAAAACTGTAACAATAATAATTTAAAACTTTTCATATATGAATCTTCTAGATTCTCCGAAGATGGCATAAAGATTGCCGAAACGTCAGACAATAAAATGCAAAAAAACCTTCAGTATTTGCTTTGTTTCATCGATCCTATGCCACCAGGATTCTTCCTTTTTAATCTTCCAACATTGAAACGGGATCATCATCACTCTAAATTATTAGAGTTATTTTTTCACAATTAATAAATATGTTGAATTAAATAATATTCATGTTACAAACTCACGTTAACAAATATTATGTTGATTAAAATAATAATAATAATTGTTACAAATTGAACTTTTCAGTCGACGAATTCAAGTATTAATGCCGCTGCATTGTCGCTGGGATCAATGCTCGGACTTGTGCTCGCTGGCTATTTGTCGTGCTAGTTTGAGCAGAAAACGGGTTTTGACACCCAGAAACAAATATGGCGTCATAGTGTGTGTTCTGTTCAGAGACAAATACCCGTTCAATTTTGTTAACATTCGAACTGTCACTGCGCCCGCACCAAACCCAGCTTCAATGCACGCATCGTGTGAAGCGAACACATAAAGGTCAGCGACACAGCGCGCTTGGAACCTAGCGGCAAAACCAGCGTCGTGTGCAGCGGCCTTTACTTTTTAAATCGTCCTTTTCATTAAAACTATAAAAAAAATATTTGCGGCGCTGTCTATATATAGTGCATTTATTGTTCACAAGTTTGTTCTCTCAGGTGCACCATTTTGCAGTGTCTCAAAGGATACTTCCCTACAATTCATACGCCATTTTATATTTTGTGCGTCTGTCTTAATCTTTTATTCATGACTGTACAGAGACGTATTTAGGTACGATTTCAAGAATGAACGTTACATAAAAAATTGAATCTCCTTCCAAAAAGTGCCACTAAAAAGCGTAAAATAACAAAATTTAGAGGTCGCGCATCGAGGGATCCGTACAAACTTGTAGATATGTAAATAGTTCGTCCATCACGGGAATCGAGACTCGAAGATTTTTCCCGCTTAGCCGTTGGAAAACTGTTGTTCCCATACATCGACAAACGTCGCGGTCAGTTTGCCAACTAAGCGCGTAAGTGCAATGAGTTCAGATGAACTACTGAACTCTATTGTACCTCGTGGCTATATCTGAGTTGTCCAAGTTGTCGTACCGTGTTTTATGCGAGAGTTCTCACATGGCGCTGTATAAACGCGGACGTTTTTTTTTTTTAATTATTTAGCATGTTGTTGCGATTTAAAAACATAAATTTTTTGTGATGTATAACTACAAATTCACGGATTTAGAATTTTTCCCTTTACTTGTGCAATAAGACATTGCTTCTTGCCAAATTTCATGATTCTAGGTCAACGGGAAGTACCCCTATAGGTTTTGATTTTTAAGAATCTTGACAGACAGACAACAAAATGGTACTATAAGGGTTCCTTTTTTCCTTTTAACATTTATAATGAAAACTTGAAGTTTGCGAGTGCGACAAAAATAGCTCATATCGAGTTTAGTGAGAATTAAAACGAAGAGGCGAAAAACGATTTCTGTAGTACCTAAGTATTGTACGACGGTCCTGTCAGTTTGCAATTGTCGGTTACAATCCACAGAACATTAGGTTGTGCGATATTCTGAGATCATACGGAAGCCTAAGGCTAAGGCCACACAGGTAGGTGGTTTGCTAGGCGGTAAGTGGTAAGATTGGCGCCTGTATTAGTATCCTAGTCACTAGTGAACAAGCAAATGCAAAGGCACTGGAGTGGCCCCACCACGCGCTAGGCGCCAAGCTAAGCGCCACGATAATCGCCTAGCTTTTAATTGCGGCAGTCTTTAAACGGGCGCCACTGTGGAATCCATCAATATTATGACAAGTCGTTCTTCAGGTGATATGTAACATCTATAATGTGTATCCATTTTTTGTATCTGCTTTTCTATTTTACTTAATAACAAGTCAAATGTTTCTTGCTTCATACGTGTATAAGAGAAGAACTTTTCGTTGAATTTACGCAATCGTTTAAATAGTATATTAAATTCTCCTCGAGAAGCTCTCGAAATGTTGATGTCATGTACCCAACATAATCGAGAACGCTGTACTTTTAAATTTGAATTCTCTACAAGAAGTAGTTTTCTTGTTAATTTTGAAAGAGCCATTACGATGTGTTCACTGCTATACAAGGAAGTAGCAAATGAATTTGTAGCAAAGCAAGCAGCGTCAGTGTGGCCCCTTGTTATCTTACCACCTAGCGTAGCACCTAGACTAGCACCAAGCGAACCACTTCAGTGTGGCCTTAGCCTAAGTTATTCACAATTAATTTTGCATGAACCCACATAATATATACTTCCTTTTGTAAATTATATATTATGGTCTTAAGAGAAGTTTCCACCATTGTTATTCATATTTAAATATACAGAGTGATTTTTATGTTGATTCTTCTTTTTTAAAAGCGTGTAGACATCAAACTGACGAACAAATATCTTTTTTTTTTATCAAAACTCAAAAATAAGAGAGAAACAGCCGTTCAAAGTTTAATTAATTTTTATTTAATATATTCAAAAGCAAACAAGTGAAGAAATGATAGCACGAATCGGAAATGCATCTCAAATAATTCGCCGAAGGCCCTTATCGCTACTACAAGCATGGCTACGACGCACGCATCTTTGTGGGGACAACTCGAACAATTTCTGTGAATACTTGACAATGACATAACATATTTCCATAGTGACATAACATAACGCCAAGACCGACATCAAAATTTAATAAAACTTTGAAAGCCTGTTTCTTTTTTATTTTTTAGTTTTGATAAAAAAGTTACTTGAAATATTTGTTCGACTGTCTGATTTCTACACGCTGTTAAAAAGGAAGAATCACTTGTATAAAGAAGTGTTGATAATTTTGCAATGAATACGGTTCAAAAACACTGTTTTTCTTTCAGCTGTTCCTAAACAGAGACGGCTGAAGATAAAGTAAAAAAAACATGAGTCCGTATAACCTTTTCGCGCGGTTGAAGTAAAACTTCTTTGACTTTTGTTTTACTACTCTCATGTTTTTGGGAAATTTTCACTCACAAATTAAATCACTCGTAAATTAAATTAAGTTGGCAATGCTTATCGGTTTGTGTCCGTGTAGCTACGTTTCACCTTTAGTTCAAGATGGTTTCTATAAATGCGCTTTAATGCCGCTATCTGGTAACGGAAACTGCATAAACACGTTACTTTTGCGCCTAAAAAAATTTTACAAAATACCGCATTTGCTCTTACAATTAATACGTTATGCTATTCAACGAACTAAAAAATGGTTTAGATCAAATTTTTTTAAGTCTTTGGAGTCTTTCTTAAGGTCACTAATAGCCAGGATTGTTTGGGTCTAGCGCCAATTCGTATTTTCTATTTATTATCTTTCAATATAAAATTGAAAAATTCAGTTGACACTTTTTATCAGTTTTCATACTAAAATCTGGAAGCTGAGGGCTTGTATTGGTGGATTAACTGACACGTCGCCGTATAAACAACGTCGTCGCTACGCGCCGGACTATTCTCAAAGCCCAAAATTACAATTATGTTGACTATATTGATTAGATGTTGATTAATAAAATATATTCTTGAATTGAAACATTTCACCTTCAGCCAACCCTGGAAATAGTTCATATGAATGATTTTACACCCTTTTCCGTACTTTTTACACACTTGTTAGAATTTACGTTGGAAAAACGCAGAGCATAAAGTGTATCAGCGTTTTTTTGTTCTTTTTTATACACGCCTTAAAAACATTACGTTGGAAAAGGACAGACCTCAATTATGTTTATCGCTTGACATACAAAGTGCAACAAAAGTAAAGAGACCGTAGCAGTAACAGTTTGAATACAAAACAAGCGTCCGCTACCGGTGCGTTTATACCAGAGACATTTAATATAAGGAGACACAACATCCCATTCATAAAACACGATTTGTTTATAATCATACATAGTTTCACAGTTTTAAATAAGTTGGAAAGAGATGGCTTTAAAAAGGCAACGTTGTAACGGAAGCTTCTTCAGCATTATCTTAACCAGGGGCGTATGGTTTTTTCGGGATTATTAAAAACAAGAATTTTTAACGTAAATTAAAAATATATTTTGTGTTAATGGAATATTCATATAACATTAGAACATACCTAACAATTGTAAAGCCAGGTTTTACAATATTTATTTAATAAAAGGAGCAAAATTTACTTGAATATCAGTTAGAAGTAATTAATACTGGAGAGGTTCTAGACGCAATAGAAACTGATTTTACGTTTTATTAAAATAATTTACTCTAGAAGATAAAATTTGGTATGTAATTTGAATCATAAAGATTTTAACGTGATTTGTTTTATCGCATATAATCTGGTGGTCAAAGCATTTTAATTGCCAAACGTCACTGTGTAGTAAAGTGGCATTTTACTAAACGATTTTAAATGCAATAATGTGCCTTTACTAACAAATGAGAATAATAAACTGGCCACGTGCGAGTAGAACTTGCGAGGAGAGGGTATGTACCATTCCGTTTTTTGTGAAAACTTTAATACTTAAGATTTTCGTTTTAGTTTTCCTGTAAACTATAAGAGGGGGCCCTATATTCGCTATTTTTTCCAAATTTTAGACTCAGTAGTTTTGGAGTGAAGGATTTCGGTACATATTAAATATTTATTCTTTCTTTTGTACCTGACCGCTAAGGTAGGGCAATTTCCGTATCTATATATTTTTTAGTTATTTTGAGTAGGTAATAAAAGACAACATCGGATTTTTCTTATATTATTTATTACATATTATCACAAGAATTTTTTAGACAATAATCAGTCTTAAATATAATAATTATTAATGGCATAATTAAAGATTACTGCAAATAAGTTGAGTTTATTTGTTTTACCTGTAAGATAAACGATCAGTAAAAACTGTGGTATTAAATTGGGGATCAGCATCTGGTCTTATTTGAGTAGTCATAATATCGCTCCGATCAAAATAATCTGAACAAATTTGAGCAAACTTTTTGACATGCTGGTTTCGTAAATCCAAAATATCATCCATCTTTGTCTGCGCTCATGATTTACTGGAAAGCGAGAACAATATAAATAAACATTAAAGTATACTAAAATGTGCTGTAAAAGGTAAACGAAATGTTTACCTTCGAAAAATCTAGGTTTAGTAAATAAGTCCAACAAAATTATCTATTCAGCTTAAAGATGGGAAATCTAGCTTAGAATTTAACAATCATTTTTTTAATCCTCCATCAAGATATTTTTTAAAGAAGTGCACATGTAAAATTGTTTTTGCAATAATTTAATAAAAATAATTTTTAACTACGTCTACACCACTGCTTAACTTAAAAAAACATAATCTTACTTACCGCCGAAATATCAATCCGGGATTAGAATAATCCATTTTTTTGCAAACTACGCACTGCCGAACCATTGTAAATTGTCAATACTAATAAAAAAAATGAAAAATACTTGATTTTCGCAAAATGTCACACAAAGCACATAGCAACACTGCAACTTCCGTAATGACAATAAAAGGAATGCATTGAATGAAAAGTGAATCATGCGTTCATGCAGTGTTGTCACATGTATTTTCCAACAGATGCATTTAATATAAGTTATATACCCTTCGTCTTCAGCTCGCCGAAGTTTGTCAACGTTGAATTCTGATAGAAACGGTGTATGATCAGGTTAAAATGTAAACAGTTGGATCTGCTTATATTAAATATCTCTGGTTTATACAGCACAATATCATAAACTCTCGCATACAACACGGTTGCGACAACTATACTATCAGATATAGCCACGAGGTACAATATAGTTCAGTAGTCCGTCTGAACTCATTGCAATTACACGTGCTTAGTTGGCAATCTGACCGCGACGTTTGTCGATGTACGGGCAAGGTTGTAGCCAGGAAATTACTTCAGGAGGGGGGGGGTCGAGCTTTGGACCAGAGACAACTTTATTTATGTAAAATTATAATATATGTAAATAAAAAATTTAATTAAAAGGCAACCGACGCGGATTGTCACCAGAAATAAAGCGCGTGACAATGATTTCTGGACTGATCTCGACATCACGATGAACGCTCATCAAGACTAATCCAGTCAGTCGTGAGTGTCCCATGCTGTTTCTCAAAAATGTTTTTAGCCTCCTCAACGAGGAAAAAGTACGCTCTGGTGTCGCCGTCGACACAGGTAGCGTCACGAGTATTGACAGTAGCTTGCATTTATTTTTGACCACTTCGCTCGCCTCACCGATAACTCCCCTTCAAAACTGGTTTGATTTGACAAGTTTACCAAAACACTTTTATGAATCCGTATTATTTGTAAATGTAATAATGTTAATTACGAAAAAACATATTTAACCTTGTACCGACTTGCGATCAACGCCAAAGCGGCATATGATATGAAATGTAACAATGAAAGATGAGTGAGAGAGATGGAGCATTTCTGTCACTCAATCATCATTGTTACATTTCAGATAGATGCCGAAAAATGTGAAATCCACAGATCCGAAAAAAGAGTCGAAAATATTTTAGTAGTATGTATAGAACGGTGGATTGGCTAAAGCATTTCGGGGGGGGGGAACCCCACCCCTGCCTATGGTCTTGCGTACGGGGACAACAGTTTTCCAACGGCTAAGCGGAGAAATTTTTCGAGACTCGATTCACGTACGGGACGAACTATTTGCATACCTATACAAGTTTGTTCGGAACCCTCGGTGCGCGAGTCCGAGGTTTTTTTTTATAATATTTTAGATTAGGCATTTGCTTTTTGATAATGCGATAAAAACTGTGAGACGGCCTTAACATTTGAATCTGATTGAATGGACATTTTCGTCAGCTAAGTGAACTTTATGAGTCATCCAATATAGCAAATTCAGTGGGTACTTGCGCCAAAAGCAGCCGCAAGCACGTCGCCGTTTTTCCACAACATTGCACGTCGTGTTTTCCCATATACGAACAAAGCGATGCAAGTCGTTTAGAGATGACGAGCTTATTTGGACGGCCATTTTGCTCTTTACTGCTTAGGAAACAGAATGCATTTGTGCAGCATAAGTACAGTTTGTCCAACCTACACGGCACGGCGGTCGTTTGATAGATTAAAAACTCGGGTCGCAGTGTCAAAACCGTGTAACAAGTGTATTTGCTAATAGCGAACACTATTAAAGACAGAATTTACTAATCTTGGAACAATTTTATTCGTTAGAATAAAATTTATTTTCATCAATTCACCAAGCAAATTATCAGGTAGAAAAGTTTCTTAAAGAATAAATATACACTGCAAATAAATAGAATTATCGACATTCTAAAAAAATTTGTCGATAATTTTATTTATTTGAAGAGTTTTATTAAGACGTTAATCTAAGATTTAAATATACACTGCACTATACTCCTTGCTCTTTTTGTTGAATATTTTAACGTTCACTCAAAAATCCGATCGATGGCGTTAGTGTAAACGTCAAACAAAAAATTTCACAAAATAACGTTTTGTCCTAAACCAAATTGCACACAAAACTTCCACTAATTTTAATGTTTTACAACTATACACTTCACAAAAAGTAAATAAACACATAAATAAATTCACAAGAGCAAACTGTAGATATAATACTGTTAGGTATAAGATCTATGTGGCGGCATTATTATTTTATCAGGCGAATAAATATTTATAACCCGGAAGTAAGACAGAATAAATTTATACCTACAGTTACTTGCCGTAAACATAATTTTCGCCATTTATTCGAAGGAATAGCTACCTGAAGAACAAATGAACCGATTAACTACTTACGATCGGTGAATATGGCCATTAGTGTATTTTTAACGTCCAACAGTGTTTTAAAAAAAACATCATAGCTGCGACCTCTATATAATAGTTATAAAAAAAATACGCGCGTATACAAAATATGCACAGTTGTGTCAAAATTTCAAAGCAATCAGCAAAGAACTTTCAGAGATTTGCGATTTTGAACGAACGAAAATTCACATTTTTATTTGTATTGAATACAAGTATCACTCGTTCTTTAAAAAACTTAATTAAACGGTTTAATATATTGTGCAACTCGTGCGACAATGCCGCACGAGTTGCACATACTATTTTTTATTACGAATTAAATTAAATTAAAATTAAAATTTTATTACGAATTAAAAAAAGAAATTAGAAGTAATAAAAATTAAAATTAAATCATTAAAAAGTTGAAAATTCAGTTAAAATTGTTATTGTATTGGTAACTATGGTAACTCTGAATTTGCGTGCGGCAAACAATAATTTCAGTGCGACAAATAAAGTTTCCGCACGCAAATGAAAATAGCTACTTTTCATTTTTCAACCGTAACAGCGTGCGTAAACATACCACTTTTCCCACATGAGTAATAAAAAATAATTTTACCTGTCTTTGTTAGTTTCATGAGTCGATAAGAGTGCCTTGAAAATTGAACACTACAACAGCTGTTGATGAGCCGGGCTCGGTTTTCGTGTTTGCTTTTGTTGTAGCCATCGATGAGAGAAATGTTTATTTATGTCAGCTGAATCATTTTACTTGAAGTATATCTGTAACAATATAAACAACATTTCTATTAGACTCTTTTTAAGTGGAACTACCTATTCGAGTAGGTTGATATTTTAACAATCAAGCTTTTTAAAGATTCACTACTTGGTTTGATTTTTTGGTCGTTACTACTTGACTTGACGTTAACTTAGTTTTAAGCTATTTGATATACGAGACGATTATGTACGAAATACAGTGTAAACTCTATAAATAGCAAAATTAATGGGATCGGATATTTTATTACGTCATAGAGTTTTCGTTAAAGGGAGAGTAAAAGAAAACAATATATTTTTACGAATAAGTTGCTTTAATTTTGACTAAATTAAGTGAAGAAAATTACATAACAAAATTATAATCTTCAAATAAATAAAATTGTCGACCAATTTTTCTCAGACCAATACCTATATTGACAAAATAAAAAATAACAAATCAATACAACATAAGACAATTTTATTTATTTGAAGAGTTCTATTCAGACGTTAATCAAGGATTTTAAGATTTTAAAATTATAATCTGTTAACTTTATTTGTCGTTTTTTACATTTTTTTTTGCAACAAACAAATGAACACATTTCTAAGAATCCCATTGTTGGGGTCTAAATAATGACGTATTGTTTCGCTATTGAGAGTGGTTGTTGCGCTATATATTATAGTGTTTCAATGTAAACCAAACAAACCTTAGCAATTGTTACGTTTAAGGAGTTTTTTGTTAAATAGAAGTTCGCTGTATAGAGTATTTAACAAATCAATAGACTGAATAATATTGCAATAAATTGAATTTTTAAGGTAAGAAATTTACATAATCCTATAGTTAAATACAAAATATGACATTTTTGATATTGTCACCATAGATTGATAAAATTATTAACGGTCCGCCAGCTGAGGTCATTCCCGCGCTTACGCTGATTGGTCAGATGAAACGAGACAACCGCTGTAATTCACTAACTTCGACTTTCGCTATATTGTGTTTATATTACGCTTCGTATATTTTGTGTTTTTAGATTATAAACATTTTTGTTTTCCCAAACCGCGCATACCTACATAAAAAACTGTGGCTTAGACATTTTAATAATGCGATGTGCGTGTGTTGCCATTTCACGGTTTGCTTTTTAAAAAATAAACATTAATTTATTTCGTGCATGGGTCGCTGTTGTCTTTTCACCACCCCAAGCAAACAATAATATGCCGCCAAATACAGTGTGTAAACATTTTAATCACCGTGCAAACACTTTGAAGATAAGTGAGGTTATACACATTATCAATAAATTATAATGTTTATTAAAAAACAATTATTATTGTAATTAACGAGATAGTAAATCCATAAATTAGATCGGCGGAATTTTGAATTATTCTTTGTTTAAGAGTATATAATAAATGTAATTCAATAAATAAAATTATCGACCAATTTTTCAGATAATATATTAACAAAAAAATATAATTATTAATACATTAACGTTTCAATCCGGATTTGGACCTTCTTCAGAACTGATCTAAAAAAAATTGGTTGTCTGTAAAGTCGGTTTGCGGACGATAGTTTTACGTGATAACGTATTCCGCTCGAATATCATATTTAATAATCACGCACAGGGTCAGGCGGAACGTTAGGAACGTTACACTTTTTCGTACATGCAGCCGGTGTTTCATCTTTTTATATTGACGTGATTCATCAATTTATAAGACGTTATCACGTCAAAAATATAAAAAATAATTAATATTTTTATAAAAAGCTAATTAGAATTTAAATATTAATTTTTTTTATATTTTTTAGATTAGTTTTGAAGAAGGTCCAAATCCGGATTGAAATGTTAATGCATTAAATATATATTTTTTTTAATATATTGTCTGAAAAATTGATCGATAATTTTATTTATTGAAGAGTTCTAATCAGACGTGAATCAAAGATTTGAGTATATAACAATAATAATAATAATAATACGTTTAGCGTCCGTTTCTCGACTTTGTCATAACAGACGCCATTCGCACCATTACTATTTTCTCCATCTATCACACTTCCCGTTATTTTCTACATTTTTTCAACTTCCACTTAATTAATAGCAATGGTTAATAGAAGGAATTTTAGGACATTTGGATAAGGTAGGCAAATTAAGAGCATAGGAGTTTGTCAGATAATCGGCCATGGCCTTCAATTAGAAACCCTCTCGATATTTATCTGGAATTATTGAGGGAAACCATCTCAAAAAGATGGCCGGTATAAGAATTACCGTTTCTCGGCGAGAGGCAGCAGGAAAAAGTCCCAGCCACATCTGCCCCCGCCGGGATTCGAATCCAGCATCTCCCGAATGCGAGTCTAGTGCTCTTAACACTACGCTACTCCGCTCTTTGCGTTATAGTATATTAAAGCACGACGAAGTTTTCGGGGCCATAATGACACGGGGTGATTATGATCCCACATCTGACATCACACGCACTGCAGGAACAAAGTTGAGTAGAAATGATTAGCAGGACACCCGTCTAATGATACCTTCGAGATTTCTCTTTGATTATGCTCCGGTTATTCCGAAAGTTGGAAACGACGCCACTCGACGCTGCAGCTGAATGCATAAAAATGATAATTTAGTTTAAAATATCCTCTGCAGTCTAGATGTCAAGCTCTTTCTGCTTGCCTAAAAAGGATTGCAGTTCTCCCGGTGCTATTTTTTTATTTTTTATTTAGCTTGACCTCGTATATCTGTTTATTTATAACTATCTTTGTTTTAAATATTAGATGATTACTGGATGCCACCAGGTTTCTAATTATTATAATCTTCTAATATTTCAACAAGGATCATCATCACTCTAAATTATTTTAGAGTTATTTTTCGCAATTTGTTTAAAATCTTACGACAGATTTTTCAAATACTTCCGGTTATCCGATTGAGTTGAAATTTTGCATACGTATGTAGTTCCGATAACAATACAATATTATAATAACTAACTGACCGGTGCGGCTTTCGTCTGGATGCAAATCGCTCTTTTAATAAAGCACACTAAGCACAAAAATAAAACAGGTAAAAAAGTTTTATTGTACAATCGATGATGATGTACCAAAAACTAGAAAATAATTATGAGTCACCGTAGAAGGCTTTGATTAAACTAAAATAAAATTGTGGGGCTCATTTAGTGGAACACTTTCATTTATTAGCGATTGGAAATCATATTTAGCTTTCGACTGTCTTCTTCGACCATATAATCATATCATATTAATATTATAAATGCGAATGTAAGTTTGTTTGTTACGCTTTCACGCAAAAACTACTTAACCGATCATCATGAAACTTTGCACATACACTCTTGAAGGTATTAGAAGTAACATAGGATACTTTTTATTAAAAAAAAATAAAAATTTTTTACGAAAAATAAGAAAATTGTTTCAACCCCTGATATGCATGTCAAAAGTCGATTTCCATCTCAATCGCGGGCGTAGCCGCGGGTAGCGGCTAGTGTAACTATAAATGCGTCCCTCACGATTTTAATTTAGTTTTATCAAAGCTTCCTATGGTGGCTCATATTATTTTGTAGTTCTTAGTAAATCATCGATTGTACAATAAAAATAACTTAAAAAGCTGTTTTGACGTTAGTATCCATACTTGGCTCTACAAATAAAGAATAATTTTATTCTACATATTTTTTCCCAAGCCAGTCGGAATAAACCAGTCGGAATCTTGCTAGGATCAAGATCAAGAGAAATTTCACTCTAATTCGACTCTACTTTCGTGTTTTATATAGTAGAGTGAAACCTGAGTGAGTGTGTAGTGGGTAAGCGAGAAAACTCTCTAAGTGAGAGTAATTTCCAGGTATCGTCTTTGTAACCCTCTAAAATCTCTATAAGTGAGAAACAGAAACCTCTATAAAAGTAAGACGTTTTTCACTCATGGACCTCTATATAACTGAGACTACTACTTGCCTGTACCTCTATAAGCGATAGTCGAACGTATTAAAGTTCCACGAAATTTAAGAATCTATACTAATATATAAAGCTGAAGAGTTTGTTTGTTTGTTTGTTTGAACGCGCTAATCTCAGGAATTACTGGTTCAAATTGAAAACATTTTTTTTTGTTGGCTATAGGCTATATAAAATCAGGCTACGACCATTAGGAGCGGAGCATTATTGAAAAATGTTGCAAAATGTATCTCAAAAACAAGCTTCTATTCAGGTGAAATGCATGACTAACTAAATATACTCATATTAGCGTTGTCAGAATACAACGCCGGCTAGCTCAATCGGTAGAGCACACGACTGTCAATATCAGGGTCGAGGGTTCGAGCCCTACGTTCGGCGAATATATTTTTATTTTTTTTTATTTTCTACATTGCTTTCTTCTAAGGCTTACATTTAAATTTATTTTAATTTTATATAATTAGATAATTAAAAAAAAATTATTAGTTAAAAAAAGTATAAATACTGCTTTTTATCGACAAAACCTTTTGAACGGTAACTCCGATCATCATGAAATTTGGACACAACATTCATCTCGGTAAACTAAGATGAATGTGTGTACTCATGTTCCTCCCTTCCCCATTCGTTCTTTTACACCCGGGTGAAACCGGGCGGGACCGCTATGAGTCATAAATAGCTGAACTAACTAACGTTGTTTTTGTATAGTTTTTATAGACCTCTATAAGTGAGAAAGGCCACTTATGTACCTCTATAAGCTAGAAACTTGGGTTATTGAAAAACTCCAAAAGCGAAAAAGAGATCGTGGTCCCTATGAACTCTTGTTTAGACAGGTACGACTATATATATACAAACTTGAATAGGCCATAAAAAATTATAGCAGATATGTACATTTGTCGCATAAAAAATATTTTCATTAAACTTTAACGTTTAAATCAAAATGATATAATGACACTAAAAACGAATACTATTATATTTTGTAACAACACAACCTACCAGGGACTTGCACTTGGATAAATACAGACAATATAACATTGTTAAGGCTGAGATATATAATTTTGTATACCAGGTCGTTTATTTTCATGGACATATTTTTAAAATAGACTACAATTAACCGAGCAGGGTGGCGTAGTGGTGACAACACTAGACTCGCATTCGGGAGGTACCAGATTCGAATCCCGGCGGGGGTAGATGTGGCTGGAACTACCGTAACGGTAATTTCTGTGTCGGCCATCTAGTTGAGGTTTTCCATGGTTTCCCTCAATAATTCCAGATAAATATCGAGATGGTTCCTTATTCAAGGCCATGGCCGATTACCTGTCAAACTCCTGTGTTCAAAAATTGCCTACCTTATCGTGATTTCCAAAAATTCCTTCATTCGCCCATTGCTATTAATTAGAGGAAGTTTAAAAAATGTAGAAAATAACGGGAAGTGTGATAGATGGAAAATAGTAATGGTGCGAATGACTTCTGTTATGACATAAAGTTGAGAAACGGACGTTAAACGCATTATTATTATTATTATTATACAATACGTTTTTTTTATACATGTTTTATATGTCACAATATTCTTAATAAAACAATTTTACGAATAATTCCGAATCGTTATACCTTTGGCAGAATAATCAACTTCGGTCCAAAACAAATCGAAAATATATCCCATAGTTTAAGGTCCAATATCCGATATTTTTTACTATCTTTACTTTTGACACAAAATATTTTGATTTTTTTTTCATTAATTAATTTGAAATATAGTGTGACTTAAATTGATGTCACTTGAAATTTTCATTAATTCTCAATTTTTTTTCAGATTTTTCTGAATGATCTTTTTGATGATAAAGGTGCAGGGTAGCAACTTTCCCGAGAAATGTTAAAGAGTAAGTAATTAAAAAATAAATCATATATAAATATATAATGTTGAAAAACTTTTCATTTGTGCATCAAAAAATTGTTTTCTCTATTTCCAAATTTGCACCCTGAAGTTAATTCTTAGAAAGAAAAATCAAATTTTCATACATCACATCATCTTTGTACCAAATTTCTAATTTCATGTCAAATAGTTTCTGAAAAAATCGCTTGTAACAGACGTACGAACGAAGATCGAAATGAGTCTATGAGTATAGCCCGTATTGCTAAAAATAGCGTCTTTTTAACCGAATTTTCATTGAAAATACGTATTATGTATAATCGTCGTCTCAAGTGACAAGATATATGGTATTTTTTTTATAGTAAACGCCACCCTTAATCATTATAATTTGATACCTACTCAAGTTAACAAGGAAATTTTATATCACTGCGTGTTTTACTCGAATTATCTAAATAATAATTTAGTTAGCGCAATTAACTTGATTTACTGCCCCAATAGTAAGTACATCTCTTGTACACGCTATATGTCTATAATAGCCCCACATATTCCAGTTTCAGAACTAATGGGGAGAAGGCACCAATTCCCGACCATACTGTATCTAACTAATCTATACTAATATATAAAGCTGAAGAGTTTGTTTGTTTGTTTGTTTGATAGCCCATTTATCGAGGAAGGCTATAGGCTATATAATATCACGCTACGACCATTAGGAGCGGAGCATTAATGAAAAATGTTGCAAAATGTATCTCAAAAATAAGCTTCTATTCAGCTGAAATGCACTAACTAAATATACTCATATTAGCGTTGTGAGTACACAACCTCTGCTGGCTCAATCGGTAGAGCATGCGACTGTCAATATCAGGGTCGTGGGTTCGAGCTGCACGTTGGGCGAATATATTTTTATTTATTTTTTTTTATTTTCTACATTGGTTTCTTCTAAGGCTTAGATTTAAATTTATTTTAGTTTTATTTAATTAATTAAAAAAAAAATATTAGTTAAAAATAGTATAAATACTGCTTTTTATCGACAAAAACTTTTGAACGGTAACTCCGATCATCTTGAAATTTGGACACAATATTTATCTCGGTAAACTAAGATGAATGTGTGTACTCATGTTCCTCCCTTCCCCATTCGTTCTTTTACACCCGGGTGAAACCGGGCGGGACCGCTAGTTTTATATATTAACAGCAGCGTGATCACAGTACATAAGTCTAGTTCACATGTGCCTTTTTGATGAATTTCAGTCCTTCTTCACCGAAAATTATAATCATGGTCTCATTCGGTTCGGAATGATATCTAGAAACTTTTTGAAAAAAAGTGGGGGATGAAAAAATTGCAAAAGTTAGTAAAAAGAGGTGTTTGGTTTTTTGCGAATATCTCGAAAACTATTGCAGATATCTGAAATCACAAAAAAGATTCTGAAAGAGCAGGAATTTTCCTACAAAATAGTCCCATCTCCCGGAACTCTACCACCGATATTTCTAATTTTAATTTAGAGGTGAAAATAGGACTAAACATTTTTTTTTATATTTTTTACATAATTTTTAATATTTTCGTGTTTTTAGCTCGTCGTATAAAAAAATATAAAAAAACATTTTTTGTACTATCTTTACTGAAAAATTCATCACTAAAAAATCGGGACTAAGTTTGAGATCCGCCGCTTGGACTATAAACGTGGTCGACCACAGGTGAGAGGTCGTGAACTGGTGTCTGCACCCTATAATTACCTACACCGTTATCATGTAGAACAATATATTTTAAAAGAAGACAGAAACGTGTGTAGTACAAATTGCGTACTACTTTGTTAGCAATATAGAATTAAAGCATTTATATTTTGTAAGTTTTGTGAATGACTATAACATTAACTCTTCATGTAATTTATTATCCCACTAGTATTATAAAAAGCAGAAATATATTAGTCCTAGAGCCGACCGCATGAATACCCTCGCAATGAAATAATGAGTAAAGCTGTAACAAACCGTATGTATTCGTTACTGAGTAACGGGTACATCGTCTGACTCGAAATAACGAATCGTTATTTACAAATTCATTTCGTTACTCGCATCTGTCGTATATATAACCGCATCAATTAACGTCAGTTCGACTCGTTTGATGCGGTTATACGTTATACGACCGAAGTCATACCGTATCACGTATGCGACGCGCCTCGATGCGATGGTACATGCTTGATATGTTCTCTGGCTGTTAGTACACGATTGTATGTCGTATGAAAATTAACGAGTAACGTAACGATGCGAAAGTAACGGGTACTAGTTCTTTAAGTAACCAATACATACGGGTATACAATTTCTCGTTACTTTTACAGCTCTAATAACGAGATAACATATTTAAAAAATCCAGCCAATTGGGCGACGGGACCATTTCAACTTCAAAAATGTTGGCATTGGATATAGTATAATAAAGAAAATTTCTGAGATCGCGTGAGGTGACGTGAGTAATGGCTAGTATTCAATATGATTTGCTATTCGTTGCCATGGTTACCTACATAATATGTTCCACGTCATGTAAAAATTAATCAAAGCATCCTTAACTAGTTTATTTCTGACAAATTTACAATACAAAAGAGCAATTCATTTTTTTTTAATTTTCAAAATATTAAAACTATAAAATTTAGAAACTTTCTTGAAAAAATAAATAGAATAATAAGCCGTTATGAAAATTACACCATTATTTTATAAAAAACATCACAGTGGAAAATTATCAGGAACTTGGAAATAAATAAAAACAAATGTTACGTTTTCAAATGTTGCAACGTTTCGTTGTTATTTACAACTTCTTCAGGCAATCTGTGTACAGAAATAAACCACAATATAAAAACATGTAAAATGTATAAAAGATTACAAAAAATAATAACAAAATAAATAATATTACATTTGAGGTTAACATTTATGTAATAGATAAACTTTTCTGAAAACCTTCATCGTTAAACTAAAATTCTGTACACAGATTGCCTGAAGAAGTTGTAAATAACAACGAAACGTTGCAACATTTGAAAACGTAACATTTGTTTTTACTTATTTCCAAGTTCCTGATAATTTTCCACTGTAATATTTACAAATCATGGATGAAAGTAATTTTTTCAATAAAAAACATCGTTATAGCATATATCTCTTCTGCGTATGCGTCGATTTTCCCCAAAAACAGTAAAGGTCTTCATATTTGCATACCAAACATCTTCCCAAAATTCGCCCGTTTAACCTGTATCGTGCTCACATACAAACAGACTAACAGACACACAGAGTTTTTCCAAAAATATGTTTTTTGGATTCGGGGGACCTCAAAACGAAAAGATATTGTAAAATTTCGAAAAGTGATTTTTGATCTGTCATCGTGGAGTAAAGAAACACAGTCCGGGTTCGTATTTCGACGGTGACAGTGTTTGAAAAATAAATTTCTCAAATATAGCGATGTAACAATGGGTGTTTCTTAACAACAATAGCTGTTCTTAACAACAATAGCTATACCTGTGTTATTAATATAGTTAATATTAATGTTCGGCTGTCATTTAAAAGAAATAATTAATTATGACTGGAATTTTAAAATAATATTGTGTATTCAACCGGTGTGGTGCAGAGCTACACTGAAATTTACAAGTCAATGAGGAACTGGAATATAATAGGATTTGCAAGCAAACATCCTTGCGCTCCCCTGAGATCCTTGCTGGAAGGCGGAAGCCAATGACATAATACGCGTTTGTGTTAGCTAGCATTTGTATTATAAACAAAATCGAATAATGTACGGTGTTTGTTTTACGTTGTCTTTATTGCCGGCTTTTTTATTCCACTTTGCGGCAAAGCTACCGTTACGGCGTCGTCAAATCTAGAGTTTGGGGAAAAGACATGTGAATTAAAATGTTCTCCAATTTTTTTACTCTCAATCGTTTTAAAAATTACGAAATCGGTGACGAAAGATTTTTTGTAAGATTATCTTTGACAAAGCTACGCTACTTCAGATTGCGCTCAGTACTTTATTACTTTCCTTTTTCTCGGAGCCGACATTTGGTAACGTTATATCGCTTCTGTGAATCTGTAGCAGCCAAATTACCATGGAGAGTAGGTACATGAATATTATATATTTTATTTAGTGGCATTTTTTTACGACTTTGCTGTGAATAAATAAATGTTTTTCGCTTAATTTCCAAGTGTTCACAATTTTTTTTAGAATATTTAAAGGTGGTTGAGTAGTGGTACGTATGAAATAAATCACGAAATAGTTATCCCATTTCACCGGTAAGTAAATACGACATTTTACTTTAAGTGTAGACTGTTTTTGATTAACCAAATCTGAAATATATTTTTATCAATTAATTGTCGTTTTTATATGCCCTTCAAAACTGCACACCACTACCTACTTGGATGTTGTCACCACTACATTTGTATAACTGATATAGGAAATGCTATAGGTCAATTTATATTTAACGTCTTTGGTTTGCACATAAAAAAGTTGAAAAACTTATTTGTAGATATAGAAATAATTCGACATAAGAGGTTTTACCTTATTGCCATCGATTTATAATATGAACCTTGAAATAAACTTCAATTATATTGCACATCTATAAAACTTTTTAAAGTGGGCAACAATTTCAGATTAAAAGTAGGAAAACATAGATAATAAATTCTTATAATATTATAAACAAATCAAAAACTAATATAATATTCTGTAGCAAGAAAATATATATAAATATTATTGAGATTATGGTAAACCGTTTAGCATAAAAATGATTTATTAGTTCTCTCTCTGTACCACGTGCATCAAGCAAACTGCAAAATCATAAAATGAATATTTATAATATGTATTCACATGTAAATAATAGGGTAAAGGTACCGGTTTGCCAACCACTCACTTGCGATCAGCCTTTTATCTATGGTTTACAACAGATTTTTTGTAAGAAACTCTACCCAACACAATATCTAAGCTTTAATATGTCAGATCCACACCTATACAATTAAAATTTCAAGTATAAAAAAATAATTTTATATTAAAAATATTAATTTTTTTAATAAATTGGTAAAAAAAGCAGTTATTTCAAAAAAATTATAATTTTTGAATATACAATGCATTAGTTTTTCAGAAATATAGGTATAGGTACTAAGAACCGTTTTCGAGATTTTCTGGAATCTACTCGTTTTCTTTATACGTGGCTTACCTCCAGCATGTTAATTATGCACATTTTGATTGTAAATATTTCGTTTTAGAGTCGATGAAAAAATTTCATTTTTTTAAATTAAAAATAAGGCACTTTTATTAACCTTATACCTACTTTAATTTTATTAAAATCCTATGAAAAGCCGTTTTACGAGTCAACGAGTGACTTACCTTAAGACGTAAGATCGAAATATTTTTTTGTGCATTAGTGTTGAGTAACCAGCGTTGCCATGAAAAGGATACACAATAAGAATATAAACAAAAAAAACAAGTCAGAAAAAAATATGTGAAAAAAAGTGCTTAACCATTATCTCACTTAATCAGTTATAATTTGTTAAAGTTCACGCTACATTTGGTCCTTCGAGCCGGATTTCTAGACACCGCTTGTATATATACCTACACTTCTAAATTATCAAATTTTGATAGACCGGACGAACCTATTCCAAGTACATAAGTGGCCGACAACAGGTGCCTTTACCCTACAAATAATAAACTAAAAAGTTTGCGCTCAAACTTGACACAGAGCCCTCCTGGATATGCAACTGTGATTGTTTGTACAATGCTTGACCTATATTTTAAAAATATTACCGCGCAGAAGTAACCAATCCGCGTACTTGACTTTAGTAGCACGTTTGAAAAATATTGCGGACCAGCATTTTAACCCCTTCGGTCCTGGCGATCATTTCAATGGACATAATAAAGCGTGTAATTTAAGCCAGCGTAATTAAATATCAAATAGAAACATTTCATTGTGCTTAAGGCTTGTCTGAGATGTATGCATGCCAAACAAAACAAATACTATGTGAGTGGCTAGAAATATCGAGTCAAGTGTTGACCGCAGTCATTGTAAAAGCCTACATTGGACATACTTATTCTAACACGTGTAATTTAAGTCAGCGTAATTAAATACCAAATATAAACATTTCATTATGCTTGTGGCTTATCTGAGATGTAGGCATGCCAAACAAATCAAAGAAATACTATGTGGGTATGTAGGCATGCCAAACAAAACAAAGAAATACTGTTTGGGTAGGTAGAAATATCGAGTCAAGTGTTGACCGCAGTCATGGATTCACGCAAAGCTGGTCAAAGTGTATATTCTGATTATGTATTAATTTACATTTTACATTTACATTTTATTTAATTTACATTTTTTCTAATTAGTATAACTTACGCATTTTCATGATGTAATCGATTTTTCTTTTGCGGATATTTATTTCAATTTTATGATGTTAACTTTACTAATTATACAAAAAGTAATTAAGCATCTATGCTAGTGATTATGGTAAATTTTTTTTTTTTTTGACCTGTTATCCATTTCAATTTTCCGGAATTCTGTAAATGTTAAATTTAGATTTTCACAAGCCCAACACCGTAAAAAATATTTTGTGTTTCAAAAATATAAAATTCAGGTCCGAAGGGGTTAATTGTACTATAAGACATTGCTTCTTGCCAAATTTCATGATTCTAGGTTAACAGGAAGTACCCTATAGGCTTTGATTTCCAAGAGTCTTGACAGACAGACAGACAGACGGACATCAAAGTGATCCTATAAGGGTTCCTTTTTTCCTTTAGAGGTACGGAACCCTAAAAATAATACGTAAACACCATCTTTTTACTTTATCGTATAGTCGGGAAAAAACCAATAACATTCACACTACAATAAAAATTGCATTTAATAAGTACTTTCCATGTTGATTTTTTAATTTCTTTAATGCAACTTCACAAAACTAGTAAGAAACGAACAAACAAAATAAAAGCAATGTTTGCAGAAATATTTTTCAAGCAATATTTCAACTTGAACAATTACTGCAATAAATGCAAATTGTTAGAAAACAGGACAAGTGAATATTTTTCTACAGCAGTGAATATTTCAAAAGAGTTGAACAATATAAAACTTTAGTGTAATTATTATCATAGATATAAAAGTTTGCCTGCACATTTTTAATTAAATTTCTTCTAGCTTTCCCTATGAATTATGAGAATATAAAAAGCAACAATGGGGACATTATTACTGTTCACGACCGATGCATATGTGCAACTTGCATCATAATTGCTTTGGGGTTCATTGTTGGCGTTGCATATATATCATTGTTTACGCTTAATCCTTCGAAACCGAATCTAGTTTTGCGTTTTGTTGTAAACAAACTAACAAAGCACAACTGTAAAAAAATGGATAATAAAAAGTTTAACAGTTTTAAATAGACGAACAAATATTTAAAGTAATTTTTTTATCAGAATTAAAGAAAGAAAGAGAAACGGGCTTTCAAAGTTAATTAAATTTTCAGGTCAGTTCTGGCGTTATGTTATGTCACTATGGAAATATCTTATGTCATTATCAAGTATTTACAGAAATTGTTCGAAATTGTCCCCGTTTTGTTGGACACAAAGATGCTTGCGTCGTAGCCATGCTTCTAGTAGCGCTAAGGGCCTTCTGCGAATTATTTGGGATGCCTTTCCGATTCAATTGTTTAGCGTGTGTTGGCCGGGCTTTTGAATTAATTACATAAAATTTTATCAAAACTTTGAAAGGCTATTTTTCTCTTATTTTTGATAAAAAAAGTTTCCTAAAATATTTGTTCGTCTCTTTGATTCCTACATGCTGTTAAAAAAGAAGAATCAACTTAAAAATCATTCTGTATATGTAGTCTTTTCTACCAATGCGTTCTAAAATCACTCACTCTACTAAATAATAGTGTTTTTGTGCCTCTTCTTCGCTAGTCAACTATGTCTGAGTGTAGAGAAAAGTATTATTTTAAACTTTTTTTGCGATTTAAATATTTTAATTTATTTAAAACGCTTTTAGTATTCTGCCCTGTAATTTCTTTTGTCTAATGATAAACACGTGTAGGTTCGAAGGTAGTGTAGTTCTATAATAACGCCACTAGCGCCGCGCTCTGTCATTGTCGGAAGCAGGGAATTCAGGTAATGAAGTGCAATTTTGTGTAAGTGAGTTTGCCGATGCGAAACTGAGACTGAGAAAATTGTCAGCCTGCTCTCTTGTTCGTCACGATTTTTGAATGCCGCCGGTACAGTACAGCTCCAGTTATCATTTTACAATTGCGTCGTCGAATGTTATTATTATTGTGAAAAATAACTAAATAATTTAGAGTGATGATGATCCTGTTTAAATGTTGGAAGATTGAAGGATGAATCCTGGTGGCATAGGATCGATGAACTAAGCAAATACTGAAGGTTTTTTATTGCATTTTATTGTCTGACGTTTCGGCAAACTTTATGCCATCTTCGGAGAATCTAGAAGATTTGTACCTATATAAAAAGTTTTAAATTATTGTTGTTACAGTTGTTATTGTTAAAGTTATTGTTCTTAAAGTTGCTATTGTTAAAATTAAAGTTAAAAATTTGGCAGGTACCGGGTTCGAATCCCGGCGGGGGCAGATGTGGCTGGGACTTTTTCCTGCTGCCTCTCGCCGAGAAACGGTAATTCCTAAAATTTCTTTTTGGACAAAAAAAAATTAAATCGTTAATACATCCCTTAAAATAATATTTGTTTACATTATTTAATACACCCTTCAGTAAATGAATCCCTATCCACACACTAGTGTTTTCATAAAATGTGTAAGTCCGGTCCTGTCGGGCCGATTTTATTAAAAGTTTGGGTGCACATTTTAATCACTATCAATTAATTTTAAAACGATTCGAAGAAATTTCTCGGTATTTTTGTGTTCAAAAACATTTTTCAACCCCTAAAAACCACCCTTAAAAGGTCCGATTGGGCCCATTTTAAATAGGCTTCGTGCGATGATGGATTTCAACATGTGGACCAAATTTCGTTAAAATCAATTAACTCCTTCGAAAGTTAATATAAACAGACATTTTCAAAAATGATGCCAAACTTCTTAGAAGGCTATGAAACGTCGAGAAATTTTGGTCTGGCCCCTAGGTCCCGCCGTCCCACCGACGCCAATAGTGTACGTGCCTAATGTCAAATACACTAAAAACGTGAAATAGAGAATATATCAGTTAGATTTTCAAAATAGCAATAAATCGAAAACATTTATTATTACCAGACCCAGATAGTCTGGAGTCCGGATTGTTGGTGGAACATAACAAATGACTTTTATTATCCGTCAAATAGTCTGATCGTTCTTCCTGGCTCCAATCCGTTAGGAGCAATCGAGGATTTACTGTATTTGGGTATATCACAGAGAATCATCTGAAAAGTTATATTTCCTAGAAGCTTTGTTATTCCCAAAAGTAAAAGGCTAAAGGCGGGTTATTTATTACTGAGCACTGAAGAGAATAATTGTTTCATTTAAATATTCATAATAAGACTTTTATTTTTGCATATTATTTCAATAATTTTCTTTGTATTTAATAAAGCATGCTTTGAAGAAAATCCAAGTCACTGCAAACGAAATATAAATAAAATACAACAAAGTTGTGTATATGCCACCGGGATATTGTCAAATCCGTGATATTGTAATTTCACTAGTGAAATTACAATATCACGATTGACAAAGAGTCGTGATATTATAATTTCACTAAGTGAAATTATAATATCACGGGTTTGACAATATCCCGGTGACATATACATATCCATAACTCATTTCAAATCTCCTTGGTTTTCGGGCTTATAGGTCGCGGTCCATTGGTATTTCTGCCTGACGTTTCGTCCAAACTGCGGTGGACGTTATCAAAGGCGATGAGGCGCGGGCGAAGTTTCCTTCTAGGCAGCTCACAGGTAAGTGTGTCGACAACTGCTGTTCTCCCTGCTTTTATGCTAAGCGAGGTCAGTGTTCTCTGCTCGGTCGTAGTGTGCTCTTCTGCGATTGGTCGTTCCGCTCATGGCTCAGTACTGGCGTCCGTCCTCAGGAACTTCGACAAGCACCGAGCCATGAGGGGAACGACCAATCACAGAAGAGCACACTACGACCGAGCAGAGAACACTAGCCTCGCTGAGCATAAAAGCAAGAAGAACAGTCGCCTAGAGGACACTGCCTGTTGTCACATCGCCTTTGATAATGACGTCTACCGCAGTCGTAGACGAAGTGTGATGTAGAAATACTAAATGACCGCCATGATGCCCGAAGCGAGCCGAGGGCATCATGCCGCGCAGTGCAAGGATATCAAACTTTCGGCTAGTGTGGGGTATACTATTTCTCTTCATAACTTGCTCGCAAGTTCGCTTATTAAATACATTATTAATATATATTAATAAGGTTAAAGATGTTTGCCTCCATTTTTAGAAAAAAACCTCACAATTTCTCCACATAAATTATATATATCACTTTACAGATAATTGCTTGTTCTACTGACATCGACAAATAAAAAATTTATGATTGCTTTTGTTTTTGTAAAGTAATTAAAATACAGCAACGCTGAACAACGTCTGCCGTCTGACGGCTTTAATTTTGAAACAACGTCAACACTTCGACCTGTCATCTGACCTTCATATTGTAAATACTGCATACTGCCATCTGACGGCTTTAATTTTGAAACAGCGAGCAACGCTGAACAACGTCACAGCAATGCTGCATGATGCCATCTGACGGCTTAGCTCAACGCTTTTGCTACTTGCGCCTCTATATGACAATTTTAGTAAAATATATCTTCGATCTGTCATCTGAGCTTCATATTGTAATATGTACAACAAAAAGAAGAACGTTATAAGCAGTGTGCAAAATTAGAAACGAATTGAATACCTGCAATCATATTTAAAAAATAATTTTGTAAAGTGATAATTATTATACCTACTTATTTAGTGTGAATAATTCGCACAGGTCACACTAGTTAATTATTAATTACATAAAAACACAGATAAATTCCAAGCAAGCAGCTTCGCTTACAATAAACAAATTATAAATGTCCGATTATTCGAATGGCACGGACCAGGTAGAGAGGTATCTTCACGAACAGGCTCGTGATGGTATACGTCTATGCTACTTAACGGAGTAGGGCACATTAAATCGGCAACCAGCAACGAGCGTCAGTCGGTCGCCTGCAATGAATAAAATAACGTTCAAAAGTGATTTATGTGCATACAACACCGACAAAACCCCCAACATTCATGTTACAACCCTGCTGCGACCTAAACGACTATCTGCTAGAACTTTCATATACCGTGAAATCGTTTTGCATGAAAATGTTGACGCTGAAAAATGGCAATCAATTTGCACGAGCCGTATGCGGAAATTTGACTGTTTTGATCGCCGTTTTCTGCTCATTTTTAAAATTGAACTATTATCTGTCTCTCGGGTCCGTTTCCAAAAAGAATTTGGCATCGGCATTTTGAAATCGATTTACTGCGTAGACGTAGTATGGCCGACGAACCGGCCGAGACACGTCCGATCGGTCGAAATCGTGACCGGCGTCCGCACACCTCAACTTTCAGCATATAAAGCGCATGCGCGGTACAGTTACGTGGAATGATACTGAACGCTTGATCTATTCTGCTCGACTGCGCAAAAATGTGAAAGCACCTTTTCTTTATTTTTTTTTTAATCCAAGCACATGACTGAACAATAAAGACAGATATTTTAGAACTTCCTCTAAAAATTGGGAGTTGGTACGGCAATTTGTCCGAAAGATTCTAATTTTTAATGCTGCACCGTCTATAGTTCCCAAGGTGAGCTACCATGGAAACAATATATCTATATACCTACTAATATATAAGCTGAAGAGTTTGTTTGTTTGTATGGTTGAACGCGCTAATCTCAGGAACTACTGGTTCGAATTGAAAACAAATTTTTTTGTTGAATAGCCCATTTATCGAGGAAGGCTATATAAAATCAGGCTACGACCATTAGGAGCGGAGCATTAATGAAAAATGTTGCTAAATGTATCTCAAAAATACGCTTCTATTCAGGTGAAATGCACTAACTAAATATACTCATATTAGCGTTTCAGAATACAAAGCCGGCTAGCTCAATCGGTAGAGCACACGACTATCAATACCAGGGTCGTGGGTTCGAGCCCTACGTTGGGCGAATATATTTTTATTTTTTTTTAATTTTCTACATTGCTTTCTTCTAAGGCTTACATTGAAATTTATTTTAATTTTATTTAATTAATAAAAAAAAATTATTAGTTAAAAAAAGTATAAATACTGCTTTTTATCGACAAAAAATTTTGAACGGTAACTCCGATCATCATGAAATTTGGACACAACATTCATCTCGGTAAACTAAGATGAATGTGTGTACTCATATTCCTCCCTTCCCCATTCGTTCTTTTACACCCAGGTTAAACCGGGCGGGACCGCTAGTACTAATATATAAAGCTGAGGAGTGTGTTTGTTTGTTTGGTTGAACGCGTTAATTTCAGGAACTACTGGTTTGAATTATTTTTTTTTGTTGGATAGCCCATTTATCGGGGAAGGCGATAGGCTATATAATATCACGTTACGACCAATAGGAGCGCAGCATCAATGAAAAATGTTGCAAAATATCACTCAAAATTTGTCCGTCCGACAAAAACTTTTGAATGGTAACTCCGATCATCATGAAATTTGGACTCAACATTCATCTCGGTAAATTAAGATGAATGTGCGTACTCAAGTCCGTCTCTCCCCCCATTCGTTCTTTTGCACCCGGATGAAACCGGGCGGGGCCGCTAGTTATTTATATAAGGAAGAAGGCTTGAATCTAAGTAAACAACATTGAGCCGTACCAACCAATCCAGAAGGGAAAACTACGACCCTGCAGAGAACACCAGCACGCTGAGCATAAAATAAGGGAGAACAGCAGTCGCCTAGATTTAGAAGGACACTTCGTCCGCGTTTGATAACGTCTACCGCAGTTGTAGACGAAACGTCAGGTAGGTACAAATACCAATGAACTACGGTCTACAAGTCCGGATACCAAGAATATTTGAAACAACGCTAGCCGTGAAAGGCTACACACTTGGATAATATTTACAGCATTTATGTTATTTCAACTATTGTTTATAAGTAGATAAACGGTACTGTGGGAAGTCGTAACAGTTGAAAACAGTAAAGCGCATAAGAAAAGGGCTATAAGAAGGGCTCTATAATTTAACTCTACCAGAAAGGATTCGATGTTCCTTTTTTTAAAGAAGACAATACCTTAGAGACAGCTGATATATTTACTACGAGGTTAAAGTTGAAAAAACTAAAAATCACAGAGCGAAAGGAACAACATAGTATACGTTTGTGAGATTTTTTTGTTGGTATATACCTCAATTTTATGTACACATGTAGCGGAAAACGTGGGATGTCTAAATTGAAGTAATATTATGTATAACTTTTTCTGTCTGTCTGTACATACTCAATTTACATTATAAAATAATGATTCTCAGTAAATATTTTCTGTTTGCTTTTAAAATGTTTTATGGACTGTCCTAAAATTCAAAGAAAATGTAACATTTTTAATTATTTATCTCTGCGCCACGGCACGCTTGATACGTTTGGTCCGCTACATTGGTCACACGTTGAACCGGTTAGCAAATTAATTAGTGTGTCCCCAATTAAAAAAACTAATGTCGTGTGGTTTTCTAGCGTAATTTTTAAACAACTTCCAAGAATTTTATAGTTAAACGCTTCACCAAGTATTCGACATACGAATAAATAATAAAATAGACGTTCTCTCTCGCTCACTAAATACTGAAGAGTTTTCTTTTGAATATTTAAAAATTAGTACAGATCCGACTAGACAGATGACAGTTGGACTCCACATGCTGAATATTATTTCATCTTATACACCGAGCGGGGTGGCGTGGTGGCCAGACCACTAGACTCGCTTTTGGAAGGTACCGTGTTCGAATTCCGGCGGGGGCAGATGTAACTGGGACTTTTTCCTGTTGCCTCTCGCCTAGAAACGGTAATTCCTGTGCCGGCCATCTTGTTGAGGTTTTCCATGGTTTCCCGCAACAATTCCATATAAATCTCGAGATGGTTCCTTATTCTTGGTCATGGCCGATTACCTGTCAAACTCCTGTGCTCAAAATTTGCCTGCCTTATCATAATGTCCTAAAATTCCTTCAATCGCCCATTGCTATTAATTAAGTGGAAGTTTTAGAAAATAATGGGAAGTGCGATAGATGAAAAAAAAGTGATGGTGCGAATGGCGTCTGTTATGACACACAGCGCCTAGCGATTGGTGAGATATCTTAAACGTTGTTTGGCAGAGTAAACACAATTTTTGTTTACCGACGATGCGCGATAAAAAAAAATGAAAAAAAACGGCGCCTGCGAATTTTGATTTGATTCATATTCGAGTTATAAAATCGTGCGGTGCTAAATGGAGTGTTTATATGTTTGACGCAAATCAATCAGTTAGAAGCAGGCGTGTGCTGGATTGGTAATTCGGTACACAGTAATCAGTTTTTCAAATCGAACGAGAGCTCTTCGGAGGCCTGCAATGAAAATATATCTTTATCTATTTTCTTTTACAAGACCGCTATCAGTCACGGTGAGCGAATCCACCGAATAGATTAAGTAAAGGTGCAGGCACACAGATCGATTACAGTTTGCAGAGGCGTAGAGCAGCGTTTCGAAGTAAAATTTCTTTAGGCGCGACTTGAAGAGTAACCTTTTTTTCGGACGGAAGAAATGCGACCATAAAAAAATCAAATTTGATTCCCATTTTTGATTGAATTATCACCAATTAACTGAAACTTAAGTATTCTAGGTGACGTTCAATTTTTCTTCCAATTTTTTATTTTTACCTGTTCGTTAAAAATTGAGCTTTTGTAATACACATTCAACTTCAATAGCAATTTAAAAAAAATATGAAAAAAAATTAGGGCGTAGTTGGGGTAGCAAAGAATAAGGCCAGCTCCGAGGGTATTAACAAAAGATTTATGCAACTTTTACATAAAATGTGCGTTTTTAAATCATATATATTAATACTCTAAGGTTAAAGATGTTTGCCTTGCTTTTTAGAAAAAACCTCACAATTTCTACACATAAATTATGTATCATTTTACAGATAATTGCTTGCTCTACTGACATCGACAACTAAAAAATTTATTATTGCTTTTGTTTTTGTAAATTAATTAAAATACAGCAACGCTGAACAACGTCTGCCATCTGACGGCTTTAATTTTCAAACAACGTCAACACTTCGATCTGTCATCTTACCTTCATATTGTAATACAACAGACACAATATTGCATACTGCCATCTAACTTCCTTAATTTTGAAACAGCGAGCAACGCTGAACAACGTCACAGCAATGCTGCATGATACCATCTGACGGCTTAGTTCAACGCTTTTGCTACTTGCGCCTCTATATGACAATTTTAGTAAAATATTTCTTCGATATGTCATCTGAGCTTCATATTGTAATACAACAAAAAGAAGAACGTTATAAGCAGTGTGCAAAATTAGAAACGAATTGAATACCTGCAATCATATTTAAAAAATAATTTTGTAAAGTGATAATTATTATACTTATTTAGTGCGAATAATTCGCACAGGTCACACTAGTAAATATTTAAAGAAATAAAAAGGCGATACAAAAAATGACTTTACTCTAGGTCTGTTCAAAAGCTATTTGAGAACGGTAACAGAACCGCCACAGTTTTGTTACTGCACAGTAGCTCAAAAATCTATATAAAAAGTTTCGTTTTAGCTACTGCGCAAGACGGTCACGGTTTTGTTACCGTTCTCTGACTGCTTGGAACAGAGCTTGTGATTACCTTTTCATATGCTATATTAATAAACTTAAAAATCGCATTGAGATATCAAATATATTATTTGACGTTTACAATTTTCAAATAAGTTTAAAACAAGAGTCTTCTTGAACTGGTTACTGCAAAAAAGTGCTCAAATGAATGACCGCTAAGAAATACCTATCGCAAGTGTTGGTTGATTTGGTGGTGGAGGAACGGGTATATATGGTGGAAGTGCCGGTGTACACGCTGGACTTTTTTTAATTTTAAAAGCAGTTGAATAATATTTTGAATCATACTTACAATGTTTTCTTGAAATTTAATACGGTGCCCCTATTTTTAACAGACGGCAAAAAAGACGCTATCTATTCGACATATGTAATATATATTTTTTCAAATGTTTGTTCTCGAAGTGTTAAAACCGATTTTCAGAACATTTCGTGAACATTCTGAACAAAATGGCATCGAAATTCGTCAAATTGGTGAACCCTTCGAACATCGGCTTGGGGCCAAAATACTTCTTTTCCAGTAACAGGTGTTTTTTTTTTTTTTTCTGAAAAACGAATTATGAAATAACAATATTTTGTTGTAAAAATATCGTTGAAAAGGAACAAAATAAAAAATGTATTTTAATTATTTTCAGTCATTATTTTCTTTCATTTATCCTCGTGCATAAAAAAAATATATCGCTGAAATTTTCAAGAGGCGCAAAAAAAAAGGTACTTCACTAATTTTCATTCTGTTCTTTCACGTATTCATCAACATAATTGCAAAACTGAAAAAAAGTCACCGTGCTTTTCGCAACTGTTAGTAACTCATTTAAAACCGTTATTTAAAAACTGTTCTTAAATGATTCAGCGGTTTGAGATCTAGACTACAGACGATAGACAGACATAAAGATGATTTTTAAACACAAGTTTTTAGGTTCCTAGAACTTGTAAACGTATAAAAATGCAATATCAAGATTACGATGTAGGTGTTATGAGACAGTAAGTCTTCTAAATTTCGATCCCTCCCTTGGTGAAATTTGGTAAGATGTTGTGAGATCCCCTCCTCCTCAAATGCTATCTTTTATAATAATTTTTCTGACTTAAAAAGTTGTCGTGAGATTTTCATTGACCCTCCTCTTCCTTTAAATGACATTTTTCCGGACCCCTCCCCTCCTATTTTGAGCTCATCTAATTAATGAACATTAAACAAAAAGAAAAAAAATCGACATGAGCGGTTTTGCTTTTTGGACGATATGGTCGAGAACGCGCTTCTTGGACCCGTCGTGGGACGCCTGGCAGATGTAAAACATTAAGCAAAATTCTGGTAACTAAATTTCGCCCTGTCAACTTCCGAAATTAAAGTAACTAAATATCGCCCTGTAACTAAATTTTCCTGCGTCATCTAGTTGTCGTTTTTAACAAAAGCCGTTATAATCCAACGCATACATAAAGCAAGCGTCACACGCTGTCATCTAACGAAATTCTAGTAACTAAATTTGGCCCTGTCAACTAACCAAATTTTAGTAACTAAATATCGCCCTGTAACTATGCGCGCGCACACACAAGGGAGTGGAGAGCGGTGGCGTAGAGAGTGTCATGCCGTGATACGAGTCGGTTTTACTTACAAAAAGTCGACATGAGCCGTTTTGCTTTTTGGACGCAGATTCACGTATGGTCGAGAAACGGCGCTTCTTGAGGACAAACAAAACACGCAAGACTGCACTTCACATTTTATTTCCTGATGTTCTTTTAGCTCTATTCCCGAGAGAGGGTACAATTTCATTCCCGGATCCTGTGTTAAACCAATATATAACCACTAGGATTTAAACCGTTATGACATTTGATATGTTCGCGCCGGTGACATACGTCTGCTGTTCTTTTGTTTGATGCCCATATTCACCGAACACTATTAAAGATAGAAGTTACTAATCTTGAAAAAAATTTATTCGTTATAATAGAATTTTATTTGAATTCACCAAGCAAATTATCAGGTAGAAAAGTTAGTAAAAGAATAAATATACACTGTATTATACTCCTTGCTCTTTTTGTTGAATATTGTGACGTTCACCCAAAAATACGACCGATGGCGTTAGTGTAAACGTCAGAAAAAAGTTTCACAAAATAATGTTTTATCCTAACCCAATAGCACACAAAACTTTCACTAGCTTTAATGTTTTACAATTCTACACTTCGCAAAAGGTTAATAAACAACACATAAATAAATTCACAAGAGCAAACTGTAGATATAACAGTCCACGTTTGTAGGTTAGGTATTATGATCTATGTGGCGGCCATTATTATTTTATCAGGCGAATAAATATTTATACTCTGGAAGTAAGACGGGATAGATTTATACCTGCAGTTGCAATTACATGGTTTTACTCCCGATCAAATGCGCCATTAGATGTTTCCATCAAAATTGAAAAATCTACAAGTTCCGCTTGCATTTGACTGTTTTGTTTGTTGTATATTATGCAACACAGACTTACGTATAGATTTTTACAGTAAGTCCCGTCGGAGAAGACTTCTCTGGGTTATTTATACGTTTAATAGAACGAGAAAAATTGTCTTCAGAGACCCGTTTCTTTAACCTTACAGTCTTAAACTTGTCAGACTTTGACAACTATAAAATGTAACATAGACTGGCTTTATCTACCCTTGCATTGTTTGACTATTTGAACACAAAAAACAAAATTCTCTTTTCAAAATAGTACCTTTTTAGAAATTAGAATGCTGTTATAAAATATTCGTTAGAACATTAGATATAATTAAAAATGTTTATGTAACCACGTTCTATTTATTATTATAATATATTCACCGAACGTAAGTAGTTATTTATTTGATTCATTTCAGGCAACTATCCCTCCGAATAAACAGCGATAATTCAATTCACCAACCACAGGTATAAATCTATTCTGTCCAAATTCTCGGATATAAATATTTATTGACCTGATAAAATAATAATGGCCGCCACACACATCATAATACCTAACCTATAAACGTGGAGTATTATATCTACAGTGTGCTCTTGTGAATTTATTTTTCTGTTCATTATTAACCTTTTGTGAAGTGTATAGTTGTAAAACATTAAAGTTAGTGGAAGTTTAGTGTGCAATTGGATTTGGATAAGAGATTATTATTTTGTGAGACTTTGTTTTTTTTTTGACGTTTACACTAACGATATCGGTCGGATTTTTGAACATGAACGTCAAAATATTCAACAAAAATACCAAGGAGTATAGTGTATATTTATTCTTTAACTAACTTTTCTATCTAACAGTTTGGTTGGTGACTTGAAAGTAAATCTTATTGTGACAAAGATCGCTATTCAAAATTTTGATCAATATACAATTGGGCTTTTGAATGAAAATTTTTTTTGTCATAAATGGAAAGATCGTATATAAGTTTTATAACAAAACTATTTTTCTTTTTTTTATTTTCGTTATAATTCAAAAGTTAGGTATATCAAATTAAAAATAAATTTTTGTACCCAGTTCCGAGAACGCGCCGACATTTTCGAACATAATCTGACGTCATAATGTTTTAGTCAATACACATGTAGAAGCCATTGATAGTATACTGCGTATATACATTTTACCATTATGACGTCACAACTGTCAAAAACAATTTTAGTGCGTTTGCAGTTACGTGATTTTTTAAAATATTTTATCAATTTTAAATTGCTTATAATTAATTTAAAAAAAGTTTTTTGAAAGTTTTTCGCATCGATTATCAATATTATTTATAATAAAGTTTTAAAATACAATAAAAAAATCGATAATTATTTTTTTTCAAAAGCCTAATTATAGTTAAAAAAAATATCAATTCAATCGACCAATTATTTTTCAAGCGGGATCGATTTAAAATAATTCTACAATGCTTTTCTTAACGGAGAAATATGTTTGGTCACAATCTAATTGTTGCGCGCTCTTTTATACTCAATTTTACTGAAACCGATTTATTTTAACGGTCTACTTTATACTCGTACATAAAATTTAATTTCATTTATAGCGAATTGTTTCCGCATTTGTTGTTAGTTTTATTCTCTCTAATTGACAATTTTGTATAAATATGAGATTGCAATCTTTCGTTACTGCTATTGCAAAGTAGAATTTCATTCTCGTTCACGGTACATTTTGTTTTACACACATGTATTGGGATTTTACTTCGACCGAGCGCCATCTATTCGGCATTTCAATGAACTATCCTATGCGAAGCATCTCAAACAGTAAACCAAATGCGCGCTACCAATTTTTGAAAATATTTATCGTTTACAGTTATGAAAGATACATACGTCATTGACAAATCGAAGAAGAAGCACGACTAGTGTTGTGCAGTACCGAATTGTGTCAGTAGATTAAATGTTGATATTAAATATTTTTTTTAATTTGTTTTCACCACTCTCACCTTTTGGGAAATATTCACTCACAAATTAAATCACTCGCAAATTAAATTACGTCGACTGTGCTTATTGGTTTGAGTCCGTAGCTGCGTTTCACCTTTTGTTCAAGATGGTTTCTACAGATGCGTTTTGAGGGCGCCATCTGTCAGTCGATGCCCTTAAATAGCAGAAACTGCGTAAACACGCGTTACTACCGTCTGAAAAAAAATCTGAGTTAGGGTCGCTTTACACGAGGCTGGATTTGCCGCTGGTTTTCTTGATTGCTTCTATGTGCTCGCTTCACATGAGACGTCTTTTCAAGCTTGTTTTGTGAACAGATCTGGTGCGCGCGCAGTGACAGTTCAAATCTAAACACAGAGCAAAACGTACCTGTTGTCTGACTCTGAGCAGAATGACGCCGTGTTAGTTTGTGGACGTTTGTTCATGTCGCCCACGCGACAAGATATTTTTTCCTGATTCGTTCTTGCTCAGGGCAAGCAGGACCTAGCAAGAAAAAAAATCCCCTGTTCTAATTATAAAATACATCTTGTGAGCTAGCAGGCGAGCCTGCAGTGACGTCATTTCTAGCCTCATGTGCAGCGGCCTTTACTATCAAGTCGGATCTATTTTTTTCAAGATGGCGTAATTTTTCCCCAGAGATAAATTCATCAAATTACAAAACAAATTATATTATAACTATAGAGTTTAAACTGTTTAAATAATATTAAATTATTGTGTACAGAGAGAGACACTTACTGAGGGAGCGAGAAAAAGACATGTATTAGTATTAATAGACGATCGAACATGGTACGGGCCGGGAGCGGACATGGTACGGCGGATCTGTCAGTCTCCTTGTACACAGGTCGCGAACATCATGCCTCCGATTAAGCGCGCGAAAATTGCAAGGAAGAAAAGAAAGGAGTGGGCAAAATTCTATTTGAAAGATCGCGATGAATTTAGTCATATGAAGTTAATAAAATCGCTTGATAGTAAAGATCATATTTTGAATAACACTCCCGAAGAATTTCTAAAGCGTTGTTACGCGCTTCTCTGTTACAATATAACTTATCTGTCAAAATTTCTGTCATGTTGCACAACGTTTTGAATTACAATGACGTCGTTATACGGTTATATGTATCAATCGTACTTGTATACACACGCACGGATATAAGTACGAACCGGACCAAGTACGATGTGCAAACCATCGAACCGCGCGGACACGCAGACTACTGTCTAGACCAGAGGTTCCCAAACTTTTTTGTCTCGTAGACCACTTGCCATGTTTTTTCGGTTTTGGGTAGACCCCCTGCTTATCTGATATTGATTTTTTGCAAATTCATTAATTTCAAATGTATTTTTGACAACTGGTATAGTGCTACTCACTTTGAACGATTTAAATTTATAACGGTAGTGAAATGTAATGTGAAATGTTTAGTTTTATACATTTATTAATTAGATTCAAATTAAACGAATCAAATTAAAATTTACTTTCTGTTACATAAAATAACTAAGCAAAAAATAAATGTTTTTAGTGTGAGGGATGAACCTGATGCTTTAATAATAAATTTTCAACATTTGGCATCAATTTAGTTAGATTTAATCTTAAATCTCTTCGGTTAACGATGTCCAGTTTGTTTCTTTTTTTTTCGGAGATTCACTATCGTTGATCCCCATTTTCATTTCATGGACCCCCAATTTTTTTTCCCGCTGACATGGACCCCTTGCAAGTTATCGTCGACCCCTGGGGGTCGATGTAGACCACTTTGGGAATCACTGGTCTAGACGATCAGATTTGGTACGGAGCGGACCATATCCGCTGTCCGGTCCGTACCAAGTTCGATCGTCTATTAATACTTTAAAGAAACACAATAAATGTGGCGACAAAGTTTACAGACAGTTTTAACACAGTTATAAGTACGGACACAAAGCTCTGAAAGCACAAATTAGATACTTTAGCTTGTTAAATATTTTCTTTTTTAGTTTTAATGTGTCAACAAATCAAATTGGTCCGTACTTTTAAATTTCAGTTATGTGGATCTGCGGCAATCCATCCGCCAACTCCAGGAATAAAGGCCGCTGCACACGAGGCTGGTTTTGCTGCTAGAATCATAGCCGGAACTTGTGCTGGCTACGAGGATGGAAATGACGTCTCTGCGGGCTCACGCAAGATAGTTTTCAAAAATTATTAGAAGCGGGACTGTTTTCAGTGCTAGTTTGTCTGCTTGTTTTGAGCGAGAACCAATCGTGTCACGTGAGCGACTTTGGCAAACGCTCACAAATAAAAATGGCGTCATAATTTTGTTCAGAGACAATAATCGTCCACTTTTGTTAACACTCGAACTGTCACTGCGCGCGCACCAAACCCATCTACAAAGCCATCGTGTGAAACAAACACATAAAAGCCATCACGAAAATCAACGCCATAGCATGCTTGAAATCTAGCAAGGAGTCTAGCCGGCACAACCAGCCTCGTGAGTAGCGAAGCGATTCGGCATAATTTTTGTTTCTTCGTAACTTCGGTCTGGATCAGAATTCCCTGACTTTTCGAGGTTTTCAAGAAAGTGACCACCCAGTATAATTATGTACCTATATTAATAATTTTAATAACGAATGTGTTGAATGTATCCAATCTGAAACTAGTTGTCAAACTTGTTTGTTCGAACAGCTGACGCTCAAAAAAACAAAAACAAAACAGGTAACCTCAAAAACTTTCGTCGAACTAACACACAGTCACGTGCACGGCAACAGTTTGACACGGTCGTAGGAACTACCTAGTGCGCATGGCTGTGATTAATAGTTCACAAACTTTTCTGACAGTCAATAAGCAGTTTGCAAATCAGGGATTTAGATGAGGCGGCTGTTGAAACACATGAAAATTGCACTGCGCACGCTCCTGATTTCGGCGAACGGTTTTAGATTTTTGTATAGGAACACGGCTTACGCTAGACAAGATAACCGGCTGTCCGAAAAAAAACTTCTTATTTTATAGTTCTGTCCTTCCTTTTTGTGTTATAGTGTGGCCGGGAAAAGATCGTCAGTGCGGAAGGGAATAGTCCAAGAGCTATCAAACATTTTTGGGTATAGGTATTTGAGGCAAGGTACAAAATATGTGTATCGCTTCTTTTGTGACGTCTGAACACAAAATCCGAAGACCTGGCTGAAGGGTAGCGGGGTCTAAGTCAAACCTTGAAATTTTATTTCTTGAGGCATTATAAAATTTTAATACATACCTTCAAATTTAGTATTTAATAAAATAAAAAATCAATAATCCAGAATATTTAGTCGGGTCCAAAAGTTTTCCAGGCGATTTCAAAACTATAGATTGAAGTGTATAAATAAGTGCGAGTAAGATGTTACGGGTGGGTTGAAATGTGAGAGTCAATCGCATCGCAGCACGTTTCAACTCAGCCTATATACGCTCTCTCTCACGCCTCACATACAAGCAAAATGCGACAGCTCAGCCTATGCGAGGCCGAAACAGGAAACATGGGATGGACTGAAAACCAAACAGCGGTTCAGGATTGCATCGAATCGAAAAATGTTTGGTACAAAAGTTAATTTCTTCGATCCAAAGAACAATGATCAGAGATAAAAATATGGGTTCCTATTTAAAAGAAGATGAGCTTGAATCTCGAAAGCGCCTGCAACAAATAAACAAAAAAAAAACTACACCGTTTTGTCTTCTCCCTTAACTCCCTGCAACTTTTTTCCGAAAACACTTCCTCTATGAAATAAAAAGATGTTTGGGTTTCAAAAATCGTGAATTTGTTTTCACGTCGCTTTCTCTAAATAAGTAACCCTTGAACATTCTTTCGGTAGACGAACTTTCGTCGGTCGGACTATAAAAGTGCATATACACTTGAGAATAGCTCGTACAAGCTCTTCTCAATTGTGTATCCATTTGAAAATATTTTCCCGTTAAAATTCGACCGTACTCTAGAAGTACTCCTTGGAGAGATACTTTTAAATGTCCAGGTACCTTTACACATAATAATGCATAAATACTTCGTTTCTTGAAACTTTATACCGTCTCTGCAAAAAGTTTGTTTTTACCTTTTTACAATAAATGCTTCTGTTTTGCTATATGTTTATAATAATAATTAATAATAATAATAAAAATGCGTTTAACGTCCGTTTCTCGACTTTATGTCATATAACAGACGCCATTCGCACCATTACTATTTTCCATCTATCACACTCCCCGTTATTTTCTACATTTCTAAACTTCCACTTAATTAATAGCAATGGGCGAATGAACGAATTTTTAAGACATTAGGATAAGGTAGGCACATTTTGAGCATAGTAGTTTGACCTTGGCCTTAAATAAGGAACCGTCTCGATATTTATCTAGAATTATTGAGGCAAAGCATGGAAAACCTCAACACGATGGCCGGTACAGGAATTACCGTTTCTCGGCGAGAGACAGCAGGAAAAAGTCCCAGTCACATCTGTCCCCGCCGGGATTCGAACTCGGTACCTCCCGATTGCGAGTCTAGTGCTCTCACCACTACGCCATTCCGCTCGGTTATATGTTTATTAGTAGCGGCACTTACCACATTTATATTATTTTATTTTGATCGTAATAGTGTCTAGTAAATCATGGTCCGTCCACAGGAGTTCAGGAATTGGCGCATTGGCCCTACTTTGTGTGTTTTCATAGCGACGTTATTTTATATGAATTCGTTTTTGCATCCTCTGGTCTTCAGTTGGTCTCTTCTTAGTTAATTAATTAGATGGCAATATTTGTACAAGTTTTTCGAATTAAAAAAAAAGGAAAACTCATCAGTCTGTATTTTACCGTAGGTAGGTACTCGAGTCGACGTCATAAAATTATAATATATGACTGTCGTTTAAGCGCAATTGTTTTATTTGCATAAAATAACTTGAAGTAATTCGCTTCGTGCAATAATCTCCGACAGTCGTTTGTTAAAAAAATGAAAACAATACTGTATCTCTCTTAATAAGGTTATCAGCTATGTGTTAAATACTTTACAATAAATCGATACTATTGTGTTTATAATACATAAGCGGCCCGGTCTGGCTTCGCCCGAATTTGTAGATTGCCACCATTTTCTCATCGACTTACGTTCCACGAAAAGCGCTTTTATTTTAACACGATAATATATAGCCTATATCCATTCTGAAGGTCCATTCTAAATATTGATGAAAACATTTTTGTAATCGGTTGAGTAGTTCCGGACATCCAAACTTACATAATAACTTACTCTTTATAATATTCGTAAAGATTAAAAAACGTTATAAAAAATTGTAGAATTTTTTTCCCGATTGACTCCAAAATCGAATCAGATCTTTACATAATAACTTACTTTTTATAATATTCGTATCTAAAGATTAAAAAACGTTATAAAAAAAATGTTGAATTTTTTTTCCCGATTGACTCCAAAATCGAATCAGATCTTTACATAATAACTTACTCTTTATAATATTCGTAAAGATTAAAAAACGTTATAAAAAAATTGTCGAATTTTTTTCCCGATTGACTCCAAAATCGAATCATATCTAAGTCTCAATAAACCATTTCGAATGCCGCAAACCCGATCTCAATCGGTCGGTTTGCTTTAAAGACCCCAAAAAATCAGATCTGATGAAAACTCGATTTTCGAAAATCAGACCGAAACGAATAACTTCCTGTTTTTTGAAAATTTTAAGTTGTATGTATTTTTCGAGTTGTTTTTTTTTATATAGAAATTAAATATAGGTAGCGTGATTACGATCCAGCAACAGTTGTACCTACATAAATTTGTTCCAGAAGAAGCCAATTTGTTTTCTTGTTAATAGCTACCTATACACGTTGTACGATAATTACAACTTCTTGCACTTGGGTAGTTCAAGACAAAATAAATACACAGTGACTGCGCGTAATTCAAAATAAGGAACATTTCGCGTGAGATAATTATAAGTTGGGAGGTTCATCTAAATATAACTTTTAATTGATTGAACACACAGAAACAAAAGCAATCACAATAATAATATACAGGTGAGCCAATTTCTAAAAAAAAGATACATAATCATATAAAAGCTTAATATTTATGAAGATTGACTCTATTCAATAAATAGAGTAACTGTGATCCATTGAAGTTAATGATGAGTATTTGGAAAGAATTCCGTGGCATAAGGATCGATCCTTATGCCACGGAATTCTTTCCAAATACTCATCCTTATTATTTATACTATTATAATAGAGCGGGAAGTCCTGATTGGCTGACAATAAAAATTGAGACCTTAAAACTTCAAACATAATACCTACGTTGCTAAAAAAAATTTCTCTTCAAAAAAAAATTAAAAATAAAAAAAAACTCCCGTTATAAAACAGGGGTTTTTTGAGTTTTTTTTTACTTTTAATTTTTTTTGAAGAGAAATTTTTTTTAGCGACGTTTATGTTTGAAGTTTTAAGGACTCAATTTTTATTTCTAGAATCCTTGGACGCTAGTTTATATGTTTTAAAAAACTAAAAATTAAAAAAATAATTTTCAAATATAAAGATTATTTTTTGCTATAGGTAACCCTAAAGACGACCTACACTCAAATGACTATGTTTATATATAAATTACTTACATAATATATTTAATAAATATTTTTGTAAATTATTGTATTGTCATGGGTTCTTAATACGTGTGCAAAATTTCAAATTATTCAGACGTTTGGAAGAGGCTGAAAATTAAATCGAAAGATTCCATACATACATGTGAATTTAATAAAAGAGTGTTAAAAAACTTTTAGCTCGAGTTAAGATATGTATTTCAGACCTACATTTTTAGTAAAATAACACGCACTGTAGGTAATAATCAAATTGCCGCAGCCAGTTTTTGATCGGACCCTAGTTGGAAGACATTTGGACACATACGAGTATAGTGTGATCTCAGCTTAAGGAAATGAATCCATAAAAAGTTTGATAAACACAGTTTTAGCATTAAAGAGGTTGAAATAAAAGTCGTGTTCTCTAACTAAAGGATTAAGTGATTCGTTCATAGAAACATTTCCAACATAAAATTCACAATTTCAATCTAATCAAAACTTCGTTAATAACTTTCACGTAATATTCATAAACAACTTATTGTTCTGTTCACATTATTTTCACAACCGTGGTATTGTTATTTTAGAACTACGAGTTGGATGAGTTTGACACTTCCGCGTCTTTCAAATATTTCGTATTAAGAGTATTCGTCCTTGCAAATACCCCCTGCACCCTTCATCTCAAATCTTTTCCCTTCGTCTAAAAACGGTTCGCGCTCTCCCGACGCTATTTTTAAAGCTAGAGGGTTCTGGTAAACGCCAAATGAAAGACAAAGAATCAGACTACAGATCTTTCAGGCGAATTTTTTGAAAAAAAATTCCTGAATAAACTTACAACCTTTTGAAAAAAATAATAAGTTACGTAATATTTCACACGTAGGTGAAACTGTTTTTCAAAAAATTCGCCTGAAGGATCTGTAGTCTGATTCTTTGTCTTTCATTTGGCGTTTACCAGAACCTTCTAGCTTTAAAAATAGCGTCGGGAGAGCGCGAACCGTTTTTAGGCGAGGGGAAAAGATTTGAGATGAAGGGTGCACGGGGTATTTGCAGGTACGAATACTCTTTTAAGGAGGTTAAAATGGTTAAAATTTGTTAAAATCTCACAGAGATGTTCTCCAACTGAATGAAACAACCTCTGAAATAAGAATAACCTATAACATTGATCCGTAACATATCTAGACAAATATACACCACTAATGTATTAAAAATTGAACTGAACAAAGGAATTTCAATCGTTCTGAAGTTATTCCTTTCATCACAAATTCATTTCAGCTTCGAACAATTGAAATTTCAGCTCAGTTTTGCTTTCTTTCAATGCCTCCATCGATTCGTGAATTCTATTGAGAGTTGCTTTATGTAATACCTATATGCTCAATGTCTGCTTTTGGGAAATCGGAAAATACAATAAATGCGTATAAAAACCACTTTAGGGTACAGTCTATCAAATCAATCGTTGGTAAGTCACAATACGGCCGAATGAATGGCAGGGATGACCACAGAAATGAAAAAGACAACACACCTGGAGACAAAATTGTGTATGTGGTGGTCACAACATAAGCCGGTATTACCTAATGTAAGTTTTATTATTATAAAAGTTTCGATTTTAAATTGTATTTGTTTCAAAAGGTAGAGCTGGGTTTGTTTCCAAAGTAGAGCCGGGTTTGTTTCCAGGGTTAAAGCCAACACTAAACCTAGTAGCAATGGTCGTGGAAATGGCAGTGACCATGGCAATGGCAGCGGCTCTGGCCGTGTCAATGACAGTGGCAGTGGCTGTGGCAATTAGCAGTGGCAATACCCGTAACAATGGCAGTGGAAAAAGCAGACAAGAAGAGAATAACATACATAAATCCCGGTTTATGCGCGGCCAGTTCATCGCTCTCAAGTCTCAACCCTGTATATTAATATTGATAAAAAAACTTGAGAGTGAGTGGTCCCTAACATGGACATAGTTTCTTTTACGAATGAAGAAATAATCCACTTAAATTTAATACTTATATAAATATGGAGACTTATTTAAAATTAAATAATGTCAAATAAAATCCTGGAATAAAAAGCAATTTAAGTCAGCGTATAAACAAATTGCCTAGCATTAAAGTAAGCCGTTCTTTTTTGTACAAGTATTTTCAGTTTTTTTAAATCCAACGGCATTAGCTTTAGAGATTTATAACAATATATTTTTCCAGTATTGTTATTATGCTTGAGAATAATAATTCTGAAAGTTGTGAATAAATGATCTAACAAGCCGTGACGTGGATCGTTTATTCGGACTCTATAAGTGCAATTCTTGATGTTTACACGACTTATAACTTCCCAGTAGATCAATATTAATTAGTGTGTGACCGAACTTTCGGTTTCGGAAAAAAAACTGGTTTCGGCTTAGTTTCGGTTTCGGCTGTCATCAGGTCGAGACTGAAACTACATTCGGGAGGTTCCGCGCTGAAATCAGACATGTTCGGTGCAGCTGCGAGCTAAGAAGTATCTTTTATGTCTCCTGATGATTAGTTTAAAAAGATTGATTTGTAAAAACTAGTTTCGGTCGGACACTATCAATATTGAATAAACATGTTAGTATTTTCAAATTTTTCAAAAAATTATAAATACGCTTTTTGCACTCTTGTTGTTTAAAAAAACGGCTGGGCCAATTTTGATAAAATTTATTTCGAAACACAAATTTAAGTCAACACTCAACACGCTTCCATTGTGCACCCTATTACGAAGTAGTAATAACTTTTTATTCGCGAGATATTGTGTAAAACATACGTTTTTGACTCTATTCGACAAAAAAAAAGAACGGCTGCACCGATTTTAAAAACGTTTCTTTCAGATCATATTTACGTTAATACGCGTCGATTGGCACTCTGACGTAGTCGATATTATTTTTAATTCTCGAGAAATCGTCTTAAAAAGAAATGGTCACGTAACGTACGTACCTACGTACGTACGTACACCCGCACACACAATGTAGTGGCCTTGAAACATAAAAATTTGTTACAACGCCGTAATGCGTACTGCGGCCCTGGATCTACGATTTTTTCGAACCGGTGCAGAAACTTGATGACGCCCCCTCTCTCCAGCGTTTAACATAAATTACTTACAAATAGAGATAGACATAGCGACGTTGCTTTACCTAAAAAAATGTTATTTATAATGGGGGAATTACAAAACGGTCGAATAAAAAAAAAATTTGGTGACTGATGAGATACTGTTTTAATAACTTGAGATATTAAAATAATAGTCGGGTGACTAAATTACTAAGTGAGCGACTAGAATGCCTTCGGTAATTTTGAAGCAGATATCTTCTTTTGTTTTTACTTTTTATTTTTTTTTTCACTTTGAGACTACAACTTAAAACTCACATTTTCATGGCGATTGAACACCACCGCTTTTTTTGATAAAGGGGTATGCGAATTGTCTCGCAGTGAAACGCGATGGGGCAAAGGTGGAGTTTTTAAAAAAATAATTCCGGGTGAACGATAAACGGGTATGCGAATTGTAATTCCGCGGTGAACGATAAAGGGGTATGCGAATTGTCTCGCAGTGAAACGGGAAGGGGCAAATGTGGAGTTTTTAAAAAAACAATTCCGAGGTGAACGATAACGGGGTATGCGAAGTAAATAGTTAATTGTTTGAATAGAACTGCGTTTTCTAAAAAATGTATATTTAATTGACAGTCAATTAAATATATATTTTTTAGAAAACGCAGTTCTATTCAAACAATTAACTATTAACAACTTAGTAATTTAGTCGCTCACTTCGTAATTTAGTCGCTCACTTAGTAATTTAGTCACCCAACTATTATTTTCTCGTCACGCGCAGTCAGTAGCTCACTTAGTAATACAGTAACCCAAATCGATTATTTTTGTCACCCAAAATTGTAATTTACAGTCACTCGTTTAAATACTACCTTTTATAATGTTGGCGTACATTGCCATACATTTTTAAGGGTGCCATCACATGGGATGTAAAAGAGAAATAAAGAGAAGGGCGTTTTGTTCCCGAACAGTGTAACACGTTGATTTAAAGGGAGTCTACTGTAGTTTAAACGCTTGAAAAATTGATACTATAAAATGTGCCATATACGAATATATCCCTTGTTATGATACAGGGTATAGTAAGGAAGATAATATATTTTTTATGACAGGCAGTTAGACTGAAATGCGTCGACACATCAATGAAACGAGACAGAGAATTATCCAACAGTATAAAATGTGACCGTATTTTAGACACCTCATCTTATACAGTGTGCTAGTTTTTATTCCCTGGCTAGATACACACCGGATTAGCATTGGGAATTGGTTTTATGCATTTCTCTGTCCCGAATAGCAATAATAATCGATGCAGGTTTCGTTTCACAATTTATTCCAAATACGGTGCGTTCATACAGTGAATAATTTATATCTAGATCATATACTTTTATTCTACAGTATGTAAACGCGTAAGGTGCACATAGGGAAATTAGCATTGGGAAAAAATACTTAGATCAGAGTTAGCCATGACTGCATTAATTGTTATTTCTATTGAATTATCGTGGTAATCTTGAGGATTTCTATTTTATTTTGATTTATTTTTATTTTACTTGGCTTTTTTAATAATAAAAAGCTCTTATAAATCATTATTTTAATTTTTTTCTACAAAAATAAAACAAAAAAACAACTCCATCTGTTTGGAAACATTTCATTCAAAAATTGTCTGACTGGTATGACGTATGCGCGTTGGTAAATCAGTGACCGAAAGTCTCAGAGACAATACAGAAAGTCTTTAGGTTCAACACGAATAGGCGGAGATATTTGATCTCGCACCATATTTAAGTATTTTTGGGAATTTAATGTCCTATTAATAAAAAAAGTCCGATTATGTTGTAATCATTTGAATATTTTCTTCGGTAGTATACACATTCATTTTGCACAAGAATATTATCTGTCAAATTGAAAAACAAGATTTCAAGGATCACTCTGATCCAGTCATTTTTTCCCAATGTTAATTCCCTATGTGCACCTTACGTGTTTACATACTGTATACTCATAGGAATAAAATCGCAATTGCACCATTAGGGTGCAAACATATACCTACTTCTGTCTTTTTTAAACCGTAAGCACTGGCGTATCCAGGAGGGCAAAACAAGCACGGGGAACCCGGCATAAGAAATTTCTAATTTGCTTCCTCCTGGGCCAAACGCTGGGTACGCCCATGTTAATGTCATAGAAAAAGACAAAGTTTTTGAAACAGAGATACTTTATTCAGATTGAATGCAAGTACATCAACAAATCCTAACGTCGGAGAAATCAGGGAATTACATCAAAGAAAGAGACGCAGATATATTTTCGATACGCTTTGTTGCCTTCGCTCACCGCACATTGAGTAAATAGACAATGATTCATATTATAGTAAATTATTAAATATATGATCTAGATACAAAAAAAAGTTTAAAATAGTTTTTCTTCATACCTCGATCGAAAGTACATACTTTCAGCATCAATTGTAAGGCAGAAAGTCTAACATTTGTGCATTTATTTATACACGAATTATTTCACTGTTACCACTATCGGTGAACACATTGTATATGCCAGCGTTGTTTTTATTAGAAATCAACACATTTTTTTTATAAAACCAGCAACTATCAGTCTAGCAAAAAATACTTCCAAAAAGTATTTTTATACCAACAAAAAATATGTTTATAAACTACAGTATATTTGGAATATATAACAAAACTGTTTGATTTATTTTTTGATTTCAGTATTTATAATTTGAAAAATATAAATATTCACACATAGCAAAGAAATGTCGGGAATAGACAGGGTAATATGAAAAACGCCATATTTTATATAAATTTTACTCGTCATCTGTAATAAAATGTGGACATTAATATATTCTGCTGAAATGTCGATACCTTCTTTACCTAAATGAATTTTATTAAAGAACGTAACCTACTCCAAAAAAACGCGTCATTTGTATTTTCGACGTTTTCACAGTTCACAAACGGTGTGCTTTGTTATTCAATATACCTCGTTTTTCGTGAGGAAATTGTTTTTAAAGTAAGGTGAGTTTATTTAAGCATAAATGTGTTTGTTAATTGTTTAATTCCGCGAAATATGCTAAACAGAAAATTTTCAGGTGGTATTTTTTTAACATACGTTGTAGTGATGTGTCGCTCCTGAGCGAGTCGTTCATAATGAACGACTCCTTTCTCGGAGCGGAGCGAGTCGCTCTTTTTTTGTGAATGACTCACTCCGAGCGCCATTGCTCTGTGCTGAGCTGTTCTGTACTGTTGCATTCGCACATTTACAGAGCGCACACAGCACAGACCACAGAGGCACTAGTCAATTTTGCTGAGTCATTTAATGGTGAATGACACACTGTAAGTGTAATAGTACTAAGCTTACAGTGACTTAAACCATTCACATTGACGTCGTTGACAAAGATATTATATTGTAACAATAAACATTAAGCTTTTATTATAGGTACTTTATAGTTTATCCGAAATGCGAATAATATAAAATCAGAATCAAATTAAAATGAGCTCAGAGCTGAGTGTGTATTGTGCTGTGCAATGCTTCGTGACTGCTGAGCATGCATGATGACAGTTCACACCTCTGCAGTCTGCACTCTTGAGTCTTGTGTAGTGCGTACTGTCTAGTGTCGCTCCTTTGAACGACTCGCTCTGAGCGACTTATTTAGTAAGCGGAGCGCACGGAGCCAGCTCCCAATAAAGAGTCATGTGGACACATCACTAATACGTTGGTGCGATTAAAATGGAATATTCCATATTATCTAATTAATAGGTGTTCCATATAAACGTAATATTATTTGCGTCTTTAAGACGTGTATCCCATATTATCCCGCATGGCTATTCCATATTTTCCTCCATTTTTAGGGTTTCGTACCTCAAAAGGAAAAAAGGAATCCTTATAGGATCACTTTATTGTCCGTCTGTCTGTCTGTTAAAACTCTTGGAAACCAAAACCTATAGGGTACTTCCCGTTGACCTATAATCATGAAATTTGGCACGAAGCCGTGTCTTACAGCACCAGTTTAGGGGAAAACTCGAAAACCGTAAATTTGTAGTAACATCACAAAAAAAAATGTTTTTAAACCGCAACAACATGCTACGCACGTACACAGTAACACAATATGAGAACTCTCGCACACAACACGGTACGACAACTAGTCTATCAGATATAGCCACGAGATACAATATGATCTGCGAACTCATTGCAATTACACGCTTAGTTGGCAAACTGACTGCGACGTTTGTAGATGTATGTGGACAACAGTTTTCCAAGCGGGAAAAATCTTCGAGACTCGATTCCCGTGATGGACGAACTATTTACATACCTACAAGTTTATATGGAACTCTCGGTGCGCACTTTAATCTTTGTATTTAAGTTATAAATGCAAATGATTATTGTACCATCGAAATTCGTTGGTAGTACATAAACAACAAACAAATATTTTCATTATCAAAGTGATTATTATAAAATGTTTTTGTACAATGGAAGTCATTTCAGAGAAATGAATAAATCAATAGACGAAATAAAAAGAAAAAGTTAAAAATGTGCATATTAGTTTTTTCCTTAAAAATAAAGAAAAACGAACGTCTTTCATTACAAAAGTTTCATTTTTCTTTGTTCGCAGAAGGTGCATATTGATAAAGTATTCATTTTAAAATTGTTTTTTTTTGTGATAAAAACATTTTCTTTTGTTTTTAAACTGCACTTTGAAAAACACGTCATTAATTAATGCCAAATTGATATTAAAATTGAAACTTTTATATTGCGTTTGTTTTAAAAAAAAGAAGAATAAATGCTTTACGTCTTTTTTATTACATTCTGTGTTATGCTATTTTTATTGTACCCTAGGACGCTTAAAAAATTACTTTATTATTATTTTTTTTATAAATACATATTTCTAATTTATTTTAATAAAGCCATATTTTCAATTTAAAATAAATTGAAAATATGAATTTATTAAACAAAAAAATAATTGCTGATTGGCCCAAATAACCTTTCCTATAAGTAATTTGACATTTTTCTAAACAAATAATTTACTTTTGAATGCTTCAAAAGATTACTAAGAATTGTTCAAAATTTAAATCTAAAAATATTTCGTAAAGATTAATTAATTATATATCAATCTTGTCGAATAATGTGTTTACACGTATTTGTGTGTGTGTGTGTGTGTGAGAGAGAGAGAGAGAGAGAAAACGTTTTGCAACTGAGGTCAACAGCTCCCCAAAAGAGTTTCACTTTGAATGAAAATTTTTACTTTTTATATTGCGCCGGATAAATAGTGTTACTGTGCCAAAAAAAAAGAAAAATGACTGATAACCTCAAAAAGATGTACACTTGTAGTTCGTGACAGTGCCAAAAATAATTGATATCAAGTTTAGAGAGCGTAGTAAGTGTAAAATTAATAGAACGAACTTCTCAATCGATGTTGCAGCATAATAAATGGCTTTAAATTTTTCGTAATCATTGACTTCTTTCTATAAGTTTTATTTTGACTACACTCTCGAAATTGATATCTGTTATCTTTATCATAATCACGAACTTCAAGTTATAATTGTTTTTTTTTTGAGTATATCGCTCATTTTTGTTTGATTTGCTTAAATATATTTGTATCTTTTTAAATAATAATTGCCAATTTTTATTGTCAAATATAAAAGTATTCATTTATTTTGCACTATGAAGAGCTCAGTGGCGTTATCTCTCGGTGAAAAAATGAAATGCCGGACTGCATTTGTTTTCCTGTAGGTAAATAATAATTTTATTCTTGATATCGATTATTTTTGTCGCTTTCAAGTTTACGTTGAAATTTTTTTTCTGAGGATACGTATTGTACAGGTAACATTAGGTATACACACACAAAAAGCCATAAGCTTCAGTGACTCTATCTGTGATATTTCCACATTTTGCACAGCAGACATGTGACCTACCTAGTCGACGGACGACAGGATATTTGGTTTTATGTCATCATATCCCAGTGGCATTGTAAATCAAGATGAATATTTCAGGGCGCTGCACAATCGGCAAGTCATTTGCTCAGCTAAAGTCCGATTTTAGAACCGAAATGTAAAACTATAGACAACTGTTACCGATCTTCACAGGGGATAATAGGACATAAGCCCTAAGCCCTCGTGTCGAGGGTCCACAAAAATTAATATACATTTTTCAATATATGTAGTACAGTCAAAAATAGTTCATATTAACGATTGTTATCATTATCATAGCTGAATTTTGACAACTTTTTGGGTGAATTTTTACAACTTTTTCTGGTGAAATTTAACAATTTCTTGGATGAATTTTTATAATTTTCAGGTGATTTTTTACAATTTTTTCGCGTAAATTTTGACCATTTTAAGGGTGAATTTTTACAATTTTTTCAGGTGAATTTTTACAATTTTTTCAGGTGAATTTTTACAATTTTTTCGCGTAAATTTTGACTAATTTTAGGGTGTTTTTTGACATTTTTTTGGGTGAAATATAACAATTTTTTGGCTGAATTCTGATAACTTTTTCTGGCGAAATTTAACAATTTCTTGGATGAATTTTTACAATTTTTTCAGGTGAATTTTGAGAATTTTGTAGGTGAGTTTATACAACTTTTTCTGGTGAAATTTAACAATTTCTTGGATGAATTTTTATAATTTTTTCAGGTGAATTTTTACAATTTTTTCGCGTAAATTTTGACTATTTTAGGGGAATTTTTACAATTTTTTCAGGTGAATTTTTACAATTTTTTCGCGTAAATTTTGACTATTTTTAGGGTGTTTTTTGACATTTTTTTGAGTGAAATGTAACAATTTTTTGGGTGAATTCTTACAACTTTTTCTGGCGAAATTTAACAATCTATGCAGGTGAATTTTTACAATTTTTTCGGGTACATTATGACAATAATTTTTATGGTGAATTTTGACAAATTTTAGGATAAATTTTGACTTTTTTTCAGGTGATTTTTGACATTTTTTTGCGTGAATTCATAGTATTATTTGTTTGATCAGGTCACCAAATTTCAAGTTGGTACGTTTGATAACAAGTCGGTATATATTAATGGCAACGTTTGAGTTTATTTCTCCCTTAAAAACTTTTCGACATTGGACATGAACAGAAGTTAATCTTCAGGTGAAATATTGTGTGCACGTGTATTTCTTTTCTTTATTTCAAGGTTTTTTTGAGGCGTCGCGAGTTTTAAAAAGTTGAAAAACGATACCTTAGAGCTTTACAAAACACGAAAGTATTATAAATACTTATTCAAATCCAAAACTATACACCGGAAATAAGTTAACCTGCTCAGAGAAATAAATGCCGTAGAAATGAAGATAGCAATATTCATGTTTTATTATTTTCATGAATTCTTACACTTCCCTCGAACTTTATGAGCGTTCTATAAATAGTACACGAAACACAAGAAGAATATAATATACCAGAGTAGTGTGAAAAGTTTCGCGAAATTGCTGAAAGCTGTGAATTTTTATACGGGTATGAGAATATACGAATTTCTGAAGTCCTGATACCATAAAACAAGTCGACTGTACTCACGCACTGCGCGCGCCAAAATGTTACACGACGGGGTCCCGTGCCGCCTATTTCTTTTTTACCACGTTTATATTAACTCGCTTTTCGTGTATGTCGGGCGGAACTTTGTAATTGATTTTAAACTAACTTCCTGATGAGATAGTGACCTGAAATTTTTATCATAACTTAGAATTAAATGACAACACGAGAAAATACTAAAATAATGAAGAAAAAAATAAAAGAAGTAAGAAAATTTTAGTAAATACATATTATTCATTTTTACATATTTACCTACTTACAAATCATTAGTCGATAGTTTGTTAGAGCGTCGTGCTAAAACGCGAAGATCGCAGGTTCGATTCCCCGAAATTCTATAAATGTTAAATTTAGTTTTTCACTGAATATGCCTTAATTAATTTCACCGTAAATAAGCCTAACATATTAAAAAAAAAGACGGGTTGCACTCCGGGAGTGCCGGCGGAAGTGAAAACTTGAATATTAACGTCTTAATTTTTTGCATTTAGAAGCATTGTTTATTTATTGACAACACTTGTAAATAAAATGGTTTGTATCATAGATTGCATTTTTATGTACGATATTTCAACGCTAGATGTCTAACGTTGTATAAAAAGTATCTGGCAATTACTATCACTTAGAGAGTCTCACCCAGTTCTTACTAACCTGACGTGAGTTTAACATTTTTTACCCATTACAAAAAAAGTGTACAACGCCGCTAAAGAAGTTTTGTAAATAAAACGGTTTGTATCATAGATTGCATTTTTATGTACGATATTTCAACGCTAGATGTCTAACGTTGTATAAAAAGTATCTGGCAATTACTATCACTTAGAGAGTCTCACCCAGTTCTTACTTTTCCTGACGCGAGTTTAACATTTTTTACCCATTACAAAAAAAGTGTACAGCGCCGCTAAAGAAGTTTTCACTTCAAAAATATTTTGTGTTTCAAAAATTCAGATCCGAAAGGGTTAAGCCGATAATAACCGAAAACGACGTCGATTATTCGGTCGGTTAGCGAAACACTGCTCGTCATATCTGTTGTATATTATTATTAAAAGGAAGCCAGGTGCATTTTTGACGCCGTGTCGGATTTAACTTTCGAAAATAAAATCAGAGAAAGCTTGGAAAGTTTGTAGCATTTTGTATGCTTCACGCCGTGCTGGTTTAACTTCATACAGATAATACATTGTATAGGTAGATACGCTGCAGTTTTGTACCTATAGCATTAGCTCTTTTATTCGACTAGGTATAGTAAATTATGTTTTGTCATAATATTCATATCTTTTTAGACAAGGTTGTCCAATAATAAATAATAAATGTGGTGAGGAAAATTTTTTAAAATGTTCCATGTTTTTCAAGAAAATTTTTAATGTCAAAAAGGCAATTTTTAGTAAATTTTTTATAGGCCATAATTGAACTTAACGTACTTTGTTTTATTAGTCAATTTCTGTACCATTTAAACAAAAACTACAGGTTATAATTCTAAGTAAAATCAAAAATCCATTCAACTTTAGTATCCCGTTGGAATTTTTGGAAAAAATTTATTCTAACCGATTTGATAACGATTTATTTAGCGATACCAATTTTAGACAAACGTATAAAACCATATAACTTTTCCAATATTCAATCGTTATAAAATCGGTTAGAATTATTTTTTTCCAAAAATTTCAACGGGATACTAAAGTTGAATGGATTTTTGATTTTACTGGCTTGGTCCGACCAGCGAAACCCGTTTGTGAAAAAAAAGGCGCAATTTGCAATTAAGGAAACAAAAAAAAGTGATCGTTGATTACTCGAGAAGTAATTGACCGATGACGCTAAAATTATTTATGCATGTTTGGGTCAACATAGACATCATTTTTGAAAATTTTCATCCATCTATGTGCAGTCATTTTTTAGTAAAAAAAAATGGTTGTCTGTAAAGTCGGTTTACGGACGATAGTTTTACGTGATAACGTATTCCGCTCGAATAATACATAACCTAAATTTTAGTAGCTGTCAAACTTGGGCCGATCGAGCGCGGAACGTGACACATTTCGGAACGTGACACATTTCGAAACGTGACACATTTCGGAACGTGACACTTTTTCGTGCATGCAGCCGGTGTTTCATCAATTTATTTCATCAATTTATAAGACGGTATCACGTCAAAATAGTGAAAAAAAGTGTTTTTTTTAACTTTCGGGGCTATTTGGCAAGTTAACAATTGCACTTAGCGACCTCTGTCAATGCTCATTTTTTAGGAAATTTCATAAGGAACAACTTTCTCAATGCATATGCTATACTAAAAGTCAAGAGGAACGGAGATATTAAAGGAAATAGAGAAAAAAGCACTATTTTCGTCACTATTTGTCAATTATAAAATCAAGCACACCAACAATTTGTAAGCAAACTTAGGGGGTTGAACTACACCCTAAAACGAAGCGATTCCAACAATAATCTCGCCTGTGCCCGAATAATGCACTTTTTAATGTTTTTACCTCCTCGCCGTCTAGCCTATAATAAGATGGTGGAAGAAGCCAGAAGATGGCACCACTGTACTGTCTGCTGCAGTTATAAAGGAAATGCCCCTCGTGTAAACAGCACTAGATTATTGTTTTTTGTTGGAAGGCTAAAATTCAGAAGGGCATCACATCCGGAGCTGATGAAAACACTCGTTTTGTTTACTTGTAGCCTCTAGTGAACGAGAATTTAAATTTACAATACCTTAGTAATTTAGTGGTTTAGAAAATTTTTCAGAAAATTTTGTTTCAAAATTTTCCGGATAATCAACTCTACCAATGACAGAATTTTATATTTATGCATGGCTGATGAAGTTATTATTTATGATCAAAAAATATTAGTAAAAAAAACTTTTTAAAGACGGACTTTTATTAAGATATGGGTACTAAAAAGGAAAAATATAATTTGAGCTGACTTTTCACTTTGGTAGGACACGATTAACAACAGTATGTGGTTCAAGACAGCTGGTGTCAGCATTTTCAATATTAAATTGGATGTTTTAGATCTAGACACAGATTGCGTCTCACATGGACAATTATATGTGCCGTGTCCTGGAGCCTGCAAACCAGACAACCTATATGAAACAACAAAAAGTATTGTATTGTGAAATTAAACATATTAGAAACGTGTGCTTTGTCTTTTCTTACTTTTCGATTTAATTGGACTGAGCCACAGTAACGCGTAGCCAGTATAAACATGAATTTTAGTCACCCCTACCCTTAACCACATATATTTATACCTTTCAAACTGTGCTATATATTCGTTTTAGTGTATAAAAAAACTGTAATATTTTCAACTGACTTACAAAAGATACGAGAAAAAATCAGTTATAAAAATAGCAAAAGCAGAAATCTTACCTTCCACATTCATCCATTGTATTCATTTTCATTAGATATGGGTTTTTTTTTAATAAACTTCACTTCAACAGAAAATATATTTTCATCATATTTTGGTCACTATTCATTTCGTAACTGTTAATTTGATAATTTTACCAACTGTTCTTTAAGAACCTGTTATGTTAGGAACATGGACGCCCATTTTTTTTATTTGGAATATTGGGGGGATTTGGTAAGATGTGGTGCCCCCCGCCCCCTGACGTGGGATTTATCCTATATATTATTTAAAAAAAATTTAATTTATTTGATATGTTAACGTGTTTTGCTTCATAGCACTAAAAAGGTTAACATTAAGTGCTTCTTCCTCAAAATTCATATTTCGACGGGATTAGAGCGAGTAGCTCGGGCGGTCTTCAGTGACTGCTTGTGCGGTTCGTGTACGGCCGTCCTAACTGAAGTCTTCCTCTTATGTTGCAGATGCCAGAGTTGGTGTCTTTTATCGAATATTCTAAACAGAGATTGTAAACTTGGGATTAATTAATCAACAAAAAGGTCATAAAGTTACGCCGACAAGTTTTCTATGTGTTATCTACGTAGGAACAATTAAAACACGCCCATTTATTATTATACGTGACACGCAAGGAATTCGTCAAGTAACCATACCGAGTAATAAAAACTTTCCTGTAACGAGACAAGGAATTTATTGAAAGTTTTGGATTTATGATGTTGCATAATTCAAAGGTTTTCAAGATCAAACTTCTTCCTTCCTATTTGTCAGTGTTGGATCTATGCTTTAGTGACAATAAAATATAACAGAGTGTGTGCAGTACAAATACATCCACGTCCAACAATATCCGCACATATTTTCCGGGAACTACTTCTATTCTACCGGGTTGTCAGGTGTCCAGTTTTCATCCAGACAGTCACACTTTTCCCCGTATATTGAGGAGCTATTGTAATGGAAATAGAAATAAAACATTTTAAAATATTTTTATGTTTTAAGGGCGTAGATATTTTTTCTGGGGGGGGGGGGTAAAGCAAAAAAATCAATATTTTTCAAGTTTTATTAATATCACACAAGAATACTCACGCAGGAAGGTGTCTACCAAAATGTTAATTCCCAAACTAATTTTATAAATTCAAAATTTCTAAATTTTATTTTTAGCCAGGTATTCGTATTATTTTCAGTTAAATTTTTTATTATGATTCTTAGAGGTAATAACCCCCTTTACTTCGCCATATCTACGCCCTTGTGTGTGTGTGACCACGTACGTACGTACATAGATACGTGCATACATACGTACGTACGTACATACATACATACGTCGTACGTACATACATACGTACGTACCTACATACATACGTACGTGGTCATTTCTTTCTAGCACGATATCTAGCGAATGAAAAATGATATCGATTACGTTAGGGTGCCAATCGACACGTAGGTATCAACGATAATACGATTTGAATGAAACGTTTTAAAAATCGGTCCAGCCGTTTTTTTGTTTTAACAAAAATACTGGAAACAAGCGAATTTTACACAGCAAGCGTTGACACACACTCGCGCTGTAATTTAACGAAATTCTGGTAAACGTAACACGTGCCGTGAACAGCGTCGAGTGTCACGGCGTTTGCACGTTTTGATTCCCATCCAAACGCACAGGTAGATGTTTCGCGTCATAACTTGCACAACGACATAGATTTTTGTCCATAAAATATACACAATAAAAAAAGTGAAAGAGATCATAATAACAAAGGCATTAGGTACTTTTGTTTTATCTGTTTGCATGAAAATGCATCGCCGCGATTTCAAAGCAATGTAAGATGTCTGTTTTAGAAATAAATGTGAATAATAAAGTAGGAAGATTATTTTATTTTCAGACATTTTATAATAAATAATTTATTCCTAGTTTTTGTATGTTTTTATTTCATGTTGAAAGCATAGTTTCTTCTATTGTTGTACGAGAAACGATTTTTTAAATATACTGTAGCAAGTATTGTTACATTATCTCTCTCTGTCTTTTGTAATATTGTCAAAATTAGTTTTCCTTAGCTACGCAGGGAAAATTATTGTTTTTATGAATTAGGAATAAGAGATATTTGAATGTTATTAGAAAGTTTATAAATAAAAATATATTTAAGATTTTCGTCACTTAAGTTTAAATTTCTTGAATACCGCTGAATTTTGTTAAGAATATGAAATGATTTTTCAAAATTATTTGAATTACTAAACGAAAAGAGCTTTTCTAAATTACTCATTTGGTCAATATCAAATGTAAGAACTTTATTTAGTGATTACAATACAAAAACATCAAAATTACGAGTGGTTGGTTGAACGCCCTAATCTCAGGAACTATTGGTTCCAATTGAAAAAATGTTTTTTTGTTGGATAGTCAATTTATAGAGGAAGGCTATAGGCTATACAGTATGTAAACGCGTAAGGTGCAAATAGGGAAATTAGCATTGGGAAAAAATACTTGGATCAGAGTTTGCCATGACTGCATTAATTGTTATTTCTATTGAATTATCGTGGTAATCTTGAGGATTTCTATTTTATTTTGATTTCATTTTATTTTACTTGGCTTTTTTAATAATGAAAAGCTCTTATAAATCATTATTTTAATTTTTTTGTACAAAAATAAAACAGAAAAACAACGCGTTGGTAAGTCAGTGACCCAATGTCTTTAGGTTCAGCACGAATAGGCGGAGATATTCGATCTCGTACCATATTTAAGTATTTTTGGGGAATTTAATGTCCCATTAATAAAAAAAGTCCTATTATGTTGTAATCATTTGAATATTTTCTTCGGTAGTATACACATTCATTTTGCAAAAGAATATTATCTGTCAAATTGAAAAACAAGATTTCAAGGCTCACTCTGATCCAGTCATTTTTTCCCAGTGTTAATTTCCCTATGTGCACCTTACGTTCTCTATGTGCACCTATTCGTTCTTTTCCACCCAGGTGAAACCGGGCGGGATCGCTAGTTATAGATATTTAAGCTTCAACAGGAATAGTGACACGTTGACAAAAAATAACCTATATAAAAGCTTTGTCTACTTGGTCCATAAGAAATGCAAAAGAAACTATGTAGCTAGGAAACTACACCACCTGTGTCAAGTTTTGCATTTCCATTTGTGTAGACATGTGGGAAAAAGTTCTTTACTGGTGCAATTTTTGTACCGTGCCGGAATACAAATATTGCACGAGATTCCTGAATATTGTCATCGTTCGGTTTCATAAAAATACTTTGTTTAGAAAAAAAAACAAATATAATCTTTACAGAAAATAAGAATCTTGCAATTTAAAAATAAAAATGGAAATTTATTGCTACAGTTTCGTAATTTTAAAAGTATAGTTTGTATTGAAAAAAAATCGCAGGTATGTGAACAAAAATTATTTTAGATTTATTTATTGTAGGACGTTTCTTAATATCTTTTTCTCATTGTTATCACTATGGACACGATATCTAATATAAATAACTTGTAGTTTTTTGTATATAACAGCCCAACAGCCGAACAGCCGACAACCCAACTCGTTATAAAAGTTTTTGAAAATTGTTTATTTTGATTATTATAAATTTTTAAAGTTAATAAAAAATGAGACAAAATAATGGCAACTCTGGTATTAACATTTGAAAGGATTAAATATTTAATTCTCACGAGAAAGGTAAAAATAGAGCTACGCTCGTGTAGAAACCGACACCGGTCAGGAATTCAATTTGGCTGCATGAAGTTTTCGATAAACTATATTGATAAGATCGCTATACATTATACGTCAAGTATTGATATATTGGATGCAGGCAAACATTTTCAAGTAGCCAATGCGGACTTCGCTCTATAAAAACTTTAGTATACGATGCAACTCTCCAGAAAATGTGTTCTTTTTGCAAGAGTTAAAAAGCGAAATGTTAAAACAACAAATACAAAAAGTTCAAGGACAGCGATAAATTCTGTACCGGCAGTTCCCAATATTTTCTGTTGGCGATTCAACATGTTTTCACAAATTGCGTTCGAAATCTGTGACGTTTTTTGATAGTAAAAAAATAGGTGCGTCAGTTTGTGGAAACCCGACGAAAACCATGCTCATAATTTACGTGTACACAAAAGAACAACAAAATTATTACATTTTAAATTTTCATATTTATTAGTAAAAAATATAAAAATATCTGAATTATCAAATCATTTTTTTTTATTTATTACAAAGAAATATACAAAAATTGCTATTAGTATCTAAAAGAAAAGTGTGAAAAATAAATTTAAGCACAATTCTAGTAACTAAATATCGCCATGTAGCTAAAATTCACTCTGTAACTAAATTTTGCCCTATCATCTACTAAATGTTGCCCTGTCAACTAACGAAATTCTAGTAACTAAATACCGCCCTGTAATAAAAGTTTGCCCTGCCATGTACCTATTAAATTTTGTCCTGTCGAGTTACAAAATTCAAGTAACTAAATATCGCCTTGTAACAAAATTTTGCCTTCTCATCTAGTTGTCGTCTTTAACAAAAGCCAAAGCAAGCGTCACGCGCTGTCATCTAACGAAATACTAGTAACTAAATTGTTGCCTTCAACTAAACGTAACGTCGTCCCATAAAAGTGTCGCGCCAATTACACGGTTTTACTCCCAACGAACGCGCCATCAGATGTTTGACTTCAAAGAACACAGGGTCTAATACGCGCCACGGATCTAAAAGGTTCGGAAGTTAGTCACAAACAGCGTCGAAAAGGCACATTTTAGAGCCGTTGTGACTCCCACCACCTCCCAGCTACCTGAACGGAACGTGCGCTCGTCGGTGATTGGCCGTGATCGCTCATTGCCTTTGTCACTTGTCGCTTTCCTGCTTTAAAGTACAGTCGAGTAAAAGGTTCGGAAGTTAGTCACAAACAGCGTTGCAAAAGCACATTTTAGAGCCGTTGTGACTCCCACCACCTCCCAGCTACCTGCACGGAACGTGCGCTCGTCGGTGATTGGCCGTGATGGCTCGTTGCTTTTGTCACTTTTCGCTTTCCTGTTTTAAAGTACAGTCGAGTACGCTATTGTCAAGTTGTTATTGTTATTTTAGTTTTGTTGAGTTGCGAGTTTGTAGTTTTTCAACAGACTGTACAAGCACAAGCCCGCATTCGCATCTAACTTCCGAACCTTTTAGAGTCGTGGCGAGTATTATACCCGAAAACATTTTCTTTTGCTATGTAAGTTTCTCAGTTCAGACAAAACGGACAGTGAAAAAAAACACGTCATTAACTTGTCAAATTGCCGTGTTGCGTTGGAATCGACCCGAACCATATATCGATGTGTTCGTCTGCGGTCAAAAATGTGCTTTCATTAAATGCATGCGCACATTATACAAACTGTTTCTTTTATGGCGGCCATTTGTAAACTCGCAATTCACGTTTTATTCAAAAGACGCTCGCCGCAACAGTACATTTCTCAGATAGTTTAAAAAAAAATCCGAAGCACTTTCAGGATGGTTCAATTTAGGTATTCGCATCGGACAGATCAAAACTTTTCGACGTGAACAACTCTGAATCGAATGAGCACAAGCGCAGAACTGCAGAGAACAGATATCGCTTTTCAATATTTTACCAGAAAATATACCTTTTTAAAAAACAAAATCGACGTGACCGAGCATTTTCAAAATGCATTCATAGTGCAAGACTTTATGTGCTACTGTATATGCCCACTTGTTCATACATCTGATAAAGTATGTACTTTATTTTTATCTACATAGTAAAAATACTCTTTTATAAAAAAAACATGGAGTAGGTACACTCGAAAATATTAAATAAACAAAAACGAAAAATACAAACTACACGAATTGTAAATATTTCTAAAAATGTGTCTGCGATGAATTAAATACAGTAAACTTCAGATCATAACACACTGACGGAACCGAGAGGTCGTCGGATAAAGGAAATTGAAGTCCAACATAATGTAACAAAGACCCCGCAGCAGGCGACGACAAAGAATTTCGTAGACAACAATCGGCTCGCCATTCTAACAACAACAAGACGGTTGTTGTCCTACAATAATCTGTGTCATTGTTGTCTCACGAAATTCTTTGTCGACGCCTACTGGGGCTCTGTAACAATAAGTTTGTTTTTTTAATGGAATCGCCTTTGTCCGGCTTTCTTCAAATTTTATTAGCCTACTACCGTATTAGTAGCAATTGTTTTAATAAGAAAAAACGATCAACAATAAAGCGAAGCTTCCATGTTGGCTGCGTGGATGAAAATGACGTCACTGGGGGCTGCGTTGCTGAATTTCAAAATTAAAACCTGAACTATTTTTTCGTTAATGATTATCTGCCGACTCTTAGCAGGAACCAATCACAAAACAGTATCTTGTCAATAAACAAATGAGGCGTCATAGTTCAGAGCTTTTGTTGACATTCGAGCTGCAGCACCAAACCCATCTATAAAATCAGCTTCAAAACAAGCATCGCGTGAAGCCAACACGCCATACATCCAGCACCACAGCACTTTTGGAAGTCAAGCATCGTATCTAGCGGCAAAACCTGCCCCGTATGCCGCGGCGTTCAGTTGATCGAGAAGTGGTGCCTTTACCCCATACACGTGTATGTTTCCACAGTTTGATGTGACGGCACAGCGATTCTATTTTCCGACACAACGTTCTGTCACATAGCATTGGTAAGGTTTTATAACAGTACTACCTATAGATATATTATTACGTAAATGTATAACACAGAGAACTATGTGAGGGTGATACACTTTGCTATTCACTGGGCCCGAAAATCAATCGTATCTTATTTCACATTCGTGTAGTATTCTTTGTATATGTTACGGTCTATACCCGAATTCGGTCAATGACCGAAATAAATGCGCAAAACTAGTTTTGACCAACGAATATTGCCCAAACCCGAAATCCTAAATTCAAACGGGTATTGAGTGTTATAAAATGAGCAAAACTAGTTTTGCGCTTTTTCAATTAGACAAAACTAGTTCTCTCCATTTCTGAACGGACAATACTAATATGGTATCGGAATCTTCTTTGCTTTTTTTAATTAACTTTTCCACATCAACGATACTTATTATATCAAAGTGATTTATTCTTCGGTATTGTTTAGCAGACAGAGGTTTTAATTCAGCTTTCAACAAATTTGCTTTCTTAACCTCACTAAGTGTAGTAAGGTATGTTTCGTCATAAACTTATGTTTCAGAAGCCTCCAATAGCCGAACTATAGTTTAGACTCGAATTCACCTTGCATTTTTACTTAATTATTACATTGAATATCCCACCATTATATTAATTATAACATTCAGGAGAACTATTCAATAGGTAAACAAGAACATAACCCTACTTTTATTCGGGTTCGGACGTTGATTGAATGAAACAAGCAGAACTAGTATTGTCCGTTCAGAAATAGACAGAACTAGTTTTGTCCAACTGAAAATGCGCAAAACTAGTATTGCTCATTTTATAACACTCAATACCCACATCGTCACATCGTCAAACTCGTTCATTTGATACACATGACAAGATATAGTAACCCGCCATCTTGGGGGCCCGCCATATTGTATCCATGGATTGTCAGCCATATATTTAATTCATTCTTTCTCCCGATCTTTGCTAGCAATATAGAGGGTATTAAATATATGGTCACAGCGTTAGAGCTCCGCCATCTTTCAATCTATTCGGATGAAATTTTACAGACAGTCTTGAGATAATAAAATGCCTTTCGATGCTCTCTTTTTAGGGTTCCGTATAGCCAAATGAAAAAAAAAAACGAAATCGTTATAAATTCGTCACGTCTGTATATTTGATAATTTCTATATTGCTAGTGACCGTAAGTGGAAACGTGGCCCATGAAGTGAGACAGCAAATGACTGTTTTCTATCTCTTTCTCTTTACTTGATTTATTGTGCGCAAGTGTCGCGTCTGTAGTGGGGCCATTAGTAAGTGGAATAGAGCAAGGCATCTCCTTTTTATAGCAAACTGACGCGCATCCATTCACGGACATGCGCATGAGACTCAGAGTATAAATAAGTGAGACAGACGTATGTCTGCACCGCAGTGTTTAAGTCTTTCTCCCGATCTTTGCTAGCAATATAGAGGGTATTAAATATAAGATTGTCACCGCGGACTCCATATTTCTTTCTTCGCCATTGAAGTTTGGAACTTGTGGACACTCTATGCATGTATACTGTGCCCAAGGAAAGAACCATTTGAGATGGAACGGGAATCAGACGGCATGTAACAAAGACAATTCACTGAAACCATATATAGAGGCTATGAACATTCTTTCGACAGGCCTACTTTCCCCGGTTACTGTGTATCGGAACCAGTACACCAGATTTGTATTTGATAGCTTTCTGTTCACTTTGATTTATTTGCCTGTCTATACTAAAATACGTTCGGGAATAGACGCCATGACATGAACTGGATCAGTCCGGGAAATTGCACACTTCACTGCGTGTATACCCAGGACAGAAATTCTGATGTTGTGTAACTCTAAATCAACGCTGAGTACTACTAAAATTGGACGATGCTACGCAAGGTTTGTAGATACACAGACTGGCTTGTTCCATAAATAACGTCAGATGGCGGACCGTTCGCATTTTTATCAACTATCGCAATATTTAATTGACAGGCCCGCGGAATGAGGTAACATCTGTATATGCACTGATTTCTAATAATGGCGGCCATTTTGTGATAACAACAGTTGTACATTTTTGGTATATTAGACTAGGCGAATCAGGAAAAATGGGGCGGAAAATGTATGAACACATGGGATTTGGGGAAAAACAGTCCCTAAAAATCTCATCCTTCATCCAATATAATATAATACCATGTCTAATAGTCTAATTATTATTCTGTAGAAGATTTCTTTTATTAGTGTACTATAGGTATTTGTCTATTTTATTTTTTTTTAATTGTATGACGATGTTATGCCACGTAATGGTGGTATTTAAACAAATATATTCTATTCTAAGATCCGGTATTAGAAATATATACCTTCATTTGTTTTGATGATAACAAAGATTATATGTTAGATAATAATATATACATTGATAAATCGCACACGGGTTAACTAGCTAAATCGCGTTCCGATGCTGTTAAATTCAATAAATTCTGATTAACTTTTTTGGATCAACTTCCCCGATTTGTTTGATCATAAAAATCGAGCCTAAAATGAGAGAATATGACACAAGGAATTGGAATCATATATATTAATACGCTAAGGTTAAAGATGTTTGCCTCCCTTTTTAGAAAAAACCTCAAAATTTCTCCACATAAATTATATATCATTTAACAGATAATTGCTTGCTCTACTGACATCGCGGACAACAAAATAATTTATTATTGCTTTTGTTTTTGTAAATTAATTAAAATACAGCAGCGCTGAACAACGTCTGCCATCTGACGGCTTTAATTTTGAAACAACGGCAACACTTCGATCTGTCATCTGACCTTCATATTGTAATACAACAGACACAATACTGCATACTGCCATCTGACGGCTTTAATTTTGAAACAGCGAGTAACGCTGAACAACGTCACAGCAATGATGCATGATGCCATCTGACACCTTAGCTTAACGCTTTTGCTACTTGCGCCTCTATATGACAATTTTAGTAAAATATTTCTTCGATCTGTCATCTGAGCTTCATATAGTAATACAACAAAAAGAAAAACGTTATAAGCAGTGTGCAAAATTAGAAACGAATTGAATACCTGCAATCATATTTAAAAAATAATTTTGTAAAGTGATAATTATTATACTTATTTAGTGCGAATAATTCGCACAGGTCACACTAGTACATCATAAATATAGATGATCTACATAAACATACCTTGTAAATAGTTATATTCTGTGTACTTTGAGTTTATTTGTTTTATTTTATTTGTGTAATATTCTTTCATTTTAGGCTCGATTTTTATGATTAACAAATCGGGGAAATTGATCCAAAAATGTCAATTAGAATTTATTTAATTTAACAGCATCGGTACGCGATTTAGCTAGGCAACCCATGTGTGATTTATCAATGTAAATAATATTATCTAACATAATAAAGGGTGTTTTTTTTGGAGGTTTGGTTTTGAAATTGGCAACACCGTTTCAAGTGACAGTTAATTTGACAGTTGACAGATGATTTGTGGTCAGTATGTTTTGCCATTTCACCATGAATAGACTTACATCAGTACAACGCTTGCAAATTGTGCAAATTTATTTTGAAAATTATGGTTCAGTTTGCCAAACTAACCGTGCGCTACGTCCATTTTACGGTCGACATAATCGTCCATCCGAGCAAGTTATTCGGAAAACCATGGATCGTTTTCGAACTACGCATACTCTAGTTGATAATACGCATCCACAAAGACGCCATACAGTGCGCACAGAACATGCCATTGCTGCTGTGGTGCGTAGTGTTGAGGAGGACCCGAATGAGTCGATACGCCGTCGTGTACAGCAATTGGGACTGTGCCCATCCACGTTGTGGAAGATTTTGCGAAAAGATCTTGGCTTACAAGCTTACAAGATCCAGCTTGTGCAAGAGTTTAAGCCGCGTGACCATTATGCGCGCCGTCGTTCGGTGAATGGGCCGAAAACAATATTCAGCTTGATCCTCTTTTTCAACGCAAAATTTTGATCTCACACCTATGGATTACTTTCTTTGGGGATACGTGAAGTCACTAGTCTACGCCGATAAACCACAGACGTTGGATCACTTGGAAGTCAACATTCGCCGCGCTATTGGCGATATACGGCCCCAGATGCTCGATAAAGTGATCGAAAATTGGACTTCCCGATTGCGCTTCATTCAAGCCAGCCGTGGCGCCCATATGCCCGAAATCATATTTAAACATAAATGGCATAAAATTATATTTTAAACAAAGCCAACAACGTGGCCAGCAACCTTATTTTTACGTGTTTTATTTCATTTTAAAGTTGTATACCTCTAAAAAAAACACCCATTATAATCTTTGTCATCATCAAATAACAAATGAGGGTATATATTTTTTATACCGGATCTCGCACTATAAGCAAATACACTTGTTTGTTGGTGGATTGTTATAAGTTTGTTACGAATATTCATAAAATTAAACAATATCGTAGCCGTACAGTCAAAACAGATTTCATATCAACAATTCGTTATTAATAACCGTTAATTTATTGCCGTAATATATTTGTATATTTGCAGGAGGCAGGATCTTTTAGCAGGATTAAAAATATCAAGCCATTAATTGTAGCGTTTGATATTATGACAGACGCATATTTTATGTGCATACATCGTGTTTCCAAAAATGAACAACAAATTAATCAGACATCAAATAGATCGCAGTTTATAGACGCCCGAGAATTGAGGTCCCATTCCATCCCGCTAACAGGTAAACTGCCCATCAATATACAGGGTGTTAGAAAAGTCCCGGAACACCGAAAAATCTCGTAGAAGATGCATGGAATTAAAAAACGTGAAAACACGTAAAAAATATTTTTTTGAGAGCTATTTAATGAGATCACACATGACCCTCCATCCACCACCCAGCGGGTGGGGCGGTGGGCAACTTTGTATTTTTAAATGGACACCCTAATTTTTATTGCAGATTCTGATTTAGTGTGACGTCAAAAAACACGTAAACATATTATATGGTTGCCGTAGAATTATTGCCTCTTTTTCAATACTTTATATTTTAAACAAAATTATTGACATATGACGTCACAGATCTCCCTCAAAAATGGCGCGTTTAAATAATCAAAATAGCTTGCCCAAAAAGAATATTTATTTTTTAATTCAATAAGAATGTTTTGATGAATGATTTCATGTGTTTGATAACTTTTAATATGAAAATAAATTATTTAAAATATTTTCAAAAATTGTGCATATACCCTATTGTAAGGCGGCAGCATTATTACAATTTGCGGTATTTTTGTGAACACACTGTATACACTGTCTCATATTCAGTATACGAGGAGATATTTGAGACTCGCAGCTTCACGTTGTTTTATATCCCACCAAAAACATAAATGTGAAAAAAGAGGACCAAGTTCGATACCCACAAAAAATGAACTGAGCTATGATTGGGTGTGAAGTTTACACTTGGCAATTTTTCACACACACGTCATTTACTTATAATACATCGTAGATTTTAATTCGTTTTTGCGGGCACCGAACTTGGCCCCCTTTTTTCACATTTATGTTTTTGCTGGGTTTTTATAACTTTTTGTTCAGTAAATAATTCTATTTCATTAGTTCGTATACATTTACACCGACTGTCTGTACCACGTACCTTTCCAAAGCAGAAGTCGTTATTTCGTGTCGGAATCCGCCATGTTGTATTTTTATATATTTTCTGATTTTTCTCGTCATTATCATATTTATCGCTATCTATGTTCCAAATTTCAAAGCTCTAGCTCGACTGGAAGTACCCTAAACTTATGATGATCGATCAGTCAATAATATCACACGATTAGACACGAGTAATCTTCTGTGAATTATGATATCAGTCAGTCAGTGAGTGAGTGCCTAAAATCGTGATTTTTGGACCATCGTACCTTGGAAACTATTCTACCTAGACGTATGAAATTCGGGATATAGCTTCTTCATGATAACCGTAGCTCCCCTGGAAAAAATGAGTATAGTATAACATTTCAGGGCTGGAAATTGTTCGTGTAAATATAGTCCACAGTGCTATGTGTGAACTCGGCCGGCGCATCCCGTGCGCTATGATAATAAATGTCAACATAGTTATTTATTTCCGTCACTTGAGCTTTAAGTAAAAAGGGACATTTATTCTAATTATCCACAACAATCATGAAGCCTGTTCGACCAATAATTTCTATATAAAAACAATTTAGTCACTATTCTTAGCCATCAATAATTGCTAATATTGAATTTACATTTAGCGAGTCCAGACCAAAAATTTCGACCCACTTTTTAAAAACAAAATTCACAGCGACCCAGTTCCGAGGCATTGAATTTTTCAGAATTACTTGACTAGCCGGAAAAGACATTTCAAAATATAGATACTGCTTTTCTTTTTGTTTCATTTACTTTACAACAGCGCCCATCCTTTCCGAAAATATATATTCAAAATCTTTTCGCGATCCGGCAAAAATTGATTCGCGATCCATCAGTGGGTCACGACCCACAGTTTGGAAAACGCTGGTCTAAACAGTAAACTAATTTTGATAAAGGTCACCAAACAATCATTTTTAACCATATATTATATTTAATAATTTACTATATGAATCATTGTCTATCTACTCAATGTGCGGTGAGTGAACGCAACAAAGCGTATCAAAAATATATCTCTTTCTTCGATGTAATTCCCTGATTTCTCCGACGATAGGATTGGTTGATGTACTTGCATTCAATCTGAATAAAGTATCTCTGTTTCAAAAACTTTGTCTTTTTCTATGACGTTAACATGGGCGTACCCAGCTTTTGGCCCAGGAGGAGGTAAATTAGAAATTTCTTAAGCCGGGTCCCCCGTGCTTGTTTTGTCCTCCTGGATACGCCAGTGCTTACGGCTTAAAAAAAAGACAGAAGTATATGTTTGTACCCTAATGGTTCTATTCCGATTTTATTCCTATGCTCAGTTTTTAACAAACGTATTGATCATAGATTTACAAAATATAGAAACTTTTTTGTCAGATTTAAAATTTCCAAATTTTGAAACGGCATCAATTTTTAAGTACATAAAGTAAACCAATCGCGGTGCCAAATCACTACCATTTTAATATTTAAAGTTCAAATTCCAAAATTTTTTGAAAATTTCTCACGATTTAGTCTCGAAATTCGCGAAAAGAAATTTATTAATTTCGTTTCAACAACAACATTATTGATGACAGATAATCCACAAAGATGATAAAAGATACGTTTTATTATAGACGCTCGACAAGGTCATTAGTGTCTCGAGATATAATATTTTAAAGTAGGTACAAAGAAAAATATAAGTTGAATGTTGCGACGATTCATAAAAAGATTATATTCATGTTGGACCATCTATCATTTCTGAACGCCGCGTTCGGAATTTTCATTTAGCGGCATTATCGGCCATCACGCGAGACCGTCATCATGCAGAAATACTATATCATTGTATAGCAATTGTAAAACAAATATGAAACGTTACGTAATATATCATAGATAACTGTTGTACGGTTAAACGCGATTATTGCTACCTATTTTTCTCTTTACTAGATGCAAAAGATTTATTTAAAATGTAACAAAATAGTTGGCAAAATCAAAAGTGCAATCACGTAGATTTTCCACTGTATAATGAAAATTCAAAAAATAAATTAAACTTGAAAAAAATACATGAGAAATACATATATAAATATATAAAAGGAATAATATATAAATATCGAGTGGAATAAAATCGAATAGAAAAAAAAATATAATGTATTAATTGTATATTTTGTTAATATATTGTCTGAAAAATTGGTCGATAATTTTATTTATTGAATAATCTATAAGTACTAATATATAAAGCTGAAGAGTTTGTTTGTTGTTTGGTTAAACGCGCTAATCTCAGAAACTACTGGTTCGAACTGATTTTTTTTTATTGGATAGCCCATTGATCGAGAAAGGCTATATATAGGCTATATAATATCACGCTACGACCAATAGGAGCGGAGCATCAATGAAAAATGTTGCAAAATATACCTAACTAAAAATTTGTCCGTCTGACAAAAACTTTTGAACGGCAACTCCGATCATTATAAAACAACATTCATCTCAGTAAACGAAGATAACGTGCGTACTCATGTCCCCCCCCCATTTATTCTTTTGTACCCGGGTGAAACCGGGCGGGATCGCTAGTAAAAAATAAAACTGTTTATAAAAAAGAATTTAAATAGGGTTCTGATCTTATAGTAAACAAAGTGAATTAAATATAAACTAAGGCGATCCGACCAAAATTGCGATCTGTAGAGCTCGGACATACATACATCCGTACAGACCAACCGACAACTGCAGTTCGTCATTTTCAATTACAATTTTAGAAGTAATTATGAACTCGAGTCGATATAAAAATGGTTCTGATTTATAAAACAAAATCTCCTCTTTTAAAAAAGCTACAATTTGAATGGATTTCGTGTGAAATTAACTGAGATATAACTTCTTGTATGTACGAAAGTCAGCTTTGACGCTCAAAGCGATAATAGAGCACATACCGCTAGTGAATTTTCAATAAATATTATCCCACAAGGGCCGAAAGTTTGATATCCTTGCACTGCACGTCATGATGCTCTCGGTTTCGCCTCGGGAATGGCGCGCAGTGCAAGCATATCAAACTTTCGGCCCTTGTGGTATAATATACTATTTATTGAAAATCAAAAACGTCACAGTAAAATATAAAACTACACGTGAAATTACATAAAATTCATTTATTCTATTTTGTCTTTTAACTCTTACACAGTCGCAATAAATAAAAAAAAGTAAGAACGTCGTTTTGCAGCGAGTTCGCGTCTCGTTTTGATTAAAAACTACTTATTTCAATAATAAATCAAACACTAAAAATGTGTGTTCAAAGATTTTATGTGGAAATATTTCTTTCAATCGACAGTCATCTTCGGCATCCATGCTATATTTACGACTGTGTGTTGTGTTTGAAATTCTCAAACTTTTGTTGTCTTCAACACGATATAATATATTTTTTTACTTTTCCACAAACGAAGCCTTGTGTGATCGCGCAAAAGTTCGATTGTGAATTTTTTTTTCCTTAATCCAAAAACTTTTTGATAAAAACTTCTTTAGGCGCGACTCAGATCTTTTTTTCGGACGGAAGCAATCGGACTGAAGTTTCCGCTATTTGAAAAACATCGACTGACAGATGACGAAACACAGCTACGGACGCAATCCAGTTGTGTGATCGGTTTCCGCTATTTACTCATCGACTCACAGCTATCGGAACGAAAGGTGAAACACAACTACGGGCGCAATCCAATTGTGTGATCGGTTTCCGCTATTTACTCGATGGACTGACAGCTGTCGGAACGAAAGATGAAACACAGCTACGGACGCAATCCAATTGTGTGATTGGTTTCCGCTATTTACTCATTGACTGACAGCTATCGGAACGAAAGGTGAAACACAGCTACAGACGCAATCCAATTATGTGATCGGTTTCCGCTATTTACTCATCTACTGACAGCTGTCGGAACGAAAGTTGAAACACAGCTACGGACGCAATCCAATTGTGATCGGTTCCCGCTATTTACTCATCTACTGACAGCTGTCGGAACGAAAGGTGAAACACAGCTACGGACGCAATCCAATTGTGTGATCGTTTTACGCTATTTATTCATCAACCCTGACAGATGGCGAAACGAAAAATGAAACACAGCTACGAACGCAAACCAATTTTGTGATCGGTCTCCGGTGTTTAAAGGCATCGAATGACAGATGGCGGCTGCATCGACTGACATAGCTACGGACGCAAACAAAATAAGCACAGCCAATGCAATTTAATTTACGAGTAATTTAATTTGTATGTGAATATTTCTCCAAAAAGTGAGAGTGCAAAAACAAATTAAAAGAAGTTTTACTTCAAGCGCGCGTAAAGGAAACACACACTCATTTTCTTTTTATATTGTTTGTCTTTAGGTCTGTTTGTCAACCCACTTTTGATCAAATTTTGTATGTGTGTTCTAGCTCAAAGATCGGAGAATGACCCCCTAAAATCGGTAAAAACTCGAAAACAGTTCTATCGGGAGAAAAGTAATTAATTGGTCCTAAGTACGATGGGTTTTTATTGAGAATTGTGTTGACCGTTTTATTTTTAAAAGGTACGCTGTCGTTGAAGTTTTAGTTTTTTATAAAAATTGTTTGAGATTCACAGTACCGCGAAGCTTATATACATTTGTATAATATCTAACAAGGAAAAGAAAATATATGTCTTTGAAACGTGAGTATTTTATTTAACAAAGTCATCGATTATATGCGAACATTTCAAAAATACGAAACAACAAAATATTAAATATAGAACGATATTTTCAATTTTACCATTCCAATTTAACAAATGGGAATTGTACTAATTTAAAAAAATAAAAATATTGCACATCAAATTTTTTTTAAATAGGTGCATTGTAAACTCTATATAGCGACACTAAAGGGCTTGTGGCGTTATTGAAAGTGGTCGTTAAACGGGGGGAAGACATTGCAACGAAAATACGATGGGGGGGCATTCAACTATTACGTAAGTAGAATTTTAGTCATTTTTGACCCTGCCCTTGTCAGCAAAAGTAAGCAAAGCTCTTACCCCCCTTCTGTGCTTACGTAAACATTGGTATATATTTTTTAAAATCTGTTCAAGTTTCTTTATTGTTATAAATAAATATTGCTGACGTCATCAACATCTAGACCCCCCGTCCCCCATGCCATCAAAAATAAGCTAAGAAAAGGCCCCCTCCCCCCTTTGGTGCTTAATTAATACTTGAATGGCCCCTGGCAATCTACAAATTCGGACGAAGCCAGACCTAGCCGTTAGTTTTTTTTTTATAGAAACGTTTAATTGAAAACAGTAGAAGCGCTGTTTTCAAAGATGCCTTACATCTGACGGTAAACTAAGATGTAAGAAAATCCTTGAAGACGTTATTTTTACCAATTATATTCTCAATAATACTCAGCGAAGATTGAGGCCATTGTGGAATGAAAAATATAGCGAATCTAAAAAATCAAGAGCACTTGAAATGTTGCTCTTCAAGCCGGGAAAGAAAATTGTCAACACGTAGCTGTAATAATTTTAATGTTTCTTTATGTAGACGTAGACCAAAACCTTACATTTTCTTGTCAAGTCTGACAGAAAATTTATACATTTCTATAATAAGTACAGTTCCAGTAAGTTGTCGTCAGTACAGTATCTAATAAAAACATTATTTTCTATCGTTGAATATGTCTATAATTTTAAATAAATTTATTGTGCAGAAAAATACTTATAAACACGAAAGAGATAAATTATTACAATTCCAACCCACAAGTAAGGAATGGTACTAGTTAAGGTAAAAAATCGCTTTTCAAAATTTTACAATATCTTTTCGTTTTGAGGTCCCCCGAATCCAAAAAACATATTTTTGAAAAAACTCTATGCGTCTGTTTGTCTGTGAGCACGATACAGGTCGAACGGTGAACGTATTGAAACCAAATTTTAGGAGGATGTTTGATATGCAAATATGAAGAGCCTTATTGTTTTTGCAGGGGAAAATCGGAGCATGCGCAAAAGAGATATATGCTATAACGGTGTTTTTTTTATATAATAATGGTATACTTTTCATAACGGCTTATTATTCTATTTATTTTTCAAGAAGTTTTGTTAATAAATTTTTTTCTAAACTTTATAGTTTCGTAAAAATTTTGAAAATAAAAAAAATCAGCTGTTTTGTTTTGTAGATCTGTCAGAAGTAAACTAGTTAAGCATGCTTTGATTGATTTTGACATGACGTGGAACATATTATATAGGTAACCATGGCAATGAATAGCAAATATCATATTGAATACTAGCCATTACTCGTGTCACTTCACGCGATATCAGAAATTTTATTTTCTTTATTATACTATAATATGAATTGTCAACATTTTGATGTTGGGATGGTCCCGTCGCCCAATTGGCTGAAATTTTTATATAGGAATGAATGCATTAATATAATCACAACCTTAACCACAATATGCTTTCACCTATTACTGTCTCATCGCATCGCGTGTGAAGCCGCGGGTAGCCGGTAGTTGACAATATTTTGACAGCTTACGTCATTGCTTATGTTCGTTTTATATATCGGACTTATAATATATTCGTTCAATTTGTTTATTCAGAATATTTCATACAACATTAATGTGCAAAATAAAATAAAACATGCATAGAAGCTGATGAGTAAATATTATCGTCTCTTGCTGTAAGAATTTCGTTTCCGGTCTTTTATTTATATTCAAAGTACTTGCATACGCTATACACTGCCATCGTATATCTAAAGGCCGTCGCGGCTTGTTTACCGTTGTAAGGCACATAGCAATCACTTTTCTATGGCTCAGTTGGTTAGAGCGTCATGCCAATAACGCGACAGTCGCGGGTTCGATCCCCCATGGGATATATGTTTTTATTTTTTTAGGATGTATTTTTGTTTTTTTTTTTTACTAAAAATAATCAAAGAAATAGAAAAAAATTTAATATACCACATTTTTAAAGCGAACTAGAAAGTATAAAATAATTTCTTTACAGACAGATTTTTAACTTGTAGCTAGTCTAAAAATATTTTACATGTTGAAATGTGAACTGTTTTATTCATCTACTTTAAACACATTTAAACTTTCGAGTAAAGTAGTTAAAAGTAGTTGAAACGATGCGATGGAATTTTTTATCAGAAAATAATTCTAAGAAAATGCAATAAGAACATCAACTCGTAACTATCTCAGGGTAAATGATGGTGTTCAAAGGCATGTTTAAATACTGCATCAGTGGTATCAAACTGGCGGACCGCTGGTCGAAACTTTTTTTTGTGAAGTGAAACTTCTTTTGTTGACGATTTTATTATTTCAGGATTAGGATATGGTTACTTGGAATTTATTGCCGTAGCTAGAGAAAATGCTATTATGACATTCTTTTGTGAATTTGTATTTTTGAGTGTAACGAAATTTGTGTCACGAAATTGTAACCCTATATAAACAATAATTCTCACCAAGCATCTGTAAAGGCCACTGCACACGAGGCTAGAAACGCTGCTAGATTCCTTGCTAGATTTGCTTACTAGTTTTCTAGTGCTGGTTTTCTTGATTGCTGTTAATTGCTCGCTTCACACGAGACTATTTGTCAAGTTTGTTTTGTGGATAGATCTGGTGCGCGCGCAGTGACAGTTCGAATATAAACACAGAGCAAAACGTGTCTGTTGTCTGGCAGAATGACGCCATGTGGGCGTTTGTCAAGTGCCCACGTGAAGATACTGCTTCCTGATTGGTTCTTGCTCATGCCTAGCCGCAAATCTAGCAGGGAAAATAGCCCTGTTCTAATTTTAAAACCTATCTTCTGAGCTAGCAGGCGAGCCCGCAGTGACGTCATTTCCAGCTTCGTACCCAGCCTACCGGCAGCGTTTCTAGCAACCGACAGGTGCGTGCAACCATTTGTTTTTTTTTAAGGATTGCAAATCATACGATAAATTTTTGTTTAATAATCCTATTATATATTTAACAAAAATTATTTAAAAAAATATATGAATAATTTTTCAAGTTATTTCAGTTATTTATTATTTGCAGTATAGACCTGCGAAAAAAATTTAAAATGTGCTATACGAGAACTTTATAGGTACAGAAGTGAAACTTCTATGTGGAAAAGTGGAAAAAAGAAAAGAAGTAAAGTGGACAATAGTGAAAAAAAGATAAGAAGTCCATTGAACATGTGGAAAAAAAATCCAATAGACAAGTGGAAAAGAAGTAAGAGAATTAAGAAGAAAAGATTCATAATGAATTTTTATCATTTAACTCAAAGTTTCACGTTCAGATTAACTTGTGCAGACGAAATATTTGAACGTGAAACTATGAGTAAAATGATAAAAATTAATTATGAATCTTTTCTTTTTACTCTTACTTCTTTTCCATTTGTCTATTGGATTTTTTTTCCACTTGTTCAATGGGCTTCTTATCTTTTTTTCACTAGTCCATTTAACTTCTTTTCTTTTTTCCACTTGTCCACATAGAAGTTTCACTTCTGTAATGTGTTCTCGTAACACATTTTTAATTTTTTTGTTTCTTTCGATCTGTTAAAATAGACCAACAAATAACAACACGATAACTTGTCATAATTACCGTATTTAATTTCGGCTGTAATTTACAGTTTTAAAATGTCACGAGCCCTCGAATATCATTCACGCCTTCCGAGGGGAGTGCGCCCTCCCCCGGGGTTGAGATCCGCTGATTAACACTGCGTCGACAGTGCATCGACATGCATAATTATTATGTAAGCACAATGAAATCGATCTACACCAAATATTAGCTTTAGTGCTCTCCATATTTTGAACACCCGAAGCAATAGAAATGGTAGCAGTTAATTATATAGTGATGACAAAATAAAAGTAATAGTCATTTTGGAACAGTTACGTGAAAAGGACAAGTTCAGAAAATAACACTTTTCAGTAACTGTATATGCTGTACATTACTGACAGTTCTTAAATCACAGGCTATCTATTAAAGAGCGGTTTTTTACGAGCGAACTTTTTCAGAACAGATTCTTAAAAAAAAACAGTTCTTAAAAAAACTCTTTTGAAGAACTGGTTCCCAAAAAGCTGATTATTAAAGATCGCGTTCATGAACATACTCCTAAAAATCAGTGCTGAAAGACCAGGTTTTTAAAGAATTTTTAAAGAACTGCAGGTACATAAGAATGAATTATAATAATAATAATAATAATACGTTTTATTTCATATATGACTACAGAGCCGTGAAATAAGTCAAAAATTGGTACAAATTTCTATAATATATATTTTTTCAGATCATAATTTGTCTGGGCTATTAAAAATGTTTTTAATTCTTTTTTAAAAGTTCCTGCATTCCGAATAGATTTTACATTTTGGGGGATAGTATTGTGTATCCGTATTATAGCGTTGCGTACACCCCTGTACGCTACAGCAAGAGTCGTGTTTTCA